>JACEFO010002165.1:0-1200000 GCA_015342445.1 Digitaria exilis
TTTTTTTCCCTCAGAAGGCTCCACTATTCTGAATAATGCTTGGAATCAGTGTTGATTTCCCGCTACCAGTTCGGCCAACAACTCCAATCTTTTCTCCTCCATGTATGCTAATTGTGATGCCCTTCAACACTAGAGGAGTGTTGTGCCTGTACCTAAACTGCAATGCACACAGACAAACTTGTGTTACTTGCTTGGTGCTTCTCAAATTCTTGACTGCTGCGCCAAATTAAAATATATATTTTTTTCTAAAAAAAATGTATCAGACTATAAATTTGGGATGTACCTTGAGATCAATGATATCAATGTCGCCTTTTGATGGCCAGTTAGCATCTGGTAGGCAGTCCTTGATCCTCCATGTGGCCTCTGAAGGAATGTTTGTGAACTGCTTTATCCTCTCAACTGAGACCATTTTGTTTTCTATGAAACAACTGATCCAGATGGCCCAGAACAACACCTGGTTGAGCGATAGGCCATACGACAGTGATAGACCAACATACTCTGCATCGCGAAAAAGGTATTCAGAGTTCAAACCTATTAGAGAACGTCACAATATTTCCAGACAAAACTCATGATGATGGTAGAAGCCCACCTGGCTTGACAAAGCTGCTTGGCAATGTGACCATGAGCAAGGCTGTGAAGCAGAGAACAAAGCTTCCGACCAGCCGAGACGGAAACCAAGCCACTCGTTCGCGCCATTGTTGTGGAAGTCCATCTTGAGGCTTGCGTTCACCCGGTTGAGGTTCTCCTGCAAGAAGCTCTCCTCCTTTCTGAAGCACCTGATGGTCATGACACCCTGAACCGTCTCCGAGAAGTGGTGGATCACCGGAGCCTTGGTGATCGACTCGAGGCGGGTCAGCTCCCTCGACGTCGCCAAATAGTAGCCCTGTGTGCGATGAATCACACACCAGATTGTCAAGTCACGCAGCAAGTTGAGGAGGCAACAGAGTGAAAAAGAACCATCAGAGAACGTTGATGATGCCATGGTGGCAGCACAAAAACTCACCCTGTACCAGAGGGTTTATGTACACCAGAAGGGATATGCGATGACAGACGCCCACGCCACTGGCAATGTGACGATCAGCACGCTGATCACGGTGATGGTACATGGACAGCTCATCCACACGAAAGAACGGCAGAAGAGATCGACGTTCGTCTGATCCGATGAAGCATGCGAAAAGAAAAACAAACCCCATAAATAAAGTTACACCATCTCGGACACTTCAGCTAGCCTATATACACTGAACATGATCAAGCAACTCAAACCAAAAAAAATAAAGTATACCTGCGAGGATCTGCCGGACGCGTGGTGTCGAAGAAGACATGGGCGCGTGGAGGATGCGTTGAGGATCTGCTTGAGAACTTGTCCGCGGTCTGGAGTCCATGAAGCGACGAGGAAGGATCGCGCCGCGACGACACAACCGACACGGCGGCAATGATTGCGTACACGTTGATGAAGAGCGACGGCGCGAACGTGGCGGCGTTCTCGTCGGAGGTCTCCTCGGCGAGCCATAGTCCCTGGCGACCAGCGAGCACTGCCACGCGATGGAAGACGCCCTACCACCACGAGCGGGCCCCACCAGCCCCACGCCTCCGTCCATGTACTGCTTGTACACGGCGAGGCTGACTGGCCGCTCGCGCGCTCCTCCTCCTTGATCAGCCGCGCCGACGCCTTGTCCGTGGCCTGCTTGGGCGCCACGAGGAGGATGACGTCGACGACGAGTCGGCGTTCTTGGCTCGTGCTGCCGGGAGAGGGGAGCTCGCGTCGACCTCGCTGGCTGGCGCGGCGCTCTCCACGAGCTCCATGGAGCTGTCGTGGGCAGCGAACCCAGCGCCGCGAAGTCGAGCCGGGACGGAGGAGCTCGTCGTACTTGCCCGATTGCACGATCAATGCCGTCCTTCATGCCCTGGAATGCATTGAAGGATGTGTGGTGGTTTATTCAGAGATGTGCCACCAGGCGACTGAATCATTGAACAGGTTACGAAAAGCGCAAGGTACTTACATATATGATATCGGCATTGTGCAGGAAATCAACTTGGTGGGTTACGAGCAACTATGGTCTTGTCTTCAGAGCACCTCTCACACATTCCTGCACAAACATAAGCAATATGGTTTGTATTCAGTACTATACTGCCATTCATTCAGTTGGGAATCTGAAGACATATATATCATGAACCATAGTTCAGTATCTGATCAAGTGCAGAAATTTTACACCACTGTCAAACTACTATTATGATTTATTTATGAACCTAATAAGAGGAATAATTGAGCTTGAATTCAGGGAGTGCGAGTACCTTGAAGATCTCAGTGCCGGTGTGCGCATCGACCGCGCTGAAGACATCGTCGAGGAGGTAGACATCGCTGTCCTGGTAGACAGCACGGGCGAGCTGGATGCGCTGCTTCTGCCCGCCGCTGAGGTTGATGCCACGCTCACCGATCTCCGTGGTCGCCGAACTCCATCATCTCCATGTCTTTCTCCAGGCAGCAGACCCTGATGACCTCCTTGTACCTCTCCCGGTGCATGGGCTTCCCGAACAGGATGTTCTCCTCGATGGTGCCGTTCTGGATCCATGCAGTCTGCGCGACGTAAGCTGTGCTGCCGCACACCTTCACCTGCAACCATTGGCAGCAAGAGGTGAGGCTATGTTCTTTTTTTTTCCATGAAAATAGGAGCATTGCCTCTCTCAAAGAATCTTTTATGCAGCTTTCATTATGTGCATCTCCTGTATTGTAGTGTATTATGTCCACCGTTGAACTGTGCAAGCAATGTGTGTAATGGGTCACCCAAATTGGAATCAGAATATCAGGTTCTCACGTTGTTGTTCATGCAGTGTTGGCTATGGCATCCAAGACACCAACAATTCCCTAAACTATTTACAGTCAACCACACACTGGGCAGGAGCCTGTGCAGTACAGTAATTGAGCCTGTGAGACTGACCAGAGTCACCAGACTACATAAGAGGTGACGGAATCACTGAGAAGGCATCTGAAATCAGACGAGCACAAGGCATCTGCCGTCTGCTGACAGAACAGCGCGATTCCTGATGGCAAGCTCTCTGTATTTATTGGGGGGATGCACATCAAGAAGCCAATTATAAGGTCTAAACATGAGTTAATATAACTAACTTCACAACCCCTAGATGAATTTGCGAGACGAATCTAATGAGTCTAATTAATCCATGATTAGCACATGTTTACTGTAGCAATGCATTGTCTAATCATGGATATATTAGGCTCATTAGATTCATCTTGTGATTTAGCCTAGAGGTTATAGAGTAGGTTTTATCATTAAATCACATCTAATACTACTAATTAGCATCCAAACGTTCGATACGACAAGGGCAATGTTTGGAGCCCTGAAGCCTGAATCCAAAGATGGCCAAGGACGGCTACTCCTAGAAACCTCATCTTTCTCGCTGCAAAGGACGACTACTCCTAGAACAACCAAGCCATCAGACGTGAACAAGGCCTGGATCCCACAGTGCTACGCGCTTTGGGAACATGCTTTTGGCTTGGATTCTAAGATCGAAACGACAAGAGGTTTACTATCCCATCCCATCCCATCCCATCGCCTGATGAGAATCGATCTGGTGTTCTGATCCCTGAAACAGAGCACGTTGAGAACTGTAGTACGTGCCACCCACACGCTGGACAATCAGCCACCTGCTGTTCTCTTTATATGCGCGACAAACTTCTAGTAGATTGGATGCTTTCCATCGGAGAGACCGGCTGCGAGACAAGGGCGGGGCACTTTATTTTTAGCAGACAACACGCCAGGTGAGTGATGTGGCGTCGTGACGCTGGATTGAGATCTCTGAATGGGTCATTTTGATCATTTCTCTTGTTGTGGATTTTGAACCGCGTCGCGTCTTATATATCTACTGGCTGGCAAGGTAATAAATAGCATTAGCGGGTTGGTAGCGGGTTGGTGTCGGTAGCGGATAGCAGATAGCGGACGCTAAGTTCCAATAGCGGGACATAAATATCACTCATTATTTTAAATTATTTTAAAGTATATATGCCTAAATAGAACTTTTTAACTTGTTAAAAACCTATTAAAAATAAAGTTATATACCTCTTAACTTAAGAGTAAAAATATGCATGTATCTGTACTCAAAGAGTAGATATGTAAACACTTATGTGGTTGGTCATTTATAATTCATCTATAAATATCATCATATAATCATAAACCCGCAATAGCGTCTAAAAACGTGCTATAGCGGACCGCTAACCCCAAATAGCAGCCAATAGCGGCCGCTAAGTTCCAATCCGCTATTCCAAGGCCGCTACCTCGTAGCGGTAGCGGTAACTGGCCGCTACCGCTATAGCGGCCGCTACCACCGCTATTTATACCTTGCTGGCTGGATTGTAGCCCATGTTTTTTTTCTCTATTAAAAGATATATAATGTCACCGTCCAATGTCACAGCTGAATAAAAGATTCTTTAAGAGAGGCAATGCCTGGACAGCTGGACTAGTGCACCTACTTAAGATTCTCTTTTTTAATACTACACTTAAGATTGTTTGAGAGAGGAAATGCCTGGACTAGTTGCACCTACATAAGCAGCAACAGGTGAGGCCACTAGTGCACCTACTTAAAAGATCTACTCGATCGTTTGGATAATTGCTATCTTATTTCCACGGAAGAAAACGTAGTAGCCGACTAGCCGTACTAACTCTGTATTACTACTAGTAGCTGACAACGATGGATGGGCAGCTGAAGCATTTATATAGCTGGGGACGGTATGCAGATGCATTCATTATTTCATGTCCCAATGCTCAATGTATTCCAGAAAAAAAAAACAAAATGGTCCAACGCTCAGCAGAATTGTATACACTGCACATTTGAATGGAGACCCACCATATCCTACCTACAAATATTGGCGGCAAATGTAACAAAATTTACCTCATGTCACCGTAGATGCTTGTTGGCGTGTCACTTATTAGTGTGCATGAACTTTATGAAACTTGCACTCGGAATGGTCTTAAATAATGGCAAAACCGTGCACACAGATTATTGATTTGAAAGTTGGTGGATTGCCATTTTGCTGTCTCCTAATAACTAGACCTGGCGGGGCTAAAAGCCCTAGGGTTTTCATTAAGAAGGAATACCTTCTCTGAGTTTAGAAAAATTCTCAACCCCGAATAAGCCGGCAAGGGTTTTTTTTAAGAAAAAATCAACCTATAAATCCGCTCAGTTAGGAATTGAACGTGCGACCATACTACCCGGTCCCTAACTACTAGGTTGGTGTCTCCTAATGAACAAATCATTGCACGGTACGGTATATACTCCACTGCATAAGACTCTAGTTTCTCGGTGAAAGGAAGAAGGGACCAGCATTTCCCTAGGGTACACAAGGTTTTATTGGTTCAGGATATCGGACATTCGGACCACATTCTTACTCGATATGGGTCGTCTATGATCAGATCAGGCCAACTATGGATATAGTACCTACGGTATGGTGTTTACTCAATTACTCATGCAGGCAAGGGTCCCATGACGGTGCAAGTGCAATGCAACAGCCATGCTTCGCGCCTATTTATTAGCCTGAACACAGGTTCATCCAATCCAATCCAATTCAATTCTCAGCAGGTCTGTGGACTGGTGGTACTGGTACGTTGGTGATTGCTCGAATGCATGCAGTAACTGCCACACAGTAGGTACAGTGAGCAAGCGTGCACATTCGTACATACCTTGCCGGAGACCTTGCGCATCTCGCCGAGGATGCAGCCGAGCAGCGACGACTTGCCGGAGCCGACCATGCCCACCACCGCCGCCAGCGCGCCCGTCCGGATGTCCAGGTCGATCCCTCGCAGCACCTCCTGTCCGTCCTCCACCTCGTCGTCCCACGCGAACACACCCTCCGTCACCTGCACGGCTGGACCTCCTCCGCCCGTCGCCCCGGCAGGCTCACGCTCCACGGCGCCCTCGTCCAGCTCCGCGCTAGTCATGTACCTGCATTTTGTGTTGCATGCAGGTGGTGTCGAAGTCCATTATATATATATGTATATATATATATATATATATATATATATATATAATTATATATATATATATATATATATATTGCTATGAATGATGACTCAATATATATATAAGTATAACTGTTAAAATATTTAACAACGTACGAGTCGAGTCGCTGGAGCGAGATCATGGCCTGGGAGGCCTGGATCATGGCCTGGGGGAAGTTCCTCATGGGCTCCTGGAGGATCTTGAAGAAGGATGTGGCGGTGAAGACGAGGCCGGCGTCGAGGTGTGTCCCCGTGAGGACGCAGGTGGCGAAGACGAGGGCGGAGACGACGACGGGCGCGCTCCAGAGGGCGATGATGTGCCGGAGATGGAGTACATGAAGCGGGAGAGCCAGCCGAACTCGAGGCGCGGAATCCCGGATGCGCGCGTCGAAGTGGTCCTCCCACGCCTGGAACTTGATCACCCGCATGTAGTTGAGCATCTCGTTGGTCGCCTTCATCCGCTGGTCGCGCTCCTTCATCAGCGAGAACTGGTTACCGGTTGTTGCGGCGCGTGCCCAGGACCACGAACACCATCACGCCGCGACGCCCACCAGCGCCGACGTCACAGGGGGCCAAGGTACGTGTAGAGGAGCCCCAGCGCAACGCCCACCTGTGTGTACATGCATGATCGTCAAGAGTAAGTTGAGCATCACCGCATCATCAGATCGAACACTGGATACTAATTTGATAGGCGCCGCGGTGACTGACATTACAAGCGTGCCATACACCTGTATCTCACTGGCATGAGTAAAAACAAATGGCAGGAGTAATAGATACAGTATGATCATTCCTGAGGACAGCTAGCTAGTGTATTTGAAATTTACTAAAAATATAGTATGTATTTAGTGTTAGAAAATGCAAGCAAGCTTTGGCCAAATTGACCCACCAGCAGGTAGCTTGCGCATGACCATGGATGGCAAGGTAGCACGTGAAAGACTACGCCTTCCAGAAACGGGGCTTGGGCGGATGCGGATCCCGGTCAATGCTGGCGCCAACCAACCCGGTCGAAGTAGTACTAGTTAATGGTCGTCGGCAGTGGGTACAACGATCATCTCCCCCATCAAGGGAAACTCCCCGTACAAACTGGTGACTTGTTTAGGAAATATACACAAACTAAGTTTTTTTTTAAAAAAAACAAACATACTAGTAGGTCAGTTTGATCCACTGGTTCTCTGCCTAGCGCAGAAGGCGGTTTGGTGAAAGCCACAGATATCCGGCCGCCGTCATCAATGTGGAAGGGACGAGCAAGTTTTCGCCAAAAAAAATGTGGAAGAGCAGGGTGTACTGGACAGACGAGCGTGGCAACGTGGCATGAACGACGGCCACATTTATTTGCCAGCTACTCCGTCCATGCGCCGGCCGGATTCTCATCACTAGTGACGATGATGCTGTATTTGGAAAATATTGTCCGTACTTGGGACAAAGGACTCAAGGAGGAAAGCAGAGCGCAGCTGCCGTCGCTGCATGACGACGTCGTCCACGGACCGGTCGATACATCCAACTGCATTCTATCTCTCTTCCAAGATTTCCAAACGGAAAGGGTAAATGCGCCAGCTACGGGGCTCTGTCCTGGCCAGGAGGAGAGGACACGACACCATCCCCATCTCACACAGGTGGACGGGAGCACGAGACACCCGTGCCGTCCACCGGCGCGCAACCCCCACAGTCCATGAACGTCAAGATCGATCGATCGGTCGATCAGAGACGCGATCGATCGCGACCAAGCAAAAAAACATACCTGCAGCGGCATGAGCCAGAGGTAGTGGATCTGCAGCATCATGTCGGAGAGCTGCTGCGCGTCGACGGCCATGTAGTTGACGATCATCCCGAGCCCGTGCCTCTGCCTCGCCGAGCACGACAGCCGCAGCCCCTTGCGGTAGAGCGCCACGATGAGCGCGCCACGGATCTGCATCCCCATCTTCTGGCAGTGGAAGTTGTACTGGTGGCTGCACAGCGCCTCGGCGCACTTGGCGGCCAGCAGCGTGGCCACCAGCCTCGCCCCTTCGCCCAGCGGCCGCTCCCCACCCACCGCCGTGTAGTCCACGAAGCTCTGGATCAGCGTCGGCCCCACGTACATCACCGTCAGACGCAGCAGCGCCAGGCACGCGTTGAGCAGGAACAGCGGCCAGAAGGTCCGGAACAGCGTGTGCCCGCACAGGGTTGCTGCTGTCCTTGGTCGACGTCGTTGGCCAGTTCTTGGGTGAAGCTCTCGTGCATCCGCTCGGGGCGATGGGATGGGGCTAGGGACGGCACGTCCGAGAGCTCCAGCGTCGCGCGGTACCCGCGCTGCACGAGAGGGTTCATCCACGCCCATGTCGCCAGCGACGCCCACGAGGCCGTCGCGTACGGCGTCACGTTCTTGTCGTCCTTGTTGCTCCCGTCCTCTTCGCCCGTCGGTGAGGCAGGGGTGGACACCGTGGCGGCGATGCCCGTGGCGCCGGAGATGGCGATGAGAGGGAGTGGAAGGGATACGGCGAGGGCGGCGACGGCGAGGGCGTCGTCGGGGAGGGAGGCGAGTCCGGACGCGAGGCGCGCGACGGAGGTGGCCGCGAGGAGCGCCGTGAGCGCCGGCGACGCGAGCCAGTAGAGGCGCAGCGCGAGCGGGTGCGTCGCCGCGAGGAATCTCTTCTCGTGAGCTACCACCGCCGCGGCGGCGAGGTGCGCCGCGCACTGCAGCGCCAGGAACACGGCCTCGAGGGCCTCCTCGCCATCGCCGCGCCTCGTGACGAGGGAGAGGACGAGGAGCACAGCGTAGAAGGCCGCGAGGGACGCCGAGGCCGCAAGCGGGACGACGAACCCGGAGCCGAGACGCACCGCGACTGGGTCGCCTCTGTCGAGGAGCGGCTGCTTGTCGTCGCCGTTGAGCGCGCCATGCTGGCGCCGGCGGCGGTGGGTGGAGAGGAGCTTCGCGGCGGCGAGGCAGAGGAGGGCTACGAGGAACAGGGCGGAGGCGGCGGAGAGGAGCAGGCGCTGGGAGCACGTGGAGAGGAAGAGGAACGCGGCCCAGTCGCCGAGCCCCGCGTCGGAGAGGGAGGAGGGAGGGTGCAGGACTCCGTGGTGAGCCACCACGGCGGCGGCGAAGACGACAGGGCCATGCTCGGTGGCCCGGGAGTCCCGATGGTCATCTCTGGCGGCGACGCATGCAGCAGAGGCCGATGAGGGTAGGGAATCGTGTGGCCTGGCTGCGCTGCGTGCCGGGGGTTCGTGTCGATCTGGTGGCTCTCTCTCTCGCGCGCGTTCGATCCTCTTGCCCCGACCAGACGGGACAAGAGACTAGAGAGGGTAGGGGAGGAGAAGCAGAGGAGAGGGGAGGAGGAACAGGGGTTTATGGCCAGTAGCAGCTGGCTGGCTGATATGTGATCCCTGCCGTGCTACGCCGGGCGGCAAACGGCCGAGGTCGGTCACTCAACAAGGTGACTGACGTTTGTGGTGGTCCGCCTGCGGCTGCCGTGCCGTCTTTCTCCACGAGGAGAACATACGCATGCGTCCGCTCGAGTCTCTGCTAGCTGCGACTCTCTTTGTAGTCTATACTGAGGAATATACTAGTGTGCGTGTGGACAGGCGTATCGTATACATTTTTTGTATAATACGAGAGAGCCGGTATACATTTTTGTATAATACGAGAGAGCCGGTCTCTAGATGTATGTAGCTGCACTCTACACCACATGGCGTCGACATATTCGTCGATCCTAGCTAGTCTAGGCAGTTTCGGAGAAAGGATGGGCAGAGTTCCATGAGGTAAGGTAAACCTATCTTCAAGATCAGGATCGACGGTAAGGGCATATCTTGGAATATATAGCTACTCAACGCCAAGCTAATAGATCATCCGTGTCGTGTTACTCACGTATACTTATATGTAAATGACATTGCAAATTTGCAAGTAAATCCCGTGTATAATAGACGGTAAGAATGGGCATGTAAAAAAATACCCAAAGCATCATCAGATTATACTAGAAGACAGAGCTGCATGAGTCACCCTGCAGGCTGCAGTGTGCTCTCAAAATTTAGTGCTGATCTTTATGTTATGGGCATATATTTACCTGTATACATTAATGCACACCGGCTCATCAACCCGTGCTTCCGTGAGGACTAAAATCTTGAGAGATATGAGTATCAAAACTTAATAAAAAAAATAGAGTTTGTAGTTAATAATTATTGTTATTTACCTTACACTCATCTCACAAAATATGATAAATATTATAAGAAATACATAATCACCATTACCAGGTTATAAATTGTAATAGTTTTAGTTATTTTTTTCGCTTTCCATCCAAGTGATTGATATGGAGTAATTAGTTTTACAATGGTTAGAAAGTAGCCGATGCTACCACACGGTCTTTTTTGGCTGATTGATGGTAGGCATTGATTCCAGTTGAATATTTATTTTTAAGAAAAGAGTATATTTAATTAGTACCTCCATGCACCTTTCTTTGGGTACCTCCCGATACCATCCGGTACCGCTGATCTTATCACCTGTAGATCTTCAGGAATCAACTGTTCTTATTTTTCCAACCATTCTAAAACTCTTATTAATTAAAGGAAAAAGTCTATTTTTGCCATCCAACTCTTACCTCAGTTTGGTTTTGGCCATCGAACTCCAAAATCGGCTATCTTTGGCCATCCAACTATCAAAACCGTTCAAATTTGGCCATCAGGCTGTTTTAATGAGTGGTTTTAACTTTTTTTATTTACAATTTAGTCCTTAGATCTTAAAATGATTATTACATTTTTTTTGCTCGTAACTCCGATTTAGGTGATTCTTGTGGTCACGTGTTACTAACGGTGAACATTATATTTTAAAGCGATCTTTACACTATTTTATCACTATTTTTTATATTATTTTTTTGGTTGTTGTGTAGAAAAAATAATATAAAAAATTAAACAAACAATTATAGAATAATATAATCAATATTTTAAAATGTAAAGCTAATCGTTACGAACACATGACCATTATGATCACTTGAAACGGAGATGCAAGAGAAAAATAGTAATTATTTTAACATCCAAGGACTAAAAAGCACTAAATTAGTCCATTTTAATCCTTGGATCTTAAAATGATTATTATTTTTTTCTCCTATCTCTGATTTAAGCTATTCTACTGGTCATGCATTCATAATGATGAACTTATCTTTTAAAATATTGATTATATTATTTTATAATTGTTTGTTTTACTTTTCTTATATTGTTATTTGTACGCATGACAAAAAATAATAAAACAAGTAGTGATAAAATAGTATAAAGATTACTTTAAAATATAGTGCCCACCGTTAGTAACACGTGACCACAAGAATCACCTAAATCGGAGGTACGAGCAAAAAGTAATAATCATTTTAAGATCGAAGGACTAAATTATAAATAAAAAAGTTAAAAACCACTCATCAAAACAGCCCGATGGTCAAATTTGAACGGTTTTGATACTTGGATGGTCAAAGATATCCGGTTTTGGAGTTTGATGGCAAAAACCAAACTAAGGCAAGAGTTGGATGGCCAAAAATGGACTTTTTCCTTAATCAAATCCTTAGTTTGAGGTGTGTAGAACCTGAAGATTGGTATTTTCTCCACTTCCTGCATACATGTATACATGGTGACCCATGATCATGCACATAGTACTTGAAGATAGTTTATTTCAATATAAGAAGTGATAAATAGCATTTTACAATCATATATTGCTGGACTTAGATTTTTTTTATAATCATGTCATTTAGATCAGATTTAGGGGTTGCTGCAAATTAGGTAAGACAAAATAGATTCAATGGATATATTTAATGATAAGATCGAGTTGTCTCATCACCAGATGTTCAGGGCTCATCACCAGATGTTCAGGGCTCATCACCAGATGTTCAGGGTTTTCGTGATAATTTCTAGGATTTGTATTTCTAACGTGTTTCATGATGATAAGTGTGAGGTTTCAAATGGTGTACTCCCCCGATCCAAATTATTTGCCATTCTGATTTTTTTACCAGATTCTTTGAAGATACTATGAACCTAGATAAGCATGTGTCTAGGTTCATAGAAGATGCCATGATTCTAGACATCCAGAATGACGAGTATTGTAGGACGGATGGTGTATTCAACTAGTAGTAATAGTATGATGGGTTTGAGAAGGTGAAGCCTTTTGATGTATCTAACCGGCCTGGAGTTATTGTTTTTCTTTCTTTTATGTTAATTTAGCCAACTACAACTATATTCTTGTTTTTCCTTCCTCTATTGTCTAGTGTTCGTTTCAAAAAGTCAAGGCCCTGTTTGGATCCCATCGGACTAAGCTTTAGCAGATAAAAATTAGCTGGTGCTGTCTGATCGGCAGCTAAAATACTAGCTACTATCTTACCTATCAACTAGTTAAAGTTTATCCACATTAGTTTGTTGTACTGATTAACTGAAATAGCCAAACTTTAGCTGCGGGGATCCAAACTTTAAAACAGCCTAAGTTTGAAGGCCTGAAATCAAAATTTAATTTCATCGACATGCATGGCAGACGTTCATAAACCCCACTTAAACACTTTTAAGCCCCACTTAAAAGCATGTTCTCAACGTCATATATATATAAGCATGCCCCACTTAAATCGGACTTTTTCTCTTTTCCTTTTTGCCACGTAGGAGATTGCTTTAGTTATGCCGGACCTCGCAAGTAAGGAGAAATTCAAGTGTGCTGAGGTTTATTACTTACGAAGAAGAGCTACGTTACTGCATTCCTCTTTGTGTCTGTCCTTGATCTCGTATCACCCGATTCCTCTTCCTTATCCTTATCACCCACCCTTGCACTGATCTCTGGATATTCCACGAAATAGCGTGCTCCCTTCCCTTCTGTTCATTTCACTATCAGCCCCATAATTACAGAGGCCCCAACACTCAATTAAGTATCGCGCAACCTTAATTTGACAGGCTCAATCCACATCGCCTGTCTTCGAGCATCAATATCCGTCATGGACGTACGCCTTAACCTTTGTGCCAAACATGCTTCTCGATCTATTCCCTGATGAGACACCAGAATAGAAAGTATAGGCATCAGCGTCTCAACTTGAGTACCTAAATCCCTCGCGGAGCTCGTGACAGTGATCTCATTTAATTTCTAATCTAGCCAACAACC
Source organism: Digitaria exilis (assembly GCA_015342445.1). Classification (NCBI taxonomy): domain Eukaryota; kingdom Viridiplantae; phylum Streptophyta; class Magnoliopsida; order Poales; family Poaceae; genus Digitaria; species Digitaria exilis. The sequence goes on from JACEFO010002165.1 coordinate 13,096, forward strand.
AGGCAGAGAGAGACTGAGATATCCGATTCTCTCGACCATCAGCCGGGAGCAAGATTCTGCTCATCAAGATTTCTAGGATTTTTCGAGCGTTTAACTTCTTGCGAACGACTGATTCCATCCCGACATCTCTGTGAATCCATGATCAGTAAACTAAATCGGCATCAGTGAGTTCTGAGTCAAACCGATTAAAAAACCTCTAATTAAACGTGATGTGTGTACTACTCTTCAACAAAAAAGATTCTACCCAATGCAAGGACTGGTTGGAAAGCTTCTACTAGCAGACATCAAACAAGTAGGTGGAATAATGACCACAGTTGAATGGATTAACGTCTTGATCAATTCCGTAGCAGATTTGTCAATGGCTTGGGGGCCAAGCTGGATTGACTCGAAACTCGGGCCCGGTATGGCGGTATGCGGCTAGTGAGCGCCAGCAAAATTGTCGGGGTCATCAGCGAACAAGAGGCGCCTCGGGAGTGGGCGGCCAATCATACGCCCCCCGCTTTTCCGTGTGATCATGGCGCCTCCATCTCCTTTTGTTATTTCATTTCTATCCTATCATTCGCATCATCGTCGTCATCTATCTATCGGCAGTCGATCGACGAGCGTCGGGGTAAGCTGATTCTGCTGACCGGAGTGCCGGTCTCGACCTGCAAAGCCAGCTGATTCATCAATCGTCGGAGCAAAGGACGAAAAGGATACACGCACGTGGCCGCGAGAAAAGGCGCTGCGAATTCGTTTTCAGCTGCGGCGACAGATTTTATTTATGTATATGGATCTATATGAGATAGATTATACTAGTAGTACAGTGTTTTGACCTTTGCGGGAAAAAGACGGTCACGACTCAGCCACTCTGCATCATATAAATGCATAATAGATACAGACAACCGATTCATGTAGAATCCTCTCTCTCTCCCTCTCTCTTACCGTTTCATATGTACATGCATCTCCAAAACTTACCAAATTGCTTATATATATGTTGATACTCAGACTTGTTACCTGAAAAAAAATCAGTTTTATTTGAAAAGATGAGTCACAGCTTTTCCAGGATTATTTAGCACTAAATCTCGACAGTGTTTGACAGCAGGATGGTACATAGGAGTTTTTTTTTTTCGAATCGATGGTACTTAGGAGTTAGAAATACCCATATATACCTGGGTGGACCGATTTACCTGTTTGCTGGCTGAATCTAAGTCATGCCACCGCCACTTCCTCTATATCTCTGCCAACAAACCCCCCGCCCATGTTACCTGTGAGTTGATTCCCCTAAATAATCAACTAATCGCAGCATGATTAATGCTTGCTAGGTGATTGCGCATAAATTCAGTAACTAGCTGCAGCCTGCAGCGATAAATTCAATAACTGTCTTCGCTGAACAGTTTGTGAGACAGAGATCGATCGAGCAGAGACTGCGTGAGAATATAAAATATATGGAAAAATTTGTTTTTCACCCTTCAACTGTTACAAAAGTTTGATTTTCAATCTTAAACTACAAAACCGGATACAAAAGGCCATCCAACTATCCAAACCATGCAAAATTAGCCCTTTGGGTGGTTTTGAGGGTGGTTTATAGAAATAGCAAAAATGTTAGTTAAACTTTAAAAAACAATAACTAATTCATTTTGAACCCAAAAAATATGAAATCAGTGCCAAAAGTTCCCTAAATATAACCAACCTATTGCCACACTATTTAATGTTATTTGGGGTATTATATATGTTTATATTACTAGTGTCTTATTGTTTTTCTAAAAGTAATTAGAATAAAAATAAATAACATGCAAATAACTTCTATTGGTGCACCAACATATAGGTCATATTTTTAGAAAAACATTGGCACCAATTTTATATTTTTTAATTCAAAATAAATTAGTTATGATTTTTTAATACAAAATTATTTTAATTTTTTAGAAAAATACAAAACCACCTTCAAAACCACCCAAAGGGCCAATTTTGTACGGTTTAGATAATTGGAGGGCCTCTAGTGTCCGGTTTTATAGTTGTGGGTTGAAAATTAGACTTTTGTAATAGTTGGTGAAAAATAGACTTTTCCATAAAATATACCATAACACAGATCCTATTGCTTCCATCGCTGCAGTTCTGCAGCAGGCAATGGTACGTGCCTTGTACTTGCTGACGGAAGTAATCAGATTCACATTGTATCAGAAAATAAAAGGCGTGCGTTTTTTTTTCCATTTCTGCAGGTTGATGAGCTTCTTCGCGGCAAACACCGCGAAATGATGCTAAACCGGAATGGAATCTGGCAAGACCTTATTATCGTCTCATAATTTCACAGGCGAAAGTTCAGGTTCTAGACTTCCACCAGGTTACTAGAAGCTTTAGGTTAAACAGCTTCCGAGAAGTTGTCGCCGCACGTGCTGAGGGACTAAGCAGCAGAAGCAGCGATGAAAACCAAAAGAAAACAAGGGAATGGACATCAGCTGGGTAGCGAAATGGCGACGTACGAGATGTATAATTGATGTGGCGGTCGCCCATGTAACATAAATGAACCTCAACCCATTCTGCTTGGACCAATCTAGCATAGCTTGATGCTCCCTAGTGTAGAAACTAAATTAATTCCGACACGGGTAGTGTCTCAACCTCGTCTTTTTTTTTAAAAAAAAAAAGAAGATTGTCTCTGTGGGGGGTCTTATACACATGGTAGAGACCAAACTGAGACTAACCTAGCACACAACATATACCATCAACGAGCAAAGCTGTAGCGGCATGAACGGTTAAATTCAGCTGAAGCTTCCTATTGGAAATTATGCTGAAGACGGTTGGTAATGTCCTGTGACAAATGACAATCGCCGATGATGACTGACAGCGATACAAAATAATTCAAGAGAACAGTCATGCAGTTGTTTGTTTGTCGCTCCGAGGATTTGATCAACGCAAATCTGAAAGAGGATCCGACCGCAGACCGATCGAACAGGACGCATCGTGCCCTGACGATGAACATGGCCGCTGTCAGATAAGACGTCGAGACAATCACTGGCGTACCTAACAGTAAGAGCCTGCATGCGACCTGTGTCGTCAAGCCCAGCTGACGGATCTGATGCATGGAAGCTTCCTCGATCGACGACGATGGCGGTGATGGCGTGATGGTGTCAGCCGTGACGATTTCGGTTGGAGGTTTTCAGACGACGGGGATCCCCAACCAACACAAGTCAGCACGGCACCAATTCTAAGAGCTTTGTGCAAGCGGCGGGACGGCGACGTGAAGGTGACCGAGGCGGCTCTTATTATTGTAGTATTGCAATAATAGCTTCGCTTGCCATCCGGTGTACGTGGCCGCGTCATCCTCTGGCGCGAAGCAGGGCGCCTGCGGAGAGTGCAAGGAACTTCAAATGACGACGAGGGCAAGCAAACAAGACGGAGCCGTCCGGCCAGACGGGATCCTTTGGATCTTTCAATCAATGGATTTGCAAGGACGTTATCTTGCGATCAATGCACACCGAATTGTATGGTTTTAGCATGGTTGCAACCTGATCTCTATTCTCTGACAGGGCATTGGCGTAGCAGCAGAGGATCAAGCAGGCAGTAGTAGTTCTTTGCGTCGCGGTTCCGAGTCCCATCCGGCTTCGACTTCTACGCATGTGTTTTTTTTATACAAAAACAATCTGCAAAAATAAATACCAATTGCCAACTGTTAGCTGTATGTGTATGTGTATGTGTATGTGACACTTTCTTTCAGTTTCAGCGTATCTTTCCGACATGATATGTATGTAGTTGATTTCATATAAGGTACATTTTTTCCCTGGAAAAGGAAGCTTTCCAGATATATATATACGTCGAGCTCGAGTCTTTGAACAAACACTAACCATATACTAGAAGACAACGACTCATGCCCACGTGGTTCTTGACTACCCTCACTCGTCTATTGCTTCAGATTCGTTCAGACTTGAGAGTGAAAGGTGCGGCGCTTTTTCATTTTCAATTTTACCGATTCATTTTGTCCTTTTTGTTTGATACCTCAATCAATAGACAAAGCTTCGACATTGGTGTAACTGAAACTGAGTGGACTGTACTACCTGGTTCTGGTTGGCGTTTCATTTTACTGATTTGTAGTGAACTTCATTTATTAAGGATAATAGTACTGCGTTATTGCCCAAAGGACGGTGGGCCTGTTATCCACATTTAACACTTGGCCAGCTAGGAACGATTTTTTTTTTTTTGGCGCATGTAATCTGATACAAAGTTTCCAGGATCTCATATAAAGATGTTTATGTTTATGTGCTCGCCTAGGTAGTTGCAACGAAGGCCTCTACAAAGATTACATCTTCAGTATGAAAAAAAGATTGCATCTTGATCAAAACCGTTCTTTTCCTTAGACTATAAAGCGTCATAGAATTAATTTTGAATGGAACAGAGCGATGAATTAAGTAGTAGCAGAAACCGACGCCTACTATTCCTTACTTACATACTAGGTGTGTGCCAGGTACTGTTGTATTCCAGTCAGCGTGCAACAGGGGAACACATATAGATTCCGAAGCTTTACACATTTTCTGGAAAGGCAGCTTTTCTGATACAGTGAGCCTGATTGCCTGAAGACAGAGCTTCTACTACTTGAACAGCACCACGTGATCAAACAGCCTGATGCGCGTTGCCTGCTTTTACGAAATTTAGATTCGCGTGTCAGTTCAGACTTCAGGATCACAGCAGCCTGCTTTGTTTCCAAAAAAAAAAAAGGAAAAAAAAAACCTTCAGGATCGCATGTCGTTGCGCTCTTTTTCTCTTCTTTCGATTTTCAGCACCCGATTTTCTGTTGCTACTACTACCTGCACAACCAGACGAACTTCACCCAGCATCTCAAGGTGACTGAACCCTGACCCTGACTGGTTGGCATTTTGTTTCACCACTGTAGATACAATCTGATCTATGCCGCAGCTATATCCATCACGATTCGATGTGGCATCGTGTTCATATGCAAGTAGAGTTTATCGATCAAGCAAGATGTTGTTAGTACAATCATTGTACCAAAGTACAGTAGAGTTTGGTATACTTACGACTTAACACCTGATTTTTCTTGGCGCGATTTACGAACTCAGCACCTGATTTTTCTTGGAGAGATTCACGACTTAAGACCTGATTTTTTCTTGAAGCAATTTTTTCTTTCTTTCTTTCTGAACCTGCACTGATGATTCATTGATGGACTGGCGTACTGCCGGGGTAGCTGGAGTCAGTGGCAAGGTAATATCACCACCGTAACTCCTTGGCCAAACGACCTACGATGAGACCCAGACTACAGTTACTTCACTAATTGACTGGTTACTTGGTTAGCAGATAACATACTTCACTAATTGACATAAGGGGTTAGGTCGTTAGGATGTACATGTTCAGCAGTTCGTTTGGGCAGTAGTGACTAGTTATATCTATGATCATTAAAAAACTTCATACTATATGCTTCTTTTTTTAGCAAGTTACGGCAGGTGCTCTACCCATTTATTATAGAAGAAAGCAGACATACATGGTGTTTTACAAACTCCAAAGAGGAGCTAAATGGAGCTAAAAAAAACAAAAAAATGTAAAAGATTACATGGGATTACTCGCTAAAACTAGAGGACGTCATTCGTTGAGCTAATATGTCACCCTTGATGATGGTTGCCAAGTCTGTAGGGGCCATTGCTTTATTGTCAAATACTCTCCTATATCTCTCCTTCCAAATGTGCCAAGCTGTGTATAATAGCATCTGGTATAATTCTGACCTATGAGCCTGGCCATCCCTGGTCATTTGCTCCCACCAAGCCATGACTCGGTCAATATTGTCCAACCTCGGTATCTGCACATTGCTCCAATTGGCCATGATGTTCCATACCGTCACTGCATAGCTGCACTTAGATATCATGTGTAGTGTCCTTTCTGCTGCAGCATGACACATTGTACAAAGGGGATCGGCCTGACCTCCCCTTCTGATTATTCGATCATTGGTTGGTAATCTGTATTGAAGCAACAACCAGACAAAGAATTTACATTTAGTCTGCACTTTAGCTTTCCAAATTGCTTCCCAGCTTGTTTCTGTAATAGTCCCCAGGAACTGTATTTCATATGCCAATTTTGCTGTGTACTTCCCTGCTGCTGTTATTCCCCAACAGATGGCATCGTCTTCAGGTGTTAGACTTATTTGCCTTATGTCCCTCCAGAGCTCGACAAATTGACACAAGGCACTATCAGTATTCATACGGCGCAGCCCTCTCATCCAATTCTGGTTTGTCAGTGCAACCTCCACTGTCTGATTTTTTCGCCATGCCAATTTGAAACACTCAGGTGCAATGTCCTTCGGTACTCTCCCTTGCACCCATCTATCTGTCCAGAAGCTAGTCGTTTTCCCATTCCCAATAGTGATGGTGGTGCATGATTTGAATAACTCTTCCTCCGTAGGTGTCAGTGTGATTGTCATCCCTGTCCAAGGTTTAGACCGATCTACCCACCGGAACCATCGCCATCGTAGCCTCAAAGCCCGGTTAAAGGCAGCAATGTCATGAATTCCCAGTTCCCCCAACCGCTTTGGCCTACACACTCGCCGCCAGTTCACCCAACATCTGCCAGCCCGAGCAACCTCATTGCCTGACCATAAGAAATTCCGGCGGATCCTATCAATTCGTTTCATACTATATGCTTCGACACAACAGATCGCATCCACTCCAAATGTGACTGTTTCCTAGCTCCTTTGATCAGGCAGGACGATTCCCCATGGCCAGTCACTAACTACATGGCGTTGCTGTCATCGTCAAGAAGGCTGAGGCTGCTTTGACAGGCTCGAGACAACGATCCATGGACCATGGAGATCGAGGAATTCCGGAGATCGAAGATGAGCTCATGAGCGTGCCATTCATTATTACCAATTTACCATTCACATTGTGTGCAGCAAAGTTTGCCACTGATTAACATTCACATTCCGTGGATCGCTTGAAAAGAAATTACAGTAGCATTTTGCTCCTACGGAAGTGGTCGTGGAAACACCTAACCATCCAGGTTCCAAGGCTTGCCTCTTCAACACAACTTTATCAACCTAATTAATTTTGGTATTGAAAGAGCATCTAGGCCCCTAATTCAGTTTTGGCGATTAATGACAACTTGATCATTGTGACTAACGTGTTTCTTGCAGCGGCAATTCTTAAGTTAGTGCAATGATGGGCTTTCATGGTATTCTTGGCCCCCATCATTTGCGAATGAATGTATTGGTGCAAAGGATATGCTCGAAGATGGATAAGCTAATTATAAGTGCCGTTTGGATAATGAGAGACGCTTAGAGTAGTTTAGGTTTTTGTTTTCCTTTGGCTGTACTATAAAGGGGGGTTGAGGATTGGTAGCTTGACCTAGGCAAGACTAGAAGTTAGGTGCGGTGCACACTTGTGAAATCTAGTGCTAGGTAACTATGTTTAATCCTTTGAGAAGTTAGGAAACTCAAAAAAATTGAATTGGACGAGTTTCGACTTCAAAAGAGAAGAAGACAACACAAAACGCAAAGGCGTCGACTAATTCGACGGGCTGCTAAGGCCCCGTCAAAATAGTCGACGGCACCTAGTTTTCCACCCAAGAGCTAGCATAGCTCTCTGGGTAGCGTCGACTGATTCGATGGTCCCACCATCAAATTAGTCGACGGTGCTCGAAGATGTGAAGACCCTAGTGTACATGGCTCTGAGTAGTGTCGACTGTTTCGACGGCAGGTGCGTCAATCAGTCGACGGTCTCTAATCTTTGTGAAGATTTTATGGTGCATGCCTCTGGGTAGCATCGACTATTTCGACGGTGCAAGCGTCGAATTAGTAGATGGTGAAACTAGACGTTGCATTGTTCAAGTTTTGAATGAAAAGGGAGCATCGACTATTTCAACTGTGTGATCATCGAATTAATCGACGGCTCTGCAAAGTGCATAACAATTAGATTATGAGTAGGGGCTATTTATACGTCTTCACTCACTCCTTAAAAACTCTCTTGCCATACGAAATTCACTGTACTTCTAGCTGAGATAGAAAAGACTTTGTAGGCAAGAGAGGCACTTAGTTTGATTGGTGTTCTTGATCTTGTGAAGATTAAGAATTCTCTATAGTGCTTCAGAGTAGCAAGTGTGCATCCATCTAGCTCTTAGTCTAGTGTAGGTCAAGTGAAGATCTTTGGCTTGTTACTCTTGGTGATTCGGCATCACCTAGACGGCTTGGTGGTGTTGATCTTGGGAGCTCACGTAGAGATTGTGTGAAGCCCAAGAAGGTGTATACGGTTTGGGAATCCGTCGTCCTGGAGTGGGAAATGGATATCCCTTACGAGAGCACTTGATCCTTGCACGGATCAAGAGGGAGCTATACCTTTGTGCGGGTGCTCCAACTAGGACTAGGAGGAGTTGCCGACTCCTCGATACCTCGGGAAAAATCGACTTCCTACTTTTCTCTTTACTTTGAGCAAGTTTACTTTCCGCATTTTAATTCTTAGACTTGCCATGCTAGAGTAGGATTGGAATTAGGTTGCAAAACACTTTTGAATACTAGTTAGGCACAAACCACACTTAGTAGGCACATGGGGTGAATTGGCTTATTGCATAGGATTGTGTTATGGCATAAATTTTTGTAGAAGCCTAATTCATCCCCGGCATCTTGATCCTTACATAGTCGAGTGGCAGAAATGAGTTCCAATTCTATCAATTCTTATGTGTAAAATTCTATTTCTAGACTACACACAACATATATATTTCCTGTAATGGAAGTTTAATTTCTGGAACGCTCACCGCGCCTAGGCCTCATCCTTTTGGAACACAATAGATACTGAAGACAAGGTTCCAAATTCATGCCCTTGCGGTTCTTTCACTGGTTTATATCGTTTCAGATTTCCAGAATCTAGAAAGGCATACCTGCACAAGCGCAACTGAACAACCTTCTGAAAGTGACTGTCTTGCGCCTACTGGTTGGCATTTTGTTTTTCTTCTATTGATGCCAATCATGGAGTCATGGGACAACGTGTTCAGATTCCAGTGGACTGCATTTAAATTAGCAAAGCTACCATCATTACTACCCAAAGGACATTGGAGTTTGGTATGATAAACACTCACTTTTCTAAGACCACTGACCATTTTCTGACAAACCATTGCTCGCCACTGATTGTTATTAGGTTAGTTCCCATAAAACTTCTCTAGGAATTTACTATTTATTGGAAATTCATTATTCCTCCACCTCATAGAACACCTTTTCTATAAAAGTTACTACGGTGCATTTCCCCACTTCTTCCCCAACCAAACATGCATGTACTAGAAGATATTGAGGTGTTGTATTGGCCTTGGCCGAGGGTAGCTGGATGATGGATGGGCTGGCGAAACTCTCCAACACAATGTTCTTCCACTGTGGAAGGAAAGTGTCTTCATGGGCCTCAGGTCTTTGTATGATGGGCTTATGTCTTCTGCAAGTCTTCCATGATAACTCAATCTCTCAAGAATAGAAAACTCAACAGACAGCTCACATCAGCACCAACAGAAAACACTCGTTAGGTTGACGTGCAATACGCATCTATACGGAATATGTTGATGATGAATTACAAATTTGCTATCTTACTTTGCTATTAGATAAACTTTTTTATTGTAATGATCATCTAAGCACTATATCACTTTTTTTCTTATAAATTCATTCACTTTTAGGTGTTAGTAGAAAAAATAGTTAACGGATTGACATGTTATGTTACAATTTATTTTGATAGAGAATAATATAAATTAACAGTTGGATATTATTTTCCAAAAAAAATATAAATCTAATATGACTAATAAATAGACTAGATCAATGAGTTCATGTCCAATACGACAAACAAACATACTAGAATGAAGATGGTATCTCCAATACAACTGATAAATATTAAGAGAATAACCGTTGTACTTTAGGAGGATCTAACTGTTTTAACTACCCTAAATAGTTCATGCAAATGCAATCATGCCCATATTACTACGAATAAGCTAGGATAAATAATCTGTCTAACACAACTAATAAATACACTAACCCAAAAATCCATGTCCAATACAACTAATAAATATATGTAAATTCAAAACTTAAATGATAAAAATTATCATACTAAAATAAAATTCGACATATTATATGGTTAATAAATATTAGATTGAGAATAAAGAATTGTAAAAAAAATAATTTGACTTCTATACAAATTAGCAAGGAAAATACCAAAATAAAGACCATTTAGAACCCAGTTAGTAAATGACAAAATTGAATTAAGAATTATGAAAATATAGAAATTTTGGTCCGTATATTAATTGAGAAACAAAAACCTAAATAATAATGAATATATAGTTATCAAAATAAAATTTTGGAGAAAATATTAATTGATTTCCATATGATTTGAAACAAAAGCTAAATACAACGTGTTTGTCAAAATGCAACATGCAACTACAAGCAAAGTTGAAAATGTTGTCTCCTTGTTCTTTCTATGCCAAGATAGAGGTTTTTCCTAGAGGGTCTGAACTACCAAACCCGCAGGCACAACGATAGGGCTGGATGCGAAGCCAAGTCGGCTTGGTCTTGCTCGCTAGACTAACGAGTCAGCTTGGATCAGCTCGTTAACAAAATGAATAAAACGGTAGCTCAGCTCAGCTTGTTAAAAGCAACATCCTCGTGAGCTAGATATAAATTCAGTAGTGCCAATTCAGCATATATAAAACACAAAAAATAGTATGGTCATAAAGTTCAGACATTCAAAATCTACTATACTTGGAACATGAACAAACTACAACACAATCACAAAATCGCATGTCAGGAGTCAGCAGTACAAAACAAAAACAAGCACAATGCACATAGAGTTTTGGTTCGGCCATCTGTACAACAGTAGCTCCATACATATTTGAAAAGAAGAGAAACAGCTAAAGGCTACTCTACCACTATATTTTGCCTTCTAGCTCAGTTAGCTTGTGAGTCGTTCGCCAGCTAGCTCGAGCCATCGCATTAATAAAACGAGAAAAAAAAATAGCTGCACGGCTAGTAAAAAACTCCACGGAGCCGAGCCATGAGTTTTGAGCTTTTAGTGCATCCCTACACAGGAGGGCTTTTGAAATAAAACTACTTCATTAATACAAACAGGCTTACACATAGTTTTCATTTCAGAAAACACTTGGAGAAAGAAGAAGAAGAAATATTACCATACGTTACAACGGCTATGTGACACAAGAAGCTCGGGCCTACTTTACAATGAGGGTGCTCCACTATGTATGAGGTGGCTCAAGTTGTAGTACTTTCTCTAGTATGAGGGTGCCCTATGCTCGTCTCCCCTGCTTTGCAAATGGTGTCTCAACATATAGTGGCTGGCGCAGGGAGTACTTCTTTCTTCTGTTCATTTTTATATCTGAACCCTGAAGTATGGTTTCAGCTGTTACATCTGACTAGAAAACTTAGGCTGTTACTTGGACTGCTCATTGACTCAGTCTTTTAGATGAACAAGCTTTTGAGCGTGGCACAGCTTTTATTAACGGTGTGTTTAGATTGTAGGAATAATAAAAAGTTGAAATAAATAGTGAAAAGTTAGAATGAATAGTGGAAAGTTGGAGAATCTGTTCAAACAGGGCCTTATTATATTATTACTACTACGAAGAGACTCAGAGAGGTAGGGAGGGGCATACAGAGATGGGTTGCATAATTTGTGATGCATTGAGCGGACCAAGAATGAATATTGTTGAGCAAAAGGTAAGTTTAACGAGCTATCTCCCAGGCCCTTATTTGAGATTGGGGGACCCACTATATTGTCTGAGATGATTGGTTAATACAATGAACTGGTAGCAAAAAAGTTTTTTTATTTGTTTACTTTTGAACAAGTTGTAACAGTCCTGTGGACACACTATGATAAGCCCATATGTGCCCATCAATGGAGCAAGAATAGATAGCCGGCATCGTCCTGGTCAGGCAACTCAAGTGCCAAATTCTATGCGTTAGCTGTTTCTACGACCCTCACGCATGGAGCCACAATAAGCTTTGAGGACTCCGGTGATCTCTATAAGTTCTATAGCGATCTTTATAAGGACGCGGTATTCTGGCCTAATGTGCAGTTGTACTGTAGCTCTGATGGTGTTTAAGTGTGCATCCATGCATGAGCAGATAGTACAAAGGAAAAGGAGGTAACCGACAATCTCTATCATAGGAATGCCAGCATATATCAATGTTTTTTTAAAAAGAAAAAAAAGAAAAACCTAAAGCACAAGTACCAAACTCTCGATCACACCAAAATCCAGCCAAACGGCGTGAAATGTTGAGAAGACTCTCCATATAACAAGCCCCCTTACAAATTCAAGTATACAGGCTCAGAGGATACAACACGCATGTCTTCTTGTGTTATTCACATATTTCATCAGCAGCTCAAGATCGTGTTGGACGTCCTTCTAACCTCATGATTCGTGAGTTTCTATCTGATGTTGCTTGAAACTTTATCGATGAGCCAACAGACTATTTATTTATCAGATAACTTATAAAGCACAAAAAACGACTGTACAAAGCTTGGCTGCCAGGAAACATAAGAGAGAAATATGACAACTAACTAGTGTCTCTTAGGTCAGGTTTCGAAGAGAGATTGTCCATAAAAGATCTGCATCAGACTGTACAGTTACCTTCTCTGATTGCACAATGTTGGATGTGCTTATCATGCTCCCAAATCTCATCTTTGATCCACCTGGAAGTGGAGAAAAGGATCTGATAAAAACCTTTGATCTCAACGTTTAAAGTATAAATGAAACAGAACTAAAATGCTACACTATTCATGTACATCTTTCACGAAAACTGAAGGAACCATGCAAAGAGTACTTTTTCATGGATAAATGGATAAACCTGATATATGCATTTTCTTTTATTTCGACCAATAGTTCCTCAGTGATTCCAAACAATAGACATCGATTTATTTATTTTTTAGAACAGCCGTAATGGCATAATGCATGCAACGCAACCTGGAACTTCCATAAGTTTATGACCAAACAATAGAGCACAAAGAAATTTTTACTTAGATTCCATTTCAAGCCAGTGGTTGTTGTGCTTGTTGATGGTGCTCCAACAGGAAAAAGCCCACAATGTGGTCCTTCAACAGATGACTCAATATATAGCTCATGGCGATGCGTTTTGGGAAGAAGTCGAATCAAGCAATCATCTGATAGAAGGACAATCCTCATGTCTGAAAATAGATACAGAACATTGATATTTGCCGCCTCATGATCAAACCTTCCACCTAGTGCTCCAGTAACAAGCACACAGAGCTACAGCATATGAAGTATATGAAGGAAAAGTAAGTCGCATATAACAATAATTTTTTCGCAGCTATGAATCTAATATTGATAGAGAATATCAACCCGTGGTAAACAGAAACAGGAGAAGTATTAAGACAAAATAATATGAGTGCTACTTACATTAGATTTTTCATGAGCTGGTGTACGCTGATGGATACGAGAAATACATTTGTGTAAATCTGTTGTCTCCTGGTTATGTGATTTATCAGAAATTTTGGATCCCTGAAAATAGGTGGTGTTTAGCAAAACCATGACATCCTGATCACATATGTAGTATAACTAATTCACTGATACTAGAATCAAATCGTACACTAAACACCACATGAACTCTACTTGATGTTTCTCAAACTCCACTTAATTGTACAATTCAGGTACCAAAGCGTAGTCAATCAACTGACAAATATGCTAATCATACTCTTCACTTCACTGATTAAAGTTTGTGTGAACTGTGAAGTATTGTTCAACCTACAGCTAAATTGAATATGTAGTCAATGGTCAGCTTAGAAGTTCACTTGATTGTTAAACACTTGCAGGAAAGTTCACGTGTATGGAAGCTACTGTAGTACAAAGACAGGACATGCATTTGTTAATGCAGTATTGTCAAATTGAAGCTCATTGGATAGTGAATTTTGGAAACCCAATTTCAAACAGACATTTAGAAGCTCATTTTAGATCGAGTATGCAGTAGATAGAAGCATCATATAATTTATTTGCTTGACCATAGTAATTAGAAAATAGCAAGTTTATTCACATAATAACCCAAACAATTGGCATTTTCTCCAAAGTCACCAAGCCAGCATCCATTCAGAGTTCTGACTATAATCAGATGGACTGCAGAAATGCAGAAGGCCCTCTAACGCTTGGATTAAGGTATACATAGTCATAAAACAAGTTTATACTGACTACGAGGGAATTCAAGCTTCTGTTGTTAATTGATATAGCAATCTGATAGAAGAGTCGGCAATTTACAAAGACAGGTGTCTGATTAAGATGCTGTCTAGTTGGCCACATCATAAAACATTGGTTGACTGCCAGGAGCAAAGTAGATCTTAGTTCTTTTTGCTGCCCATGAGTACAATGCTGTTCTAAAATGCATTAGGGATGACAAGTGACAACAGTACTGCATGTTTAGTTCTTATGAGTTACATCTAATTTAAAATCAGGTATAAACTGACAACAATGTATTAACCTAACTAAGATTCCCAGATAAACAATGTAGAGAGGAAAACTCCAGTAAAAGAACCTGACTATAGTAGAACAATTTTACTTCAGGCCTTATAGAATCCATATCCCCCTCAATTATTTCTGGAACATACCTGGATAACAGCAACAAATTTTGATGTTAGGTAAGAAAAATTCATAAAAATTCTTGTTTGTCTGCTTCACAGGGGAGAGTAGAGAACAACACACAGAAAGAGATTGGTATAAGAAAATTAATTTTATTTTTGGAAATTACATTGAAGAATGAAGAATAATGATTTTTGAGGATATTGAACATCAAACCAGAATAATAACCTAATCATAAACACACATCAACTCTTCTGAAATACTTTAGGAAAATAAACACCAACAATAAAAGATCATTTATCTATCTTCGATACCCTACCCTAACCAGTTGCCAGAAAATAAAGACTTATGTGGATCATTGGCCAAGGTTCTGCAATCACCTAAATGTACAAGGTATAGTATGGTACAGCCTAGACGTATTCAACATGAAAAATATATTTAGAACTCTTGGGATGTACAGCTGGCAGTAATGCATACTTTTTTTGTGTGACTTGCAGTAATGCATACATGCTTAGACATTTTAGCATATAGATTGAAGGATTGAATCAAGAGTATCTCCACACATCTATCCTTTATTCTATTTTTGAATCCTCCACAACCTCCTCCCTTGTGCACCGCTCCTCATGCAGCTTCACACCACTATAACAACAGGACAAGGTCAATGATTCCTGTAGTCAAAGCCATCACCACCACATATGCATAACCATTGCATTTGACCCCCTAGGACATGGAAACCCACAATTTACTTCTTTTATCAATAAATGTTCAATAAGCTCTAGAAAGAACTTGTATCAAAATGTTGTTCCAGAACATAAGTGATCCTATTGAAACTCAACTGATTAGGAAACAAAATCCAACCCAAACACACATTCAAATCCATTCTGGCTAGCTTTGCATGAGTCCTTCTATGGAACACCAAGAGGTACTAACACTACCACCCATTATAAAATGGTTAGTATAGAACTTTGATACCCGAGGTACTATTTTTCTGTACCTACAAGTAATAATTTTGGTAACCCTTCAATGACCCTTTTTTTTTTGCATAAAGGCATAAAGCATAATTATCCACTGAAGAAACATGTTCGGTGAAAATGCCCATTTTGACATTGATAAGATAGCAATATACGGCAGCATCTATATTATTATCATAAGAATGTTAAAGTCAATAAGGAGTTTACTATGAAATGATGGAGAAAAACTTCACCTATTTCTGGTGCTTTTCTCATCTTCATCATTGGTCATCTGAAACATCTCATCAAAAATACGATTAGCTCCTCCATCAGCACAGATCCTCAAGTTTGCTGTTCTACATCAAATTCAAAGGTAAACTTTTAAGGGCACTTTTCCTACAAAAAAAATATGTATATAAAGAAAAGAAAAATGAGCTAGAGTTACCATGAGCCCAGAGCCGAGGTATGAATCGTGGAAGATGCTGGTTAAGAACAACTAAAGCATAGTTCTTGATTGGTTTGTTGGCAGGTTGGTGAGGTTTTGGAAGAAGGAAACTCGAAGAATGCATCATTACATCCATACTGCGTATTGTGCGCCACAACATCTTGACCTCTTCAAGGGAGTACCTCAAGCTAGTGCAATGTCAATACTGTCTTGTCTGTCAATACCTCTATAAAAGGCCAACTGTTATTATTGTCAATGCCATTATACGAAAAACAGTTATCTTACACAACACAGTTCCATCTCCAAACTGCAGCCCAATTTGATTGACTCTCAGGCAACAATGACCAAATATTTTAACTACGGCAACATTTAGTTGCATCTAGAGGGAAAAAGAAATATGCCGACATAAGTATAACAGCTTGGAAGAAAGGATGAATTCTTGTAGCGCCTACTCATCTTGCGCATTTCAAGTTTATGCATCAACTAAGTAAATTAACCCTTGCACCAAGCCCCCATGTTCCTCTCTCACAGCATGAACATTAATAGTTTAGTAATACAACAAAATTAGCCGAGAACAGGGCCTCTACCAGGATTACCTCATTTGCGCACTTTTTTCACTAAGGGCTACAGCCTCAATTTCACAGTTAGCAACGAAATTACACAGTACTCTTTTTAGTGCACAATCCGCTACCATTTTACTTCATTTGCGTTCTTACTAGCAAATCAGACTCTCGACAATAAAATGGCATGGTTTATGAAAACTTATCAAACGCTATACAATCCTTTCACTCATCGCAATGTCAAAATATCCCGAAAAGGAGATCCCCTCCCTACCTTCCTCTGGCACGAGGGGGAAATATCCTCCTATTCAACATCGAGCCCACCCGGAATTCTGCACCTCCCCATCGAACTCCACAACGACGCCCCGAGCCTCACAACAATCCCGGCCACGCACAAATATTGATTTTAAAGAACTGGAATCATTCTTTCGACGACCGAATACCACCACAAATCCGCAATAGAAGAGAACCAGCCCAAAAAACTAATGGCGAGGGTAACCTCATAATACCGCAGGGCAGGCAACCCTAAAGGAAAGAAGGGCTGACTGAGAATCGCTTACGGATCTCACCTCAGGTTACGCGGCGAGGAGGGAGGATGCGAGGGACTCGGGGGCCGGAGCCGAGCAAAGACGCCGCCTTCCAGCGCGGTGTTGTTCTTTCAGAACGGAATGCAGAAAGCCAGGAAGGAAGGAAGAATAAAAAACTGGCAAAGCTCACCGCTGTCGGTAGCGTCGCTATCACTGTCACGAGCCGCTTTATGAGTTCGTTAATTATAGCCGCTCGATGTGCGGCGCTCGATCGTTCCGTTCGCGTGGGCAATGGCATCGTCATAGTGGGCCCTGAAAAAAGTTACAACGAATATCAAAGAAGGAGATGGAGCCTGGGAACTTGTTAAATACTCCACTCCAAAATCCGCCCGTCAGATACAGGCCAACGAATTAGGAGGGCAGAACGAGCTAAACCAAAACCGAAGTAGAGTAAAAAACACTGACCGTTAATAATCATTATATACTGATTCTATACTTTCCTAGAGCTTCATATTAATCCAGCTAGAAAGGAAATTATATCCTAAGAATAAAAATAAGAATTCAGTATGCAACAATCATTGTAAACAATACTTCCACCGAATCTATGTTCTATTTTTTTAAAAAAAAACTGTCTTTACTATTTTTATTAAGAAAATATTAAAGTAACCCCTAGCTCTTGTTTCAAACAAAAAACATCCATATATGTTGTGAGAAAAAATTGCTAAGAAAAAAATACGAGAAATTCCAAAATATATTAGTAACACGTGGGTAGTTAAAGATGATCTCAATTGACTTAAAATTGGATCATGGATACACCCCTTATGAAATGGGTAAGAAAAAATTAGCTAGCCACCTGCACTCACTCACCTCTCCGGACCGGGCCATGGCGAGCTGGGACGAGGAGCCTGAGCTTGTCTCATGACTGGCTCCTCCCTTCCTTTTACATATCAAGACTTGTGTTCTCTTCTTCCTCCCTACGAAACACAACCACAGAACTCCTCCTCTGTTGCTCTTTGTCTCCCTCTTTGTCTCCCTATCGTCAGCCCCTTTTCTGTTCGCACATGAACTAGCTCTAGAAATCCTGCTTGGGATCCTGGGACTCATAGACTAGTATGACTACATCGAGCAAGGCAAGTCATGCCCTGCGATACGTGAATAGAACGACAGAACGCCTCCTCCGCTACTCTCTGTCTCCCTATCTTCAGCATTCTGCTCACAGAGGAACTGGTGAGATTAGGTGCCTTTAAACTGCTGCCCTTTAGAAATCTTGCTCTTCCTGCATCGACTAGTATGACTACATAAGGTAAGGCAAGTCGTGCCCGCAGTTCACGAATATAACCACAAAACGCCTCCTTCGTTTCTCTCTATCTCCCTATCGCCAGCCTTCCACTTGCACAGGAAGTGCCAAGAGCAGGTGTCCTTAAACTGTTGCCCTTTAGAAATCTTGCTTAGGATCGCGGGGCTCCACTGCGAACTTCTTCCTGCATCGACTAATATGACTACATTGAGCAAGGAAGTCATGCCCACCGCCAACGACTCTTATGCTAGTACACTGGTCTCCTGCACGCTCGCCGTCACCGACTCTTGCGCCAGTAGAGCCTCTTGCGCCCATACATCGTCTCCTCATGTACGACTACTTCCGGATGTTCAGTTCGTGAGACTCTGTTGTGAACCTCTTCCAGCATTGACTAATGCGACTACATCGAGCAAGGTCAGTCGAGCATGTCTGCTCCAGCTAATAACGGTTCATCGGTTGCCTCTAGCATTGGCTCGACCGCAGAGTATAGCATGACACATTTTTGTTTTATTTTGTTCACTATGTTCATTGTTAAATGTCTGTTAATCATGAGCACTTGATATTTGTTGCCAAATGCACCCATATGTTCAGTCCTAGAATATACTTAGGACTGCTCCGCTTCATGTTTTACAGCTCCGTTCCTAAAACATCAAGGGATTTGGCCTAGCACTTAACACAACAGTGTGAAAACGCTGATGTGTTCTAACACTGTTTGGAATATTATTTTCAAAAACCGTTTGAATCTTAGCTGATGTGTTCTAACACTTTTTTTTATCCTTTGTCAATTCAGGTCAAATTAACTAGCATGTCGTGAACAACAAATTTTAGAACCTGCATAGGAGTAAAGCGAATCGGCCTAGAGCTTTGTGTGTCATTGTGTAAAGATCATCGTCCCATTTAGCTTCAAAACAATGGTGAATTTTGTTTCTCATGTAGTCGAATTTGGATGCCAGACCATATGTACTAATTGTAACGATGTGGGAATCGAGTCGTCTCTTGCTAGTGGCTAGATTCAAATGGGAAAAGTTGCAAACCATGTTAGACTTATAAGAAGAATATATGGGAACCCTCAATGTGGAAAAGTGTGAGCTTAGATTTTAGACTCGAATTCTCCTGTGCTAAAATGTTGGAACCACAACAACTTCTGTACACATCATCACTCATGACTCATGTTCTCGGCTTTTTAGTAGCCTGGAAAAAGTGGTGGCGGTGGTGACTGGTATTTCGTTCCTCGTACAGGTGGCACGACAACATGTGGCGGCGGCGGCGGCGGTGGAGAGAAAACCGGCGGTGGGGGAGATGCCAAAGGCGGTGGCGGAGACAAGATGGGTGGCGGTGGTGGCGATACAAGTGGTCTAGCATCCACCGATGACGGTGGTGACGGTGGTGGTAGCGGCGGCGGCGTGGCCACCGGCGGTGGTGGACGCTGTGCAGGTTTGGGCACCGGCTCTACCGATGGCCACCCACATGGTTTCACCTTTGTGCAGTCCACCGGGTGGCTCACGACAGGCGCACACTCATCTGCGCTCCTCTGCGTAGGCCTCGACTGTCCCATGCAGTTGGCCTCGTCATGGAACGACCTGTCCATGCTCCCATTCCGCGCGCTGCACTCGGCGGCCTCGCGCGTGAGGAAGTTGTACGAGACCGACAGGTTCGCCAACGCCAGCAGCTCGCAGACCTCCCTCGGCACATCACCGGTGAACATGTTGCGTGACAAGTCCAACTGCTCTACCTTCGACAGCCCGCTCAACGCCGGCGGTATCGAGCCGGCGAGCTCGTTGCCGCTGACGTCGAACACCGCGGCATTGGCCAATAGCCCCGTTTCCACCGGTAGGCAGCCGGTGAGGCTGTTGTTGGTGAACACAAACTGGTCCAACGTGGCAGCGGCCTCGCCGATGCTCTTGGGGATGCACCCGCCGAGCTCGTTGTTTGCGAGGACAATCACCGTCGCCTTCGTCTTCCCGATGGTCTCCGGTATGCCGGAGGTGAAGCGGTTGTTGTTGAGGAAGATGGCATCGTAGGGCTTGACGAAGAGCTCCGGCGGGATCGGGCCGTCGAAGTCGTTGAACCTGATGTCGAGGTAGCTGAGCTTGGGGACCTCGAGCACGGCGGCAGGGAACGGGCCGACGAAGCGGTTGTTGCTTGCGTCAAGCTCGTAGAGCTCAGCCATGTCCCTGATCTCCTCGGGGATGACACCACAGAACCTGTTGGAGTTGAGGTGGAGCACGGCGAGGTCCCTCATGAGCCCGATCTCCTTGGGAAGGTACCCCGCGACGTCGGCGGCGTTCATGTCGAGCGTCGCCACGGCGCTCTCCGACGCGTTGTGGATCGACGGGACGCATAAGACGCCGTTGTAGGCGCACACGTCGGGGCCCACCCAGTTGCCGGTGAAGTTGTTTGGGTCGGAGTAGAGCGCGTCCTTGAGCGCCTGCAGCGCCTTGTGAGCGGTGAGGAGGCGTGGGTTGGTGATCTTGATGTCGATATCGATGTCGATGTGGACGTGGTCGTTAGGGTGGCGATCGTACAGCCCCAAGGCAGCGAGCTGCTGGCGTTGGACAATGGCGGCCGCCTCATCGGCGGTCAGCGTGGCGACGGACGGGGACGAGGAGGAGAGGAGGGCGGAGACGAGGAGAGGCAGCAGCGAATGGAAGGTGCCCATTGTTAGGGAATGGCTCGTCGTGCGTCGTCAGCCGCCTTGGCCGAAGCCAATGGCTGGTGGACAAATAAGTGATATAGGTGAGAGAAACCGTAACAGAAGGTTTCATTAGAAAGAGGGCCGTTTTTAGTTTGGATGGTCAGGAGGATTATGAGGAACAGTAGTCGGTTTTTTTCTGTGGCAAATTGGTTTGCCAAAGGAGGCAAAACGGTTAGTTTCTTTTTTCAGTTTGGCACATTGGCGAGTAAGCTTAGGAGTTTAGCTGTTTAGGTGAAAAAAAAGCTACGTACATGTCATTTGTTTTTTACTCAGCACATAAAGATATAAAAAATGCATAGTTCTAGAAGAAAATGAGCTGGGTACATATTTGTAAAGTGGAGGAAAAATAAGAAGGGGGAAGCTAAATGTATACTCATACTCGAGCATTTTTGAGTGGTAGATACCAGAATTAACGACCAATGGATTGTATACTTAACCTTTAATTAAGAAGCAAAGTATCTTCTCCAACTCCTGTAATATGAAGAATCGGAGATTCAATGAGATTTGGTAGTCAAGGAGCGAGAGTCCCTATGGGCCTTGGGCCTCTTTCCACGGAAGAAGCCCGCCACTGAAATCCGGATATCTCTATCTCCTCCCATTTAAATTTTCGTGCCTTCTTGAAACAAAAATCCTCGTGTACTTCCTCCAAAAAAAAAAAAATCCTCGTCTTTTTCAATCTCCAGCAGCACTCCAAGCCCTGCCGCATCCATCGATCCTGATCTCTCTTCACCGTGCCGGTCTCCTGCCGCCACCCAGCTCACCTCAACATGGTGTTACCTCGAGAAGGGCGCACAGATCTACCTTCAAATACGAAGGAGACCTTGAGTCCTCTGTCAGCCCTCATGATCGTGGTCTACCCAACCCTGCTGGGCTTCGTCTTCGCCGCGCGCCTGGCCACGTTCGCGGTGCTCATCCCGACCCCCACCGTCCCGGGCGTCGCGGCTCCGTCGTCTGACGCCGGCGGGGGTCTCCACGGCGCCCATGACCTCTGGAACACGACGGGTGTTGGCGCCGTCGTGCGCACGAGCCTGGCCTTCGCCTCCATCACTCTTGTCCACCTCGTCTTCTTCTTCCACATGCTCGTACGAGGCTCCCCGTCGTGCTTCCAGCGTCGAGGAGCGTCTATACGCCTTGGCTGCGTCGATTGCTTTGTGGCTCACCACGACGTGCTTCTTCGTGACATACGCTAGCATGGCGAGGTACCGATGCAGTTATATACTTGTTAGATTATTTTAAATCATACATAGAGCCTGTACTGTGAAATATAGTTGTTTTATTACTACGTTGGGGAAACCATGTAATGCCTAGAATAGCTTAGGTTTTGTTCAATCTAGAGGCTCTAGAATCTCTTCTTTTTACGCAGTCTTTGTTAAAATGCCTGTTGAATTTTAAATATGGTAACAAATGTTTCTTCTTTGTTGGACAGTTATTTTAAATAGATATACTTCAAGTATTATTTTTCTCTTTACTTATTGCAAAGTTGTTTGGTGTGTGTCCACAGGTATGGTGCTCAAACATGGGAATGGTTTGTTGCTGCAGGCTTCTCTGCTGCCATCTTTTTCATCACCTTCGATTTTCTCGGGGTAAACTCTTCACCTATATATGGTGCTCAAACATGGGAATGCCTAGCCTGGGGCCTGGGGCCTGGGGGTGTGGACGCTTGGAGCGATCGGTTGCTGGAACTTTGGCAGAGTATAGTCGTCCTTTTTATCTAGTTCCGTCAATTCCAATGTTGCTTAATTTGTTTTATAAAGCCACATACCTAGGAAGCTGCAATTAGCTTCTGGTAACCGTAGCATTAGTACTAGTAATCCAAATCATGCGCTACTGTACATATTATCTATAGTTTCTGTGATTTCACATGATTTGCAATCGTCCTGGATTTACTATTTGTGATGCGTACTATGTATCTTGCAAAAATATTGTCCCCTCTGCTTCATGTGTGCTATTGCCTATTGGGGTGATTTTTTTTATGCAAATGACATGAGTAAAGAAGATACTTACTCCGCTCCAACTTATAATTTATTTGACTTTCGTATCACAAATTTGATCGTTCATTAAACCTGGGGGTAATGGAATGGGTTTTTGTCAGTTATCCATATTTAATACTCCTAATTCGTATTTAAATATTCGAATTTACTGTAGCGATGAAAAAAAAACCAAACTAAAGAAGGCCTGATGTTTTTTTTTCCTCCAGCAGTTGAAATTGTGGTTGCTCAGTTGTCAGTACCATCCATGCACGTTATAAGTGACTACTTTTTCTTTGTGTGCAACCCATTGTGAGAATCCAATAATGCTCAGTACGCTATCTGGCCGTTGCAAAGCCGTCTGTACCGTGGGAGATGGATTCAAGTCGTATATAGCTCGCGATCGTGGCGAGAAAACAGGTGGAAACCTTGTAATTGCGTTGCATTGCTTCCATTGGCACCTGTCTGGCTGACTCTGAATGAACAGAAATGCTGATGGATTGCTTGCTCCTCTTGGCTCCTGCAGCCGCGAAACCAGACGCGCTCATCATGGCGCGTACCGATTTAGGCAGATTCAAAAAAGTTCCCAGGAAACCACTATCATTCAACTTTTTCCTATTCATCCCACCACTTCCAACCACAGAACACTATTTATCTACAATATTTTTTTGGTGAACAGTGTATTTTCGGAGAATCTTTTCCCAATCTAAACACACCCTTAGGGCGTCTCCAATGGTCTATCTATTTGGACTAGCTATTTGGAGGAGAGAGAGGAGGTGCAGGTGCTTGAGAGGAGAGCTCGTGAGAGAGAGCTGTATCGGAAAACGTGCGAACTAGATAGGAAGTAAGAGCTAGTGAGTACTGTATAACAACGATTCATTGATTAAAAAAACAAATAACTAGTTAAATAGCCAGCCATTGAAGAAGTGCTTAGCGATCTGTAGCTGTGGATCGGAGTCAGAGCGGCCCTGAAACTAGTGAGAATGTTATCATCGTAGCTCTGAAAAGCGACGACGAAATGGCGGACAGGCTGCTTAAAGGCCGCAACGAACAAACCAGCACCAGCCAAAACCAAACGTCCTATGAAAGGTCGTATTCGTATTCCAATTCCACAGTGGAAGGCGGCAAAGCAAAAGCCCAAAAGGATAATAGACTATTCGAAGCGCAAGCGAGAAGGGTGAGCAGGAAAGCGACGGCGTACCAACCGGGAGCCCGGCAATGAAGAGTGCTACGAACTAAAGCGTCGTACTGGGCTACTGGCAGTTCCCAACCACCAGCCGCCTCCTCTGCAACTTGCGACATCACCACCAGCGCCCTGCACCCTCCTCCATGCATGATGATGCATGCACTCCATATCCTAAAGCCATTTGCTCTAACATATAACAACCATCCCAATTTCTAATCAGAGGCCGCACCGAATCCGGAGGTGTTTATTTAGGAAGAAAAAAAAATATTTTTTCAGATAAATAGTATGTTAGGAAGCGTGTTTTGTGAGAAGGATGAATAGTAAAAAAAATAGTTTTGGATGGAAGGCCTAGTCTCCGGGCAGGACACCTTTGTCGGAGGGTTTGGACCCTTTCCCAGATTTCCTGGCCATGGCAGGCCGGCCCCAACGGTCCTGTACACGAACACGACGCGGTGTCGGTGGCTGAACTTTCTATCGCCTCTTGTTTTTTTTTTAAAAAAAAAGTGCATTTGTTCCCTGCTGGCCAATAGGCTCGCCCATCCGTGCTCTGCTAATCCAGTATCCTAATCTCTCCCTGTCTGACGGAAACGCGGAGAAGGATGATTCTGCAAGTAATGGAACTATCGTCAGCTGCATTATCGCTGACCATTTCGTCAGGGCACTACTAGCAAATCATGGCAGCCGGCTGGCGTGGATTGGTTGAATATCTAGTCGTTAATCTTAGCTGTCAACGAGTATTTTATCAGCGTACCAAGATTGAAGAACAACTAGCGCTATATCTTTCACGCTAAAAAATTGCTAAGGAAGAAATCGCACTACTGTCTCTGTCTGTAACCTTGCTGGAGGGCAAAGCTGCAGCAGTTATAGACTAATTATAATGAGTAGCATTACACGTGAAAAAAGATAAGAGAACAGAAGAAATGGATGTGACGAGAGGATTTTGATTTCTCTCCTCGTCGGACCGAGTTTTTCATCTTTAATTTAATGCGCCCATGTGCCGTGCCTGAAAGGTACTAGCATGAATGAGCTGAGTCAATGGCATTGCATTGCAGGACGGAGCACGGAGGCAAGGATCAACCAAGATATCTCCCAAATCGCGTCCTGGTTGTGATATTCTCCATTACTCGAGTGTCGTTTGGTGGCCAATAAACGCGCAATAATGCTCCGACCCGTACATGGAAAGTAGCAGGTATCAGCTGGCAAGCTCAAATGGTAAACTGCTCTAGAGAAGGAGCAGCAGAGCTCCAGCCTGCAGACTAACGGCCTACAACTATTTATAAGGGAATTCCTTAGCCCAAGCGGTAGAAGTAAGGGAATTCCTTTTACGAAGCTGCATTATAATTCCACGATATGGCTTGCAGAATCATCTCTCTTGAACAACAAAACATTGAGGCCCAGAAGCAGGTTTCGATACCAGAGGAAAGAACAAAAAGGAACTCGGTCCAAGAGCAAGAACCGTTCTTCTATTCCCCTTCCAGTTTCTAAATGCCTCGAGAACAGTTAAAAAAGAAAAAACTCTAGTTGACCTCGCTTGCTTCGAGGCTATAAGGCGCGATCCACGGCCGATGGCCGGCAGCCGCCCGGCACAACGGCAATTGCAGGCACCCAAGTAGGACGCACGCCTAGAAGAAATTGAGAGTAGCAAACCAAAGAGGACCCCCGACGCCTAGAAGAAATTGCAAGTAGAAATCAAAGAATATCGTTACAGTAGCAACTAGACTCTGGACAATCTAAAAGATACTACTGTAGAGTGAAATCAAGGGGCTAGAACGACTAGTTGTTGTTGTAACATGAATCCCTGGCTACAGATCAGTCACTCTCAGGTTGTTCAAGAGGAAATCACCATCAGTTTATACACCAGTTGCAAATGATGCAATCACTTTACAGGACCAGACAGACGAATCCAGAGCCCAACCACCACTAATCACTCTCGTTAACCATGGGTCGACAAGATCGAGAAACAATAGCAGCAGTACTAATAATTGATTAAAAGGGGGGCAAGATGAACAATTTTTTTTTGAGGGGTCTCAACGGCGTGGGATGAACAGGAATATGAACCTCCTCCTCCGCCTCCGGTACTTCTCATCAGCCGCGGCAGCGGGTGATGGCGGAGCAGCCGCGCGAGTAGGGGTTGGCCTGGGCGCCTGGGCGGCAGTTGTAGTAGGAGGCCCCCCGCACGGAGCAGGGCACGTTGTCCCTCCGCAGCGCGCCGTAGCTGATGTAGCCCGGGCCCTGCTGCAGCACCCGCCGCGCCACGGAGTCGGCGGCGCCGGGGAATCCGAACTCGTCGTCCTCCGCCGCGCCCACCACGCCGAGCTCCCACCCGAGGGACGCCGCCGTCGCTCCTGGGACCGAAACGTCGCCCGCCGCCGCGCGTGCCACCGCCACCAGCGCCAGGACCGCGAGGAGCGGGATCAGGAGCGCGCGCGCCGGTCTCGCCATGGCGGGCGGGCGGCGGAGATGGGGAATGGGAGGGGGAAAGGGAAGGGGGTTGCTCTGCTTTTTGCGGAGGTGGGGTTCGGTCGGTGCTCTCTGCTCTTGGAGAGTGCAGGGCAGCAGCGGCAAGGAATGGATGGTTTCTCTCTCCCTGTTTGGTTTTCCCTTCCCGTGGTTGGGTTTATAGAGGAGAGAGAAAGTGGAGGAGGGAGGAGCGGCGCGGCGGGTGGAAATGAAAATTGCGGGGAGAATGCGCGTGGGGTGGGGAGAGGGGGGGGGGGGGGGGCTGAGCTGCGCGTGGGGGCCCGCGTGCGGCGTGCCCGGCCAGCGTCAGCTGTGCAGTTTGCGTGTAGTGTTACGGTTACATAGAGTGGGCCCGGTTGTTTGGTCCACCCGACGACACCGATCGGGTCCCAGAGCATAATTGGGAGTGTTTGGAGGATGATTTGGAATTTGAGTGATTCCAAATTTCCTTTTTTTACTACGTAGGATTCCAAATTTCGTAACTGACTTTAACGGGGGTGACTGATGTGTCACACGCTCACACGAGTGGATTGCAAACAGGAGCACGAGCTTTTACGGCGTTTTACTTCTTTTACACTTGGACATCCTAAAAGATAAAATCCGCTGCTGTAATATGACTCTCGCTATATAAATAACGACTGGTTCTCCAAGCCCCCATGGCTTCTACCACTGCCATTGCTACCATAGGTCTTACGGAGTAGTCCCTAGTCCTCACATACATCAAAATCGAAAGTGATTCGATCTCTTGTCACATTGAATATTTAGATTCTAATTAGGAGAACTAGACATAAGCAAAATATAAAACTAACTAAAACTAGTTCGCAAGACGAATCTATTAAACCTAATTAATTTATCGTTAGTAAATGGTTATTGTAGCACCACGTTTAGATTGTGAAATCATAGACTAATTAGGTTTAACAGATTTCTCTCTCATGAATTACCTTTCATATGTACAATTAGTTTTGTAATTGACATGTGTTTAATACTGGTAATTAGTATCAATATGATGTGATAAGAGTTAGACCAAAAGGATCCAAACACACTTTCGTTGATGGCTCCCGTTGCCAAGATCACACCTAAAACCACTGACGAGGCCGAACATACATGCAGTGGCGGACCGTGAAACCCCAGCATTGATCCTAGGCCAAAATTTGCATGGAAGCCAGCTTAAAAACTAAAGAAATATTAGATCTAAAATTGAGTTGCAACATGTCGTTGTTAGCTTAGCCTAGGGCTTAGTTCAATCCTCAGTCCGCCGCTGCACACATGGATTTCCCGCGTCCAGCTGACGAGCTTGATGCAGGCCGGCGGGCGTTTTACCACGGCACAGGTATAGGCCATGGGCATCAGCAGAGCATGCCTCCGGGACCGTGGCCCGTCAGTGGAATGGAGAGCCTTTTACCTATATACTATCAAAAAATTCGTCTTGACCCACATGCCATAAAAAAGTTTGAGTGCACCTGTATGCCATCAAGTTAAACTTTTTTAACCCACATGTCATTCCGTCCTCTTGCCGTCTCTTTGCTGCCATTAAAAGCTCCTGACAGGTGGGGCCGGCCACGAAAATGACCAACATGCCCTTGCTTATTTTGTGAGTGATCAGAACAACATATAGATAATAAAATTATTGTAACCACAAATATATAGTCATGCTCAAAAAAAATTATGTGACATGAGCTCACAACGTAAAGAAAAGACATCAGACCACAATTTTGAACATATCACAAATAATTAACCACCAGACAAAACTGTGGTATGTTGTCTATTTTTTTGACATTATGAGCTCATGTCACTTAATTTTTTTTGGAGCATGTATATATGCTGTGACTATATATTTGTGGTTACAATAATTTTTTAGTCTATATGTTGTTCTGATCACTCACAAAACAAGTAAGGGCATGTTGGTCATTTTCGTGGTCAGCCCCACCTATCAGGAGCCTTTAACGGCAGAAACGAGACGGCAAGGGGACGGAATGGCATGTGGCTCAAAAAAAGTTTAACTCGATGATATATAGGTGCGCTCAAATTTTTTGATGGCATGTAGGTAAGACAAACTTTTTGATGGCATACAGTTAAAAGGCTGGAATGGAACCTCCTCCGGCTGAGAGCCGACACGGGATGCCTCCGGTCACTTGCCTGCCTACAGGTACTGCCTCTTGTCACTCGCTTAGCCTCCATCTGGTTGGAAATCGGAAATGAAACCTTTGGTCGGTCAATCGTATGTCTCATGTTATATGTACCATGCATGATGCATCGTCATTTTGATTCAACCACAGTAAAAAATTTCTACCAGCGAGTAGTAATCTCGGGCATACGTTTACGTCGTTTGACACTAATGCCAACGGTTACAATTAGCTGAGGCGGCTATAACAAGTGAGTAATATATGACACGGATAGCTTTGCTGGCATGCATGGTAGCATGTGCCGCTTCAAAGTCAACTCGCACAACTTGCCATCTCTATATGTGTGGACTCGGTCCGCATTGTCCCATGCATTGCTTTGCTTCGTGGTGAACAAGTGAACGTTGGTGTGCCCCCCATTTTGTCATTTCACGCTCTGTGCCTACCTTGCTCGAAGGAATAATCTATATCTCCAAAGTACAGACACGCTCCCATCCCTATAAGATCCAACACCACAAAAATCGTCATTATTGCTTCCGAAACTGATCCGAATACCATGGGCTGTTAGCAATCGGAATAAATAATGATCAGCAAAATGAGGCTAGCTTTAATTTTTGGTGCCGTGGATGAAGAGCACAGGGTCGCGGATCGCGATCTCCCATCTCCTCCTGTCCTTGTAACTTCCCGTAATTAAGCAGCTAGGCCTATTTGGGTCCCTTTGCTAAAGTTTAATAGTACTATGCTAAGGTTTAATTAACGCCTTGAAAAATAAGTGCTAAAGTTTAACAACGCACCTGTTTTGGATTCATTTAGCACTAGTTATGAAAAAAGACCTCATTACCCCTAATTAATACAACACGCGCGGGGAGAGAGGGAGGGCAGAGGAGTCGAAGGCAGTAGTAATAAATAAGGGCACGAGAGTTTTTTCACATTTAGCAATTTTTATCAGGTTTCAGCAGCTCTTGAGGTGTTTAAGTATTTTGGGGTGTTAAAATTAACACATCACTTTTAATACATCTTGGATCCAAATTGTATCAAAAGTGACTAAAAGTAGGGCTTTAAACTTTAACACAAGAGGTCCAGATAGGCATTATGAACAGTACAACAAGGAGAGGAGGTTGAGCCCACTATTGCCACCCGTGCGGCGGTGCCCTTGAGCCGCGAATCCCTTCCTTAAGGGTGTGTTTAGATTGTAGGAAAAAACACCGTAGCATAAGAAAAACACTGTAGCATTCGCTGGGAAACGTGTTTTGTGAGGGGGAAATAGTAAAAAGTTGGAATGAATAGTGAAAAGTTGGAATGAATAGTGAATAGTTGGGAATCTGAACATGGCCTAAGGCTATCTCCAACAATGAAAGGCAAAAGGGAGACCCACAACATTACCTCTACGGTTTCCCTAAACAATCCCTTCCTTAAGGTTGGGTGCTGCACAGTAAATAGGTAAGAGACCCACAACATTACCTCTCCAATATGGGAAGGCAGAGCAAGAGCCAAGCGAGCCAGCTGCTTGTCCCCACGGCGGCATCCGTGCACCTGGCCGATGCGCATGCCACACCAGAGCCAAGCGAGCAGCCTAGGCGAGCAACGGCGGTTCACCGGTGGTGGGATTTTCCCTCCATGTTTCGGCCGCCGTCTTAGCATTTCAACCCAGCCGCCATCACCCCAAATTTAAGCTCAATCCGTGCCCGCGCCAAGAAGCTCGCCGAGCTCCTCCGCCACGCGACGCGGGCGGAGCTGTACGTGCGCGCTGCTCCTCCTCTCGCCGCGCGTCGTTCACCTCCTCCACTAGGATGTTCGTGTTCAGGGCGCATATGTCGTGGTCCTCGGCGCAGGCGTTGCTGCAGGAGCAGCTGGGCGAGGGGACGGCCGCCGTCATGGTGGCGCAGTAGGGGATGGAGAAACCGCTGAAGGAGGTGGCGGAGGAGCTCGAGGAGCTAGTGCACGGGATGGAGGCCGACGCCAGGGAGCTCCACCTCGCGCCCTTCGGCGAAACCTGCACGCTCGTCTCCGTGCTTTCGACACGCGCACGCGGAGACGGGCGATGGAGAGGACTCGGCCTCTGCGTGCCACCACGGACCCGGACCCGTCTCGCCATCCTGGTGCCGGCCGCGCGCCATCGGTGGGCCCGACGTCTGTTGGAGACGGAAAAAAGTCGAGGGGGACGCAAACATGGGTCGCGCCTTCCGCGTGACCCAAAATGGGTCGCTCGTTTGCCTAGTCTGTTGGAGAGCATTATTCTACCTAAAACCACTGTTTACGATCAAAATTTCGGGTTGAATCACATTGTTGGAGATAGCCTTAGTCAAGTAGTACTTCACGCTGCAACGTCCCAAGCTTAGTGGAAAATGTTAATCCAGCCGGGACGTCGTCTTCGCTCCGTCGCGCGTCATATACTCCATATGGAACGCACGGCGATTGCAGTGGGACGCGGTTGGAGCTGGACCCAGATCGGAGGCATGTACTGCTTGATATTGCTAGCCACCTAGCGTAACGTACGCTAGCTACATACCTGCTTTCATTGCAGCAGCATGGATAATAACACAGTACGTATATGTGTTGAACACGTTGATCGGTTGTGTACTCCCAGTTGCATTTCAATCGACATTGATGATCATGATGGTGACAAATGGCTGCATGAAAAGGTTGGTGTGACGATGCAGAGGAGGCCTACGATGCAGGGCGGAGAGGTCGCTAGCATGCGCGTGTGGCTGTTGCAGCCGCAGCAGTCCTCCGACCGGCGGCTGGGAAGCTGCGCGTCTTCTTGCGCGTACGTAGTCGGAACCCCAGCAAGGCAGCAATTGTCAAAACCTAACGTCCTTTTCGACCTGGTCTGCTCCCATCCGAAGCTTAGCTGTGTTCCACCATGTAACGTCCTCTTCGTTCACCCAGTCCCCTCACGCAACTGCTCCTGAGGCCGGCTAAGCATATATATTCTGCCTTGGCCTACCCTGAGAGGACAAATAAAAGAAAGGATGGAAAACATGCCCTCATCATCGGCTCGCTCGGTCGATGCAGAGCATCGCAACCTGCAGCGTGTGGACGCGGTTGTTAATTCACTAATAAGCATTTCCTTTATTTTCTTATGCTGCTAGTGGCTCGTTTGGTTTCCAACTAAGATCCACACCTGATGAGCATCACCAATGGGCATCAGCAGCCGCCTCCTGACTGTTGATAATTATCTGTAATAGGCTATATTTTAATTCTAAAGGTTATAATTAAATTCACAAATATTTGCATGACAGTGAGTGAAACAATCCATGTGCACGTGTTCAAATTTAACACAGATTTAAATAAGAACACAAATAAAATAAAGGATAGCAGTTCGGACATCGAAATGTACCCCGGGGCTGGACCTTTGCCGGAGGCATCGGTTGCGCCGTTACCGGCTGGAGGAATACCATCCGAATTCATGGTGTTCCTCGACTGGCCTTGCTCGAAGTAGTCGTACAAATTCGATGCAGGGAGATCTGTTGACGCAGTGCAGTCCGTGCGCCGGAGTCGTACAGGAAGGAGACGCGGCGCAGTGTAGTCGTTCGACGGCGGCGGAGTGTCCAGGACGGTGAACCGTACGCCGGTGAAGACGCAACAGTTCTGGGCGAGCAGTCGCGTGAAGACGCTCCCCAGAAACCTGATTGCCCCGGTATCCCGAGCAGGATCTCGAAGAGGCAACGGTGTCGGAGGCACCTGCTCTCGCCGGTGATGTGTGCGCAGCGCCGGCGATGGGGAGGCAGAGTTGCAGCAGAGGAAGGAGGAGTAGTAGTATCTCAGATCTGAATCTCAAAGGAGAGGATGACTCTGTTTATATAGCCCTCGGGGGAGACGAGAGGATGAACCTGGACGGGAGAGAATCGGGAAGGCTGAATTATGGTATCATTGATTGCTATAATCAACCCTTCCAATTACCGCGTCTTCAATTGCCATAACCAGCAAAAGAGAGACTCCTCCGCACGCAAGTCAGGCTCAGGGGCTTGGCTCGGCTCGCCACGGCCCGGCCCGGCGAGCGAGCGCGCGTGTCGCTCGCCAATCTCCCCTTACCGGCTTCAGAAGAGGTGCATCAAAGGTTGACCCTTTAAGTCGGTTGAGATTCTTTTTCACTACCAATATGGTTTTAACAATAATAACTATAACATTAAAAGTAGGCTATAATCGTTTAGAATAAATAGAATAATGGGCCAGGCCTAAATATTCTAACACTGACCTGGACTTGACAATTGGGCATATCCGAAATCCGATCCCTTTCTTGAATTCGTACAGGTGGCCCTGATCGAACACTAATCGCTAGCTTTGTGAACATCCGAAGCTCGCATGCTCCATATACGCGCCCAGGGAATCCGGCTCAAGGCCGGTCTCTTTCGTGCGCCCAATTTAGCATGAGTTCCTTGCCTCGATTCCTTCCGCCATGTCCTGATGTCCCCTCCGAGGCTCCGATGTTGATCCGATCAAACCAGGCACAAACGAACAGGGTCAGTTTCCGGAAGCTGCAGCGATCCCTTGGCCCATCCATGGCTCCAGACGAATCCTTCTCGGTTGCAACGCCAATTCAATCAATTACCTGCCTGCCTCTGCTGCTGCTACCCACACACTGCCTGCACTCTGCTGCCATCAGACTGTTGTCAGCAACCTTCATGCAGCCCATTTCCTGACCTCTGCGTTTTCTCTCAGTGAAATTGAGGCCTTGTTTAGATCGCCAACTTTCGCCAACTTATTTTGCCAACTTGTCACATCGAATGTTTGGACACTAATTAGGAGTATTAAACATAGGTATAAAAATAAACTAATTACATAGATGGACTCCACATCGTGAGACAAATCTATTAAGCCTAATTAATTCGTCATTAGACACTGTCGTGCTACAGTAACCCGTCATTAAAAATGCACTAATGACGGCACATATTAGGCTTAATAGATTCGTCTTGCGATGTAGAGTCCATCTGTGTAATTAGTTTTATAATTAGTCTATATTTAGTACTCCTAATTAGTGTCAAAAGGATGGATGTGACATTTCGCCAACTTTCACCAACTCATCTAAACAGGGCCTGAGTCATGCCTGGAGGAGGCTTCCATACACTGCCATTTCGTCTGCTTCACAGATGATTGATTCTAGCGTCAGTTTTTTTCTTATTCTTTTTTATTTTTGTAATGCAAGTTTTAGGCTAGAGAAACAGCATGTGCACCTATCTCATTCATATAATCTCTGAAAATTTCCGGCACAGAGAATTAATCCTATAACCGGCGTCCTAGTTCTATGCTAGGAACACACAACCTAGAGCAGCCATACATGCATATGTGGTCGAATCAGGCTGCGTTTAGTTTGGGAAAATTTTTCATGTTCACCAAAATAGTTGGGTTCGTAATCTAAACGGCTGCCCAAATTTTCTAAATTTTTCGAGGAAAAATATGAGCTACAGTACAGTAGTGGGTACTGTGCACATGTGTACCTGGGGGAGAGGACCGGTTCCCCTGGTCGTACCCCTTTCCATTCGCCGTTAGCTCATCGGCCTCCTCTCTCTTCTGCTCACCCCACCGCTGCCGCCACATACGCCACCGCCCCAGCTCAGATTGACGCCGGCCAAGCGCAGATCCAGTGCGCATCATCTGGATCCGGCGAAAGTAACTTTTTTCGGGAGAAGCCGTGATGGATGAAGGGGGTGGCGACGACATTGACGTTGGCGAAGCTGATGGCTTCGGCGACGAGCATGGGTACGCCGGCGGTGGAGAAGATGGACAAGGCGACGTCGACCTAACCTTGAATCTCTTCTCGCATTCGAGCCCCTTCTCCTCGGCCACATAGGTGCCATGGATGGAACTCATATATGTATAGTTCCAACTAAGGACATAGTAAAGTACATGTCCCGGAAGGGCAACACAACACAAAATGTCATGGCTGTGTGTGACTTTGACATGAGGTTCACCTTTGTCCTAGCCGGGTGGGAAGTATCTGTGCATGACATGAGGGTGTTCAACTCCGCAATGATAACTTACGGCCATGTGTTCCCACATCCACCACCAGGTACTCTTTACCTTGCATGTGCTTTTTCCTGCCATGCAATGACATAATTGGTTGTTAACAAGTTGACCTTGTGTAGGCGAGTTTTACCTTGCGGACTCGGGCTACCCAAACCATCCCGCGCCGTACAAGGGCTGCACGTACCATCTTCCAGAGTTCATCCATGGTCCCCAGCCACAATGTAAAGAAAAAATCTTCAACTTCCACCATTCATCTCTTGAAAGAAGTACCTAGCTACCCAGTTCATAAGCAATCTGAAATCATCGTTGCATGCATGGATCGACATAACTATATTAGAACAAGTGGAATAAGGGATAAACACTTTGCCCGGTGTGATAGAGATGAGAACTATGTGCCACCTGACGCATATGAGGATGTTGGGGGTGGGGGCGTGCCGTCAAGCCTTGAAACCTTAGAGATGAATCAGTTCGTGAACAGATTGTCCACGATTTGTTGAGTAGGCGTTGACAGATGAGTTTATTGACATTTCGCGGCTATATTGAATTGTTTGTGTTCACTTTATTTTTTTTTGGTCGTGCAAAAAAAAGTTGCCTTGTGGGGCTTGTAACTTGTTTATTTGTGAGTACAAGTTATATGGAATTTGTAATTGTGGGCACTTGTTATGAATTTCTAATTCTGATGACCTCCATTGCCGTGCCTGCCCAAGCCGGTGACATGCACATGCATTAAATGCTCCTACAGTTTTGGCAGAGCAATTTTTTAGCTATCTAAACGCTTGTGGCAGGCTGTAGGTTTCGCGGTACCAAATTTGGGAGCACCTGTTCATCTACAGGGAATTTTTTTCCCAACTAAGAGCAAGGTTAGTAGTTGCACCGGCTGCCGGTGACAACGCCCCTGGGGTGGTGGCGGACCTCACATGGTAGTTAATGCTCAGTAGCTATTCCAACTAATAGAAAGCATTAAAACCTGTATACGCTGGCTCAAGCGAGTGCCTCACCAACCGCCCGTTCCATTCTTTCTCTTGCATTTCCCCCTGCCACATAGGATTTCGCCGGCTCTCCCTCTCTTATTATACTTGCTCTAAACGCGGCCTGAGATCAAATGCAGTGGTAATTGCTAGGGCAGAGTGCAGTGCCAGTTCACCTGGGATAATCAACCAGGCCCCCGCGTCGCCCTCCTGGCGACTCGGGCGGCTCTCCCGACGCCCCATCCAACCCGCCGCCTCCACCGTTCCTTGCCCCCCCCGCTGCCGGAGCCACCAGCCAGAAGTCCGGCGAGCAGCGAGGAGGGTAGCGGCAGGACCGGTGTCTCCCTCCTCGGGCCCCTCCTCTCCCCATTGCCCTCTTCTCTTCCTCACCTGCCCTCCTCCATCCTTGTGCCCTAAGCATGGTTGGAGGCCAAATCCGGGCTTGCTATGGCTGGATCCGTGCTCGGAGGGGGTGGATCTGTGTGTCACCGGCTATTTCCGGTGTGGACGGCTTCGACCTCGACGGCAGCGAGCAGGCCCACATCCCAGCTGCGGCGGCCTCCCATGGGTGACCGATGCGGGCCGTGGCTGGTCGCAGCTGGTCTTGGCCGCGGCCGAGGTCTGGCTGACGTGGCCGGTGCGGGTCATGGCTGGCTGGCCGCAGCTGGTCGGGCGTGACCAGCTTCAGGTGGTCGTGGCCTTGGCTGGCTGGCTGCAGCCGGGCGGGATTGGCCGTGGCTGGCCACAGCGGGCCTTGGCCGTGGCCGAGGGCTGGCTGGCCGCAGCAGGCCGGGCGTGTCGGGCTGCAGGTGGCCGTGGCCTTTGCTGGCTGGCTGGCCGCAGGGCGGCAGTGGCTGCGACCGGCCAGGCTCTCTCCACGTCGGCGCCCGTGTGCGCGCTTTGCTGTGCGGACGAGGTTCGGGTCGTGGAGGCCGGTCGGTCAGTCTAGTGGTTCAGCAACCCCATGTGTCATCGACGAGGTGCTGGGTAGTGGGGCATAGGCGAAAGCTTTGCTCGGTTGTGGGCTTTGACGGCGGCGCCCGTGGGCGCCGTTCACCTCCTTGGAGGCGTCAATTGTTTGCCTTATCGCCCTTCCACTTCTCGTTGGTGTGTACTTCCAAGGTGAAAACCTAGGCTGTGTCGGTCGTGCAACGACGACATCATTGGTGTCGTTCCCCTCCCTGGAGGCGTTGTGTTTGGAAGCCATGGTTGGGTTGTTGCACCCGTGGTGGTCGCCTGGTGCCCCACCTAGTCGGATCTGGAGCCTCCCCTCCCGTAAGATGACTCCCTCACCCAAGGGCTGGGACGGTCTTAGTCGGATCTGGTGGCTGATATGCCTTGGTGGTGCTTGGTGTCGGCGCGGCGTTGGTCGTGGTCGTTTGACGGTCGCTACCATCTCCGATCATCTTGCCTCATCTGTCGACGGTCCTTGGTGGTGGTGGTGATTTCTTGGGGTGGAAATGAGGGTGCAGGCGAAAGCCTTGTGCATGCTTGTAGGCGAATGACGGTGACACTCATGGCCGCTCACCTTTTTGAAGGCATCATTTATTCCTCTCTTTCCGCCTCTCCGGATAGTTGTTGGATGTTGCCATGGTTGGTCGTGATCGTTGTGGTGGTCGTTCGCTCTCATAGGGAAGTATTCTTCTGTGCCGTCTTCGCTTTGTCCGTCCGCCTCGCCTGGGTTGCTAAGGTCGTGTTTCACTGGTGGATGCTTTGCCACCCTCCCTTCACTTGCGGATGCTTTGCCGCCGTTCCTACTTCATGCTCTCGCGGATGCTTTGCCGCCATGTTCGTGTTAGTTTGGGTGGATGCTTTGCCACCATTTGGACAGATAATTTGCCGTCGTTCTTGCTTCATACTCCGGCGGATGCTTTGCCGCCATCCTCTTCATGCTCTGGCGGATGCTTTGCCGCCATGGTCGTGCTGGTTGGGTGGATGCTTGGCCACCATTTGGGCGGATGGATGCTTTGCCGCCACGACCCTGCTATCTTGGTGGATGCTTTGTCACCGTTTTTTTTTGTTGTTAGGACCCTTGGCTCTATCAGCGAGGTGGGATGCTTGTGCTTTTCCGTCATGCGGATGGACGAACGATAGTGGTGTTGGAGTCGCTGCCCCCCCTGATTGCTTCGATGGTCGGTATAGTGTGGTGTTATTTTTTTCCCCTTCCGTGCATTTGTTTTTGAGCTCGGGTTGTTTTCTTTCTTCTTGTGGTTGTTGCTGTAACATTGCATTTTTTGATTCTTCTGAAATTGTTTCTATGTACTTCTCTCCTTCTTAATGAAAAACGTGCTATGCACGTCTTTAAAAAAAAAGCAGTGGTAACTGCTACTGCAATGTGAACCCTTCATTTTTGGAATGCTGATCGCTACAGTGCTTGTCGCTACAGTATTTTTGCACAGTGCCAATCGTTACAGTAGTTGAACAGTACGTGTAGTGGTTCTACTCTTTCTATCTCTGAAACTGGGCCCTTAAGGCTACATCACTACTGCTTATCCTACAGCGTAGTAGCAACTGCATGGGATCCAAGTCGTGCACCAACTAGGGCACAGGGCAGAAGCACACAAGTTATATGAATGTCCACCAAGGGGAAACCATATGAATTACTTAATTTGGACAGATATGTTATGGTTCTTCTCCACATGGAATGAATGTAACAATAGTTAGAAGAACTTCAGTTAGTGGGAAGTTGTGATCTACACTGAAGTTCCAAGACTGAGCAGAATATATTCAACCCATAGGTAACCACACTTCCTCACGGTTTATCATATCTCTGTATCTCTACCAATAAATTGTTGTGTTCTGATGAGGGAAGAAACACCTGAAAGCAAAGAGCAAAGACTTATTTTAACTCATATAACAT
The DNA here is from genome assembly GCA_015342445.1 of Digitaria exilis. Taxonomy (NCBI): domain Eukaryota; kingdom Viridiplantae; phylum Streptophyta; class Magnoliopsida; order Poales; family Poaceae; genus Digitaria; species Digitaria exilis. Next base: position 51,618 of record JACEFO010002165.1, read on the forward strand.
TTCTTTCAAAAAAAATTAACTCATATAACATATTATAATTACTAAAAACTTGGCACACCAGGAAAATAACCAAAAATTTCGCATAGAAGCTCGACTTCTCTAACACTTGCAACTATGTGACCAGGAGTATAAAAGTATTCAGTATATTCTAAGTTCCTAACTCATGTGCATTCTCCAGAGGAATCTTGTTTCGCTTGTTTTGGCAGATTGATGATACAATCTTCAGTAACTGGTGGATCAAAATAAGACTTTGGTCGCCCAAACATATTGCTCCTGGGCTGAACTCGCTGGTCGCTCTTGGGGCATGGATGTTATTGAAGCAACCCAGTTTCCTACTGTACTAGAAAAGCCCACGGCGTTGCCGCGCATGGCCAATAGATGTAACCCGTAATACGTTTTTTTCTTTAATATTTTGTTTTGAAGTATAGTTTTTGTTGGATTGTAAATTTGCGGAAGAAAATTGGATATAAGCATTGAATTTTATTTGTTATGTATGAATTTTGTAGATTTTGATATTTGTGTAGCTTTTATGTTGAAAAATTATTAGTTTAAATATGTTTTGGGCTAATTTTAAAGTGAGTCCAATTTATTTTAAGTTTGTTGTACAATACATTTGTTGATTTTTAAATTCATTTTAATGGTCGGATGTAAGCTACAATGCGAGAATTGGAAAGTGAGTCCAATTTCTTTAAGTTTGATTAATAGTATGTTCATTGATTTTTAATTTTGAGGTGCGTCTATATTTAATATTTTAAAATTTAAAGATGTTTTGGTCCAAATCGTATGCAACTGATGTCATGTAATCATTTGCGCACGTATATAAATTTAATAGAAGTTGAGGAGTTAGTGGGAATGCTTAGAATTAAAATTTTTGTTGCATACCAAAGACATGTTTTATTTTTCAATTGTTTTTTATTAAAAACTTCTTGGTTTGAGGACATTTCGATATCAAATCGTAGGTACGACGGATAGTATGTAAACATTTGCATGAATGTGTATGTAGTAAAGTTGTAGGTTTTGAAATTATAAGCAAAGTTTATGTTGGATATATTTTGGTTCGAACGCGTTTTGGTAGTCGAATTGTACATATAATGTTCCTTGTGTGAAAGTAACGAATAGAATAAGCTATTGTGTAATTTAAGTTGAATCCGATGGTTTTTCCAAAAAAATTCCTGAGAGAAAAAGGACGGCGGGTTGATTTTATAAAAGTTTGGGGTTTTTTTGAAAATGTTCTCTAGCCGGTTGGGGGTGGAATGCGGGTTGATTTGGCAGAAAGTCAAGGGCTTTTCTATAAAATTACATGTGAGAGTAGGTGGATGGCGGTTTCTATTTCCGTAGAACCCGAGGTCTTTTTTATAAAATGCCGAGAAATGGCTCAATCTCGGCCCTCCGTCCGACCGATCCGACGGCCGAGGGAATCCGGCGACGTGGCCAGCTTCCCTGGCCTCGAAATTGGCCACGGATCGTAAGTGGAGATTTACAAATGTTTCGCCCAATATCCAGCGAGTTCTGCTACCATTTCACGAGGAGGCACAAGCACTGGAGCTTGGCTGGTGTCAAAAGTTTGGTGTGGCTAGATGCCAGGGTGCCTTAGTGGCCGAGTATGTATCTTATGGGTGTGTTTCTGTCTAGTTTCTGATGCGCGTGTATTGTGCCCTCCTAAAGACCTTTCTTAATGAATGATACACAGCTCTCCTATGTACTCTTGGGAAAAATTAATACCGCTTTGATGGTTTTGTCCCACACATAAATTTACTGAAAGCTATGGTTGAAATTACCATGTTAACCATAGTGTTTTAGTAATATCATACTTGTTTTCTAAAAACCTGTTACCCGTCAGCTATTCATTCTAGAAACCTCCATAATTTTTTTTTGAGGCGAACAGCAGGGGAGGTTCCTACTGGTTTTTCTATTTTATATCAAAGAATATTTACAATGTACAAGGCCTCAGTCCCAAGGGTATAAAGAAAAAAAGAGATCTAATGAATTTTTTTTTATCTAATTGCATTTTCAAAGATGGTTTAGCTCTATGCAACACGTGACTAAATTCATCGTTGAAAATCTTCTCCCACCTTCTCAAGGAAAGAGAAACTCCATCAAAGACCACCTCATTTCTATGATATCTTCAGTAAAAGAATTATTGAGTTTGTTGACCATATTTTGGTTCTTATTTCATCTATACATATAATATAATCTACTTCTTAAAGAGATTATGAATCCTCTACTTTGGTGTTTGCAAATGAGGAAGAACTTCGACAATCTATAAACAACAGAGACAAATTTCACTATCTTCTAGAAAAACGACATTGGTCCACTGTTCACAGATAAGGGTATGACAAATGCAATAGATGAAAGAATAAATTGTCAAATTTCAAATGTACACACACCATTTTCATCGTTCAAGTTTGCTCATCAGCTCTTCAAGTCGTGGCAGTTCCTGCAATATATCGTTCCAGTTTGGCATACCCTATAAGAAAAAAAAAATACATGTACATGGTTAGTTATGATTATTTTTTCTTTTTATGGTTGATTACATTCAAGGACATTTCAACCCTCTTAATGTGGTTCAATTAGAATTTCTGTGCCTCTAGATATATTACATAACCAAGTCAAGTAACAGAAGTGGAACTGAAAAAAAAAATAGAAGAGAATAATTACTGTTCCGGATCTTCTAACACGACCATCCAGACGAAGAATTATGTAGACATCTTCACCAGGAGTGACACCTTCAGACTCTTGCTGGTCACGTATCCAACTGAACCACAAGTAGATGTCAGAGCTCGGTGAAACCTCTAACACAATGATCCAACCATGCTAACATTATGTACTTGAAGTATTGCCATAGCTGTCCCAAGAAAAAGGAGTGATGTAAAGATAAAAACTTGTAAGGGAAAGTCCTATCAATACACACAGCAGCGAGGATAGATGCCAGATTAGAACATATGGACAAGATTGTTCTGCAATCATACCTATGGCCTATGGGAGGACACGAAATAAGAAAGAGCGAAGATTTTCCATTTTATTCGGTCTTGGAAAAAAACTAATTTCTTTAGCAGAATGGGCAATGTGCTTTCAGGTTTCAATGCTTATGCCATGTGCTCTACAGGCATATCAGAACCATCTACATGTAGGCGGATCTTAAGCTATGCATTTGTCTATTTTCTTTCTTTTTTAGTATGGATTAACCATCTATGTACTTATTTATGCTGACGTGCTATGTTGAAAAATATTATTTATGAAACACAGTCTGATTCCTTTTTTGCAGTCTTATGTATAGTTTAGGACAAAGTGCAAATATACAAAAGTAAAGTGAAATGCACCTTTCCCATTGTTCAGGTGAGACAATATCAGCCTTAAATCGAACCTCAGCTTTCAAACGTGACTTTGCTGCAATAGATTCAGTACGCTTTTCAAAGTCACCCTGTCAAAAGAAAAAATGCATTAAACTACCAAAGCGGACAAGTTTTTGGTACAAGGTGCACAAACTAAAAGGCAGGTGGGATGAGGCTATTAGTATTAGCCAATATGTAAGACTGGTCTAACCCCGACTGAAGGAACTGATGCAGCAGCTCTTCTTGTACCAAAACCCTTTGGTTTGGTTTGGTCTTTCTGTGAAGCACCAAAGATCACAGGAATGAGAAGAACGCCTCGTTTGAGCAGTTCTGTCCGATACCTCTCAGCTCTTTGCATTGCCCGAGTAACAGATTCTTTTGAGCCTGCCAATATAACCTGTAACACGCCTCAAACAAGAAGTCACTGAGTGAAAATTTTGGAAGCAAATGAGAAGAAAATGCAGCAAATAGACAGTGGACACTAAACATGAAATAAACTTATACTAACTGGCCTATTAATGTCCCGGAGCTGGACAAGTTCAATAATGCGGTTGGTTGACAGGCGCACAGGCAGTCTTGAAAGGGTTTCATTACGAGAAATTTGTGTGATTTGCTTCTCTTCTTTCTTGTTTTCCCAGAAATACAAAGCCACCAGCACAACAATACCTGCAGGATACTGATTAAAAATTTCGATCATTTTTAGGGTAATTGAATAGTGGAATAGATATAACATTAAGTTGTTATTCATAATTTCTAAAACGAAATTTGTAATATCTGATCAGGATAGATAGAATAGTAATTATGACAAAGAGATACTGAGATAGTCACTCAAGATTCTTCAACATCAAAAAACAATGTTAAATCTATGCAAGACCTATCCTTTAGTGCACGGAAATTTACCTCCAATATTGATGGCAGCATTCCCAGCAGTTTCTAGAAGATCAGGAGCACCATCACCTCCTTGAACTGCTAGTATAAGTCGGGGTATGGTAAAGAATGTTGAAATTCCAGCAGCTGCTGTTAAAGCTACATAGAAGAATCTTCGAACACCACGAAATGGTGCTTGTACTTCACTAATGAGTTTCAGGTCTCTACGGAACCCAGAGCCAATATCTTCTCCACCACGCAAAGCCTGAAATGAAGTTAGAAGATACAGAAGATCATATTACTGACTTTAACCTGGTCACTGAATTAGAATTTAAGCCTTCAACTGTGATCCACATATTATTACTTTCTTCAGTAGAATGTAGTGATGTAGTAAAGTTGAAAGTCACAAACCTCTTCTTGAAGCTCTTTAAATTCTGGCGATGCTCTGAAAGGCGCCAGGTCTGGATCATTAAGTATAGTACCAAATTTGAGATTGTAGTTTCGCAAAGCTGTCCTTAAACATTCTGCTGCTTTTTTGCTTTCTTCTCTGGTCCAAACGGATGCATAAATCAAATTACCAATAAAAAATACTTAACGATTTGGATGGTGGCACCAGAGAATCCAAATGATGCATGCAAAAAAAAAATCCTGAAGACCTTAATTTCTGGCTCTTGTGGTGTTGTTTCAAATGGCCATGATATTTCATTATTTTGCAACCTAGAAACTTCTATAGGAAGCATTACTGCACATGATGTCACTGGGTTAAAAATTTGACGACTAGCTGAAATAAGCATGGTGCATGATAGTGCAAACTCCAAGTTCAGTGACCCACGGAAAGTGTCCTCACCTGTACGCATGGCAGCATGCCTTGTTATACAGTGCTGCCTGGGCTTCAATAGGTGTTGGATTCAACTCCAAGGCATTCTCAAATTGTTCAAGAGCATCCCTCACCTATACAAGTGCAAATAATATGACAACAGAATGCATACAATGAATATAGATGTTTGTCAAACAAAATGATAAAAAGTGAACCTACAGAAGAGTTTTCTGAACATGCAGTCCTTGAGGGAGCCAATCTTAGAAGTGTGCTATGGAATTGTAAACAAATCCAGATAGTATAGCCACGATAGTTTCATTCCAGCCTATGTTTTCAACTTGGAAACTAGCATAGCATTATCAGCCAAAACATTCTATCCTACGGCTAAAGGTGAAACTCAAGAACTCCTATTTAAATATTGATCATTGGTAAACTCGGCTAAAATCAGTCCCGAACTCAATGAAGCACTACACAATAAACAGTGGTAACCAATCTTGCAGTGGCCCAGTTAAATCCACGGAATAATTTGCAACAAGGCGCCTCGAGGTTACCCTGCCCTTGGAGAAGAGCTCGAGGCCGAGGTTGACGCAGGACTCCGCAGTAGGCACCGGAACCGCCTCGGCCAGCGCCTCCTTCTCCGGCGACGGCGGGGAAGATGGGGACGACGAGGCGTTGGAGACCAGTATGCTGCGGCCACATCGGCGGAGTGGAAGGGGGAAAACAAAGGGTAGGATTTGAAGGGTAGTGCTGGGGATTGGGCCGCTGCAGCCGGAGAGGAGGGTGACATGGGGCCGGAGAGCTGCGGCCGCCATTGCGGGGACAAAGCTGACGTGAGGTGGTCGTTTTTTCTGTTATCCTGAAGCCTGAAGGAAGCCTTTCTTTCTCCTTTTTCTTTCTCGGCTCTTGTATCTGATGGGAATTTTTACATCGTTCTGAGCCACTGGATGCCAATACAATGGCTAATAGCTCATCTTCAACCTGTGGAGCAACGGAGGGTCTGTAACTCTGCCGCTGCCGCATTTGCCACTGGGGTGTCGGAGATTCTCCGAAAAAACACTCACTGCCGCATTCGCCACTTGTGGGGTGTCTAGATGGGGGAGATTCTCCGAAAAAACACTCACTGTAGATTAAAAAAATACAGTAAATGAATAATATTCTGTGAGTGGGAAGAATAGGATCAATAGAGAAAAGTTAGATAATTAGTGTTTTTTTTGGAGGAAAGTTGATGAATCTAAACACACCCTTACAGCAATTTTGGGCAGGCAGGGAACTCGCCCCGCCTGCACTATTGTGCTGAAGTGTTGGAATTTGGAAAGGGAAAATAGCAGTACAAGAGAATAGATAGGCGTGGCAGACCATTTTACACACATAAGTTCAATTTTGTATTGAGAAAAAGGGGAAATTGACATAATAGAAGAGGTAAGAAAAAAAATGGCATAATCTCTCTTGAACCCCAGTTATAAAGATATATTGTAGTTATAGCTCATACGAAAAATGCACAACTCTTCAAATCATGGTGAAGTAACAACCATACCGTAGCTTTATTGCATGGATTGAAGTATTAAAACCCCAGTCTAGCATACATTTGATACAAAAAAAACTTAGTATGTAAAGAAAAATATCAGGTATATATTTTATGCTGCAGGCAACATGCATAAGAGACTAGTATATATGTGGTAATTCAGGTCAGGCCCTGAACACCATTGCACTTAAAGGAAAATAGCACTATCCACATGATGATTTTGATCCTGACAGCAAACGACCCAAGACTGTCCAGCTCTCCCTACAATAGACAGGATATGCAATCAGCACTAGATAAACATTGAAACAATTCTAAATTAAACAAATAATTTAAGTAATGCATATGCTACTAACCTGCTGAATAACATTCCTGGTACTTGATGGTATTGCCAGGTTCCAGCAAACTAATTTCTACAGGTGGCATACTTCCATGTCTTTGGCTTCAGTAGCTTGGCACCTGATCATAGCCGATGTTAGGATTTATCCACAGAAATTCAGAATAACATGATAAATGCATGCTGCAAGCAGATTTGACGCGGTGGCTTAACGGTATACCAGTCTCATTATGCAGCTACTTTAGTATTTATAAAGTCAAAGTGGCTATTTTAGTTAGACACAAGTGTATAGGAAAAAAGTAAAAGCTTCAAGGGGGAAGAATTGGATTAATGACATGATCACACTGCAAGGAACCACGAATCTTGTGCTACACTTTTCTCTGACGGATAAAAAAAACCAAACCATATCATTAAAATGTTATACTAGGCTACGAGCAAAGAAAAAGTTATCACACTGCTGACCCCATGGTTGATCAGTAAACATACGGCGCAGATGTATATTCAAATGATAAATATATCTCTGGGCCTAGGCGAGCTACTGGCTGCACGCCTAAGGCAACTGGTAGTATATTTCTATAAATAATTAATACATATGAGCACATTTATGCACTTGATGGTGCAGCGGCAAACGATTAGTTTAATGGATTACCTTCATAACGAGCATCCAGATCTTTTTTTTCGAGGCTGGCTAGTCGTTGCTGCAGAGACGATGGAAGCGACTTTAGAGCTGGACATGATTTAATTTCAAGCCAACGAAGAGTTAAGTATGCTTGTGGCTCATCGGGCAAGGATGGTAGACTTTTGCAATCCACAACACTAAGGCTTTCCAGCGTTGAAAACTCTCCCAGTGATCTCAACTCTGCGCAATGACAGATATATAATTCTTGGAGTTCATCCATCCGGCGCGAGAGGATTTTTAGTTTGTTACATCCACGAATACATATTTCCCTGAGGGATGGGGAGTGATCTCTAGCAGATGATGACAACTCTGGTGCTGCTGTTGAGCCTTCATTTAAAGCTGGCTTGTCCTCCTGCTTACCGAATATGGACTCAAGGTTAGGACACGATTCAACATCCATCCTCTCGAGAGACGCGGGGATGTCGAAGATCTCTACAAGATTTTTACAACGACGTATGACTAGAAACTCCATATGGGGCAGAAGCTGGCTCTTTACTGATGCTCCTGGCCGGCCAGGAGCGTATCCAGTTAAACTTCTGCAGTCCAAAATATGTAGACTCCTCAAGGATACCAAGCTCTGGAATTCCTCCGGCCAATAAATAAGCGCATCGCACCAACTAATTACCAGATGCTGGAGCTGCACAAAGCATGTCCACAGCGCCATTGCACTTGAATGGTAGATCAAGTTGCAGCGGCTTATCTCCAGTTTTGTCAGAGGGAATTTGTTATTGCCGTCCACCAGCTCAAACGCACCATGCTCCGCTGATAAGCCTGGTTCCATTTCGGACACCAATATGGACAGCGAATCAATAACTCTAGGTATTGCTGCAGATATCTGTGGGCTTCCTTCCCGTATTTCCAATACACTGAGCTTCCGTGACTCGGGTAGAGTTGTCAACCCTGGGCAACCCCGAATCTTGAGTCTTAAGTTCAGGGAACGTCCACTGCTCGCCATTAATTGCCTCCGTCCCTCCCCAGCTCTTAAAAGAATTTAAATTATCTAACTCGAATTTCATTAATCTTGGAAACGCTGACCGTGCTGTAACATCACTACGGCCAAGCGATAACGCCAGAGGTATACCAGCTGGTAATGCTGCCAGATTTCTGCAAAATCCAATGAACAACTCTTCAAGATGTGGAAACATTGTATCTCCTCTTTGAGATGCTTTAACTTCCTCCCAGCTCTGAAAGCTGCCCAAGAAAGACAAATCAAGTATCCTCAGTGCTGGAAATGCTGAGCATACTTTTTCGTAATCTCCGCCACACAATTCTCCCAGCAATGGTCCTTCCGGCAGTGCTATCAGCATTTGGCATAAGAAAATTGATAAATTCTCAAGGCGAGGAAATACTATTACTTGTCCTTGAGCTGCTTCATCTGTGCCCCATCTCTCAAATCTTTTTAAGTTACAGAATTTGAGTACCTTCAGTGCTGGGAATGCTGAGCGTGCCTTTCCGTAATCTCCACCACACAATGCTGTCGGAACCTCTAAGCCTTCTGGTTTCAGTGCCTTCAATGCTGCCCCGAGCTCAGGTCCTTCAGGTAGTGTTGCCAACTCTTCGCATTGGCTAATTGATAAATCTTCAAGCTGAGGAAATATCATCTGCTTCCCCTGAGTTGCATCGGTTTCCTCCCACATATGAAACTTTGATAAGTATTGTAATTCGAGTACCTTCAGCATTGGAAATGCTGACCGAAGCTGCCTCTCTTCTGCCTCTTCGTAATCTCCACTGCACGATTGTCCGAGTCGTGTTGCCCCTGGTAATGCTGTCAACTTTCCACAATTTTTGATAAACAACTTTTGCAGTCGAGGAAACATTATTTTCTCTCTTTGAACCCAATTTACTTCACACCATCTGTCAAACTCCGGCAAATCATTCAGTCTAAGCTCCATAAGGCTAGGAAAGTTAAAGAATGTACCGCCGCTGCACAAGCACTTCATCTTTTCCAATATTTCCAAACGAAGAACTTGTAGAACGGGTACACTCCCAAGTGGAGGAAGCTTTTCGGACATGTTACATTTATAAAGATGAAGCTCGACCATGTTTGGCATCATACCCATCCACGTTGGGAAATTTGTTCCTTGGTAATTACTTATCCTCAGAGCCTCTAGTCCAAGAGGGGGCTGGAGACTCTCCAGCACCTTATGACAGTTTTGTTTCTCCATCTCTCTTCTCCATGTTAATGACAGTTCTCTTAGATCCTTTTTGTTTCCAAGACTGGCCTGTTTTGCATCTTTTGCTTCTGTCACATTTTCGAGTTGACTAAGCTGTAGCGAACCACCAAGGTCATTTAAATGCTGCACTTCTCTAATACTACTGCAAGCAGAGCCGGTACCCACCACGAAATTTGTAAGTGTTTGTAGCGAAGTGAGTCGTCCAATCTCTAGTGGCATGCACTTCAAGTTCCAACATTCATGAGTATAAAGGTGACGAAGGGCAGTCATGTACTTTATCCCTTTGGAAGTCGACCCAGAAGGTGGCAATTAGAAACATTCAGCGTATGCAGATTATACAGAATGCTGATATCTTCCGGAAGTAACTCTATAAGGCTGGATGAGATATCAAGATATCTCAGGTGTTGTAGATACTTTGGTTTCAGTACGAACGTGCTCTTTATCTGTTTAAGTTGCAATGCTCGCAGAGAGCTGTATTTTGCTAGATGCTGAAGTGAACCTACGCTTTTACCACATAATCAGGGGCGAAGCCAGAAAAAAATGCCACCGGGGTTGGTACAACTTGCCGAGGAGGGGATGAGAGGAAAAGAATACGCTGACACGTGGGTACCACGGCCATGTGTGTTCCACGTCAGCAAAAGCACAACGAAAACGGTGAACGCGTTTTGAGAGTTGAGTAGTAAAAAGTACCCGATTTTATAGTTGACGCGTTGTGAGAGCTGAGTCGATTTTGCAGTTGAATGCAAAACCAAACCGTGTGGATAGCTGAATGGTAAAAAAAGATTTTTTTCTTACTAATATAATTAATGATATTCATCTCTATAAGAATGAATGATGAGTAGAATATTTTTTCTTTTCATTTGAGGCTAGTTTAATATGTTCTCATGGGGAGTCGAACCAGGTCTGCTAAGTGCTCTAATCACTAGGGTTAAGACCCTTTCGCACTCCCAGCTCTTCTTGATGTAACTTTATTAGTATTTTCCAGAATATCTGCTGCGTATTAAATTATTCTACGTAATTAAACACTAATCTATTGCTAAATAGAACACAACAAATATATATTTCTCACTTTTCATATCTGGCATTTTGTTGAAACGAGGACTGTAGGTGAAACAAATATTTTTAAGAAACAAAAAACCTAATATCCCAACGTACTCAAATAGAAACCCAAAGACCTCTGCATCTCTACGCACCTGTGTAATAGAGAGTAGAGATTGCATGAGTTGGGGCCAGAGAGAAGCCTAATTGTGTGACCGTCCTGCTGGGCCAAGAGCGTAGCTTATGGTTTGGGCCAATTTGTGTGACCGTCCCTGCTGGAGCCGCAGCAAGCGGCAACGAGCTGGCTGGCTACCGGGGTCTTGTTGATTTTTTACTGGGGTCTAATACGGTGGAAAATTGCTAGCTATCGAGAGCTTCGCGGAAGTCGTCGGGGTCGGCCGACCCCGACGCGAACACACAGCTCCGCCCCTGCACATAATAGTGTTTGAATAGCTGGAGAGCTTGTCTTCAGAGAAGCATTCAAAACATCCTTTGGGTCGTCACATGACAACAATAAATGGCGATAAGTGTTCTGAAGAAACTCACTCTGCTTTGGCTTCTCAGTTATGGTAGCAACTTTACTTCCCATTGCAGACAGTGCCACATCATGCAGGAGATCATGTATTTTACATTTAGTTCGAGAACAGTACCAATACGAGTCCTCATATATTTCCCATCTGACTTGCTTCACATCTTGAAAGAATGACCTGGAGACCAGCTCATTGAATATCTGTTTACCAGTGGTTTCAAGACGAACATCTTTTTGTTCTGGAATAAAGCCATTTGCCATCCATAGTTGGATAAGTTCTTCCACATCAACCTCATGGTCCTTGGGAAACACTGCACAGAAAGCAAAGCACTGCTTCATGTGTGATGGCAGGTCATCGTAACTGAGCTTGAGAATGGGCAGGATTTGATCTTCCTTGTTATGGGCGATGCTTTTGTTGATCACAGCTTTCCATTCTTCTGGACTTGTCTTGCCACGTAGTACTGATCCCAGTGCATTCGCTGCGAGGGGAGACCCTACACATCTCTCGACAATATTATCAACCAAGTCAACCAGCTCTTGCTTTCTCTCTTGAGTGAATGCTTTAGCCACAATAATTTCCTTTATGAATTTATCATCCAGAAGTCCAATGTCATGGGCCTCAACTGTACCCATTAGTTCCGCAACTCCTTCCTTGCGAGTTGTTGTCAATACGACACAACCGTTGCCAGCATACATGCAGGACTAGACACTAACTAAACATTGTTGTGCTGCTACATACCAATATGATGATTATTTTATACGGATGTTTCCTGTACTATCATAAAAATTTGCAAATGAGTTTAGTGATTACCAAGGTAAGATATTTCATTTATTTTTGTGTTCATTTTGGGCTATGATTGATAAGCCATGTTACTTTCAATGCAATTTAATTTAGAGTAAATTGCACTCACCATACAACTTATTAGCTATGTGCAAATAAGTCCACTAACTTGTAAAATGCTCAATTTAGTGCAACAACTTGATATCTTGGTGCGGACTGGTTCAACAACTTGTAAAATACTCAACTTAGTACAACAACTTGGTAAATTAGTACATGCACATTCCAAATTGTTACATTGACGAGTATTTAGTCACGACGGATAGCAAAGACCTGATATATTTGCATTGAAACAAAAAAAAGATCGACTATCCACATTGCATGACTCCATATTTATCCAAGACAATAACCTTTATTTAAAATTTTAAAAATATATTCACATTATAAAATAAGAGATATTTTTTACTTCATACAAAATTAGTTTCTTCTAATTCCGATTAACAAAAAATTCTATGAAATATTATGAGCTTAATTACGCCTATCTATGTCCTTTAAATTTACATACAATTTTTTCTTTAATTTGAACTATAATTTTGGACCTCAAAATGCTAGCATGTATATTGTATTTTAAATAAGAAAAAGCCTTTAGTTAAATCACTAAGGCTATATTCATATCATGTATGAATATTTGGTTATGTGTAGATTTATACGAAGCATTTGGTGCTTTATTAATGTTAAAAATTAGCACCTTTCTGGTCAGATAAAAAAATAAATTTGGTACTCTGAAAAAATTATAAGAAAATACTGAAGCATAAAATTAAAAAGTTATGATGAGAATCAGATTTAATTTTGGTCATGCTATTAGGAAAGAGAATCAAAAGTGGCATAATATATGCCTTATACCCTCCCTAGCCAAATACATAGTTATTGTAATGTTTGGACCGTATATGCACCAATTTGTCAAGTTATTGCACTAACTTGAGCATTTAACTAGTTGTTAGATCATTTGCACCCACCTATCAAGTTGTTGTACTAAACAAAGCATTTTAAAACTTATTGTACCAATCTGCACCCACATGACAAGTTGTTGTATGGGGGGTGCAATTTACTCTTTAATTTAGTAATGTTTATGCTTTGTTTAGAGTAAAATAATGCTCACAGCTCTACCGGAGCATAAGTTGTTTCATGGAACATGAATATAGATTGTAGGAGAAGTCCTCCCGCAGAGCTGTTACACTATTTAACTTTCAATGCAATATTATTTAGGGAAAAGTCTATTTTCACCCTCCAATTATTATGAAAGTCTTATTTTCAACCCACAACTACAAAACCGGACATAAAAGACCCTCCAACTATCCAAACCGTGCAAAATTAGCCCTTTGGGTGGTTTTGTATTTTCTTAAATATAAAAAAATTTATATTAAAAAAATTCATAACTAATTTATTTTTTAATTATAAAAATATGAATCCGGTGCAAATTTTTTTCTAGAAATGTGACCTATATATTGGTGCACCATTAGAAGTTATTTGCATATTATTTACTTTTATTCTATTTATTTTTAGAAAAAGAATAAGACACTAGTAATATAAACATATAGTGTTTAAATAACATTAAATAGTGTGCTAATAGGTTGGTTACATTTTAAGAGAACTTTTGGCACCGATTTCATATTTTTTGAGTCCAAAATAAATTAGTTATGGTTTTTTAAAGTTTAAATAATATTTCTGCTATTTCTATAAAATCCAAATCACCCTCAAAACCACCCAAAGGGATAATTTTGCATGTTTTGGATAGTTGGATGGCCTTTAGCATCCGGTTTTGTAGTTTGAGGTTAAAAATCGGACTTTTGTAACAGTTGAAGAGTGAAAAATAGACTTTTCCCTATAATTTAATTTAGTAATGTTTATGCAATTTAACGGCGGTGGCGGCTAGTAGAGAGGAATATGACTTGTATTGAATTGTAGCCTCACAAGACTTTATAAATGGGTAGACGAGTGCGATTACAAATAAGAAATGGATTGCACCGACACACTGCAAATCAGATGGCAATGGATAAATGGTGATGTGGCTGCAAAAGGGAAGATGAAATGCTATACAGAAATATACATTATGGTACATCTAAATGGTGCCGAATCAAAATTAAAACAAAGCTAAACCTCATATTCCCACTGATCAAAATCCTAAAGTTGTGCTATGCTCTTTTCCTCAAGGTTCTACCATTCTGGTCTCCTACTGAAATGCACTATTGTACCACTTGCAAGCAGAACCAGCAATTTGAGTATCCTTGTATTTTTATTTTCCATTAAAATTACAGTAGACTATCAAACAAATATACCAATCAGAGGTAGAAAGGACGGTGAATGCAAAGAGCGTAAATTAAGATGGCAACTTACAGTTCTAGGTTCTAGTCAATAGTCCCAAATACTGATCACAGGTGATCCCTGACCAATCAAATACACAGCTTTTGCATCAAAATCAATTGTTTCTGCAAAATACAACATGCACGTTACATTTGACAGACCAAGAATCATGAAAAGCTACACGCATACCATAGACCATACCAAACCATAAGATGAATACATAAGGTCTTTCAGTGCATTGACTCTTTTAGCAGTTGGGCTTGGTTTGTAAGCAGGCAGATATAAGCAACTTTTGAGACACCAACTATAATTACAATTGTGTCTAAAAGTAACAGCGCAACAGTATAATATGATTCAGTAGCAATGGATACCAACTGAGTATGATATGTAGAGGGTCATATACGAAGAAAAAAAAACTCTTGCTATCCAACACGGAAGCCCAGGTCATACACAGGTAACAGATTAAAATGTCCTTTGGAATTACATCGTTCAGTTTCCCCTGAAAGGTGGTACAGGCATCAAATCATATATATGCAGACCTGGAAAAGGCTTGCACGCTGGCTTCCTGTTAGCCTGTTAGTCACAAAAAGAATCTTGAAAATGTAGATATCACCTTCTGCAATCAGTAGCTTAAATTTCTCAGCTTCAGGCCCCAGTATTCCACCATACATCTTATTACCATAGAGTATAAATGGAATCAAAGAATTAGAACTCACAGCTAAAAAATCACACATTTCATACCTTTTTTCTTTTAGCATCACACATTTCATACCTGTTCATCCACCAGAACCATATCAACGTGGAGGGGAGTCTCATCATGTTTGTGCAGCAATAAATCCAACAGGCAAACAACCCGAATATAGATCATGAACTAGGCTTTTTCACAAAAGTTCAGAAAGAGCAGTGAAAACCATGATCTATTGGATGATTCTATATAATAATGATAAGAACTGATTGTATTTGAAAAGCTTAACAAAGGATGCCCTATATTGAGGAGCACTATGATAAACAAAATAGATGGCTTAAGTTCTATATTACTAATTTTATAGCCGTATGCCATTACTTCAAGCTACCAAAGACACAAAGCAAGATAATTAAGACAATATTTGATAGCATTGATATTAGAGTGTATAGCTCTTCTATATATCCTTATCCTCTTGTGATAATGTATTCCAACTCTCAAGTTCTAGGTAGTATTCACGGTAAGTGCACAGTTCTAAAAAACATTGGTTGCTATTGACACATAGGCAGCCATCCCGTGGTAGTATAATCAACAATGGAAAAGAGATACTCTGAAGGAAAACAAAGAGCCTGGCAGCCTGCAGAGCTGCCGCAATAGAACCAGAACCAGGTAAGCTATGGGCGGCAAAAGTGTCCCAGAGTATAATGATGCTTGCATTGCCCTTAGATATAATCTTTATGTCAATGCCAGAAAGAAAGTTGAGGTCTTCAGTAATTTTCTAAGGAGTGCCACTCAAACAAAGCCAGGCAGACAGCTTTAGGCAGCCAGCTTTATAGCGTGTAACAGGGAAACGTAGGAAGCACTGGTAGTGAGCATTCTGGACATATAACTTGGTAGCATAAAAGATAAAAATGAAATGAGTCTGAAGAAAAGATGGATACCATAAGGAGGACCTTGGTGGTGGGGTGTCCATAACGCAGCACACATTTTCGGCCATCAGCTAGACCTTGGTAACAACTGTTTCACCAAAACATCACCCATATTGCCACTAAAATGCAGTTATGCAAATTGTTTTTCCAAACGGCTCTAGGTCCAGGAATGCTGTTTTACCAGAGCCAAGCCATTTCAGCAGGCTTATATATGTATGTGCAAAACATAAACCTTGGACTCTGGTTGTTGATTGAAATTCACATTGCATCAATGAATATCAAATCATTATGAATGATAAGGTAAACGATTTCAAAGAAAAGTAAATGTTGCTAATTTCGGTGTTTCAAAATTTTACTATTCAACTGTTCCAATGTGAGTGAAACAAAGCTTTGACTAATGAAAACAGAAGATTCCTCACAAAGCTTGAGATGATTGCTACAGTATTTCATTTCCAGTGAAATACCCATACGATCCAATTTGGAAAACTTCATTGTTGATCCCTGCCAGAAGTTATTGCTGGTTTCTATATTCATGTTTGTTTAGACTTTAGAAAACTTCCTTGGCGAGCTGCACTCGAACAACTGCACCACGAGGTCCCGGAGGCAGGCTGGACAGTGGAATGAAGATGGTGAGCGGGCAGCCACCTCGACCACATGGGGACCTTCCCATGTTCGTGTCGTGTCGGCACCGGAGTTTACGAGGAACTCCTGCGAGACCGCGCGCTGAGCCGATATCGAAGGCTAGGCTCAACGTCGGGAAGATGACGCAGGTCTCCTTCCCGCCGATGGAGACGCCCTTCACGGGGTATCCACCAATCTCCAGCCGGTGATTCGCCATCGAGGATGAAGGCGGCAGCAGCGGCATGGAAGCGGGAGGAAGAAGAGGGGCGGCAGTGAGCGAAGCCTCCGCCGGCGATAGTATTGGAGGCCCAAGGTCCATCACAGGGCCGATCTTCTGTGAGGGCGGTGCCCGAGAATCGACGAGGCCGCGGTGTCCACCACTGGCCGGCCACCGCTCGAATCGTCGAGCCTGGAGCTCAGCCGGCCCCGCTCGGACAGAGCCGCCGCGGGTGGATCTGAATCTGACCGGAGGACAGCGATGCGGTGACCAGGCGACGCCGCGACGATGCGATGATACGCCGCGCCGCGCGCGAGGAACGGCGGCTGTGATCCGCGCCGCGGTATACCGTAACTGGACACCAGCGGAAGGCCGATCGAGAAGCTTGCTGGGCCGCAGGCGGCAGAGACTCGGCCTGCACACACTTACACACTCGACTAAGCCCAATCTGGCCCAATAAAAACACTCGTGTTCGAACTATGGGCCTGCCCGACTGCGCTAGGGAGGGTGGAGCATGTTCTGTGCTGACTACTCCCCTGTCAAGAAAAAACGGTAATGCTGTAACCCGAGGGTCCGGACGCATGTCCTGGCATCGGATGCTACGTGGCGCAACCCCGTCCAAACGTTTCGCAATACTTATCCGCGTGCGGCGGCTGCAAACAAATCGTGGGTAAGCATTCCGTTTGCTATTTCTCACAAACCACATCCTTCCGCCGACGACCTGCAACCCACTAATTCCCGTGCCTCCCCGGCGAGGTGCATTCTCCCTCTCGCGCCAGTCAGGCAAGACCCTGCGCCACCAGCGCCCATGCTCCCCTAGCGAGCTGCAGGATGCCGACGACCGCGCCAGCGCCATTTCAGAGGTAGTCGTCACAGGCTCATATCCTATCTCCCATAGTCTCGCGTCGTCGGCTCCCGTGTGCCAGGTGCCTTTTGAGAGGTAACCCGCCTGCTGCACCGCCGATGACCCTCTTGCCGATGCATCGCTTCTCCATCATGTACCCGTCAAGCTGCAGACATCCGCGACGGCGGGCTCGGAACTACGACGCGAAGGTGGAGGGAGGGACGCCAGTACTCCAGGAGGACGGCACATGGTAGCGCTCATTCGGCGAGCCAAGGAAACACGAGGATGGCAGCGCTACAATGAGTTTGCGGCCGGCCCGATGCCTATGTTGCATTAGGTACTCCATGGTGCTGCAGGAGATATTTTTAGATGTTACAGATGGTATAGATGTGTGTGAATGTTGCAGATGAATGCAACTCTGTGATGTTGCAACAAGCCAACAACTGACTCTTGGTATTTCACTTACTGATTTTTCAGATAAGAAATTAAGAAACAATTATGGTTTTTTAATGTTTCAACTATTTTTTTATTCTTTAGAATGTTGCATGCACGGTGCTCGTAGATCCTAGGGATCATACCGTAAGGAAGGCAAGTTGGCTGAATGTTTTGGTGTTTCGTCTTCGACTATCGCCATTGATTTGGATGTTTCATCTAGTGATTTTAATATGTAAATGTTGCAGTAGCTAAGTAGGAATGTTTCACCTATTTTTGTTGGTTGTTGCAAAAGTCAGTAAATAATATTTCATCAATTGTTTTTGGAACCAAATATGTTGCAGATATTTCATCTTGTTGCATCTCTGGATGTTTCATGACTTTCTTTTGGGAGTGGTTGGCTGAAATCTTGTTCATTTGTGAAGGATATACGATTTTGGTGCAGCAATTTGGATTTAGGGGAGAAAAAACATGTGAAGATGGTGTGCCTGATGGGCCCATGATCGAAGCAGCAAAATTGTAATGAAAATCAAAGTCGCAACATTTGGATTTCATGTATGTGTAACATAATTTCAGCATGTGCAACATCAAAAACCTTATTATTATTGTTGTTGTTCAAATAGTGCATTTGACATGTTGTAGTTTGTGATATGGCTTGTCATAAAATATTATCTTTAATGGTAGGCTCCGGAGAAAACTAGGTTATGTTTTATGAACATGACGATGTTGCATCCTTTGTTTTTGGATTTCACAATTATTTCTGTGATTTTTAAGATATCACCAAAGAATGTTTCAATGTTTCATCCAAAATGTTGTTAATGTTCACGTCGATGAATGATTGTTTCAATGTTTCATATAAATGCTACAAAATATGTCTTGATGTTACATGCAACATCGTCCGATGCTTGCGTCCGGACGTCGGACGTCCCGGGCGCTAGCAAGTCCAAAAAAAAAACTCGACCTGCGGGGTAAGATCGCCCCACGGCTTTCATTTGAGAGAGAAAACCTTCTCACACAGGTCGAGAAAACCCCCGAACCCTTGCCCCATCCTTACACAGCGGCACCGTTGCCCATGTAAGACGACCATCGACCTGGGCCGGGCCTTAGACCTGTGCTTTGGCGTGCTAACAGACGAGAGGATTTTTTTAACCTCGGCCTAAAATTCACTCCCATTGGGAGTTGAACCTAGGACCCGAGGAGTGCTCATGAGGTCATCTAACCAATCCAGCTAGAGGCCAGTTCGCTGACTACTCCCCTGTCACAAACATTTTGGTTGAGAAAAAAGTCTAAATCCCCCCTGAGCTATGGAATATGGTCTACTTCACCCCTCATCATAAAACTGGATTTTATGTACCCTAAACTTACTTAAACCAGACAAATAGCATCATAAGATGGTTTCCCTACCCGGTTTTGCATACTTGGCGATCCAAGCTGGCAAATTTGTCACTATGGCACGAGGGCCCGCTTGCCAGGACACCAGGTCTAGGCGCCGGAGAGCCGCCATGCTTCCCCTGCCTTCGCTCATTATCATGGTGCCGCCGCACCTCCTCCGCTTCAACTCGCTATCGTCGTTGTTGTACCTCCTCCGCCTCTACTCCCCATCGCATATCCTCCCCTCACCACCATCGCATCTCCATCCACATCCACTCTGTTGGGTATAGAAACCCCAGGTTCCCTAATCAAGCTAGACTCCTACTAGGACACCTTGTCCTACTAGGACTCTTCAATTGTAACTGACTAGGAGACTTACCATGTAAACCTCGCCCCCTGGGATATATAAAGGAGGGCAGGGGTCCCTAGATTAGACCATGGGGCAACGCCGCCAGGCATTGCAACATCTCATCAATACAAGATACACCATACAGGACGTAGGGTATTACGCTCCGGCGACCCGAACCTGTCTAAACCGTCTCTTGTCACCTTCGACTCTAGATTCTCGACGACTTCTCCCTAAACCCTTCTCTCGGGGCACCCCCTCGAGAACCTAGTCAGCATAAATCGCCGACACACTCACCCCCGTCGCATATCCTCCCCTCGCCATTGACACATCTCTTCGTCTCCTCTCGCCACCACTACATCTCCTCTGGCTCTGCTCTGCTCGCTGCCGACGAGTTGTCTCGTGCATCTTCATCTTCTACTCCGATGGCGAGCTATGGCAAGGCAGCGGCGAGGTGCCCACATCGGCGTCTTGGTCAGAATAGTCTCCTCTACCGTGTCCTCCGCATCCTTCTCATCATCTAGCCGTTGGATTCTTGACGGACCTTCTATATGGAGAGAATGTCCAATAGCGGCAAGCACCCACCTTTACCCTCTGATTTGTTGCCTTTGCATGGGTACCCAAGGGGGACCCCTCCCCAATGCCATCGCGAGGCCGTGTGAGGATGACTGGCAAGGACGTTGGCACATGCACTCCTATACAAGACCCGATGAGCTGAGGTGGAGGAGATGAAGTGGCGGTGAGCTGAGGTGGAGGAGATGCAGAGCTAGCTAGCTGAGGTAGAGGATATGATAAGGCGGCGGTGAGCAAAGGAAAAGGAGATGCGGTGGCGGCGGAGCGCTGAGGCAGAGGAGGTGTGCTGACGGCGAGCGAAGGCAGAGGAAGTGCGGTGGCGCCTGGACCTAGTGTCCTGGCAAGCGAGCCCACATGCCACGGTGGCAAACTTGCCAATGTGGATCGCCACGTATGCAAAACCGGGTAGCAAATCCACCATAGGGAGTTATTTGTATGGTTTACAAAAGTTCAGGTTGTACAAAATCCAGTTTCATAGATGAGGGGGTGAAGTAGACTAGCTTCCATAGCCCAGGGGGTGATTTAGATTTTTTTCCTTTTGTGTGTTCGTGACACGAGTTTGACAAAATTTGTAGAAAATTTGTGTAACATTTAATCCTCTAAATATTTTTTTATAAAAAAACTAGATCTAAATATCTATCTAATTATATCTATGTTGTAACATAAATTTTAATATATTTTTATATACTATTAGCCGAAGTATTTTCTTGAGAAGTGAGAAAAATAATTATTTTGGGACAGTGAGATTACTTGTTTCTAAAAAAATGCTCGGATGACTTTGCTAGAAAAAAAAAAAGGTGCTCTGCTTAAAAGTTGCAAGCAATCCTCGTTGAACCATGGAAATACACTTCACACTAGACACAAAGCACCAGATACTGTATAAGTAGACTTAAACTTGGCATAGTCTCCATAGTTAACATCTGACACTTCTTATTAGTATCTCGCGTATTATAAGTTTTTAGTAACAAAATTATAACCATATGAAAGTATTTTTAGGATATTTGAAAAAAGTTTATCATACAAGATTCATAAGAAAATAAAAATTTAAATCTTAAATATGTGCCTTATATTATACTCCCTTCACACGAAGTCATAGTTCGTTTGACTTTTTTTACCCCAAGATTGACTACTCGTATTATTCAAATTTAAGTAATTCTCCTAGAATTGTTATTAATAAAGAAAAAAATAAATAATATAATATTTTATATAATATTTTAATAAAATAATTGGTCAAACTTGAGGTCAAAAAAGGTAAACAAATTATAATTTAGAACGGAGAGAGTAGGACGAATGGAGCAATTACTACCTAAAGTTGTTAGTGGTTGCGAATAGACAACTTGATAATGGATTGCGTTTGTTCATGTTCCACGCACCTACACCAGCTAAAATAAATAATAGACAACTCAAAGCTAGCCCAACCACACACCGACCTATTTATGATTTATCAACCAAAGTCAACTTCAAACCAATCAACTCCACCTATCACTTTCCCAAATTGAAGCCAATCCAGATGCCCAAACCACATGTCTCGTACCGGTTGTAAGTTATTTAAAATTAATTTTATAGATATGTCATATATGCTTGGCAGGCGTGGGGGCTACATGTTTCTAATAAATTTCAGTCAATTTATTATAGATTTCTAAAGTGTGAATGTGTTATTTTAGTTTTTGTCCGGATAGGACCTACAAGATTTTTTTAAAAAAAAGATAGCTTACTATATAATAAATTATAGTCAATTTAGCTTGGTGAATGAATATGGAGGATGGCGATCGACGACTCCGAAACCGGTATATACCCTGAACCAAACTGAACCGATACATTGTAATGGCTAACACAACCCAAACCAAAGCATTGTACATCTACGCACACTTTCACCAAATTAACCAAATAGTTTAAAAAGCAGAACCAAACCATTTCTTAACAAAGGTATAGTTCAATATTCCTGTTTCTACACCAGGAGCAATATACCTGTCCAGTATTACAAAAGGGAACCATACATAGTCAACTTAGCAAGATAAAAACTATAGAAAGCATAAAATAAAAAAATCTATTACTAACCGTCATCCCTTCTTCAGAACCAAACCATATATATGACCTGGGTTTGTACCAAACCACTAGCAACTTTACTAACAGTTGCTAATAATTGGTGCCATATACATTCACTACCAGAATACTTCATATTAGTACCGATGACAGGTTATAGGATGTGAACTAGAGGGGGTGAATAGTCATATATGAAAAATCACAACTATTAAAAATTTGTTTGTCAGCAATGTGCGGATACTCTAGAACTAAATTTAGATTCTCTTGAGATTTGTTCGGAATCTACGCTCGAGAGCAGACATTCCACATAAATATCCGAATCCTCTGGTCAATATCGAATTTCCGTAATATGATTATGTTAACGTTGAGGGAAATTAGATCGGGTAAATTTGCAAGGTTCCTAGAGTTATAATAAGAAGTTTGGAACACCTGAAAGCAAAAAAAAGTCATTAGGGAAACGTAGATCGAATCCAAACCCTAGAAACTAATTTCTAGAGCAAGAACAACAAGTAAATGCAAGAAAGTAGAGACAAGATGTCACAAGAATTTGTTTAAGAAGTTCAGCTCCACAGAGAAGCCTGCGTCTCGGTTGAGATGCCCACAAAGGGCGGGCTTTTACCACTAAGCCACTATCATCTCCCTAGTAAGCACAAAAACCAAGTTATAGTTTACTTAGTTCTTTCATAGGGTGATTACAAACTTCTCAAGGAAGCTCACAATCTTGGCCGCTCAATGGGTGACAACTAGCCGTCTAGTAGATCAAGGCTCCAAAAGTAACAAGCACCGTGAGGGCTACTTCAGTGTATGGTATTTGAGGAATTACCAAGGTTCAACACGTCAGCTAGCCACAGCACTTCCGATTTCTCTGCGTGTAGCAGTTTTATCTTCTAAGGTGGGTCCCATGGTTGATTAAAAAAAATCCTTCCAATAACAGGATAACTTCACCCTCTCCCTGAACTGGCTGCTCCTAGATGTTAAAAGCTGATTTCTCTCCCTCACACCAGACAATGAGATGATCAAATACTTTTTGCTAACTCATCCTAGCGCTCCAACGTTTAGTACATGTTTTGTCAGACTCTCTCTCCTCTTGGCATATCCCGTTAGATCGCACGCTGGAGCTGCCCTAATCCACGAACTTGATGATTAACCGGATGCTCAAAGGATGCAGAATCAGCTGACAAGTGCTCTCCCTTCAGTCCCCCCTCACCAAATCTTGTCAAGAATGAGGTACGGAGGAGTGAAGAAGAGGTTTGAATGTTTTGGGGAAGTTCTGGACAGAGTTAGGTCGAGAGAGAGTGAAGGAGATGGCTAGAGGGGTATTTATACCCCTTCACCCTGAAATAGACATAGGGATTTTAAAGACCAGAATCTTCGTAGTGAAGTTCGGAATCTCCGGGTCAATCTGCCGAGACTCCAAGCCTAGAGATTTTTCTCAGCAACGCATAAAAAACTCTAAGCTAGTTAAGTTTAGACATTATAAACAAATGTTCGGATACTCCGGAAATGTTGTCATAGAAGTAGTACCCCTTTATAGTACGGCATTCCTAGACCCCAAATATTTAAATGCGTAGCGGAAATAAAACTAGGGTCTTGCAAACCAATCTTCAAAACTGAATTTCTTTTATGAAGTGCCATGTGTTGTCATGGACTCATGGTCACATCTTTGAGTATAATTCCCAGTTCTTGTAAACTCACTGCAAATGTTAATCCACAACATGCATTGTCATTAATCACCAAAATCAAAAGATTTTTGCAAAGAATGTTGAATGGTCAGCCACTTATTATTGGTTGGAATAGACGATACTAAACAAGCCATTTAGTACCGGTTGATGGATTTGCGTCGGAAACGGGAGGCTCCCCATAGTGCACGTCGCAAGTCATGCTGATTTTCGCATGCATTCACATTTTCATGCGTAAATGTGCATGCATGGTCTTTGGGGTTGGAACTCACGACCTCCAGCCTAGCACCCTCCTTTACCATTCTACCTATAGGGTACATGTGGTTGAGAGAGATGTTGTCATTTTGAAGTAACCTATGGTGAACCAATATAGTACCGGCTCGTAACACCAACGGGTACTAAATGCTTGGGACCCTCGAGACCATTTAGTATTGAATTTTAATATCACAAGTACTAAATACAACTTTTTAATGCCGACTAGTGTTACAAACCAGTACTAAATGGTCATAGAGCGCACCGTGACTAGTACAAAATTGACATTAGTACCTGATTTATTGCAACGGGTAGTAAATGAAGGTAGATGAATTCTCTTTTTTCTTGTAATGATTTTCTATCACAAACAAAATAACCTACCAAATATATTAGGCGGATGATATATAGTTAGCAGGTATTAAAGGGGTGTTTGATTTCAGAAACTAAAGTTTAATTCTTGTCCCATCGAATTTTCGATTGCTATTTAGGAGTACTAAACATGAGGTAATTATAAAGCTAATTACATGGATGTCGGCTAATTCACGAGATGAGTCTATTAAATCTAATTAACCCACCATTTTCTCATGTTTACTTTAGCACCACATTGTCAAATCATGATTAATTATGTTTAATAGATCCACCTCACAAATTATCCTCTATTTGTGACATTAATTTTGTAATTAGTCTGTGTTTCATACTTATAGTTAGCTAGGAACCAATCATTGGATGTGACAGGGGGACTATAATCCCTAAGCTACTCGACGACCTGTCTAGCTGGGAGAACTTTCAAATTCGGTTGTGACGCAGTGTCATGTTTATTATCATAATTACTCGACGACCTATCATGATATCAGCCAAAATATTAGACTTGATCAGATACATCCTACCGTGTGACAGGAGGAGCAACCGTAGACCTGGTCTCCCAAGAAAACTGAGCCAAGTCTCCCTCGGATTTTCTAGAGGAGGTGTTTAGTAAAGATTTTTGCAGCCAGTGGTAGCCAGATAAAGATAGTATTAGCTTGGCCATAAATGGACTTTTAATAACCACTCGACCAAAATTAGCTGTTCTTACTAGAGCATAGTACTGCAAGCACGTCGAAATCTTTCCAAGATGCAAAAGGGTAGGAATTTGTTATCCATTGGATGGTCTAATAACATATCAAAACCATTTGCTTTTGAACCTTTGATTTGTGTTGCGGTAAGATGACATGTGACTGTAAGGCAGTCCACCTCATCTAATGTCTATGGCATTAAGTAAAGCTGTCATACTTTTTAGATAACGCACCACAAGAACCCTATCGTGATGAATTTTGACTTTTCGAAGATACTCAACTCTTTTTTTCTTTGGAGGAAAATAAGAAGCAAATCAAACATTTTTTTTTCTTTAATCATAGAAACTATGCATCGGAGTAATTAGTGCCACAGCCATTTTCATCCTTGAACTTTGCACGAAAGCTCATTTTCGTCGCTCAACTTTCAAAAGGTCAATCTAGTCCTCCAACTTTCAATTATGGTTCGATTTCGTCCTCAAGTCTACTTGGCAGTCCAAGCGGGCATGTCACCTCAGCGTCAAGTCATCTAACGAGCCAGGAGAAGAGCAGCGTGTGACGTGGTTGAGGGAGGAAGCGCTTCCGGCGTTCAAGCTTCGAATTCTGTCGGCATGGATTTGGAGGTAATGTGTTTCTTCATGATGTAGGGGGCCAATTTCACAGACACCAGATGACTTGGCGCTGAGGTGGCATGCCCGGTTGGACTGCCAAGTAGGCTGGGGGACGAAATCGAGACACAATTGAAAGTTAGATGACTAAATTGTCCGTTTTAAAAGTTCGAGCGACGAAAATGAGCTTTCGTGCAAAGTTCAGGGACCAAAATGGCTATTTTGCCTTTTGTTTACTCTCTTGAACACACGCCTCTTGTAAAGACCATATGATGCGATTGCCTAACTTCCAGTCATTAGAAAGACTCGGTGTTCAAGTCTGCAGGTTGAAATTTTCAATGAAAGAAACAAAGGAGAGGGAGGGGATGGATGTGACTGAAGCAAAACGCTACTATTATCACGATACAATAGGGCGGGCGCTGAGCCAGTAAACTGACGAACGCACGGAAGACGGCAAGACTCAAGAGCCAGCGCTTCTGCACTGCAGGGCACTCCCATTATATTGCAAGTGCTTCTCTTCCATGTTTTTTTTTTCTGGATCCTGGAGACATATATCGGAAAAGAAGAGGAAGCGTGATCATAATTTTGGCCAAGGTACTCCTCTCACAGCTCGTTGATTTCGCATATACGCAATTGTGATCGCTGGCCGTCTCATGCTCTGTTCTGTTGATAAGCTCGTCCTGCTTGTGTGCCTAGCTAGAATTAGGACAACATGAAACACATAATCTCGCATGTATGTCCCTTGTTTTGTGCAATTCTGAATTTCTTTTCCCCTAGAAGAATAGTTCCGATGTTCCCTGTGCAAGATTTGAAGTTTAGACCAGCACTTCTCTTTCTGGGCGGTATGGAAGCCATATCCACTCTTCAATAAAAACTTTTAAGTCAATAATAAAAGTCGTCGGACAGAACATCGAAATTTTTGTGATATATGTCCAAGATTAAGCTTGCCCAATGCCCACTAGCCAGCCAGCTTCGGAAACTTTACTCTCCACTGGTCTCAAGAAACGACGCGAGCTTTGAGGGGCGCTTTAAGCCATCAAACTGAATCTGAATCTCCGTATCGAATAGGCAGTAAAAAGGATCTGATCCAACAGTGATTATGCAAACTACTGTGTGCCCTGAATTGGCCACTTCACAATTCCTATCAGAAAAGAGTTTTCACGCAGCAAAGCATGTATACTAGCCTATCCTGTCATTCTTTTACATGATTTCAGTTTTGCCCCTAAAAATAACTGACATTCAGATCCACTCAACAGACATCGACAACATCCAGAGTTGACTATAGGGAGTACATACCACAACAAGCCAATGGGAAAAGTCATGCTAACTCATCCAAAAAAACATGTAATATGTTTAAACATTCCTAAGATACTATTTATACAAGAATCTATATAAAAACACACAAATTAATTGGCCATACTTGCACACAATATTTCATTCGCATGACTACAAGCATGACATTCATACAGCCGTTGTTTTCTTTTAAGGTCAGTTTCTATATATGATAACTATATATAAATTAGTACAGGCAAAATATTAAGGTAGGGCTTGGAACTTGTACGTATATCTAACTAGCAATTGAGTTGGCTTACTATTTTTCTTTCCTTTAACACAGAGGAAACATACTGTGGATGTGTGGCAACACATTTGTTGAGTTGATATGGGATCATTGCTGCTGGTCGGAGTTGCAGTCTTGTTGTACATAGCATCTATATCAGCTCAGCCTGCCCCGGGCTGCCAGACACAATGCGGAGATGTTGAGGTTCCTTATCCATTTGGCATTGGTACAGGCTGTGCAATAGAAAAAGGCTTCGAAATCAATTGTAACAAGACAGGCAATGGAATCGAAAAGCCATTCATAGGGAATGTGGAAGTTCTTAATATCTCAGTGTCCAGTGGCAAAACTCGGACGTTGAGCCCAATCTCAACATACTGTGGCTACAATCCTAACACAAAACAACCGGATGAATCTCTGTGGTCGATTGACTACTCATCATGGCCGTATAGTTTCTCCAATCTTGACAACAAGTTCATAGTAATTGGCTGCAACACACTCGCATATATCTACAATCCAGATAACAGGACAGGATATACGACTGCATGTGCATCAGTGTGTGAGAACCCAAGTGCCTTGACAAACGATTCATGCCTTGGTGTAGGCTGCTGCGAAAATGCCATACCCGACGGCTTAACTAGCTATGCTGTTGCATTCTATTCCGTGTACAATGACTCAAATAACTTGAAGTTCAATCCATGCAGCTATGCTGCCCTGGTGGAAACAGAGTCATTTAAGTTCAGCAGTCAGTACATAACGACTAGGCAATTTAACGAGACCTATGAGGGGCGGCAGCCATTGGTGCTGGACTGGGCAATTGGAAAAGTAGCATGTGACGTGGCCACAAACATGTCCTCTTACGCATGCCGCCACATAAACAGCGAATGTGTGAATTCAATCAACGGCCCTGGGTACCTATGCAATTGTTCAAACGGGTATGACGGGAACCCTTATGTTCCTGATGGATGCAGGGGTGAGTTGATATCTTAGCTACACGGAGCATTTATCTTCAGTTTGTATACAGAACTCTGAATTCAGTGGTAGTCTATCTGAAGGCTGGTAGCCTGGTACTAGTGTAAAACAATTCGTTCCAGAATATACCAACTGACATATATATCATATACAAACATATATAACGTTGGTTTCCTCTCATACACTGTATGCGATCAGGTGTGCGAAGGGAAGGTGAAAATAAGGGTGTGGTTGTAGGGTAAACAGTTTACGGTGAAAATGTCACTATGAAAAATGGAGTAAAAACCTACATGCATGTAATATCATATATAAAAGGTTCTAGTCAACCTCAAGGAATCAATTACCTGAAAAGAAAAATATTAGGAAAATTAATTTTGTGATTGTTTTTGTTTTTTTTAGGGGAACTATGGTGGGGGTTACCCACAGATTGTTAATCTAAAAGGCGATTCTAATATTAGGTGTATTTTGGATCATAGGGAGTACCCATTTCTACACTACTTTAGCTGTATCATTTCTAGTACAATGCTTTGGAAGAGAAAGTTTTAAGATATAATTGCTGCTTTATGAGAGAAGACCCCACTGATAAGCATGATTATTATATGCTGACACCTATGGACGATTGGACGAAGTCTGTGCCTTTGCTCCTGCTTCCTGAGTTTAAAAATACTAGTTTCAGTAAAAAGAATCAATGTGAAATGACCATTCATACCTTATTAAATGACATAATAGTACATCCATTTTTTTTTCCTATCCAGAGATTATTGAGTGAAAATATTGCAATAACTACATACCCTTGATATATATGGATCCTGAGGTTAATCCAAACTTAACGAAAATATTGCAGTAATTATATCTTTGCTATCCTCAATGTATAGCGAGGTATGGACAAATATGTATGGGTTAATGCTCGGATCGAAATGTTTCAATATCAATTTCTAGTCACTCACTTGGGTTATCAATTTCTAGTCACTCACTTGGGCTAAAGTAACCCATCTGGTTTTCTACTACAGATATTGATGAGTGTAAGCAGAATCATAATCCGTGCCCCAATGGTGCGGCTTGCCACAACACAATAGGAGGGCACCGCTGTTCATGTCCTCCAGGCAGAAAGTTGGATAAGGAAACAAACTCCTGCAACCCTGATATCAATCTTATCATAGGTAAACCACTACTATCTCCATGGCATATAATTTTTGAATAAATGTCCAGTTTTAGAGGGCACACGCATTTCTGTAACCAACAACGTCCCACCGCACCACCTACTCTATCCTTTCATCTTCCAAAGCAATTCATTGGCTCAAAGCTATTATATTATCACTAAATACATACCCATGGCATCAAAGTTTTCAGCTGAAGCTTCACTCCAAACTTGCATGCACGAAGAGGGACAGAGCAGTTTGATATTTTGATCCCTTTTGCTGCTTCATTGGTCTTTTAGCCAGAAAAAAAATTGAGTATGCACCCTAGGGAGCAGAAGTCTGAGTTTAGTTAATTAACAATGCCTTCGATACCAATCTTTGCAGGTATCTGCATCAGTTCCATTATTCTAGTGATTATAATATTCTGTGCACGTGTAATTTTCGAAAGGCGAAAGCTTGCAAATGTCAAGACACAGTATTTTCAGCAACATGGAGGGCTCCTGTTATTTGAGAAAATGAAATCAGACCAAGGGCTTGCATTTACAGTGTTTACTGAAGCAGAATTAGAACAAGCAACAAACAAATTTGACAAAAGCCAAATTCTTGGTCATGGAGGACATGGCACTGTTTACAAGGGAACAATGAAGGGCAACATTCCAGTAGCAATTAAAAGATGTGCATTAATTGACAATAGACACAAGAAGGAGTTTGGTAAAGAAATGTTGATTCTTTCCCAGATCAACCACAAGAATATCGTTAAGCTAGTGGGTTGCTGCCTTGAGGTGGAAGTCCCCATGCTAGTATATGAGTTCATCCCAAATGGGACATTGTTTGATCTTATTCATGGCAAGAACCGCACAATTCATATACCTTTCAGTTCTCTATTGAGGATTGTCAATGAGGCAGCTGATGGGCTTGCCTTTTTACACTCCTATTCAAACCCTCCGATCATACATGGTGACGTGAAGACCTCTAACATCCTTCTTGATGAGAATTATATGGCCAAGGTGTCCGATTTTGGTGCCTCCATACTAGCACCAACTGATGAAGCCCAATTCGTCACAATGGTTCAAGGGACATGTGGTTATCTTGATCCTGAATATATGCAAACTTGCCGGTTGACAGACAAGAGTGATGTTTATAGCTTTGGTGTTGTCCTTTTGGAAATTCTCACTGGGCAGATGCCATTCAAACTTGAGAACAATGATCTACAAAGAAGCTTGTCATCAAATTTTCTGTTGGCTATGAAGGAAAACAATCTCAATGGCATGTTGGACAGTCAAATAAAAGAGCATGAAAGCATGGAGTTGCTTATAGGACTTGCCGAGCTAGCCAAACAATGTTTGGATATGTGCAGTGACAACAGACCCTCCATGAAAGAGATTTCCGAGGAGCTTAGCAGACTAAGGAAACTTTCAAAACATCCATGGTTGCATTCTAACATTGAGACAGAGAGCTTTCTTGCTGGGAAATCAACCAGCAGCTTTGAAATAGAAGAAAGTACGGAGTACCCAGGAGAAGTTGAGGAAATGCCCATGAATCGAAGCAGTTCATACTACGTCAGGTGAAACACAAATGCTACAATGATGTAATTTAGCCCATAATGTTATTCAGAAAATCAGAGGAAAAATACTACTGCTACAGGTGTAAATTTGATAACCAAATTGTAATTCAACCAGAATTTATGATATTATACATACATAAACATAATTTAGGATGATTGTACCATAATGAAGAAAAATGCCACATGATTGTACCATAATGACAACAAAAGAAGTTCAAAGGTGGGGTCCTATTCTTACTCAAATGTTACATGATTGCTTTTCATGCAAAACTTGTGTGAACTTTGTCTGGAAATTTGCAGACATCCTCAAAAGATTATGTATCAGACATTGGATTTAACAGAGAAGTCATTACTCATTACCTTTTCCATATGTTGCAAACGCGAATTAAGTTCGGTCTTGATAGGCGATTTACTATGGAGGATGGGACCGCACTAACCTTCCTGCATCTCTTAAGTTATTACCCGTTTTCCCCCAAACTATTTGACCGCCAAACTTTCTGCTTTCAAGAAACCCTCATGGCCTCATCGTCGCTCTGCAACCAAGGCTAAGGGTGAGTTTAGATTCACCAACTTTCTCCCAAAAAAACACTATTCATCCAACTTTTCCCTATTCATCACATCCCTCCTACTCACAGAACACTATTCATCTACAGTGTTTTTTCGGGTCTACAGTGCTTTTTCGGGGAATCTTTCCCAATCTAAACACCCCCTAAGATGAACACTGAGCACGTACATTATTCAGCAGCCCTGACAGGTGACGAGAATTGAAGGGCGGGTACCTGGAAGGACTGATCGGGGACGTTAGCTCGAGAGGGGATCTATTTCATGGATCATGGATGGGATGCGGTGATTTCACAGAGGATGGCAGGAGCTCGTCCGCAAGATGGCGAATTATGAAGGAAATGATCGAGGTGCTGAAAATACTCCGCCGCCGCCGCTGTCCGACAGATAAGATTCCACGACCACACGTCGATCTTGGTAGCACGTAATATGTGACTTTATGGAACACAGTTGCGACCATGGTAGTGCGGCACCTGGGCGAGCAAACCCCTTTCTCGTGGCCAGTCTCGGTGGTGGCGGCAACTCCGCCATCGGCTCCTGCCTAAATCGACCATCCCGCAGAGCTCCGCGCGACTGGAACGGGCCCGGGATTTTGACATTGGGTATTCGAGATCGTACGATGTAATTTTCTTTTGACAACATAAAGTACACACGGTCATGTCTGTTTTTATTGGGCTAGAGTTTAGCCCGGCACGTCGAATGTTTATTACTAGTTACGAGTATTAAATGCAGATTAATAACAAAACCTATTCCATAACCTCTACGGTAATTTGTGAGATAAATTTATTAAACATAATTAGTCTATTATTTGAAAATATAGTGCTACGGTCGTTCCTAATGATAGATTAATTAGACTTAATATATCTATGTCGCTAATTAGACCAGGAGTTGTGTAATTAGTTTTATAATTACCTCTTGTTTAGTACTTTTAATCGTCATCAAAACATTCGATGTGATAGGGCCTATGGCAATCAATAGATGTACTCATGTAGTCAAATCATAGATGTACTCACTAATAAACATGACAAGAGGGTACAATAGTAAAGGAAGAGATTGATAAAAAAAAACTAACAAGTTATAGAGTAACTTTTCGGCAGCACTGCCCCCTCTTCATCTTTATATTCCAGACCTGCCTTATACTGGTGTATACTAGTGCTCGAAAAGGACTAGTATAGAAACATCCGACGGTCAGAATTAATTGTATACTACTAAAAGCTTCGCTAGTGTATGGGTAGTATACATGAGTAGTATAGGTAGTATAAGGGTATTATGGAAAAATAACAAAAAATTATGTCATGATAATATATTTTTTGAAACTAAAAATTCAGCCCTTTACGAAAGGTAAATAATACATATACAATTATTACTAAATTACCCTTCATAATGGATGATTTGATCTCATCTATACTCCATACTACCACATAGTAGTATACGACACCGTAAAATAGCTCAAATTGAATACATTCAAGTTGCATCAAGTTGAATGCTTGGTTCACTAACACAAATAGGAATATGGAATTAGCCGATTAGGAATTTGGGATAATCTCAAATCAAATGCCGTCCTGCATCCTACCTGGTGCGGTGGTGCCTGCGCCTTGCACAGCTGCGCTGCGCCTCCATCTTGCACAGTTTCAACTTTTGGGCATCTTTACTTTCCAGTGCATCCTTTTTCCAATTTCAAGGCATCATACTAGTGTTTTGGCGCGTGCCACATTCACGTGCTATTAAAAAAATAAAATAAAAATAACTAATTTAGAATAATTATATTCAATTCAATAATGTAGACAGATTTTTTTATTTTTAATATATAAAACAGGCACGTGCTATTAAAAGAAATAGAATAAAAAAGAAACATATAAATTTAGCCCTGTCACATCGAAGTGTAATATAGAAGAAAGAATATGAGAGTCAAATTTCAGAGTATGAAAGCTTAAGAAAATACTGCAAAGCCAAAAATTTCTTATCTTAAAATAAATGACAAACTCATATAAAGTACATATAGACTTTGATCTAAAGTTTCTTTTAGATGCTTAATTTTGGGAAACTTAAAAATTTGTCTTGGAACTCTATCAGCGGTGTACCAAAGATATTTTAAAAATATTTCATTTGTGTAATTAACTGATATGAGCGCCTTTCCAATCTTCTGTCCATCGTCAATACAAGGATCGAAGCCTCCAAAAAAAGATAAATTCGTCAACGAAAGATCAACCAATTCAGATTCGTGATTTGTCATCAATAACAAGTAGAGCGAACACTTCTGCAATGCAAGGATCTTCCTTTTTTACATAGCGTAGTAAATGCACGCAACCATGCGAGACAGAAGCAATATATGCAAACTGAAGGAGCTAACAATAACAAAAGTGGATCATCTCAGAAACGAAATATCATGTCATTGTGTATCAGAACTTTACTGTTACTTGCTCGCAATTTTCAAACATAAATATACTTTAGAGATTTACTCCATGTCAATCGATTGAAATATTGTAAATCCATCAATCACCCCAAAAACTAACCTCCTTCTCCAACTCCGGCGAGATTCCGGCGAGGTTAGGGTTTGGGTTAGGGTTTCGGGGTTACCGGGGGCTCGGTGCTCACCGCCGGCCATAGAAGGAGGGCCGGCGGCGGCAGGCCGGCCCGGCGGTGGTGGTGGGCGCACGGGCGGAGAGGCCGGCGGCGACGGCGCCGCCGGCCCAGGCGGTGGTAGAGGGCGGTCGGGCCAGGGAGGGGCGGGGGCGACATTGGCAGGGAGACGACAACGCAGAGCTCCGACGGGTGGCAATAGGAGGAGGCGGTGGGAAGGGCCTGCACAGCGGTCGGCGCGGGCGGTCTAGGGCCGCGCTGGAGCTCCGAGCCGGCGGCCGGCTGGCACGGAGCTCCGGCGCGGGCGGGCTCGCCGGCACGGAGCTCCGGCGCAGCCCTAGCCCGCCCGC
This sequence comes from Digitaria exilis, assembly GCA_015342445.1. NCBI lineage: Eukaryota > Viridiplantae > Streptophyta > Magnoliopsida > Poales > Poaceae > Digitaria > Digitaria exilis. Next base: position 86,416 of record JACEFO010002165.1, read on the forward strand.
GCCGGTGGGTGGGGGAGGGGCTGGGCGGCGGTGGCAGTAGCGGGATGTCGGGCGTCGCGAGGTTATGGAGGGGTCGGAGGTAGAAGAAAGGAGGACAGAAGAAGAAAGAAGGAGAAAATTTGGACCTTTAGATTTAGATCTAAGGGTTAGGAAGGGTGATTGAGAGATAAAGGATTTTCCAACCGTTTGATGTAGAGACACTTCCTATACTTTATCTATTTAGGCTACAAACAGAAATATTCACTGCATAGCTTCTTCCAGTGGCAGTAAACATGGATGAACAAAACATTCCTGCCAAAAAAGAAAAGAAAAAGTACATGTCCACTTTTGACATCTACGGGACAACTCCTGCCATTTATTTCTCTACCTGTATACATATTACAACCCTTATAATTCACATCCAAGAGTCAAGAACTAGTAGGCCATACCCAGATGCTTCTCAAATTAGAAATTACACTGCCTAGAAGTTCTCCTTGTGGAACTCAAACTTTGTATTTGTCTTGTGGGTGAAATCTGCTGACAGCTGCCGTAGCTGCGGCACTAGCACAGGCTCACCACAATAGAAAACTCCTGAACATAAAGTTTTAATGTTAGTAGGTGATGAAGTCAATTGATAGTTCTTACTCCTGCTTTCACAAGATGGAAAAATGACGTACCGACGCGTTGGCTATCGTGGTTCACTGCAACATGTTTGAAGACTTTTCGCCAGTTAGGCCGTGCAAAGTGAGTTTTGACACTAGTTCCAGACAAGATATCCACCCCCTTTTTCGCATGTTGGAGCTCTTGCAGCATGACAATGAGTGCAGAACGTGCATCCCCTTCCTCGTACACACTCGAGCAATGGTTGTGGAGTTCAATCACGCCATTCTTGTCCTTCTCAGCCACCTCGTTCATGACCCCTCGGAACCATTCGAAGGATCCCTCTTCTCTCGTCACCCAGTAGAAGTAGGCCCTCTTTGTCATGAATGGTTTCTTCTTTGACCTGCCACTGCCCTCAGGCTCCGTGCCTGCAACAGATTCCCCCTGTTGACTGTGGTTAAGCACATCCTTCACAATGCTAATCAGTGGAGTGGCTCCAATGCCTAGTCCAATCAGCAGTAGCACATCATATTCACGGTAGTCTTGCGCCGGAGCACCATATGGTCCATCAATAAGAAGCTTTGGGAACCTAGAGGATGTCAAAATTCATGATCAGATGAATGTAAAAAACATATATTGTACTGCACTGCATTCTGGAAACAAGTCAAAGAAATTCCACCTTGCGTTGCTTTCCGTAATCCCCTTGGAAAGGTCAGCTCGCAGCAGTCCACTTTCTCCATCAGTTGGAGGTCGGCATGCCTGGTTGACATTTACGGTAGTTGTCAGTGCCATGAAGTAAAACAACTGCATCGGATATAACAAAGAACAAACTTCACAAGTCACAGTTTTCTTCCATGATTCTCTCTGAGTTTGCCTTGTTCCAGTGGAACCACATTGAGCCAATTGATTTTTTTCCCACAATTCCCTAGTAGATTATGTCTTGTTGCAGTAGGAGCTTATTGAGTCAATAGAAAATCAAGGAATCAATTTACCTCAGAGAAGACAGTCCTAAGCCTTGAAGTCCAATCACCCCTTGTGCGAATGTGAACACTAAGATATTCATCTCCTGGTGCTGAAGTGATGGAAAATGGGTGCCTGCAAGAGAAACAGATTATGTAGCTTTAACTATGTACTGATTGTATACTCAAAGGATCTTCTTTATCATGAAACGGTGTAATTTGTTTACCATTCATATGGAGACACGGCACGGCAGTTTATGAAGATATACTGTCCACTCCGATATCTGAAACCAGGTGGTTTGGACATATAGAGAGCCAAGACATTCCCCGGATATACAGCAACCTATTGAGAGGGAGCAAAGTGAAAAATAAGAAGGGGGGGGGGCACTTAACAAGTGATTTCTTATAAAGAAAATGAAATGCTATGGGAAAAGTTGGTTTTTGTAGGACGAACAAAGTAGGCACCCAAAATATATTTGAGAGAAAATGAATGGTAGGAGTGTACAATGACACCTCACACTAAATGAACGGTATTTAGTTGTGGTCATATGCAAGTTGAAAAAGACAAAAAAGAAAGCAAAAAACCAAAGGGACTGGGGTACCTTCTGAATCCTAACCGCATCATGACTCCTAAATAGCCGAAGAATGCGCTCACTTACATACAAGAGCACAGGAACAGCAAGGTACATCCAAGTCTGTCAATGATATAAACAGAGCGTAAGTAATAACTTCCAGAAAATATCTGTTCCATTGCCATCAGGGTACAGATGTTTACCGTTTTCTTGTACCATTCTCTGCTTAGATATAATTTGATTCCATGGACGACGAGCAGCGTATACACAATAACAAATAAGTGGTGAGTAAACCAGAAGGCATTGAAGCCAGTCATTTTCTTGAGGGGATTAGAATCCTTGAGCCTGTTACGCCTAAACCATGGTTGGGCTAATACAAAAGCTATAGCCATAAGTACAACCATGACCACGCCTGTCCACCCTTCAGTTCCCTTAACAAACCACCAGTAATTTGGCGGCCTTTTTTCCCCAAAGAAAGGCTTCATTGGTTCATAAGCAGCATCATTTGCATTGAGCAGCCGAGGAAAATCACATGTCAAGTGAGCACCTGCATGCAAGGCAACGCCTACTGCAACACCTGCTGCTATTACCTGCACCATATTGCACACCTATTATATAATGTAGTTTCCATCTTACTCACTCTGTCTTTTATGTAGACTAATCTATCAGATGGGCAGATTGTGTTGGTCCTCTAGGACCAAAAAGGGCTGTGTTCAAGAGCTCTTTTATGGTTCCTGATACTACTACTTTTTTTGGTGGACTGATACTACTACTTAATGGTATATAGTATAAAGAAGATCTGGCCATCCATTGTTAAGGGTAATTAAGTAATCATCATCATTAATTGACTCGCGTACAAGGCCATAATGTAAAAAATATACTACCTATACTACTCATGTATACAATACATACCACAAGTGAAGTTTTAACTAGTATACAATTAATTCTAACCATAAGATGTTTTTATACAAACACTTTTCAAACACTAGTGTAGCCCAGTACATGTAAAAGGGGATGGATAGCTTCACATGGAAAGATGCATCGATGCGTTTTACCTTATGAAAGTTTATGTTGTCATTGAAGGGCACGACAGCTCCAATCTTTGTCTTAGACCGAATCCAAGTTATTGTATTTCTGCAAACAGGAAGAAGAACCAGTGCCATATTGAACTTGAGAGTCTCTGCAGCACCTTTTGCAGTTGTCACACAATAACCCATGATTTCGAATACAGCTCGATTACGGTATTGGATAAACTTCCAAATGAAGAGGCCAATGCAGATTGCAAGCCAGACAGCCATAACCCAAATGCGCTTCCAGTTCTCCTCAAGGAAGTACAAGAACTCTTGCCAGTAATGGTAAAATGGACCTTTGTCCTCCTTTGTTGCAAGCCTCATGCTAAGAGCTTTGCTAAGCTTTGAGCTAGGTGTTATTGTTGACCTTGTAGCAGCTTGAGATGGTGACTGCAGCAGAAGTGCCTCCAGATCCTCAAGCTATTAATTGTTTAGCTTAAGTTAGTACATGAACTATGCCCCAGTTGTTATGATTATCAGTAATATTGACAAACCTCGATATATCCAAGATTAGTAGGGTCAAGTTCTTCCATGATGAGTGCTGTGTACTCTTCAGCTCGTTCCTTCAGCTTGGAAAGTTTGTTTGCTGATGCACTAAGGGTAATGATCTGAAAAAGTGTATTAGCTTTTTTCAAACCTAACAATGTACAACATGAACAAATTGCATTTTGAACTCCTGACTTTGCTAACTGACCTCCTTAACCTCCTCTGCTGTGATCCTTCCATCAGCATTCTTGTCAACCCTGGACAGAGGAAACAACACATGATAATTGCGCAATTGTTGAACAAACAATGGCTACAAGTTCCATACTATAGTTTTTCTTGTTTTTATTATCCTGAGATTATGTGCTAAAGAATTGTATCTGGAAAACTGCCACATTCAATAACACATGTTTTAAAAAAGGAACCGTGCCGAATCAGAAAGATATTCATTAAAAGTACTAACATGTCAAAGAATGTCCGGAGACGGTTGTCAAAACCCTGATCACTGAGCTGCTCCCAGAAATCTTTAAGCTCATCCTTAGTCAGCACCTGCTTCACTATCCCTCTCTTCCTTGCCAATGAATCGAACACTTGCACTGCAAACTCATCAGATCCTTCCATTCCTGCACAATCCAAAGCAATGCTTATGTTAGGATTGCACAAACAGTTGTATGAAGAATACAAGTTAACCGCATCTTCTGAAATTACCAATGCATTTCCCAAATCTTGAACGTAGCAGGACGCCATCGACCTGTAGCTGATTGAAGCGCTTCTCCACTGCAGCCCAACCGTCATGACCAACTTTTGCAGTTACAAACTGCAGGCCCTTGAGCGCCACAACAGCACCACTCTTACTTCTGTCCAATCTCTTCCTCACGTTTTTTCCCAGTTGTGTCTGTTGCGCCTTATTGCTTGAGTTCTTCAGCTTTAGTCCGTTTGTCACCTGCCTTAGCTTTGACGCAAGCTTACCACTCCTTGATGAGGAAGGTGACACAAGTGACAGGCCATCAAACCCACCACCATGTCCTGAGCTACCATCATCAACTGCCCTGACATCTTCGATTGCCACTGAATCACGCTGTACATCAAGAGTGATCTCCACAACCTCATCATCATCTTTGAACCTGGTTGTCTTCACGCCCCTCCCACTTGATTCTCCCAAGTTTCCACTGTGTGGGATTAATGTTGCCGTGTCATCTTGTGATCTTCGTGAACTTCCCAGGTCATAGGCAGCTTCAGTGCCTGCCATATTCTTCTTTATCTCTCAGGCCAAGTTCTCCTTACGCTGTGGTCAATGGATACGTTAGTAACTAGCAGGAAAATAGAACTGTACAAATAGTCAAATACTGCTTGTGCTCGCAACACATATAGAAGTATTATTTTTGAAAGCTACAGAATGCCCCTTTCTTGCTCTATCCATAATCAGTCAATTACACATCCTGATAGAGTAAAATTCCAACGAAAAGGTCATTTCTAAATAAAAGAATGTTTGACACAATTAAACTATCTGCCGTCTATTTGCAGAAAATTTTCTAAAAAATACAGGCAATCAGACAGGGAAGTCAAAAGAAGTAAGACTGGTCTTTGGTTCAATCAGATCCAGAACTCGCAATTCAAAAAACAAATTTGCATAGAAAAAAAAAAGGACTAGAATGTTACTTCACTACAAGATGATGGGGATAGCAATCCAAACGGTTTATAATGTTGACAGCGCCAGCAAGGTAAGTAAAGAAGGGGCAAATTTGAAGTTTTTCAAAAGGAATCAGGAAAACACTCCCAGACCGGAAGAACTTCCCTCAGGTTTGAAATAGCTCCACGCCACTCACACCAAAATGCCTCCTTCCGCTCAGATCCAGCGGCCGCGGCTCTCAATTAATTTCAAAACGCAAAGCACCAACCTTCTACTAAACCGCATATTCACTCCTTGGTACCACAAACGGCAAACTTTAAATGGAAACAGAAATAGAGAAACGTCTACGAGCGAGTAGCAGCTGAGAAGAGCGGGAAGGGGGGGGGGGGGCAACAAAAACCAAGTGGTGAAGAAAATCAAGAGCAAAGAAAAGAAAAGGTGAGGTATTTGAGAAACTGACATCATGGAGAAGAGGGGGAAGTAGAACTCTACCTTAAACCCTTCCAGAAATTTCAGCTGCGTAATGGAGCTCCGAGCATCTCTTGCATACTCCACTTAAGAACAGAGAAAACCCCAAGAATTCATCTTCAGCGCACATAGGAATTGCAGGTAGAAGTAGAACCAAGGGAAAAAAAAACATAGAGTACCTTCGCGCTAGAGATTTCAGGGACCGAACAGGCAAGAGGACAAGATACTACCAAACAGCACACGGCGTACGGCGAACACAGGTACACGGGCCACCGACCACCGAGCTTCAGCAAATGCAGGTGGGTTCGCAGCAGCCGGGAGGCGCGTTCAGGAAAGCAGATGCAAGTGCAGGTGGGCAGGTACTAGAAAGCACAAAGCAGGGACACCCTTCCCCTCAATGCGATGAACAATTAGGCCATGTTCAGATTCCCAACTATTCACTATTCATTTCAACTTTTCACTATTCATTTCAACTTTTCACTATTCCCCCCTCACAAAACACGTTTCCCAGCGAATGCTACAGTGTTTTTCTTATGCTACAGTGTTTTTTCCTACAATCTAAACACACCCTTAAAGTAGTCCTTTGAGAAAACAACAAGGACGCAAGCGGCGGTGTAGCGGCGTGGTGTGTGCGCCTGTGCGGTAGCCGGTAGGACCGTAGGAACAATCAGAGTGGCCTTGCTGTTTCTGTCATCTTATGGCGAGCTGTATTTGTATTTGTAAACGCTTGACACCCTAGAACTGTTAAACGCATGTGCTTGTGGTGGCATTGTTCGTGGCGAGCTGCTGGGTTGGTCCTGAGCCTGTTGCTTACTACTGCCTTCGGACCTTGGGATTCGGCCATGCGGGAGCTGTTGTTTAATACTCCTAATTCAGCTGGAATCGCCCCAGGAGAAAAAAAAACTAGGACTTGCAACCATATTTTGGTATTATGGGTGAATGCGTGCACGGGAAACTATTGAGCTGCTAAGGGCATGTACAACAGTTTAGACAGCTGCTGTCTTTTTGTCACACATAGACAGCCAAATAGACAGCTTGTACAACAGTTAGATAGTTGTTGTCTTTTTTGCTGTCTGCAAGAGTATTAATTCATCCATTATCACGTAAATCATAGTGATCTAGTATAATTTGATCTTTGTAGCCATTTTAGTGTCCCTATAGAACAACTATAATACAGATAGGAAGAGAAATGCAGATTCAGAACCTGAACATATATACCGATGATCAAGCACAATAGAGCCATTAAATGTTCGCTATTACCAGGTCCTTTCTCTCAGCTCCTGACAGCTTTCCTGTTGCTTCCGCTGCTTGTGTGCTTTGTTTACTTTCCTTCTGCGCACACGAACAATCCTTCTCAGCGCAGAGCAGACCGCAAACGATCCAGAGGGGCCTGAATCCATCTGCAAGCACGGCATCGGTGCATGGGAGCACGGGCCCGTGCTGTCCTCTGATGAGACGACGGCTCTCTTCTCCCTCCTCATTAAATATGGTACACATAGGATAGATATGTCTACATGGCAGTATAAAGACAGCTGCTGTCTATGGGTTGTACATGCCCTAATAAATTAGAGAATGGGTCAGATCTGTTTTCTATAGCGCTTCAGAGTTCATAATTGTATTTTACTAGAGGTTAATAACACGAAGAGCGATGCTAATGGTTTTTCAAGCATGCACATTAAAGTATAGGCGCGTTAACAAGGTAAACATCTTAATCTCACGCCAGTAAATAGGCTTCTTTGATATATTTTGAATACATTTTCTAATTAAAAAAAGCTACAATTGATTGAGATTTATGGTATGTTTGGTTGTGTAACCTACAACTTAGTTTTAGGGTGAATTTAGTTTAGGGGAAAAACACTGTAGGTCGTGCTGGGAAGCGTGTTCTGTGAGTGGGAGGGATGGGATAAATAGGGAAAAGTTGGATGAATAGTGTTTTTCTAGGAAAAGTTGGGTGATCTAAACTCACCCTAGTCCCTCGCTGTTTGGTTCCAGGGGCGTATGCCATTAATGCAACTTTTAAGATGGGAATGAGAGTATGTAGTGTTAGAAGCAACTTTTAGGACTTGTTTAGATCGCAACTTTCGCCAACTTATTTTGCCAACTTGTCACATCAAATGTTTGGATACTAATTAGGAGTATTAAACATAGGTGTAAAAAAAACTAATTACATAGATGGACTCCACATCGTGAGACGAATCTATTAAGCCTAATTAATTCGTCTTTAGACACTGTCATGCTACAGTAACCCATCATTAAAAATGCGCTAATGATGGCACATATTAGGCTTAATAGATTCATCTTGCCATGTAGAGTTCATATGTGTAATTAGTTTTATAATTAGTATATATTTAATACTCCTAATTAGTGTCAAAAGGATGGATGTGACATTTCGCTAACTTTCACCAACTTTACACACTCCATCTAAACAAGGCCTTAGCCCCCAAAGACCAATCTCAGTGAGAAGTTTCATTGCACCAGTTACTTAGAGTGTCACATCAACTTTTGCAGAGAAATGAAATTGTCACTATGAGTGTACAATTTTATAGACATACTGTAGCACTTAATTCCTACATGGTGATTGATCAAATGTGTTAGATGATGAAACAAAACTCTCAATGTGAGTTTCATGGACTAGCTAACTGTGTATGAGGAGTGTCATGCCCATGACACCCTCTTCTTCTCTCTCCTCGTTAAAATATTGTCATATCAGCAAACATATTGATGTGCCCAACGATTTAATGTCATGAAACTCTCATAACACCTCCACTAAGACTGACCTAACCTCCTCTAATTTTGTGACTGTTAGCCTCCATAAGCTCTAACTTTTAGCCTTATGGTAGTTCAAGTCCTGTTTGGTAGAAGGACTTATTTGTGTTTATAACTCGTAAATACTTGCCCAAAATAATCCTAGGAGACATTGCATTCCTACATGCCATACATGTATGCTGTTGGAAGTCATTTTGGATAGTTAGTAGTACCATGTATAAAAAAAATATATAAACTAAGCATATCGATTTGATAGGTTTGAAACATATTCACACGTGTTCGTTCTCGACTCAACATGGCGTGCTAGTATTATCGAGATCGAGATACCTATTAATTGCGGCCATGACTGAGATTATTAGGAAAGACTGCCAATGCATGATATGACAAAATAACATTATTCTATGTTTGAGAAAGGTGAGCATCAATCAGAGAGCCATGCTGAAAAGGATGCACTTCAGGCCAGCACAGAAGATGCTTTTCATGTATATTTTCTTTCCAATGATTACTGTTTTTGTAGTCCTATTTTGACACTACATTCACATTACTTTCTTGTATTATTTAGGTAAAAAAATCTGACTTCCAACTATCACAAAGTAAACCATTCAGACCCAACAAAATTTATTTTTGAGGGATTTGAAATAATTTTTATTTTTTCAATAAAAATTCTAATTTAATATAAAAATTCATAAAAAAATATTTTAAATAAAAATATGAAACGGGTCCTCTAAGAATGTAAGATATCCCAAATTTAAAAATAAATTATTTATGAATTTATAGCTTAAATCAAATTCAGTTAAACCCTTTAGAAAATATAAAACCCACTGTAAGAGCTACCCACATGACCAAATCCATCTAGATTTACCATTTACATGGTTCTTACTTAGTGTTCGTTTTTGAAGTGGTGGGTTCATTTTTTATTCTTTAATCTTTATCTATTTTCCAATTCCTGGGTTATGTTCGTGGGGACTCTTTTGTGATAACAAAACGTAAAAAACATATCAATTTTCTGTAACAGCTGGTCATGTTATTATCGTGCTTAGAAAAGCAAGGCCCTATAAAGACCAAATCGAGGTATCCATCATTTAATATTGTTCGAAACATCATCATGACATATATGGCAAACAATAGTCATTGTAAGATTTAAATTTTATATAAGAAAAGTTATCTTACCCCATCTAATATGTCTATGTTTATATAACAATCAATTAGTGATAAATAAGGTTAATAAATAGGCTATGTAAGATCGTTTATTTCCTTTTTTTAATCTGTCATAGAACATCTAGAATGACTTGTTTTTTAGATAGAGATATTGTGTAAAATTTCTCTTAGGAGAAGAGAAAAAAATACCACCATGATGTGTGTGGAACTAAAGTGTTTCTTTTTCTCATGTCCATAATAAGTAGTATGAACTACAAAATTAATGGTTAGACTGCAGGAAAAAGTAAGAACAACACAGAAAATTGTACGCTTGTGATGTTTCAAATTGAGAATCAGAAGCAAACCAGGAGTTGTTGGTATGCTCATAAAATATCTAAGCCTAATTAATCCTGTGGGGGTTCAAATGGAAACTTCTAAAATGGGAAAATTAATTCAGCTCAAGGGTGTGTTCGTGTCCCACATTAGAGACCAATGAACAGTTTGTTTATTCACCCAACGTTCCAATTAGCCCAAACTTACGCCGCAGATTATGAAAAGTATGGTCAATGGTCCCGTTGCACCTACTTTTTAGTACGTTCAAGTTGTAGTGATTTTCCCTGTAGCCAACAACCTTTTTAGACCCATGATATAGATGCAGATGATCGCATATATATACACTAGTCCCGACACATTACTCAAATAAAACCACACATGCACATCTTATCTTTATTAATGTCTCTGAGAATAGGCACGTATATTTTGAGGTTGATATTAAGGTCTTGTTTAGATTGGAAAGTTGGCGTGCTAGAAAATGTATTCTGTGAGAGGGGGCGCGGTTTCCCGTGCACCAAGTTGGTGCGAACTTAAGCAACTAAACCAGGCCTAAGTTATAAAACAGACTAACGGTGAGCATGTAACCTACCATTATTAAAAGATTAGATAACTGTAAGCGCAACTCAATTCTGGGTCATAGACTCTCAACCTGATTGGAGTAGTTACACCACACAAATCTTAATCAATTGAGTTACATTCAGTTCTCTTGAATCAACATATAGTATATGCTAAGTATGACAATGTCGTTTGGTCCCTATAGCTAGCTGAACCTTAGATATATATGATTCCTAAACAAGAAATGAAAAGAGAAAAAGTACAAAATGTTAATCGGTTTCCTTACAGATACATATAGCTATTTCATATCGTATAGTAATGTCTCTTTTGTAGGCATACTTTGCACATTATGTATTCCTCAATTTTCAATAGAAAGTTAGTCAAAGAACTCTAAACTCTGAAAGCTGCAGCCATGTGCTTGCAGTTGCGTGTTTGTTGACGTAACAACCTGTAGGATTGTATGTAAGTGCACCACTATCTATTTATGTAGTTTACTATCTAGCTGGTCCAAAAGAAGGGTTTCGAGTTTCTAGGGTAATAGTTGGTGATGATCGACCGCATGTGCAATGCCTGGGAACCCTAGGTTCATTAGAGGATATATACAATTGCTGCTTTATTTGTGTGCCTCTCACATCTGATTGAACCAAAGTGTAATGTTGATGAGCTGCAGCTTACGGCCTACTACACATATGCGTACAGTTTCAGTTTGGAGGTAAAGATAAGTGTGGACAAATTACTTTTTTTTTTTTTTGCTACAAACAGGTTTGCCATTGGCCCAACCCAAATGGTGTGCTGTGCATACCACACACGAACCGACCCATAGCAACACGACCCTGTGTGCTCTGGGTACGGTGCGGACAAATTACTAACGTTGTCTCTACTCTCTAAATCTGCTCCAAAGCACCGACGATTTAACTGTTGCGACCAAATGACCTTGAGCAGCAGCCGCGCATTTTTCCCCCTCACGTGTCGCATTCCTTCCTGAAGAAAAATGACAGTCAACTCCACTGATCGGAGAGGATCAACTTTGATCCGGGGAAGATTCTATCTCCTGAACACAATATTTAACCTATATAATCTCAATTGTCTCTGGCGTAAATCGTGATGAAGGCCGTGGCACCATGGATGGTGATCCGTGATCCTGATCCGCACATGCGCGCGTGAAAGCATATGCATATATGGAGTGGAGAGCCTGGACCTGGATCGGTAAGTCAACCCCATCACCAATCGCGCGCGGGCGCGGCTCCATTGCCAATCCTGCAATGGCAATACTGTCAGAAACAAACCCGTCCGTACCACGTTGATGTTCTAGAATATTCAGAAGACCCTTTTTCTTCAGCAAGTCACAAATGCATGCCTGATTTCCCCATCCCTCTCTCTCTATATATATCCAGTACGTTTGGCGTTCAATTATGTTTTTCTTTCTTTGGTATCTTTTAGAAATTTGGAATAGAGTTGTATCGTCTGAAATTGTTCTCACCACTAGATCCACAAACATTTATCTGGCGTGAATGAATTATAAGTGCAGAGCCGTTTGCCTGGTTCCCTCTCGATTTCAGTACGAATACACAATTTGCATCTCTGTGGCGTCGTAAATAAGTCGAAGATGCTCCCTGCAAGGCCACGCACGCACGCACGCCCCCTTTCTTTTGGTGTTTTCAGTGCCCGGTTGGCGATGCCCCAATTGGACTTCGCTTGGTCACTGGCAAATTAAAATCACATAAACCCAGCAGCAAAATCACATGGCAAATGGGAGTAATGCCTAGGGATTTGAACGACATGTTGTGGCCTCTCTGACTTTGAATGGTACTTAAACTGAAGCATCTAGCTAGGTTATGCTTTTGAGTGATGTAATGGACTAGAAAACTAATCAAAGTAGCGTCTGACAGTGTTAAAAGGCAGAAAAGGTTAAAGAAACAAAGGAGGGAGGAATTGTAAAGTTTCGAAAAACAACCTACTTATATAAAATGCGAAGGTGGGTCGATGAAAAATAGGTTCACATGACCTATGACATGAAACAAGGTAAGCCAAATTACCAAAGGGTACAGTTTTTCCCCGTAAATTAAAAACTTATTAGCCACATTGTATCCAGTTCAAGTCAAAACTTAATGGATTGGCATAAGGTGGTAATATACTCGAAGAGGTCTAAAAAAGGGGTGTGACTTATCCATCAGAGAACGAAAAGAAGGTCCTAGTATATGTTTTCAGCAATGTAATCCGATTGGTGGACACACCATGCAAGTATATGCAATCATGCTTGTGAATGTGCCATTGTGGTGCTCACCGGCCTAGCAGGGGCAAGCTGCATTGCAGAATTATAAATCCAATACAGAGGGCGACGTTGTAGAAAAATATATCAGAGCATCTCCAGCAGCCACGCCATCGCTATATATCTCGCTGAACGGAAAAAAGAGCAGTCCAGCAGACTCGGTATGAGCCTCGCCAACACTGTTGGCCCGCCATCCCAGCCTGCAGCATCGGCAAATTTAGATGGCCGATGGTGCTACGCCATCCGCCCATCAGGCCACAAGTTCAACACACCTGCCATGGAGTTCGGTCTTTTGTTGCTTGCGGTTGGATTAAAAAAATAAAAGGGCATGATTTGTGCGGATTATGATAGGGAAAAAGAGAAGGGGAGTGAGATTGGGATGAGGATTGACATTGATTAGATGTGCATTTGTTTCTGCTCACTGGTAGTTTTATAATTTTTTTCCCTTTCCCTTTATTTTATCCTGTGATTGTTTATGTGTTTGATGACCGTTCAAATTAGGAAAATTACAAAAATAAAATTGATTACAAATGATTTGGACTCGAATAAAACATAGGAAAGGTGATTTGGAGAGTGAGATTTGGCTAGTATGTTGGAGCATAAAGTAATATGGAGAGGGAATCTTCTGGAGTGGGTGGCCAAATGAAGATATGGAGAGTCTAATTTGGCTAGGAGATGCTCTTATAAACTTATAATAGGGGTTGCATGGCGAAATTGAGAAAAACTGCTTAGCTTGACTAAGCATAAAATTAACTGCACTGAAAAAAACTGAAGTACGTGTGGTAACACTAAAGAGCAGTAATTCTTTTACTTATTAGGGAGAGGGGAAGATCCACTATCCAGGGGAAGTATCAGATAGCAGTATAGCACACGTTGGTTAGGTGGCGGCCTCATCTCGGATCCGCACTCGCTACAACCCAAGTACAATTTCAGCCATTTTTCTGAGACCAGCAGACACGGAACAGTAATGCAACTCTATCTTAAAGAACTGCCACCGAACCTTTTTGTAGCATGACAAACAAAATTTAGTGGAGTACTTTGGTTTATTTGCTCGTCATCTGCCTGTCGCTTATGCCACTGCGAGAGTGGCACGAGCCCACCACGACAACCATATACGTGTTCATCATTTGGATCCATTGCTCATATATGTAGGCTGCACTAGTCTTTGCCTTGGATATATATATCTTTGCGTATGTTGGCGCGTCACATGCATGCATCATGTTGCTTTGCTTGCCAACTGCACGCATGTACTTGGGCAGCTACTGGTTGTAGTACCATCTTGTTCGGTTGTTCTCTAATCCCACTCTGACCGTCGTGACCGAGACACATGCAATGCAATCACTCATCTGACGCCAATGCAACGACTGCTTAGCTAGCTTCCAATCGCCATTACCGAAAGCCCGGACGGGAGTCCCTTTTCATTGGGCTAGCGATCTGACTCCGACTCTTCCGTTCGCTGTCACGGGCTCCAAGAACAGCATTGTTTACAGTAGCCATGACGAATTAACGAACGCAACTGGAGCAGAGTAGGTGTAACCAGTAGAGATCAATGGATAGAATAGTGTTAGTGTTAGCTCACAACTACAGTACAGCGACACAAGTGCGCAGTGTGCAGCTAAGCCCCCAATGATGCAAGCCAGAAGCAGGGGATCGATCGATCGACTAGATTACTAGGTAGTTAGGCGCGCTTCGCTGCGCCTGAGGAGACAATGGTTGACTCGGTTGTTATTCTACTTGCATATGAATGTTAAGAAGATTGGTGTTGTTTAGGAAGAGTTCTTGCGTTGCTGGCGTCATTTAATGGAGTCATTTTCATGTTGTACTTCGTCTTCATTTAGATTGACAATTAAAGGTTGTTCATCTAGACTGTGGGCTACTCCCTCTGTCCCCCTTTACGTGTCGGTCAAGCTACAGCTTCTTGTCTCAACCTTGTTTAGTTCGTCAACTTTCGCCAACTTATTTTTCTAACTTGTCACATCGAATGTTTGGACACTAATTAGGAGTATTAAACTTAGGTGTAAAAAAAACTAATTGCATAGATGGACTCTACATCGTGAGAAGAATCTATTAAGCCTAATTAATCCTTCATTAGACATTGTTATGCTACAGTAACCCGTCATTAAAAATACGCTAATGACAGCCCATATTAGGTTTAATAGATTCGTCTTGCGATGTAGAGTCATCTGTCTAATTAGTCTATATTTAGTACACCTAATTAGTGTTAAAAGTATAGATGTGACATTTCGTCAACTTTCACCACATTTATACCCCTAACTAAACACGGTCGTGTCACTACGCGGTTCAACTTGCCGGACTTGCTGAAACAAAGGCCGTGTTCAGTTAAAAAAAAGTACCTTTTACTCGCTATTCATTCCCCTCACAGAACACGCTTCACAGAAAATTCATTTCCCATATTTCCTATTTATTTCCCTCACATAGCACGCTTTAAAAAAATATTTTTTTCTCCCCAAACTAAACACATAGGAAGTTAGGGCTATTGTGTCTAGATGTATATTGGTCCTGACTTTTTCCACAAGCAAAATTACTCCACATATTTCATTTTAGAAAACGGTCCTGTACCAACTCACTGTAGCAGGAGATCTGATCCATCCATATGCAATCGTATGGTATTAAAGCTATCAAAAGTCACTGCTACAGATTTTTTGTGACTTCCCTTCAGGCTCTCCGCACTCATATCTCTCTATTTCATCCCTCTAAAAGGAATATTCTGTCCTGGTCATTGAGATTCTTTCCTTTATGCCAATTTCTCCAGCAGTCATCGTTCCTTTATATCTCTCTCTATATCAACTATACTATATTTTATTGAACCATCCCAACTATAATCCCCTCTCACTCACATTTTCTATTCCTTTTTTCTGTCGCCCAATTCCTTTTCTTTTTTTCTTTTCCGTTTCTCTTTTTCTCGTTCTGTTTTTACCATCTCGTTTTTATCTTTTTTTCTTTTTTCTTTTTTCCTTCTTTCTCTCTCTATTTTCCAGCTTTCCCCACGTCAACGCACTCCAACCTTCTCGATCTCTCTCGCGTGCGCCGCCCCACTCTCTCGCAATCTCCGCCGCCCCTCTCTCTCGCATGCGCATGCGAGCTCCAGCACCACGCCTCCCTGCCTCTTCTTCGGCCGGCGCCTTCCTCTTCCTTCTCCCTCCCTCTCGACCTTGCGAGCAGGGGCGTGCGAGGATGAGCTGCGGCTGGGCAGCGAGGATGAGCTGCTCGCGGTGTCTGCTGCTCGATTTGGTGTTCTTTTCCTTCGATTCGGCTTTTGTGATTGTCGATTTGGCTGTGCCTTGTTCGTCTTTGATTTTTCTTTGATTTGGCCTTCCTCTCCTCTCCTCTCTGCAGTGGCGAGGCGAGCTCCTCTCTGTGTCTATGTTTCCCTCCCTCTGCGTGGCGGCGGCGCACGGCCTCGCCTCCGCGCGACCTCCATCTCCGGCGCCGGCGTGTGCGGGGCAGCAGCTCCTGCTCGAGCCCCAAGTCGTGGGGGTCGCCGACGGGGAGGCCTCTCTTCTCTTCCTCTCTCTTTGCTCTCTCTCTCTTTGTTCTTGTTGGCTGCGTTGGATTTTTGCTCAATTTATTCATGGTGGATTTGTGCTTGAGTTGTTTTGGTAGATCTGCGCTTCGATTTGCCTTCGAATCAGGGATTTGTGGTTCGAATCGGGGATTCGTGGCTCGTTTTTTTTTCTTCTACTCCGGCGAGCGGTGCACCTCCTCACCGTCGGACGCCCGTTCTTACTCCCTTCCAGTCTGCCTGCCCTTTTTCCCCTCCGCCCATGCGCGCAGGCGAGGCAGTTGGAAGCGGCCATGTCCCAGGCTGGCGGCTCCCCATTCTCCTCGGCTGCCGGCGGCACTGCACGAGGGAAGCAGGATTTTTTCCGGGACACCGACGACGCAGTCATCGGCGTGCGGTAGGGTCCATGTGGGGCCCACGCGGGAAGGGAACCACCCGATGGCTGCCATCTCATTTCGCGAGGCTACGGGCGACGACCTGCCGAGCTCCGGATGGGCGTGAAACCTTCGAGCGATGAGAAGGTACATATGCGTGACGATAAGCTTGGACTTTAGAGTCCCCGGCTGTGTCATCTATCTCGGCGTGATTTGCGAGAAGGTTTGTGGCTTTGTGCAACCGCCGGACCAGCACCGGGCGTGGCCGTGTGGACGGCGTGGCAGTGTGCCACCGAACCAGACGACGGGCGCGGAGGCTTTCAGCGTCCGACTGGTGAGGGCGACACGGCAACCACCGGCACATGCAGATGCAGGGTACGCGCGGTCCGGAGGATGGTGACCGGGTGAGCACCACCGGACAAGGCTCCGCCTGTCTGCCTCGTTGCCCATCCTAAGGGCAGCTCTAGTGTGTGGCAAAAGCGAACCGTGGTTCGTTTCGATCGAACCATCAACGTAGTGGACACCGAATCATTGTTGTCATAACCAAAATCAGACTCTGCAGACGAGCCGAACCATAAACACGGCAGCTGAATAAAATAAGCAAAGCCTCCGAATATGCTTCCACCCCTTCTCACGTAGAGGCACCAGCACATCTGACTGAGACCCTTTTTCTCCAGTACGTAGGTCCCGCAACTAATATAATCGAACCGAACATTGCCTAGACCGAACACTCGTTTAGTTCGAAGTTTGTTGTCAGACTCAACCGAACCAGGACCGGAGGTGCCCTTAACGTACGTAAAAGCACGAGGCCTATGGAGAAACCCTCGACAGCTAGCGAGGCTCATGATTAGGACCATGGCTGCTGGTGGCACCTTCTGGTAGTCATCATAGACGGTAGAAGCACCTCTTTCTACTTTCCGAATCCTCGTCAACAAGCTCACTGTGAACTGTGTTCGAGGATTGCATACCATTGAAATGCAGGAACCCGCTACGGCCGTCGTGTCCACCCACGGCGTTTCTTGCTTGCTGGACCTTCGCAGGATGCAATCAGCACTTCAGCGCCCGAGTTGCCGCAACGCCTGCAGTTGCCAGCTTTACATGTCGAGAAATTTCCAAACCGCATTCACATCACAATTCACAAGGCAGAGGCTGCTTTCTTTTTTCTTTTTTTTTTGAAACTAAAGAGGCTGCTTTCAACGTTCCATGTCAACCAGAACTGATCAGGTATTCAGGTTCTAATAAAAGCACTAGAAACACATATATGAAAGGATTGATTAAATGGAGCATACACTAGAAATGATCAGTACAACAGAGATCTTGGCTCGCGACACCATCCATTTGAAAGAGTATAATTACAGCTACTATCTGTCGAATTTAGTTTCAGTTTAGAGATGTCATCTTTGCTTAAACACCATTCATTTGAAGTGGATGATTACAGCTACTATCTGATCTAATTTAGTTTCAGTTTAAACAATTGTCATATTTGGAAAGATTGGATAGTCATTGACTCCAGTAATCCTATGCAACCACTGATCCGAAATATTACCTTATCACCTAAGTGCTTGTTGCAGAACAAATAAGCTTTTTTGACCAAAAAACAGTAGGGGAGACTAATGCACAATGCCTATTCAGACCAGAAAATTAGAAGTGAAGATTATACAAAACAATTAATCAAAGAAGAAAGGGAGGACTCTAACATATCTTTTATTTTGTGTAATTCTAGATATAGAACAAATTTGGCTCTAACAGTATAGGAGACAATATCAGATAAAAAAACATATAAAAGACATTTGAAACTGCAGAACGGAAGGAAATAAACAAGCCATAGTTCAGTAGGCTGGGCATGTACAGTAAGAAATGAAGTAACAGACTGCCAGAAAACTAAGTATATTAGTATACTACCATATCCTAGATAATACTACCATTAATGAAGTATACAGATTACTTAAGCTGTAGGTTGGCTAGAACCAGAAATAATATTGTAGACATGTAACATATATAAATACACACTAGTCTGAAGCAAAGAAATCTGAACCAGACAAGGCTATCAAGAATTAAACTGCTGGTTAGAAAATCACCCGAATAACAAAGTCAAATGTTTGACATGTCATATGTAGATTTTCACGGTTCACAGATAACAACGAACACCAAAACGAACACCAAAAGATGCAGGACTAATAATTTGAGGCATAGTCCTCGTTATTAGGATAGGTACCTATAGGGATGAAAGTGGTATGGATATTTCCCGACCGACCGACCGACCAAAGACCCTCAGACCTTAAATGGTACAGTCCGTATTTGGAACCGGAAAATCAATATCCGACCGTATCCGTATTCGTATCCGCATAACAAAAGTTGAATGTCTATTGCAGATATGTAATGTATATCAATATCCGATACATATCCGACATATTTTGTGCTATCCGTATCCGAATCTGATCTGGCAAAAAAAATAAATATCTGTATTCGTATCCAGACATATTCGATGCTTTATGTTTCATTTCATGCTCCACAAGAATTCAATATTTCAACTTGGATACCCACATGGATGGGCCAAGTTGAGGTTTTCTTAGCCCATCCTTCCATCCATATGGTTTGAAGCAATATTTGCTCCAGCAAATAAAACCCTACAGGCAGAGTTCCTAACTTGAGTATCATAATCAAGTAAATGCATCTGAGTAAATGATGGCTATACACCACCGTTGTTGAGCAGTTTGTACAGTAATTCAGTAAAACAGTACACCTTACGGAATTTTATTTTATCATTAAATGTTTCAAATGCAGCCATCCAATTTTGCAGACTATTAAGAGACCAAAAAAGCTTTTTGCGCTGGTCCCATTTTAACCTCTCAAACCTTATCAGAATCATAGCAGGTTCTTCTGGGCGAGTAATACCCCCACTGCTGTACACATGATAACAGAGATAAGACCATCTCTAGATCGCAAGCGTTCTTTCCATGTCAAGGGCTCAGAGATTTTCCTCAACACTTCCTGAAACTGTTGTTTGGTATCATCCAGTGATCCAGAATTGTCGATCACTATGTCAGCTTCTGACTTCTTCCAGTCCAGCGGAAGCTGTGCATTGATCCTGCTCTGAGCTTGTTCTTCAGAACACCCGTCTCTTGACATCAGCCTCTCGATCTGGGTTTCTGGATTAACCCAGACAACAATGACAGGATTTGTCCATTTATCCATCTTTGTTTCAAACAACAGTGGGATGTCAAGGACGATAACCTTGCATCCCTTCATCCACAGCTTTGCCATCTCCCAGAATATGCCAGAGGAAATATGAGGAGCCAGAAGACTGAAATTGACAAATAAGTTGTACATGAAACGGTGTACTATTAACAATATTAACAATGCTATCAATAAGTTGGCAACTGTTGATAAAACACAAATAAATAACTGAGGCTAACTGAATAAAGATGCCAAACATAGCAGGATATGTTTACCAAAAGCTATTAGTGCGAAGGAATCATTATGCAGTGAGAATATAAGGGCTAGTTATGAGAATACTGAAGTGCAAAAAAACTGTGCAGACTAGTGTCAGTGAATTATAGCATGCTTCAATGCAGTGAGCATTAGTTTGTTCAGCACTCAAAGGATCACTCATGTAAGCCTTATAACATTTTGTTGTTAGTATCAAACAAAGATCAATATTAATGCAGCACATAGTTGGTATGAATTGAAACATACGACGAATTGGTATGAATTGAAACACACCACAAAACAATGGCATTTTTCATGCCAACCAAAAATGTATTTGAGCACGTGAAACAGAAAATAAGTTATGCTGATCTTCCAAATATATTTTTTGCAGTAACAACTGTATAAGCAAATTCTCTCATATATCTGCATTCATAGAAAAAAATGCGAAAAGCTGACCGGTTAAGAAGTTGGCGTTTCGATGGGTCAGAAAACACAATCTGTCCCAAGCGAGCTCTGTCAATTTCTCCATTGTCTAACAAAATCTCATCCCCAAAGGCTTTTACAATCTTCTTCCAACCTCCAGTACCTTTCTGCACTACATTCTACATATCCATAGCTCCAAATTAGTACAATGGTTATAAAAAAAATATTTGTCACTTCTCACTTGCCTATGCTCATGGCATCATACAACAACGACAACATAGCCTTTAATCCCAAGCAAGTTGGGGTAGGTGCGTGTCAATATTTAATAAACATGCTTTGCAGTGCGTGTTATGTATCTAAAACATGCGTACTAGCAACTATTATTGTGGTTTGTGAGTACAATAAATTTGTTAGGCAGTGTATCAAAAGCTCTGAAAAATATTGCTCCAGGAATTATGGTGGCAGTGATTCAGTTACAATTGGTAACTTGGTATCCAAAGTACTGTTTCGTATTCATGAATTAAAGGAACAACTTTATAAGTTTACAGCTTTCAACCCACACAAGCTAAAGTTTGATATGTTGCCAATTCCTGTTGTGATGTTATTATTGGTATAAGATCAGTTCCAATCAGTTCCCACTGGAAGAAAAGAATGATAAAATATGGAAACCAATTTTTTATTTAAGGAAAAATCTGCAAACCAGTTGAGGAATCTTTTTTTTTGGTCTCAAATGAATGTTACATATATCTGCGGTGAATGAGATGAATGTCGCAGCTCTATGTCACAATTAGCGGGATTTCCTCTTGGGACATATCTACATACTAGAAGCTAACCTGTGGATTTCAATTATCAACACTAAATGCTTAGCTCGCACCGTGAGGACCAGGCTCTACCTCTTTTTGTTTTTACCAAAAGCATCATGAGTGTATGTGACAATTAAGGGGATTTAGTTTTTAGAACAAAAGCATTTAAAGGCTATATGTGTAAGGACCTAGCTGTGCCTCTTGATTTTGGACAAAAGCAATATCGGGGTGTTGGGGATCCGAGAGGCATAGTAGACAAGAGTCTATAGTTTACAGTGAGACCTAAAGTGTACCAATTTAACAACATCGTACAAAAGCCACTATCTTAAAGCTACCAGCCTTTGAGGCTAAAACGATGTATGCGTTGCAGGAGAAGCGTCAGATAGTACAGGATTGAGCGGCCTGCTTAGCCTACCCGAGCAACGACGTCTGCGTCGACGACGGGGACACCAGCGTCCTTGAAGAGGTTGGATACGGTGCTCTTTCCGGATGCGATGCCGCCCGTCAACCCCACCAGCCTCATCTCCTCGGTTCCCCCTCCTAACTGTAAACGAAAACAGCATACATCCTCAGTAGCGGGTCACTTTCACAGGGAGCCGGGCATTAGGAAGGGAGGAGATCCAAATTGGGAGGGAGGGAGGAGAGAGAGGTTTACCTCGAGGAGTCACACGATGGGAAGAGATAGGTTAGATGAGGAGGATTCGCTCAGCAGAGTTCCGGGCGTCTCCAGGTGTGCTCGCTCGCCGTCGCCGGGCGTCCGCTCACCGAGCTCTGCCGCCGTCGCCGCTCCACCAAGCGCCCGATTTGCTAGATCCTGGAGAGGGAAGGTCAGTCCTGGCCGTTTTCGAGTTCCCGGCGGAAGCGGGCGTACCGCCGCTGTCAGCCTGTTACTTGCGTGGTCGCGCAGCGCCGACCGCCGGCGGGGAGACGGAGGACGGCGGTGCGAGATGGACAGGGGAACTGGATAAAGGCAGGGGAAATGCTACAGACGGAGACTTTTACCCTATGCCATTAAAAAAAAATTGTACCCAACCATCAAAAAGTTTCTCAACACCGGTGTACCACTTTTTTTATGTTTACCTATGTACCATTTTAGATGAATTTTTATGTTTACTAAATGAATGGAGGGGCTACGGTGCGTGAAATGTCGCTTTTGCCCTTCCTCTATTTAAAAACTAGAAAATACGTAAAAAATCAGGAAAAGAGTAAATAAATTAGTAAAATGGATAAAAAATCCAATAACTTGAAAAATAATTTTTAAAAAGCACAAAATTTCGGTATACGTGGAAAAAATTTAAAATATATTTAAAATTTTGTAAAAAATTCAGAAAACACGTAGAAATTTTTAAAAATGTGTTAAAATAAAAAAGTGTAAAGAAATTTTAACAAGCGTAGAAATTTGCAATAATTAACTTATTTGTCCTTGCTAGTCCACTCTATCGTCTCCCTTTCTCTATGACAGCTGGCCCACTCGTCATCCCTAACCTCCCTCCACCTGCCATAAAGAAACCTAGTGCGAGGGCGCTGTCGGTCGTTCTGCACGTCTTCAGTGCTGCAGCAGCCACCGGAGGTCTCATGCCACAAACAAAAACCGATTGAAGCTTTGTTTATTCATCTCTCGTGACCATCGCAAAAGCAATCCAATTGATAGAAAAAATCTATTAGTTTTGAACACGGGATCTTGATTTGATTCAAGACAAAAGGATGCTGCTAGCGCTGGCCTAGAGGGCAGGCGAGGCACGCGGCCTGACCTGGGGAGCGCTGGCGCTGGGGTGAGGCACAGGGGCTGGCGCGTGCCTGGAGGCGACGCGGAGCATTGGGGGCAGGGTGGTGGCAGCGGATCTGGCCGCTGGAGGCGGCGGAGGGCCGGGGACGGCAGCGCCTAACCGGCGACGTGGCTAGGGTTCCGGCCTCCTCCGGTTGGGGTTGCTCGGTCGGAGAGGAGAAGGGTCGGGAGCGGGTCGGGAGGGAGAAGAGAATATAAATAGATGTGGAATTGAGTCAGGGGCAGAAAGGTCATTTTAGAATATGGGTCCCACATGTCAGCGTTAAGTTATAACAGAAGATGGACGGAATGGCACATAGGTAAACGTAAAAAAAGTCGATGGCACACATGTGTTTAGAAACTTTTTGATGGCATACAGGTTGGGTGCATCTTTTTTAATGGCATAAGGGTAAAAGACTCACAGACAGGACGTCTGGAGGGGAAAATAAAAAATCGGATGGTGAAACATTGCAACATCAGATATATGTTACATGCAACAAAAAATAAAAAATACAATATCCGATGAAACATTGTAACATCCAGTGAAATATTGCAACATCAGACACATATTGTATGCAACATTAACTCAAAAATTTACTATTTCAGATGTTTTCTCCTCTCCGTTTTGGTAGGATGTAGCAATTTTTACAATGTTTCTGTGTTGCAATATTTTTTTAATGTTGCAAATATTTTCATGGGGATGTTTAAGGAATCGACATGTTCCAGTGTAATGCTTTCATATTTCACCCGAATTTTGTAATTTTTTAATTGATGTTGTATGAAATATCTGCCTGATGTTGCAGTGTGTCACTGGATGTTACAATATTTCACCAGATGTCGCAATATTTCTCACCGAATGTTACAAATTTTACATGATGTTGCATTTAACATATGGATGATGTTGCAATGTTGCACCGTCCATGTTGCAAATGTTGCACCGTTCAATACTACGTGTAGACGTCCGGATGTTGTAATGTTTCATCGTCCACGTTGCAAATGTTGCACCGTTCAATACTACGTCTAGACGTCCGGATGTTGTAATGTTTCATCGTCCATGTTGCAAATGTTGCACCGTCCGATACTGCGCCCGGACGTAGCAAGTCCGTAAAGGCAAAGACAAATAAAGGGCTGTTGTGCTTGCGGGCTGGGCTCTGATCTTTGGGCTTGGGCCTTAATTGAACAGAGCGCCTGACGGAGGGGGAGAAAGAAGTTGTGCCCGATTTCACGGATGTTTGGTTCGGTTTGGAGGTGAAAAAACCCACACCGATGTTTCAAAACGATAATTCTACGCATCGGATGTCCGATGGCAGCGGAAAATATGGACGCTCTCAATGTTTCAATGTTATGATGCTTGTTGTAATGTTTTGATGCTCTAATGTTGCACTTTTTACCTTAATGTTGCAAGGTTGCAACGTTCCAATGTTTTATCCAAGAGTAGAGCGCATCCACCATTCTTGAAGTTGCCTCATTGTTTCATTTTGGCCCAACAAGTTGTAAACGCTGCATACACATGCATGAAGTTGCATCGTTGTATCATTTTGGTCCAACAAGTAGTAAACATTGCAAACACATGCATAAAGTTGCATCTTTGTATCATTTTGGTCCAACAAATTGCAAATACTGCACCCACCATACAATTAGTTCACGGTATTGAAAGGATCAAGATGCCTAAGAGGGGGCACCACCGAATTGATCGGTCCGCACCAGAGCCAAACAAGCAGTTAGACAAAGAATGACCGACTGATTCGGTCCTCTCCAGGAAAAGCGTCGGTCCTTCTGCAATGAGGATTTTCAAGGATTTTTCGCAGAATTTTCTTGTCTCATGTCCGTGGATCCAAAGAGAGGCAGATAAATATGATGCTTGGACAGAGACAAGCGAACCTCTCTCAAACACTCATGTTTCAGAGTATTTTCATATATGGCCAAGTGGCTTAACATAGTTTTGAAATCTAAAACCAAAGCCAAAGCACCGGAGGACACCAACACCTAGAGAGAGCACAAGGGATGGTGATAGCAGTCCATGCTCCCCCTAAATGTATGCCACAACCAAATGCCAACAAAACGATTAAAAGAACACAATGCAAGATGCATACAAGTGCATCGACAAGAATTTAAAGCTGGAATTTAAATCTATCTTGCCAAGTTTGAACCCTTTGCAAGCTTACTCATGGCTTTCACCACTATCTTCCAAAGGTTAGACAAGCTCCTAATGCATATGAGATATACTACACATGATATGCAAAGACAAGTCTAGCAACTAATTTTTTTGTGTTTTCAAGCATATCTATATACAAACAACATTGAACATTCTAGGTGAAATTGGAGAAGTCAACCACATTCAGCTCATTCCGCAAGTTGCAAAACCTGTTTTCATCCAAAGGCTTTGTGAAGATATCCGCCAA
This sequence comes from Digitaria exilis, assembly GCA_015342445.1. NCBI lineage: Eukaryota > Viridiplantae > Streptophyta > Magnoliopsida > Poales > Poaceae > Digitaria > Digitaria exilis. The sequence continues at coordinate 111,956 of JACEFO010002165.1, forward strand.
TTGATCATCCGTCCTTACACCATGCAAAGATATATCATCCTTAGCTATATGATCTCTAATAAAGTGGTGACAGATATCTATGTGCTTGGTGCGTGAGTGTTGGACGGGGTTGTTTGCAAGCTTTTACCGCACTCTCATTGTCACAAAGCAAGGGTACACTCCTAAGAACTAGCCCATAGTCTAGGAGTGTTTGAGTCATGTAAAGGATTTATGCACAACAAGAGCCGGCGGCAATGTACTCGGCCTCGGTAGTTGAAAGAGCCACACTATTTTGCTTTTTAGAGGACCAAGAGACTAGCGACCTACCAAGCAATTGGCACCCGCCGAAAGTGCTTTTCCTATCCACTTTGCAACCCGCATAATCCGCATCGGAATAGCCAACGAGTTCAAAGTGTGCTCTTTTGGGATACCAAAGGCCAATGCTTGGTGAATATTTGAGATATCTAAAGATCCTTTTCACGGCCTTAATGTGTGCTTCTTTGGGATTGGCTTGAAAATGAGCACACTTACATATACTAAACATGATGTCGGGCCTAGATGCGGTAAGGTAAAGTAGACTACCAATCATAGAACGATAAAGAGTTTGGTCTACCGGTTTACCTCCCTCATCAAGGTCGAGATGCCCATTAGTTGCCATGGGGGTCTTGATGGGCTTGCAATCTTCCATCTTGAAGCGCTTGAGAAGGTCCTTGGTATATTTCTCTTGACATATAAAAGTGCCTTCTTCAAGTTGCTTGATTTGAAATCCAAGGAAGATAGTAAGTTCACCAATCATTGACATCTCAAATTCACTTGACATCATTTCACCAAATTTCTTGCATATCTCTTCATTTGTTGAGCCGAATATGATATCATCTATATAGACTTGGCAAACAAAGAGCTCGTCATTTTCCTTCTTGGTGAAGAGTGTAGTATCAACCTTCCCAATCTTGTATCCCTTGACAATGAGAAAATCCCGGAGATGCTCATACCAAGCCCTTGGAGCTTGTTTGAGCCCATAGAGTGCCTTGGATAGCTTGAACACATGATTGGGGTAATATGGATCTTCAAAGCCCGGTGGTTGTTCTACATATACTTCTTCAGTGATGTACCCATTGAGGAATGCACTCTTGACGTCCATTTGATAGAGCTTCATATCATGACAAGAGGCATAAGCAAGGAGAATGCGGATTGCCTCTAATCTAGCCACCAGAGCAAAAGTCTCTCCAAAGTCAAGTCCTTCAATTTGAGAGAACCCCTTTGCGACCAATCTTGCCTTGTTTCTCACAACATTCTCTTGGTCATCTTGCTTGTTTCTAAACACCCACTTAGTACCAATCACTCTAGCACCACTTGGCCTCTCCACCAAAGTCCATACATCATTCCGGGTGAAGTTGTTGAGTTCTTCATGCATTGCATTCACCCAATTTGGATCAATCAAGGCTTCTTCAACTTTGGATGGCTCCTTCTTTGCGACAAAGGAGTAGCACTCACAAAACATTGCTTGTTGATTCTTTGATCTTGTCATGATTCCTTTGGTTGGGCTTCCAATGATGAGGTCTTTGGGATGAGCTTGAATTCTTGGATTGTGTCTTCTAGGTGGTTGTTCTTGAGGAGCCCTTGGAGCATCAACATTTTGAGCTTGAGCCTCAACTTCTTCTTGTGGAATATGAGCGTCTTCATGAGGAAGTGGTGTGTCATCTTCATCATTCTTACTTTCATCCACATCCACTTGAGACACCATGGAGGAAGAAGATGGTTGGTTGATCTCTTGCACTTCATCATCATCTTCCTTTGGCTTGATGACTCCAACTTGCATGTTCTTCATCGCATCCCTCAAGGGTTCACCACCTACATCATCAAAATTTTTCATTGCTCCTTGGGAGACATTAGATTCATCAAACTCCACGTCATATGTTTCTTCAACTAAGCCGGTGGCCAAGTTGAATACTCTATATGCCTTGGACTTCAATGAGTAACCAAGAAGAAAACCAATATCACAGCGTTTTTGAAACTTCCCTAGATGTTGACGCTTCTTGTAGATGTAGCATTTGCAACCGAACACCCAGAAGTAAGAGATATTGGGCTTCCTCCCAACAAGCAACTCATATGGCGTCTTCTTCAAGAGACGGTGAGGGAAGAGCCTATTTGATGCATAGCATGCGGTGTTGATTGCCTCGGCCCAAAACTTCTCATGTGTATCATATTCATCCAACATAGTTCTAGCCAAGGTGATCAAGGTTCTATTCTTCCTCTCTACTACTCCATTTTGTTGTGGTGTGTAAGTTGTGGAGAACTCATGCTTGATCCCAATTTCATCACAATATGCTTCAATATTGGAGTTGGCAAACTCGGTACCATTGTCACTTCTAATCTTCACCAAAGTTACTTGATATTCATTTTGAGCCTTCTTGGCAAATTTCTTGAAGATCTTTGCAACCTCGGACTTGTCATGAAGGAAGAACACCCAAGTGTATCTAGAGAAGTCATCCACTACCACAAGACAATAGAGATTTCCACCAATGCTAGCATAAGTTGTTGGCCCAAACAAATCCATGTGAAGAAGCTCTAGAGGTCTTGATGTAGATACATAAGCTTTGGTTGGATGTGTATTTGCTACTTGTTTGCCGGCTTGACATGCACTACATAATTTGTCCTTCTCAAATTTGATGTCCTTTAAGCCCACAACCAAATCCTTCTTCACTAGCTTCTTGAGAGTACTCATACCAACATGTGCAAGTCTTCTATGCCACAACCAACCCTTAGAAGCCTTGGAAAATAAGCAAGTGCACAAGTTTGTCTCATTTGAGTTGAAGTCAACAAGATAGAGATTGTTGTATCTAAAACTCTTGAAGATTTCTTCATCACTTTCTTTCTTTGTGACAACCACACCCTCATCGGTGAATGTAAATTTGTATCCCAAGTCACACAATTGACCAACAGACAAGAGATTGAAGCTCAAGGTATCAACTAGTAGCACATTGGAAATAGAGTGATCATTGGAGATCTCAATCTTGCCAACACCTTCAACCTTGCCCTTGGAGTTGTCACCAAATGTAATCTTCTCATGACTTCCACTCTCTTCTAGTGAGGTGAACATCCAGGGATCACCGGTCATATGTTGAGTACATCCACTATCCATAACCCAATGGTGTCCTCCGGTCTTATAGTTCACCTACACCCACAAACCAAATCAAGCTTGAGGTTTAGCTACCCAAATCTTTGAGAAAGTTCGGGAGCTAGAGGTTGATGATGATGCAAAGTTTGACTTGTGTGGTTCACTCAATTTTGTAACAAGAATCTTGGGCACCCAAATTTTCTTAGGCCTAGTTGAATCCTTAGGTCCAAAGTATTTCACTACCACCTTCCCATTTGATATCTTAGACACACCATAATGAGCATTGAAGGTTTTGGGTCTCAAATGATCTTTCATCTTTGGAGGAGGAGTATTGCATTCATGAGCAAAGTGACCCTCTTGTTGACACTCGGTGCAATACTTAGTCTTGGGCTTGCATGACTTGGGTTGAGATATCTTGTGCTTTGCTTCAACAATCTTGGTGGACAAGTACCCAAGCCCTTAAGTGTTATAGTTGATTGCTCTATCGGCCAATATTTTGCCAAAGAGTTGATTGCCATTTGTGAGAGTGGTGTAACCGGACTTGAGATCATTCACTTGTTGCTTGAGCCTTTGAATCTCACTCATGGCATGCTTGTTCTTAACTTGAAGGTCCACATAGTCTTTGCCAAGTATGCCATTTGGTGACACACCCAACACACGCTTGCCCTTGCATGTTGCACAATTTTTGGTTGAATTTTCATTACTAAAGCCTTCACCTTGATTTGAGTGACTAGCCTCCATTGGGGGATTAGGCAAGTCACTAGCAACTTCATCATTTGCCTTTATTGGGAAATTAGGCGAGATCTCAAGCAAATCATCACATTGAACTCCACAATCAACTTGCACTATGCTTTCCTCAAGAAGGTCATCACATTGAATAGCACAATTTACTTTCACAATTTTCTCCTCAATCAATTTCTCACTTGATAGCACATCAAACTTTTCTTCAAGCAACTTGTGGTGGGTAGTGAGCTCTTGGAACTTGGTTTTCAACTCAACATGATCACTAGCAAGCTTAACATGCTCAAGTTTTATCTCTTTATTCTTAACTTCTAGATCATCACATTTAGCAACAAGTTTTGTCTTCTTTTGCTCAAGCCTATCAATTTTCTCATTTGATTCTCTAATGATGCTAGTGTATTGTTTAAGATAAGCTACTAGATCATCATAAGAGAGCTCATTATCATCATTACTATCATTATCACTTTCGTCCTCATGGTGTGAAGCCTTTCTCACCTTGCTATCACCCTTTGCCATGCGGCAAAAATGTTTTCTTGACTTGGAGCTCGAGAATGGCAGTGGAGGAATGGATGCATTAATAGTAAGACCGACAACTCCTTCATCTTCACTTTCATTTGATGAGTCGTCATCGGTAATCCATTGCCCAATATAAGCTTTGCCTTGCTTCTTCTTGGTGGGTGTGAAAACCTTCTTCTTGTGGCCATCTTTCTTGCCATTGAATGATTTCTTCTTGTAATCACCCTCATCATCACTATCCTCCTTCTTGTAATTCTTCTTCTTTCTCTTATCGGGAAGAGGACATTGATGTGCAAGATGGCCAAGCTCTCCACAATTGTAACAATCCATACCCTTGATGGACTTCTTCTTGACGGAGAATTTCTTGCTCTTGTGGTTGAAGTCAATACCTTTCTTGTCAAGCTTCCGTAGCATCTTGGTGGTCTTCCTCATAAGAAGAGCAACTTCATCAAGCCCATCACTCTTGTCATCGTCATCATCATCACTTGACTCTTCTACAATCACCTTCTTCATCTTCTTCTCTTTGCTAGCTTTGAAAGCTATGTCTTGCTTGGTGGAAGAGGAAGAGCCTTCATACTTCTCATATTCTTTGGTGTAGCCCATGTAATCTTCATGGCCCTTAATCTTCCCCAACATCTTAGTGATTGAGTGAGCATTGAGATCATCATAGAAGTAGACGGTGACAATGCTTGAGTACTTGTCACTTGGAAGAGCACTTAGGAATCTTCTCTTGACTTCAAGCTCTTCCATCTTTGTGACATCGAGTTCATTCAATTCCTCTACAAGAGCATTCAAGCGTGAGTACATAGAGTGAGCACATTCATTAGGAAATTTCTTGAAAGTGTTAATTTTATCCATAATAACTTTGTATCGCTCCTCTCTCTCATCCTTAGAACCCATGTGAATCTCAACAAGTTTTCTCCACATTTTATGGGCTTTTGTTTTACTACGAACTTGATTGAAGTTTTCCTTGTTGAGACTTCTAAGGAGAGTGTTCCTAGCCTTAGCATTGAGCCTCGCATGAGTTGCCTCAAGTGCGGTGAGGTTGTTCTCATTAAAGGGCGCGGGAAAACCAACTACGGTGGCCTTAAGCACTTCGGCATCAATGGCATCAAGATATGCTTCCATGCGGATCTTTCAATAGGAAAAATCCTTGCCATCGAAAACCGGAGGAGGCCCTTCACTAGACATCTTGCTCTAGGCGGTGAAGCTTATCCTTTGAGCAATGAGGCTCTGATACCAATTGAAAGGATCAACATGCCTAAGAGGGGGGGGTGAATTAGGCTTTTACAAAATTTAAGCAATAAAAACAATCCTATGCAATAAGCCAATTCAACCCATGTGCCTACAAGTGTGGTTTGTGTCTAGCTAGTGTTGAAAAGAGTTTAGCAACCTAGTTTCAAACCTACTCTAACATGACAATTCTAGGAATAGAAACGTGGAAAGTAAACTTGCTCAAAGTAAAGAGAAGAGTAGGAAGCCGATTTTTCCTGAGGTATCGAGGAGTCGGCAACTCCCCCCTAGTCCTCGTTGGAGCACCCACGCAAGGGTGTAGCTCCCCCTTGATCCGCACAAGGATCAAGTACTCTCGTAGTGGATATCCATTTCCCACTCCGGGACGGCGGATTCCAAACCGAGTACACTTTCTTGGGGCTTCACACAATCTCCACCGTGAGCTCCCAAGATCAACACCACCAAGCCGTCTAGGTGATGCCGAATCACCAAGAGTAACAAGCCAAAGATCTTTACTTGACCTAGACTACACCAAGAGCTAGATGGATGCACACTTGCTACTCCCAAGCACTAAAGAGAGTCCTTAATCTTCTTAAGATCAAGCACACCAATCAATCCAAGTGCCTCTCTTGCCCTCAACACTTCCCAATAGCAGCTAGATGAACAGTGAAACTCGTGTGGCAAGAGAGTCTCCAAGTAGGAGAAGAGTGGCTATAAATAGCCCACTCAAAAGCTCCTAGCCGTTAGTGCTGACGCAGAGGGACCGACTGATTCGGTGCCCTCCAAAGATGGCCACCGAAACAATCGGTGCCTCCTTTGAAAAGAACTTCCAACGGCTAGCCAGTGACCACCGACTGATTCGGTAGCCACCGCCAGTGCTGCACCGAAACAGTCTGTGCGCACCAGAATCAAACTGGCATTTACAGCCACAATGACCGACTGATTCGGTGCTGCTCACCGAATTAGTCGGTCCCCCTTGGGGACATGGGCTAGTGTAGGATCTCGAGGGCCACCGACTCATACGGTGGGTCTTCATCAGGTTCACCGAACCAATCGGTCCCCCCTGGGACATAGGCTACCAGGAGGCCGAAGGCACCGACTGATTCGGTGAGCCCTGCAGACATGGACCGAATAAGTCGGTGCCTCTGTTTGCTTCACAAAGCAAACAGAGCACCGACTAATTCGGTCACTGTCCCAGTGAGCACCGAAATAGTCGGTCCCTACAGAGCAAACTGTTTCAAACTTCTTAAGGCTGAAACTCGCCTAATTCAAAATCTTTGAGTTACCAACCTTCTCAAGGGCTTTGACATAGCTACCTAGCACTAGGTTTCACAAGTGTGCACCACACCTAAACTCTAGTTTTATCTTGGTCAAGCTACCAATCCTTAACCCCCCTTTATAGTATGGCCAAAGGAAAACAAAGACCTAAACTGCTCTAAGTGCCTCTCATCATCCAAACGGCACTTAGGACTAGCTTATCCTTAATCTTCGATCATATCCTTTGCACCAATACAATCATTCACGAATGATGGGGGCCAAGAATACCGTGAAAGCCCATCATTGCACTAACTTAACTTAGTTTCTGCAAAACACTTGTTAGTCGCAATGATAATGTTGCCATTAATCGCCAAAACCGAATTAGGAGCCTAGATGCTCTTTCAGGTGTGCATATACAATCCAATGTACAATGGAAATCCGTATTTCGTAGGTGTGGCATGCTAATGAGGATTTGAAAGGGTATAACCGCATGATGTAAAAACATAAGGGTCTAAACATAACATTGACATAAACCATGCTTATATCGTATTGTGTACCGACATAACCTATAAAAATTCTATTCAATTGTCATGATACTAAAGTAGCTGCCTAAATCGATGCTTAGTATTTGCAGTATTTGCAACTTGTTGGAACAAAATGTTACAACGATGCAACTTCATGCATGTGTGTGTAGCGTTTACAACTTGTTGGACCAAAATGATACAATGATTCAACTTTATGCATGTGTGTGCAACGTTTACAACTTGTTGGACCAAAATAAAACAATGAGGCAACTTCATGGATGGTGGATGCACTTTACTCTTTATCCAAATGTTGCAATTTTTGACGGAGTGTTGTAATGTTTCAACTGTTGTAAAATTTGAATTTAATGTTGCAATGTTTCAATGAGACTTTGATGTTGCGGCGTCTGTTTTTTTCCTGATTTGTTACGGCAGCATGGTCTGGATGTGCCGCTTTCTCGTCCAAGTACCCTCCAAACATTATCCCTCTCCAACTCCAACCACTCATTTGTCTGCTCTCTATAGAAGGCCAAACGGGCTAGGCATGGTGGGCTGACACTGACCCGGTCCGTTTTTGCACGGCACTAGCCCGAAACGGCTCGATAGAATTAGTGCCAGTGTCATGCCCGTGGCTCAGCCCAGTGTCATGCTTGGGCCGCCATCCTGGCCAGTGGCACTAGCACGGGCACGGCCCGCTAATACGGCTAGCACGACCTCGTCACGGGAGTGGCATGACAGCTGTCGATCCGCCCCCCTTGGTCGCCTCCCGACCGTTGGATCCGACCGTTGGGGAGCGCCTATAAAAGCGGCGCCGGCTGAGACTCCTCACCACCATAACCCTAAGTCATTTCCATCTCTCTCGTTCAACTCGCCGCGGTGGCAGCGGCGACTCCTCTCCCCTACCCTCTCTTCTATATCCTCTCTTCACTCTTCTTGTAGATCTCAGGTGGCCTTGCGCCGCCAGTGGCCCGAACTAGCACACAACACGACCATCTTCTACCGTGGTCTCTAAGCCGGAAGTTCACCAAGGTCGGGTATTCACCATTGGAATTGGATTTCAACCTTCGGAATTGCCTCGAAGGTCGGATATTCACCATTGGATTTGGTTTTCAACCTTTGAAAATGCTTGGATTTCAACCTGCGAAGTTCGGATTTCACCCTTCAGGATTATCTCGAAGGTCACATTTCACCCATAGTAATTATCTCAAAGTTTGGGTTTCACCCTTCGTTGGGTCAGTGGAATACCTTTCCCGGCATGATTTTATAAATGGTTTTCGCACTTCGGGATTGTCTCCAAGGTCGGATTTCAATATTAACAATTATCTTGGAGATAGTTTTCGCCCTCAGAATTGTCTTCAAGATCGGTCTCTACCGTTTGGAATTAGCTCAAAGGTTGGATTTCACCCTCCAGAATCAATTAGGAAGCCAGATTTCAGCCTTCGAAATTGATTAGTAAGCCGGATTTCACCCTTCGGGATTATCTTGGAAGTTGAATATGGGAATTGATCCAGAGACCTCAACAATATTTTCTATTCACCTTCGGTCCACTTCAGTGCTGCCGCGGTCGAGTTATGGGCTTCAAAATACGAGGTCCAGGCTTTCGTCTCCAATGGGATTGGTTTTCACCCTTCGACGGAAAAGCAAGGCGGGCACATGATGGTTTCTTCTCCGGCCGTTCGTCAGCCCAGAAGCGACGAGGCCCATTCAGCGATTGGGCTGCCACATCACAACTTGCTACGCACATGATGCCGAAAGTGCCGATCCTTCGTAGGTCAAGGATATCGGTTACGAGGCCCATCCAGCAAGCCAGCAAGCCTACAAACTGCTTCGTAACTAAAGTTGAAAAGCTCAGACCTTCGGCAGGTTGAGCTGATATTCAATTTTGGGCTCTAGCTAGCTGAACCCCGGGCAATTGTGGTACGTATATGTTACATAAGCTTCCACTCAGTTGTTTAACTTGTGCTATATGCCAACCTTCCGCATTATTTTATTCTGCCTTTACAAGGGGCTTTACTCAGTCACTTTTTGCATTCTTGTCATAACAAGAGTGCGCTTTGGAGGTCGCTTGTACGTCAAGCTCAGTTCAATATCGCATTGCGTGAACATGCTATTTTTACCTTTGGTTTCAAGAGCTTGAGCAATAAGCGACGAAAGTGAGGGCAAGTTTTGTCTCCCTTAATTTGTTTTTATTTGTAGAGACTCGACACCAGCAACCTAGCCGGAGCTCCGGCATGCTCCCCTGGCTGATGGAGTTTTTACTCCATTTTTCTCCGAGGTAGTAAAAATTGAATCAGAGTTGTATAGCCGATCTATTTAATGTACTCACTCCATTTCAATTTATAAGTCGTTTGACTTTTTTGGCTTCAAATTTGACCATTCATCTTATTCAAAAAATTATGAGAAATATCAAATTTGTTGTTATGGAATCCTTTATTAATGAAAATTCCTTACGAGTGACTTAAATTTGACTATGTTCGCATAGTTTTAAAACAAATGGTTAAATTTGAGTTTAAAAATGTTAAACCACTCATAATTTAGAATCGAGGGAGTACATGGGATTCATGGGCTTCAGCGAGGCCAGAATCCCGAGGCTTGAGTCACGGCGGTGCACGCATGATTGACCGGCAAGAGGATCCCTCGGCGGTGGCCGCCTGCAGTTAAGCTCGACACGAAAATGAAATCCACGGCATTTAGAAGTTTCATTGATCCGCCGGACTGCCGGAGGTACATCACTCCTACATAGGGATGGCCATGGGTGCCCGCGACCTGCAACCCGCAACCCGATGGGTTTTTGCTCTATCAGCGCACGGGTGTGGCTCAATTTCTAGACCCATGGCTCTATCAATAGGTAAAATGTTAGACCCAGTGGGTTTGTGGGCATGGGTTTGGGATTAGTGTACCCATGCCCGCAAACCCATGGGTTTTTTAAACCCGGTCTAATATACAACAACAGCCCACCAAACCATATATTGCTCTAAAATTTCTTTTAAAGCTTGCTCCATTTAACATCATATAGATAATTGATGTGCCCCAAACCCTAAACCTAGTCCCTAAATTCCACATCTCTTGCTCATCCAGAGTTGAACCTTTTAATTTGGTGTCTTAGTACTGTTTGAAGCTATTATTTGTGCCAATGTCCATATTAGTAGTGGTCAATTGTTTATATTGTTCGTGGATATGGGCGACCCGCTAGTGCTCGCAAACCCGCTGGGCATGGGTTTGGGTCAAATTTTGAATGCGTCGTTGGTCATGGGTTTATTCGTGGGCAAGATTCATATTCGTGGGCATGGGTTTAGGATGTAAAACCCAGCGGGTTTGAACCGATTGCCATCCATACTCCTACAATCATATATAATCTTCTGGTTTTGATGCGGCGTTTGTAAAAATCATCCGCACTGCTACTTTCCGTCCATTTTTCTTGTGTTTGCATGCAGTGTCAAAATCCCCATTGGCTACGGTCCGGCGGCGCGCTCGGTGGCCAGGTCGCGCAGCCGTAAATAAAGGCTCTGGCCGAGGCCATGAAGCTCAAACCTCCACCATGCGCGCTGCGTACAAAGGATAACTTAGCACGTAGAAACTGACATAGAAACAAAAAGTGTAGCTTTTGTTCCTGTGACGAGACGATTCAACATCTCCTTATTGATTGCCATATAGCGAAATTCCTATGGAGAGCGGTACAGTTTGCCTTTGATTTACAACCACCCACTATTACTACTCATATATTTGGTAATTGGCTTAGAGGGGTTGACACTAAATTGAAAAGGCAGCTGTTAGTAGGAGCATCTGCGTTATGTTGGGCTATATGGCTTAGTAGGAATGACATTGTTTTTTACAAGTCTCCAATGAAAACATATATACAGGTACTCTTCCGGGGAACATACTGGCTCCGGTTTCGGGCGCAACTACAAAGGTGTGAAGAAGATAAGGAGCTGATGAAGAAGGCAGGCCAAGCTATAGAGGTCTTGGTCATGCATATCTTTGCCAACCATGGATGGAGATTTAGTAATAGGATTGGTCCTTAAATAAGCGTCTTCATCAAACTTTGTTGGCTATTTCAGCATGTAATTTCCTTTTACGAGTGTGATTGCAGACGTTTGTGCTACAAAGTATGTAATAACTAGTTGTAGTCTCATATGATGTGAGGTCAAAGCTGGGTACTTTCCCATTATCTAAAAAAGAAGATGGCCGGCGGGCCAGGCAAGGAGGCAGTGGCGCTATCGAGTGCAACACCGCCTGAAGCAGGAAGCCATCCTTCATGGCGTTGAGCACAAGAGGAAATCAAATTCGTCTCTACGTGAACTCAACATGCAAGGACCAAGGACAGGCTGCGGCTTCTATGTCTCATAACCTGTGTCTTCGAGATAATTAACGATAAATAAATCATCCAAATTTAATTCTGATTACATCATTGTGTTGGTTATAATTAGATCTTCAAAACTAAACCACACTTGATCATGTTTGGACTATATATTTTTTCTGGAATATTTTTTAGGTTAAACATATTATTTTAATAGAAAAATATTCTAAATATATATATAATTCAAACATGGTCAAGTGTGGTTTAGTTTTGAAGATCTTATTATAACAAACACAATGGTGTGATCAGAATTGAATTTGGTCTATTTATTTAGCGTTAATTGCTATGGAGACACATGTTATGAGACACAAGTCGCAGCCATTATTGACGGAGATGGGCGTCCGGCCATCACGCGTCAGCAGTAAAGCATGATGCATGAAGGACTAAGAGAATCAATCTGCATGTGGAGTAATTACAATTATTTGGTTCCATTCTTATCTCGGCATGTAAATGGAGCAAATCACGGATCCCATGGCTTGTCCTTGGGGTGCGTGGTAGGGGTAGCCGGGTAGGGCATGATGCATGGCGAGGAAGTAAAAGCTTCATGGCTGACTACATTTTATTGTTGGAAATTAATTCACAGATACGACATTTTAGCCTTGTTGGAAATTATTCATATCAAATATGACACAGCGCTTCTCTGTATGGATAATTACGTTTCTGCAGGGGGAGGAATAACTTCTATATATAAAATTATACCCATGACTTCAAGATAATATAGTGACTAGTTACTTCTCTAATCTCTGCAAGAGGTCACCACTAGACAACCAAACAGTGAGAAGATGAGAGTATTTTCCTGATGTTAGGAGTATTTCTCCAAATATCTGGAGTATTTTTCTTCATTTGATAAAAGAGCACTATTCGAATGGCGTGGGGAGTATTTTTCAAATGTAAAGAGTATTTTCCATTTGACAATGAAAAGTTTTCAAGTGTCAAGAGTATTTTCAATTGGCTACGAGAGTATTTACTTTCTAAATGCAGGAGTTTTTTTTTCAAACGTACGTCAAGACTAATTTTAGTTGACTACGTACAATGTGTTTTTATAATGACAAGAATATTTTTTAATTGACAAGAGGTACGTTTTCCACCCGTCAGGCGTATAAGGTCTATTAAATTACTGCCTTGGCAATAAAAAATACTTCTCAGGTCTTTAGAATTATTCCTTCTGTGCATGGTGATTTACTTCTTTTGAACAGTACGTGCCATGGTATTGCTGATAGAATTTGAATTGTCAAAATCATTCTCCCTCTAGATGGTCAATTACACATTTGAGACAACGCGATAGTATTGCATTCACAGCAATTAGCACAAATTCTAAAGGTTCACAGAATTCTCAACACAAATTCACAGTCATAAGCATTCACATGAAGCATCATTCACAGAATGAATTGGTCGTTGCAACAAGTTTTGGTGGCGATGTTGTATTTCGTGGCAATAAGCATATAGCTATCGTTGCAACCCACCCGTTGTCGCATCAGATATTTGAAATATATTGCTTCAAAACAAGGATATTTGAAATGTATAAAAGCACCCGTGAGTGCCAGTCTTGCGAATAGCACGTAGTTAAATCCAAGAACCCTGTTGTTTATTTAGTAGATGAATACATGTTGATCCTCCAATCCTGTCATGTCAAGAATGCATATGGTTGATCGACATGAACCAGCTAGTGGTTTGCCTTTCAATGTTTACCATAACCGCATTGCGCATGGCATTCCTCCAACGAACCAAGGCAAACATCTGTCGGTCTACAGCAAAACAGCACAGGTCTTTCAGGAGGGGGAGGGCTTGGAAAACATTGCTTGTGGTTACTGCTAGGATCATCAGCATTGTAGCTGCTTGCCCCCATCATCGACTCGCTCGTAGTGCGGTCTGTGCTTTGACCTATTCATCACAAGTCACATGTATCTTCTCAAATTTAGGAAAACAAAACGAATCGTATTTAATCGATGCGTATGCTTGAAACATATGAATATTCTATCTCACTAAAAAAAACTTCGAAAACATAGGTGTGATTCAAAGTTTCAAACTGTTACCACTTATAAGAGCAGGAATGAGACAAAACACCAAAAGAATCAAGGCAAGCAGCCAGACTCCTTCTATGCGCTTGGCACACCTCGTCATTGTGACGGTCAAGTTGATTTGGATCCTTTGGAAAATGTGACTAGCGACCAAGATGAGTGTAATCTACTCTGGCAACATCTTGTTTATATAGAACATGTGCAATTAATATTATCTAATAGTGCTAAAATTTATACATAGCAACAAGGGGTAGTGGCTTATCTTCTACGGCATGGTTCTAATGCTATTGCTAAATATAGCTTATCTATAATCAATTATCAGCATAAAGTAGTACTGGGATTATATTACCTCCATCCCAATTTATAAGGCATTTGACTTTTTTTACCCCAACTTTAATTTGACCACTCGTCTAATTCAAAACATTTGTGCAAATATAGTCAGATTTAAGTCATTCTTGAAGATTATTCATTAATAAAGCAAGTCATAACAAAAAATTGATATTTTACATAATTTTTTGAATAAGACAAATGGTTAAAGTTAGAGCCAAAAAAGTCAAACCACTTATAAATTGGGATGGAGGGAGTAACCGGCAATAAGGGTAGTGGTTATCTTGTAGTTTGATTCTAACGCTACAGCTAAATATGGTTTATATCCAATTAATATCATCATAAAAAAGTGCTAAAATTATACCTGGACGCATGGGTAGTAGCCGATTTTTTTATTTGTGGTAATTAACGTAATCACAATTTTAAATATAGTAGTTAAATACTAGATCAAGGAGTTCGATGCCATGGGTGCCGGAATCCTCGAGCCATACCGATGCAGGGACCGCTTCAAGCCGAAGCCCGACTAGGGCCGAGCCCGCCTTCGCCAACTCTTGGTCGTATTGTGCCCTGTTTTCTTTTTTTATTTTTGGTAATTAATTATTCTGGAATTTTAAAACTAGTAAATCAGGATGGAAACTTAAAACTAGTAAACATAGCATCTCCAGCAATGACCCCTACTTTGCATGTGAAGCAGGGGTTGGCCCCAGCTTTCTGGGGCTTTTGATTTTATATTTAATTTCAGCAATAGCCCCTACTTCCGTCCCCTTCTTTAGCTATGACGGGGGACCTATATGGCATTGTCTATTTCTCCTTTCTTAACTGATAGATGGGACCCACTTATTCTCTCCTTCTCCCCTTCCTTCTTACTCCTCTCTCCCTATCCCCGTGCGGCGGTGGGAATGTGCGGCCGTACGAAGGAGATGCTACGACAAGCAGCGAGCGGTGGCACTCCTCTGGTCTTACCGTAGCAACAGGCGCCAAGCGTTGTTTACCTCGTTTGGTCAGAGAGGAAAGGGCATACGAGGTTGGCATGGGCGGCGGCGCTCCTTCAATGTGGAGGAGCTGAGGAGAAGGTGCATCGGCCCCTCTTTTGTGGCAGCAGCACTGTTAGAGCTAGGATTTGGTGGCAGCAGATCTGGGCCAGTGTGACGATGTTGTGGCTATATAGCGGCGCAGATCGAGGAGCGGGGATGCATGGAGGGGTAGGGACATGTGGTCGGGACGTGTGGTGGCGCAGGGGAGCGGGGTCATCACAGAGGTGCAGAGGAGCAGGGATGCTGGTTTTCCCGTGCGGCGGAGGAGGGGCAACCACAAGGAAGAAGAAGCCACAAGAGGGGAAAAAGCGACACACTGTAATGTAGGAGTCTCCCTTCCCACCCATCGAAGAAGGGACTAGAGGAGGAAAAGAAAGGGCCTCCATACTCTAGGGGCCCGAGTAGGGGCTCTGCTGGACTACCCTTTTTTTTCCCCTCGACCCTTACTTTTTAGTAAAGGTTTGAGTAGAGGCCTTGCTGGAGATGCTCCAAGAGCAAGTCCAGCAATAGCTCCTACTTTCTTGAAGTGTTAACCCCAACTTTCTATGGATCTAATTTTTTACTCAACTCCAACAACGACCCCTACTTTTACCTTAGTTACATGATAGGTGGGCCCAACATATTCTCTCTCTCTCTCTTCCCTCGTTTCTTCCTCCTCCCGGTCCCGAAACCAGATCCCAACCGCGCGGGGGTCATTTTCGGTCGCCGGAGCTTCGACAAGGGCACGAAGCCCGACTAGTGCCAGAGGAGCAGGCTGGCAGTGACCTAGGGTGGCGGTGTGATGACCTGAGCGGCGACATGGTGGGTTTCAGTGACGGGGAAGAGGCTGATTCAAGGTCGCCATTGCAGATTTGAGGACGCTGGGGCTCGATTCGAGGTTGCCATGTCTGATTTGATGTTGTTGGGGCTCGATTCAAGGTTGCCATGGCCGATTCATGACGTGGAGGTGTGGCCGGAGGTGACGGACATGGGCGGTGGCAACGATGGGCATGGGCGGCGGAGGCAGTGGAGGGGGAGGCATAGGGGAAGGTTGGGGAGGAAACAATAGCAAGTAACGAAGGGGTCGTCGGCCGCCTAGTGATGGGGAGCGGTCACCGGCCACTTGGCGGAGTAGAGCTGGTGTTCCCATGGGAGAAGAAGTGATGTACGGGGAGAAGAAGAGCGACACGCGAGAGGAGTAGGGGCCTCTCTACTCACCCGCAGGAGAAGGGGCTCAAAGGGAAAAAGTAGGGCCTCCCTAGAGTAGGGGCCTAAGTAGGGGCCTTTCTTGAGTGATGAGGACATCCGCACCAACGATACAACCACGTCAGTGACGCCTCCGCTTACTATCGCTGGTCCAATTACTCGTGCTCGTGCCCGACAACTTAAACATCAAGAATCATGGAGAAGGGCGAACGGGAAAGGGAATCGCGCACGCTGGATTTGGACTGCAGCAGAACACCAACTTGTGACGCACACCACAGATGCATACGGAGTCGGATTCGGATGATCAAGTACTTCATGGAACGGGCTTGGAGTCTAGTTTCACATGGATTTGGAAGCATGACGATATCTGTTCTGAGGCGTCCGCAATCGTCAAATCTTTGACCGCATGTCAATCTGTCCAGGGTGCTGCGCCACCTCATTTGGCCCAATGGGCCGTGTATTAAGTGGGGCCCATTAGGGGCCGTGTCCTAGGGTTGGAGCACGACACCAGCCCCCTGTGGTCGACCTCCCCCCTGTCATATACCTCTTAGCCGCCTCCAAGAACACTCGGGTTTGGTTTAGATCAAGTTTAGCTTTCGCTACTTGCCTTCAAGCGCGTGTGCTGATCCAGCCACCCGTCTTGTTGTATTCGGAACCCCATCTTCAGATTGATATCGTGATTGTGTTTGAAACTTCTCATTCAGATCTCGTAATTTGAGTACTTGTATACTTGTTCTTGCTAGTTCTTCGATTGCTTGCAGGAACGGGTGCCCTAGTGGCCGGGTGACGCGCTCCACAAGATCGCGGCAGCCATTGGAGGTGGTGTATCGGTTGCTAAGGCGCAGCCCCAGAAGGCTGTTGTCGGGTCATGAACGTCACCACCATTATCCAATCGAGTTATCTTCCACCTCTCATCGAAAGATCGGGCGTCAAACCCTAGCGGGTTCGCATCATTGAGTGCATTTTTTTTTGTCCTCAGCTCCTACTTTTTAGTAGGGGCTTGAGTAGGGGTCTTGCTGGAGTTGCTCTAAGGACACTACCTCAGGGTTGTGGTTAGGACATTTTTTCCTTACTAGTAAGGAAACTATTGTTAATGGTGTCATTACTTGGTTGGCCGGTCGAATATATCTATTAACCATACCACATTAAACTATATCGTATTTGTTATCTTATGTAATCGTGCAAGAGATTGTTGTTCTCCCATTTACTAATCGCAGATTGACAGGGCCTAAGGGGCCCAAACAATTTCCTTGTTTTGATGACATGGTCTCTTTCAAGGGTTTCGTAATGGCTTCATATGTTGCCTATCTCTCATTTGAGGATTAGCGTCGAGGAGTGGCGCACGAGTCGAATGGCTTCTTGTTTTCTGGAATGTTGGCTAGATCACAATAAAATACTACTCCTATATAGTAATGTTTTTTATTGATTCCCCGAAAGTTGAGTATTGTTCTTTGCATATGCTGGACGTGAGGCACAAGGCCAGCTCTGTTGAAAGAATACGTTTATTTCTACCAGATTTTAATTTGAGGAAAATTACATCAACCAATTCGATTGTTCTATGATTCAGATCTAATAGCAGACATATGAGAAGAAACAGAATCAAACACATGTACGTGGTAAATAGATTCATCTTTACTTACATATTAGCACTCTATCCTCATGAGGACTCGACACAGTGCAGATCATATATGAGGCATCATAGAATGTGGACCATCAGCTTCGAGCGGTCGTGTAGTGACACTGCTGTCGGCGTTCGGATTTGTCGGTCCGACACCAACCAGTGATTGCGCTGCGAAGCACGTCTCCTGATGATGCTGCAAGGTTGACACGGGTACTCGAGGGTTTATCCTGGTTCCGTCCATGGGGCTGTACGTCCAGCAATTGGTGCAGAAGCATCATGTGTCTTGCACCGGGGGTGCTTATAGTAGGGATTTACAAGCAATGCGGGAGAGGGAGAGAGGCTCCCAAGTCTCTTGATAGAAATGATTGAGGCGAGTGCCAATATCGAGGGTGGTGTGTATGTATTCGTTGGAGGCGCTTTGGTTCTTGTCACCCCGAGTGTGCCCTCCTCTCCCCCCTCAGCTCTACCGACCACTTTGCGATTCTACCAGAGACTTCTCGATTCTAGATTATCTCTCACAGGAGGAAAGACGACACCACGGTGATGGGGTGGGCTTCGAAGTAGTGGCGTAGATTATGTCGTGCCAACACCATGGCGTAAATTAGTGTTGATGGTCAAAATTGACACATAGCCGATTCAGAGAATCTGGCGGACACAAACCGGAACTTCCGGTTTGCTGAAACCGGAACTTTCGGTTTTGCTAGAAGTCCGAGTAGAATTAAGGAAACTGATGGTTCTTGGTTTGTAAAAGGATTTCCTTGCGGGGTAAGACCTCCCCACCCTATAAATATAAAGGGTTGCGGCCGATTGAGGTTAATCACAACACAATCGATCTAATATATTATTTACTTTTATCTCCAAACCCTAAATCTTTTCCAACCTCTTTTTGCTTTCTTCTTTCGTCTCGACGGCGACCGAAGACGTTCTGAGTGGCCTGCCGATCTCAGAGCAACCCTAGGCGCACCATCCCTGACGGGGTCCCTCCCGGGGTGGTGATTTTAGATTTTCCAACAAAACCCGATAGAACCAGAACTTCTGGTTTGCCTAAACCGGAACTTATGGTTTGTGCTGAGAGTTGATTCCGACGACTGCGCGATCTAGTGCTTGCTGTGTGTTGTCCAGAAAAAGCGTCAACACACTTTTGGCGACTCCGCTGGGGACAAGAGATCAGGTTATTGAGACCGATCTACTAAACCCTAGCATGATGGGCTTCGACGTTGGAGAAGACAACATCGTTGCGACTGTCATGGAGGATCTCAGTCCGGAGGATCATGAAAAGTACATGGCACTTGAGAAGCACCTCCAGAGCGAATTCTTGAAGACCTTCCGGAAGGGCCGGGAAGATCATCGAGCCAAACGGGTACAAGAATTCGTGATGCCCGCCTTCAAGTTGAACAATGACCAGATAGAGGTAATTCACAATGTAAGCAATTCAAATCCTGAGTTATCTTCTTCTAAACCTGGTATTGGTGTCCCTGATCATATATCACCAGAGATGGTTACTATGTTGTTTGATAAGTTAGAGGTTATGGAAACAAGGAATATGGAATTAAATAATGAATTCTTAGCTTACAAACAAAATATGTCTAGCTCTCAACAATACGCATCAGCTACACCAGATGGTGTTCCTCAGGAACCCTTATACGGTATGCCATTGGGTTTTTATCTAGGACAAACAGCACCAGGAGCTACACCGCTGCCGAGCCAGGCAAAACCGGAAGTTTCGGTTTCTTCAACCGGATGTTCCGGTTCTATGACTCTGGTGCCTGAACAACCCTTGCCTTTATCAGTTGTGCCCAGTTCGGTTGTTCCAAGCCGGACTAACGCAGTAGCAAATTTTATACCATCTAATTCAGTAGCAGCACATGCGTCACATACTCCAAGTACTTTAATTTCCACACATGGTGTTCCAAATGCTGTTTATGGAGGGTATGCAGGGCGCACTCAAGCTAGTTATATTCCTCCTTTGAATCAAAGGTTTAATAATATTCCACAGTAGCCAAATAATTCTAATTGGAATACTGAGTTTGCTAGATTTAAGGATGATTTGGCTGGTTTGATGAAAAATAAACTGGGTGTTGATATTGGTAATTCTAAGTTATATCAAAAACCATATAGTGCCGAGTTTGATTATGTTGCTTATCCTGTTGGTTGGCGTGTTCCTGATTTCATTAAATTTAGTGGTGATGAGAATAGGACTACTTGGGAATATATTAGTCAATACATGGCTCAGATAGGTGAAGCAGGTTTTTATGAAGCATTAAGAGTGCGTTTGTTTTCATTGTCTTTGACTGGAATTGCTTTTGCTTGGTTTTCATCTTTAGCTCCTGGTTCAATTACTTCATGGAGTCAATTAGAGCAAAAGTTTCATGATCACTTTTGTAGTGGGAGTCCTCAGTTGAAATTGACAGATTTAACATCGGTTAAGCAAGAAAGGGAGGAGACGGTTCTTGAATATTTTAGATGTCTCAAAGATACAAAGAACCGTTGTTTTAATTTGTCGATTTCTGATGTTGATTTTGCTGATGTTGCACTCAAGGGCTTAAGATCTTCTATTAGAGAGAAATTAGAGAATCATGATTTTGTTTCAGTTGCTCAAGTGCAAATAAAAGCTTTGTTGCAAGAAAATAGGATTAAAAATGCCAAAGAAAGTTCTAGGCCTCATCGGTCTAACTTTCATGTTGTTGATTATGAATCCGATAGTACAGACGATGAGGACAAAGATGTTTATATTGCTGAGTTTGTTTGGCCATCTAAGTCTAAATCTTATTCTTGTACTTCATTAAAGCCAGCTCATAAGAGTCGGCAATTGGAAATGAAATTTACATTTGATGTTTCTAAATAAGATCGTATCTTTGATGAGTTGCTTAAGAATGGGAACATCAAGACATCTCATACTATGCCGCCACCTGAAGAATTGAAGAGACGAGCATATTGTAAGTTTCATAATTCTTTTTCGCATGCCACTAATGATTGTAATGTTTTCCGTTGACAGATACAATCGGCCCTAAATGAAGGACGGTTGACTATCCCTACAATGCAAGTAGACAAGACACCTTTCCCTGTCAACACTATGGATCTGCAACAGCCTAAAGTTTTGATTCGGCCACATCAGGCCGAAAAGGCTAAGGGCAAGAATGTGGTGATTGGTGAAGGCCGACCGGAAGACGTACGAAATAAAGCATTGACTAGAGAGGTGGTATGTGAGAAGACTCCTAATGGTAGAGAGTCATTCAGAGTTACTCTCAGAGCTCCTGATCTCGGGGGGCATGTTTTACCTGAAAAAAGGATTGAAAAGGCAGCTGAATCAGATGCACCGCAGGAACCGGAAGTTCCGGTTTTGTCTCTGGACGTCCCAAAATGTTAAAACCCAAAAGTCCAGAGATTGGAAAGTGGAAAGTAAATGAAGCTAAGAACCAGAGCAAGAAGTTCAAGTCGGGACCAACCTTTGATCAACTTCTTGCTAAATATTCATATCAAAGCAAGGCCGGTACAGGTGATCGGCCATTAAAAAAAGAGCACGATCTCCTGAGTACGGGAATAGGAGTATTTCACCACAATTGCCTGCCATTAGACAGAGGGGAGAACTTGGACCTGTATGGGATGATAATGGAGTGATGTGGATGCCTTATTATCCTGCAGAGCATGGATCATTTCACCCAGGGCAGCAATCACCAAGAAGGTCTGTGATGGATAGGTTGGCCTTGCCTGTGCGAGATCGGTTGGCGCCACGTCGATCTGACTGGAGGCAACCGAAACTTCCGGTTTATCAAAACCGGACCTTCCGGTTTAGTCAGAAGAAGCAGGAAGTATCACCAAGGTGGGTTTATCGTCCTAAGCAGAAAATTGATGGTGCTCAGAAGATGGATATTGATCTTGAGAGGACCACAAGCAATGACATTATTCAGATTGGTCAGATGGATGTTCCCATGAAGGATGGTGGCAAGAGGCCGATTAGAATTGGTGATCGGGTCATGCCTTCTGTTCCAAAGACATCCATTAACAAAGATCAGGAAGCTGGTGGTAGCAAGTCAAGTGATAAATGTTTTCTTCCACAGTGGTGTCCTTCTGGGTTGACTCGCACCCAAAAGAGAAAGTTACAGAGGCTTCGTCAACAAGAGTAGAAGGAAAGAGAGCTAGAAAGACAACGGGATAAGTGCTTTAATGACTATAGGCCAATGATTCCTCAGAAGCAATGGAGGATCAAGGTTGTTGCTCAGACAGAGGAGAATCCGGATGTACCGATTTCAGAACCAGAGGTACCGGTTTGAAAAGAAGTGTCACAGATAGAGCTGGAACAGGAACTTCTGGTTTTGGAACAAGAAGTTCCGGTTTTGACAGAGACAGCAGGAGATGTGGATGCCAAGGCTTTAGAAGGTGACAAGATGGTGATTGATCCTGAAGAGAAAGATGATGAGCAGCTTGTTGACTATGATTCCTCTCTTGAACGCATGAATCTTGATGTTAATGTTGTTCATTTGTCTTCGAACTATTATGTTGTTCCAGAAGAAGAATTAGCTCATCTGGATTTTGGTCCGAAGGAAGCAATATTCAAGAGGCCAGATGATGATGTTAATCATTTGAAGGCATTATACATGAAGGGGCATATTAATGGGAGACCTATCACTCGTATGCTTGTTGATGGGGGTGCTATTGTGAATTTAATGCCTTACTCTTTGTTTAAGAAGTTAGGAGGCACAAATGAGGAGCTGATCAAGACCAACATGACTGTCAGTGGCATAGGAGGAGGCGAGCCGATCAGTGCTAAGGGCGTTGTTTCCATGGAGCTTATTGTTGGAAGCAAGACATTGGCCACTGCTTTCTTCGTTGCTGAGACACAAGGTAATTTCAGCTTGATCCTTGGGCGTGATTGGATACATGCGAATAGATGTGTGTCATCCACCTTGCATCAGTTTTTAGTTCAATGGGTGGATGATGATATTGAGATAGTACATGGTGATACATCGGCTTGTGTTGCTGTAGCTGATAGTTCTACCATAGGTGTGCATGATAGCTTCAAATGTATTTCTGGTTTAGATCTTTCAGATTTTGATCTTATTAGTTGTACCAAGGATGGCTTTGTACCTGTTGTTTTAAAGCCGATTGATAATCGGTTGAATCATATTATGAAATGAATAAAAATTTAGATTGGTTACAACAAAGGCTTGAACATTATCGGGCACATGAGAACGATATGTGTGAAGCTATTGAAGATTTCGATGATTTGAGCAAGTTAGGACAGGGGTTTACGTCGGTTGATGATTTAGAAGAGATTGACATTGGTGATGGTATTATACCTAGACCGACGTTTATAAATAAGAATTTATAAGCCGATTATAAGTCTGAATTAATCGAGCTCTTGAAGGAATATGTTGATTGTTTTGCATGGAATTACACTGAGATGCCTGGTTTAAGCCGAGAGTTAGTTGAGCATCGGCTACCAATTAAACCTGGGTTTAGGCCATATAAACAACCTGCTAGGTGCTTTAATACTAGTATGTATGACCGAATTAAGGAAGAGATTAATCGGTTATTGGAAGCAAAGTTTATTAGGCTTTGTCGATATGCTGATTGGGTTTCTAACATTGTGCCTGTGGAGAAAAAAGGGACAGCTAAGCTTAGAGTTTGCATTGACTTTAGAAATCTCAATAGAGCTAGTCCTAAAGATGAATATCCTATGCCTATAGCCGATATGCTTATTGATTATGCTTCTGGACATAGTTATTAGTTTTCTTGATGGTAATGCTGGTTATAATCAAATTTTTATGGCCGAAGAAGATACGTCTAAAATGGCTTTTATATGTCCGGGTTTTGTTGGTTTATTTGAGTGGGTTGTTATGACTTTTGGATTAAAGAATGCTGGCGCTACTTATCAAAGGGCAATGAATTTAATCTTTCATGATTTGCTTGGTGTTATTCTTGAAGTATACATTGATGATATAGTTGTGAAATCGGCTGGTTTGAGTTCTCATTTGGCTGATTTGGGGCTTGCTTTTGAGAGAATGCATCGGTATGGATTGAAAATGAATCCACTCAAGTGTGCTTTTGGTGTATCGGCTGGAAAGTTTTTGAGTTTTATTGTTCATGAGAAGGGCATAGAGATTGATCCTAAGAAGATTGGTGCTATTAAAAAGGTAGAAGCTCCTACATGTAAGAGAGATTTGCAGAAGTTTTTGGGCAAGGTGAATTATTTGAGGAGATTTATTTGTAACTTGTCCGGGAAAGTAAGTGCTTTTACTCCTATCCTTCGGTTGAAGAATGAAATAGATTTTGCTTGGGGGGCAGAGCAACAAGAAGCTTTTGATAAGATTAAAGAATATTTATCTTCGCCACCGGTTATTAAAGTGCCTACGAGGGGAGTTCCTTTCAAGTTGTATGTGGTTGCCGAAGATATTGTTATTGGAGCTGTTTTGACTCAAGAAACCGAAGGTAAGGAACATATTATTGCTTATGTGAGTAGAAGATTACTGGATGCTGAAACAAGGTACACGTTTATTGAGAAATTATGTTTATCATTATATCATGCTTGTACTAAATTGAGACATTATTTATTGTCAAGTTCTTGTATAGTAGCATGCCAGACCGACATAATTAAATATATGTTGCATAGACCAATTTTGAGTGGTAGGATTGGTAAATGGGCTTATGATCTTGTTGAATATATGTTGCATAGGCCAGATTGTAGCGGATTTTATTGTGCAGCATCGAGTTGATAATAAGTTTCAATTAGAGGTCGGTCTTATTGCTTTTACTCCATGGAAACTGCATTTTGATGGATCGGTTTGTAGAAGTGGTTGTGGTGTTGGTATTATTCTTATATCACCGAATGGTGTGGTTTTTGAGGCACTTAACCAATTGGAAGTTAGATGCACAAACAATCAAACCGAATATGAGGCTTTATTATTCGGATTAGAAATTTTGCATGAAATGGGAGTGAAGCATGTAGAAGCATATGGTGATTCTTTACTAGTGGTGCAGTAGGTTTCTAGGATATGCCAATGTTTAGATGGGGTTTTGAATGCATATCTTGATAAATGTTTAGATATGATATCCTTTTTTGATGAATTCATTATTTATCATGTACCACGAGAAGAGAATCCAAAGGCAAATGCTCTGGCACAACAAGCATCTGGTTATAATGTTCAGAAGAAGAATTTTCATGAAAAGAAACCGATAGTTTGTGATGCTGAAAGCTGTTTGCTGGAAAAACCGGAACTTCCGGTTTGGTGATGATGTTGCTGTATTGGCAGAATCGGAGCCACCGGTTTCAGAAATCGGAAGTACCGGTTTTATTGCTGAAAATGTTGCTTCGTCTATTGTGTCTACTGGGACAGTAAAGGATGAAGTGGAAGATTGGAGGAAGTCTTTGATTGATTATTTGCAGAATCCTAATCAGAAGGTTGATCGAAAAGTCCGACGATGGGCATTTAAGTTCACTTTGGTGGATGGTGAATTATATCGTCGGACGGCAGATGATTTATTACTGAAATGTTTGGATAATGATATAGCAAAAGTGGCCACGGGTGAAGTTCATGAAGGTATTTGTGGTACGCATCAATCGGCTCCTAAAATGAAGTGGCTTCTTCGAAGGGCGTGCTTTTATTGGCCAAATATGATTGCCGATTGTTTTCGTTACTATAAGGGATGTGAAGAATGTCAAAGATATGGGGATATTCAGATGGTTCCTGCTGCATTAATGCATCCTATTATCAAGCCATGGCCATTCCGAGGATGGGGATTAGACTTTGTTGGAAAAATTCATCCTTCATCATCAAAAGGGCATTGCTTCGTATTGGTGGCTATTGATTATTTTACTAAGTGGACTGAAGCAGTTCCTTTGAAGAATATGACACATAGGGAGGTAATTGAGTTTATTAAAGAGCATATTATTCATAGATTCGGTATTCCACAAACTCTGACTACAGATCAAGGTACGTCTTTCATATCTAAAGAAGTGCGTGAGTTTTTTGGGTCTTATGGAATTAAATTGATCAATTCATCTCCATATTATGCTCAAGCTAATGGTCAAGCTGAATCTAGTAATAAGATTTTGATAAAGCTCATCAAGAAAAAGATAGAAGAGAGTCCTAGAAATTGGCATGAGTTGTTATCTGAAGCTTTATGGGCTCATAGGATATCTAGGCATGGTGCTACTAAAGTTACTCCTTCTGAGCTTGTATATGGGCAAGAGGCCGTTTTACCCTTAGAGGTGAATCTTGGCGCATATAGGCTAGCTAAGCAAAATAATCTTGATGCTATTGCTTATCATGATTTGATGATGGACAACATTGATGAAGTCACTGATAAGATATTGGAGGCCTTGAAGGAGATTGAGAAGGACAAGATTCGAGTTGTTAGAGCATACAACAAGAAGGTGAAATCAAAAGCATTCCAGGTTGGAGATTTGGTTTAGAAAACGATATTACCTATAGGGGCAAAGAGCAATAAATTTGGTAAATGGTCTCCAAATTGGGAAGGGCCGTATCGGATAATAAGAGTAATGTTTGGGAATTCTTATATGCTGGAAACATTACAAGGTCAGATGTTACCACGGGCTCTCAATGGGAGGTATTTGAAGAAATATTATCCAAGTGTATGGCAAGATGCTTAATGAGTTATGGCCGATGGTTAATGAACATCGCCCTTAGAGTTTTTATGGTGGAAATATGTCTTCTGGTACGTAAACTTCACCAAAAAACAGGGGGGCATCTGTTGATGGTCAAAATTGACACATAGCCGATTCAGAGAATCTGGCGGACACAAACCGGAACTTCCGGTTTGCTGAAACCGGAACTTCCAGTTTTGCTAGAAGTCCGAGTAGAATTAAGGAAACTGATGGTTCTCGGTTTGTAAAAGGATTTCCTTACGGGGCAAGACCTTCCCACCCTATAAATATAAAGGGTTGTGGCCGATTGAGGTTAATCACAACACAATCGATCAAATATATAATTTACTTTTATCTCCAAACCCTAAATCTTTTCCAACCTCTTTTTGCTTTCTTCTTTCGTCTCGACGGCGACCGAAGACGTTCTGAGTGGCCTGCCAATCTCAGAACAACCCTAGGCGCACCATCCCTGACGGGGTCCCTCCTGGGGTGGTGATTTTAGGTTTTCCAGCAAAACCCGATAGAACCGAAACTTCCGGTTTGCCTAAACTGGAACTTCCGGTTTGTGCAGGATTTTGCTGAGAGTTGATTCTGACGACTGCGCGATCTAGTGCTTGCTGTGTGTTGTCCAGAAAAAGCATCGGCAATTAGCTTCTGGATTTGTGGGTACCTTGTCTTGGTATCCGACAGAACCTCGCTGATGAAATACACTAGCCTTTGGACTGACAGAGCATGCCCTTCCTTGGTTCTCTCTACAACCATAACAACGTTGACTACCTGGGTAATCGCAGCCACATAGAGATAGAGGGGCTCGCCTTCCTTTGGCGACGTCGTATTGGAGCGTTCGTGAGTGCTGCCTTAAGCTTGTCGAGGGCTTCCTGAGCCTCCGCAGTCTAGGAGAAGTGTTCGGTCTTCCTCAAGAGTCAGTACAAAGGCAAGCCTTTCTCGCCGAGGCGCGAGACGAAACGGCTGAGGGATGCCAAGCACCCCATGACCTTTTGTACCCCCTTTAGGTCTCGAATCGGCTCCATTCGCTGGATAGCCATGACATTTTCAGGGTTGGGCTCGATGCCTCGCTGGGAGACGATGAAGCCCAAGAGCATGCCTCGAGGTACCCCAAACACACACTTCTCAGGGTTGAGCTTCACCTCGTGAGCCCTAAGGCAATTGAACACGACTCGAAGGTCGCGTATCAGGTCATCCACCTTCCTAGATTTCACAACGATGTTGTCGACATACGCTTCTACGATACGACCTATATGATCTCCAAATACATGGAACATACAACGTTGATAAGTGGCTCCAGCGTTTCGAAGACTGAAGGGCATCGTGACATAGCAGAACATGCCGAAAGGAGTGATAAAAGGAGTCGCGAGCTGGTCGGACTCTTTCATATTGATTTAGTGGTATCCGGAATATGCATCAAGGAAACATAAAAGTTCACATCCCGCAGTAGAATCTACTATTTGATCTATTCGTGGCAATCGAAAAGAAACCTTTGGACATGCTTTATTTAAACCGTTGTAATCTACACACATCCTCCACTTCCCATTCTTTTTCTTAACTAGTACAGGATTAGCTAGCCACTCCGAGTGGAATACCTCTTTGATGAATCTGGCCTCCGGAAGCTTGCGCATCTCCAGGCCACTCGCACCTCTTCACCGGCTTGGAGTGGGGCAGGATGTCAAGGGAGTGCTCGACGAACTCCCTCGGAATGCAAGGCATGTCTGAGGGGCTCCACGCAAATATGTCGGCGTAGGCGCGGAGGAAGTCGATGAGCACCACTTCCTATTTGCTGTCGAGGGTCGAGTTGACCCTCAATGTCTTGCCGTCGTTGATGCTGGGATCGAGGGACACAACCTTGGTACCCTTGGCAGGCTCGAAGCTTCCAGTGCGTTGCGAGTTGGAGTCAACAGCTTCGTTCGCCATTAGCTCTAGATCTGCTGCAAGGGCCTCGTCCAACACGAGGGACTCGGTAGGCTCGATGCTTTCAACGTTGCACTCGTAGGTGTGCTCGAACGTCGGGCCAACGGTGATGACGCCGTTGGGCCCCGACATCTTCATCTTGAGGTAGGTGTAGTTGGGGATTGCCGTGAACTAGGCATAGCACGGACACCCTAGGATGGCGTGGTACGATCCCTTAAATCCCACCACCTCGAAGGTGAGCACTTCCTTGCGGAAGTTTTCTGGTTTGTCGAAGAAGACGGGCAGGTCGATCTGCCCGAGGGGTTGAACCTGCTTCCCGGTGCGACACCATGGAACAGAGACTTGTTCGGGCGTAGCTCCTTCGTGTTGATCCCCATGAGCTCTAGAGAAGGAGCGTACATGATGTTGATGCTGCTGCCCCCGTCCATGAGTACCTTGGAGAAGCGGGTGTTGCCGATCACGGGGTCGATGATGAGCGGATACTGCCCCGGGTTCGGGATGTGCTCGGGGTGGTCGTCACGGCTGAAGGAGATTGTTTCCGCCGACCAGTCGATGTAGGAGGGTGTGGCCTTCTGGACGGAGAGGACCTGCGTTGCCGAGGGGTCATGTTGGCCGCGGGCCCCCCGAGGATGAAGAACACATGCTCCACCGGGGGAAGCCCTCGTCATCCTTTTCGCCGCCATCCTTCCACGTGTTACCGTCCTTTCGAGGGATACGGCTGTAATACTTTCGAAGCATCTCGCATTGCTCGAGGGTATGAGTCACCACATTCTTGTGGTAAGGGCATTCTTCTTGCGCAGGTCGTCGAACACGCAGCCGCCTCGAGGGGGCCTCAGGCCCCCTTGCAGTTAGGGTCGACTGCGAGAGCCTCGTCGGAGTCGTTGTCCTTCTCCGGCGCGTGTTGGGTCTGTCGGGGCTTCTTGCCCTTTTTGCCCCATTTTAGCTTCTTCGAGGGTTTCTTAGGCTTGCTGCCCTCCGCAGGTGCTTCCTCGGCGCGCTTCCCCATCTTGTCGTTGAAGATTGCTCCAACTGCTTCTTCTCCAGAAGCAAAATTGGTAGCGATGTCGAACAGTTGGTTGACGCTGCATCGGGGGGGGGGGGGCTTCGTCCCAACTCGCGGACCAGGTCCCGGCAGGTCGTGCCCTCGAGGAAGGCGTGGATGACCTCGGATTCGCCAACGCTCGGGAGCTTAGTGCAGCACTTGGAGAAGCGACGGATAAAATCCCTCAAGGATTCGTCAGGATTCTGGCGGCATCCTTGGAGATCCTAGGAGTTCCCGGGGCGCATATAGGTGCCCTGGAAATTACTAGGCCTGGACCAGATCCTCCCAGTCGAAGATCTGGCCCGCGAGTAGGTGCTCGAGCCACGTCAGTGTGTAGTCCGCGAGGTGGAGCGGCAGGTTGCGGATGATCATGGCGTCGTCCATTGCGCCACCCAGCTGGCACGCGAGACGATAGTTGTTCAACCACACCCGGGGGTCCGTTTCTTTTGAGTACTTGGCGATGGTGGTGGGCTGGCAGAATCGTGAAGGAATCGAAGCGGTGCGGATTTCTCAGCTGAACACATGCGTTCCAGCGGGTTCCGATGATGGGCTCCTATCTTCATGGCTTTCGTAGCGCCCGCTGCGCCGAGGGCGGTAGCCACGCGCCTCCTTCGAGCATGGCATGCATGGCGCGCGCCGATCTACGTCGATCTTTGCATCGAGTTCATTGAGCTGAGCCACCTGGGCCAGAGTGTGCAAGCGCTGCTGGCTTCCCTGAGGCAGATCCATCGGTGGAGGCGGGGGCTGAACCACTACTGGTGCCGCTCCGTCCCCGTCCACAACATCGGCCGCGTATCCATCGTCCTCCTCCTGTATGTCAACGATGAAGCACTCCCACGTAGGGTCGTAGTCTCCTTCACTTGAGTCGTCAGAGCAGGTGAGGCAGTAGTCTGCCGCGGCCTAAAACGACGAGATGGCCTCGTGATCCTGGAGCCCAGAGTAGTCCCACTCCGGGTACTCTTGTCCGCGGACGAATTCTTCCACGGAATCAGGGTAGGAGTCGTCAGTCGTCGAAGTGGTGAGGTTGCGAATGGAGGCCAGATGGTGACCTGGCGTCCCCACCCTTTGTTTGAACCGATGGCGACCCCAGCCTTGTACTGAATGATTGCTTTCCTATGACCAGAGTTTATCTCCTTTCAAAAAAAATGCAACTGAAGCTCTGAAAGTAGGACATGTTTAGCTGTGATTAGGGTATGTTAGACCAGTGGTAGAATCTTGAGTCGAACTCTATTGTATTGACAACAATCCTGCGATAAAAATATGCCAAAAATAGGAATCTTTTAGTGCAAATCAGTAGTAAATTCCCCAAATTAGCGGTACCAATAGTTACTGGTAGTATAATCCTTAATTTTAGTAAATTCAGTAGGATTCATTGTGATTTAGCAAATTAGGTACTGCATGTAAAGCATGATCACACATTCAGGCACAGGTTGGTAGTAATGATGCTTACCTCCCAATTTGTTTTTTGCAGGCAAGTGCTTGGCTCAACACTTCTATAGATTCTATACAGGCAATTTATCTTATTTTGCCTCAATTATCTTAGTTTGCCTCTGTAATTGTGTGAAAGTCAAACTAATTCTATAATGGTGTGAAAGTGTGACTGATCAATTTTCATGTGTGAAACTGATCCATTTTGGTGTGAAAGTGAAACTGATCCATTTTGGTGGTCCTATATATGTATCTGCATAGTATCAGTACTACTACAAGTCGATGGATGGTAGTCACAGGCAGCACTGAAGGCAATTCCTTTCTCCCTGTCGTCTGAAAGGTTTGCTGCTTCTCTGTTCTGATCAGGTCTACCGTCAGCATGTCAGAGTCCATTCAGGGAAGCTCAAAGCTCACTTTGGATTGCTTTATCTACTACTGGCCAGCGCAGGTTGCCCATACACGAGAAATTAATGAGATTACTCAAGATGGAAGATGAGCCCTGCAACTGCTCATCATGAAAATACAGAAAAGGTGGGCAGCTCTTGTCAGTTGAGCTCTGTTGGGCAATGCAATTTGCAGACAGGGTGCTGCTAATATCAAAGCAAGGAGCAAGAGCAGTACTAGAAGGGCTTGGACTAGATACAACCTATCTAGTATCACAAATAATTATGCATAAACTGATGTTCTATGTGCTGGGCTAAAATGTCATGGTCGCCTCCAAACCTCAATTCCGACCACATTTACCCTAACGAAGGACAAGGTAATCATGTGGTCCATTCACTTTATGTACTCCCTCATGTATCTGCGTAGTACCAGTACTCCTACAAGTCGATGGATGTAGTCACATGCAGCACTGAAGGTATTCCTTTCTCCCTGTCGATGAATATTTCGAGTTCTGCTCTTGTACCCATGTCAGAGGCTATAGAGTCCATTCAGGGAAGCCTGGGCTCACTTTGGAATTTGCTTTATCTACTACTGGTTGCCATACATGAGAAATTAATGAGATTGATCAAGATGGAAGACGAGCTCTGCAACTGCTCGTCATAAAAATATAGAAAAGGTGGACAGCTCTTGTCAGTTTAGCTCTGTTGGGCAATGCAATTTGCAGACAGGATGCTGCTTCTCCAGCTACTAATATCAAAGCAAGGAGCAAGAGCAATGCTAGAAGGGCTTGGACTAGATACAACACATCTAGTATCACAAATAATTATGCGTAAACTGATGTTTAATGGACACTGTTGTTATTCGAATACATAGATGTGAGATATTGTTTTATGTTCCCCAAACCTTTTTGCTGCGATAACCTTTAGCGGTGAGAACACATAACAACCGGAATCAACAATGTCGAAGTCCTGAAATTCAAAAATATTTTACAGCTCACAAGTCATATAGATTCTTACTGGAATCAACAAGAACAAAATGCTTATAATAGCTTTACGGCTGAACATATAGACATCTAAGAACCATTATTTTTCATTAATCGCAGTCAATGACTAATAAAACTGTTCATACTTGTTATAAAAAGGTAACCAAGAGATAGAGACAAAGGGTTTTCTATGTGCTGGGCTAAAATGTCATGGCCGCCTCCAAACCGTAATTCTGGCCACATTTACCCTAACGAAGGACAAGGTAATTGGTCCATTCACTTTATGTACTTCCTCCATATATCTGCATAGTACCAGTACTGCTACAAGTCGATGGATGGTAGGCACAGGCAGCACTGCAGGTAATTCCCTTTCTCGCTATGAAACTAGTAGCAGCTGACAGGCGCACCATACAAGCTGACAGTTGCCATGGATGTGCATAGTGCACATGCAACTTGCTCATGACTCTGCATTCCATTGTGGGAAGCTTAAGCTCTTAATTTGAAAAGAAGCTTAAGGTCACTTCGGAGCTAGCTCTGTTCCGCCTATAAAGAAAGCAGGGGAGAGGCGTTCGTGCAGAGTGACATCACAGAAAAGCCATGGACCTAGTTGTGCTTACCCTGACCCTCTTGCTTGCTCCGGTGGCCGCAAGCAGCGAGCGGAGGGTGTACATCGTCCATACGGACGTGTCCGCCATGCCCACCCACCACGCCGACCACCGGGAGTGGCACGCGGCCATGGTCGCGTCCGTCAACGAAGACGACGGGATGATCCTCTACCATTACGAGAAAGCTCTGCACGGCTTCGCGGCGGCTCTCTCCGCCTCCGAGCTCAAGGCGCTCCGGGACGCGCCGGGCTTCGTCGCTGCCCACGCCGACCACCAATCCTCGTGGAGCTACGATACGACGCATTCCATGGAGTTCCTCGGCCTCGACCCCGTCAAGGGACTGTGGCCGGCGACCAACTTCGGTTAGGGCGTCATCATGGGCGTCCTCGACACCGGAGTCTGGCCGGAGAGCGCAAGCTTCGACGACGAGGGCATGCCGCCGGTGCCGTCCCGCTGGCAAGGCACGTGTGAGCCGGGCGTGGCGTTCGCCCCCTCCACGACGTGCAACCGCAAGCTCATCGGGGCACGCTACTTCAACAAGGGGCTGGTTGCCTCTCACCCTCACTTGAACATTTCCATTAACTCGACGCGCGACACGGATGGCCACGGCACGCACACATCGTCGACAGCAGCGGGAAGCCCTGTTCCGGGCGCGTCCTTCTTCGGGTACGGCTCTGGCACGGCTCGTGGCGCCGCGCCGCGCGCTCACATAGGGATGTACAAGGTGCTCTGGCAGGAGACGTCGCACGCATCCGACGTGCTGGCCGGCATGGACGCGGCAATCGCGGACGGCGTGGATATCATCTCCATCTCCGCCGGCTTCGACGACTTGCCGCTATACGAGGACCCGGTGGCCATCGCCGCGTTCGCGGCCATGGAGCGCGGCATCCTTGTGTCGGCCTCAGCAGGCAACGCTGGCCCACAGATCGGCACGCTGCACAACGGCGTGCCGTGGCTGCTCACCGTCGCAGCCGGCACGGTGGACAGACGGTGTCATACCCGGTTTTAGGGAGAAAACCGAGTACATCTCATATGTGTGCCAGGATCAAATTTCACACATATGATAGACCGTGAGTGAATAGCAGAAACAGTACTCAAACGAATAGTTAATAAATAAAGTATTTATTACACTCACGAATAAGGCACAAAGGCCAAAATAAACTGGTTCACACGATAACTAAGGACGATATCTTCAAAAGCACTCCACAGGCATCTGACTGGTGGAACACACGCCTAGAACTCATCAAGATCGCTGAGGTACTCCGCTCCATTATTACCTTCTGATCCAATATAAGTAAGGATGAGTACACTTATGGTTGGTACTCAACAAGTGGGGGAAATATGCAAGCTATCAAGGAAAGGCTGGGTTTGCAGCGGTTAGCATTTTAGTTGGTCAAGTTTTATTGACAAGCAACTATTTACTAAGATATAAGTATATACCACCCCACTTATTAGCAATAAGTAAACATAAGTAAATCATAAACATAACCAATAACATATGCATGCAATGATTTGATTTCATGTTTTGATAGATTAATCACGTGAGGGTCCAGGCCGTTCATGACCGCGAACACGGCTGTTATAACAGTTTTACACTCTGCAGAGGTTGTACACTTTCACCACAATTCGCGTAAAAGCTCCGAAGAACTTTAGACCCAACCATGCTGTGCTGATCAGGCACGCACCACACTTCCAAGGTGTGACTGCATAGGGACGCTACGAGGCCTTTACAAAGATTCCCTAGTTAGAAACAATCCGCTAAGGTTTCCGGATCGGAAGCAGGCATAACCCTCCCTAACGGGTATAGTGTCTTAGCCAAGCCCACTTCCCGAGAGAACCGGGCTATACACCGTCAACCGCCACCCCCCATGCCCTTTCGGTAAGATCATTCCTAACCAAGGTTTCTAATTAATTAGCCAAGACCAGAGCCATATAGTATTGTGGTTGTACGGTTAATCCTGGGTGGTTCTCCATGTTCCGATTAACATGGTGATCTTGTATTAACATAACAAGATATAAATAATAAAGATATTCATCAATGTTAGATAGAACCCATCATAAACTATGGTTAAGCATCTAGCATAGCTACCCAACATAAAAGTAAACCCGGTTTATCAAGGCTAGGGTGTAAAAGACTAGTCATCCTTAAATAGGACCCATCAAATTAATGCATCGCGAACGTAGATATAAACTTTGGTGTCATGCAATGTGTATGGGTTCAAAAGAGTATGCAGAGGGGGAAATCCACTTGCCTTGCTCAAAGTACTGCGGTGGCTCCTCCTCGAAGATTTGATCTTGATCTCCCTCGAACGGACCGTTCTCTATACGTTTCACACAAGCATTCAATCAATAAAAGCAAAACAATACACCAAACAACTTTTAAAGACGCAAAGACGTATCTAGAACTGTTCTTGATGAAGAGACGATCGCGTGAGCGCAAAGATCACTCAAAACGGATTTAAAACGGTTAAGATATGGCTAAAACAAGGTTTAGGGGCTTCTTTGAACTGAATCTAACCTTCCAGGGGCTTAAACAGAAGAAACCAGGGACCTAAAACGTAATTTCATATAAAAACCGAAGGACTTTTGTGAAAAACAACCAACCAGGACGGCGGGTTCTATTTTTAGAAAGATCAGGGGCTAAACTGAAAGAAACAGGACCTAGATCTAATTATTTTTGAACTGGCTTGGACCGCGGGTTGATTCCTAAAAAGATCAGGGGCTTTTCTGCAAAACGACACGGCTGACCGGTACGACTCCAGTCTGACTCGAGTCGGCTCGGATCTGGACCGTTGGATCAAGATCTAACGGCTGAAAACGAAGGGGACGAACCGCGGCGAACGGAGCGACGGCGCGCGGCGGCGCTACACCGGACTTTCGCCGGAGTAGATCGAAACCGACGCTAGAGAGCTCGGTTTCTCGCCGTGATTGGCTCGGGAGGAAGCTGGGGACGCGGGGAGTCGATTTTAGGGGATCTAAACGAGGATTACTCAACGGCGGGAGCTTGCGACGGCGAGAGGCGGCTCGGCTACGACGGCGGCGCAACGCGACGACGAGAGAGCGAGAGAGAAAGGGATTGGAGGCTTGGCGACTCTCTTACCTCAACGCGAACCTCGACGACGTGATGGAAGCGGCGAGAAGGCGCTAGGGAGCTCTAATCGCGGCGGCGGCGTAACCCTAGGGTTTGAGCGCGGCTAAGGAGCTCTGGGCGACGCGGAGGCTCGGCTTTGGTTTGGGTATCGAGGGAACTCGGGACGGCGGCTTATAAAGGCCCGAGAGACTCCGACTTGAACGCCAAGGCAGCGACGCGGAGACGGGCGGCGCTCGAACTCGGCACGGCGGAGTCCTACTCGCCTACGGCGAGAGGAAGGAGACGACTGACAGGGCGGGCCCACACGTCAGCGACGCTAAAGGAAGAGAAGGAGAACGGGCTGGCCACGGCGCGCGCGACAGCTTGGGCCGAGAACTGGGCCGCGCAACGCGAGAAGAGTTGGGCCGAGAAAAAGAGAAAGGAAACTGGGCCGGCTAGAAAAAGAGAGAGAAGAAAAAGAAAGGTTTTGAAATTTTGTTTAAACTTTTGCAAACCCTTTTCAAATTCAAACAAGCATTCAAAAATATGCAAATCAGTATGAATGCAACAAAGACTTTAATGACTCTAATTTAAATGTTGTTTAAATATTTTAAGGCCAAAATTTGAATTCGCAATTTAATATTCCCTAAAACAAACATAATCTAGGAAAATTGAGTTGCCTATATTAATCTTTAGTGTGATGAAATTAGGGTGTTACAGACGGTTGCTCGCGGGCACCGTGTATTTCAACAACATGACCCAAAGCATCACGGGGATCGCTACGTACCCGGCAAATGCGTGGATTGTCGACACGAAGCTGGTCTACGATGAGGCCATATCGGCTCGCAATTCGAAACAAGACTTGTCAAGCTTGACGACGGCCAGCTGTGTTGTTGTGTGCCGTAACACAGGCAACCTGATCCATCAAATCAAGGCCGTCGAGGAGGCCGGCGTCGACGCCGCCATCTTCGTTTCTGACGACGATGTAAGTTCCGTTCGGTTCACATTCCCTGCTCTAGTCATCCGAGCAGAGGATGCTCCAAGTCTGTTGGGGTACATCCACTCCCGGGAGCTCCCAACGGCCACCATCAAGTTCCAGCAGACGATCCTGGGCACACAGCCGGCGCCGGTGGTCGCGAAATACTCCTCCCGAGGACCGTCAAAGAGCTTCCCAGGCGTGCTCAAGCCTGACGTTTTGGCGCCAGGTGACAGTATCCTGGCGTCGGTGCCGCCCGTGCGGCCCTACTCGCGGATCGGCCGGACCAGTCTTGGCAGCAACTTCGACGTCATGTCCGGGACGTCCATGGCGTGCCCGCACGCCCGCGGCGTCGCGGCCCTCCTTCGCGCGGCGCATCCGACTGGACCCCGGCAATGATCAAGTCCGCCATGATGACCACCGCGACCTCCGCCGACAACAAATTCCAGCCCATCACGGCCGCCGGATCCGTGGCGAGCCCGCTGGCCATGGGCTCTGGCCACATCGACCCCAACGCGGCCATGGACCCGGGGCTCGTGTTCGACGCCAGCCCGGCGGACTTTGTCTCCCTCCTTTGCGCCGCAAACTACACGCACGAGCAGATCACGGCGATCACCAGGTCCTCCACGGCGTACCACTGCTCGGCCTCCTCCACCGACGTGAACTATCCGTCGATCATCGCCGTCGTGGGCGCGAACGCCACCTCCGGCTACAAGAGGTTCACCAGGACGGCCACCAACGTCGCCAAGACGGCCTCCGCAGTCTACAAGGCGTCGTGGGTGTCGCCGAGCAACGTGGAGGTTACCGTGTCACCGCGGAAGCTGAAATTCACCAGGCTGGGGCAGAAGGCGACGTTCACGGTCGACTTCAAGTTCACCGCTCCGATCGGCAGCGACTCTGCTTTTGGCGCCGTCGTTTGGACGAGCGGCAATTATCGGGTCAGGATACCGTACGTCCTACATGTTTGAGCTCTTTGTCTCGAACAAAGCAAGGGCCTTTGAATAAGAATCTCATCTGATGTGAGCTCTTGTTTCGAACAAAGGGCCTTTGAATAATCGATCCAAGTTGACAAATTGTTATCCTTTTTCTTTCTTGCCCCTCCTGTCGACAATAAGATACTCATGCTAGTTTATTGCCTTTCAACAAACACCATGTTTATTGCCATGACTGCTAACACATGCACTTATATGCTATCAAAATATCTAAAAACCATCACGCATTCGATTTAGCAACTGGAATCTCTGAGCTGAGTGTACTGTCCAAGCTGGCATACCGGTAGCGTACAAGTTCAGAAAAAAAGTGTCAGCATTGCTTCATTTTTCACTAGAAGACCAATTGTAAGGAGGAAAAACTAGCAGTGACTTTTCACTAGTAGACCAATTGTAAGGAGGAAAAACTAGCAGTGACTAGATTGTTGTACCAATCTGATATGGTCCGTACCGCATTGGACGATCTATTTATAGAACGTACTAGACAAGCAGATTAAGAACACATTGTGGAGCTTGACCTAACGAAAGCAGCAAACAGTGTGCGTATAGCCACTGGCAAGTCGCTATATCTATCTGATTCGGACGTACTACATTATCATCCACGGGCCACGTCGTCAAAATCATCTCCAGACCAACCTGGAAAGGCATCGTCATTGCAGTACAAAAAATTGAGGATAAAGTTCGCTTTCATACAATTTTTTGAGAAATATTTTCTTCGAAATGTGCGCTACCTTTGGCCTGGTAACTCAACAATAGCATTAGCCGCTGGTTCCTGCTTCTTAATCCTCCCATGATGCTTGGGATCAAGCTCAGCTATTTGAATGGAAAAAAATTATGTGCAGGACTCCTGCAGAATGCCATCTGTGCAGCCAACCCCCAGACCTCTGACTGGGGCAAGGAACAACCCAGGTAGAATATACGTCAACTCATTTGAAGTCTTGAATATAATAAAGGAAAAAGTGTATTTTTCATCCTTCAAGTATCGTGAAAGTGTAATTTTCATCCCTAATATTTTAAGTGGTGCAAATCGACCCCTTAAGTAATTAAACTGGTGCACTAATCATCTCAACCTCGGTCTAACAATTTAGTGCCCATTGACAACAGTTTAAGCCCTCTAACCATCTCACTTGTATACTAACAATCCATGCTACCTAGCATCAACACCACATATTTCTTTCTTGCATCTATGTGCCCCATTCATCTTTACTTTTTCATAGCTTTTCTCAACATTTATTATTTATGAAATTTGTGTCTCAACTTAATTATTAATTATCTTTGCTTAAGTATTGATTCATTCACTCTTTGGTCTGGCATTATATGACCCAATGTCTATGTTGCATATAATGTTAAATCACTTATATATCAAGACAAGGATGATTAGTGCACCCGTTTAATTAGTTAAAGGGTTGATTTGCTTCAATTAAAACATAAAGGATAAAAGTCACAGCATTGCAATACATAAGGGATGAAAAATACACTTTTTCCTATAATAAATAACAACCAGTTAAGTCCCAAGTATTTCAACTTCCGATAGTGGTGATTTTACCAGGCAGATGGATTAGAATCCTTGTAGGTACCAAACAGCATCACATAACACCTATGCCATTCCAGTATTATTCAGAAGACCAAACCACACAACAACCAAAGTATTCAACCTAGGATCTAGTGGCCTGGATTCTGGCCCAATACCTAACCAGATCCGCAGGAGGTCACTCTACTGATCACAACCTATTTCTTCTGCATACAATTTTCTCAGTTTCTGGCACTCGGCAAATATTTGAGGATTGTATAGTCAGCCGAATCAGAGATGTCAACCATGAAAACTGGTGAAAGTGAGCGCCCCATCACTTGGGCATGGCAAACACTGTTCATCATATTGAAAAACGAGAAGCCATTAGTGTCAGGATTTCTGCACTGATAAAAAGCTAAGGAAACATTTCATGCATAAAGCACACTATTGTAAATTAGAACATTCACCACCGCAGGTATGCGTGCATTTATTGTTAAGGCAACATGTTTGACAACTATACCTTACATGTTCCTGTTTCCTTTTTTTTCTTTCTTTCTTGGAAAAAACTAAATTGGGCATGTTATGTCTTCATGCTATAAGGATCAAGTGCAGGAAGGTGGCTAATATAGTAATATCGAATAGAAATATGATTGTGGTGTACATAACTTTGTTCTTCCAGTTGCAGTAAAAAAGTCAGAAAATTGGTTGTCAAGTTTAGGCACTTTTATTCCAACCATTAAACTAGCTGTATATCATATCCCCAAATTTGCATAACAAACATATCAGTTCTCTACTCAAAAGTACATTAAGGCATTTGCACTTTGTTTGGAGATAACATAAGAAAAACAACTTACGAAATGAGGGATTGAGAACTCACCATATGTAATACATATCATCTATAGCTTTTTGTGTTCTTCCCAGCAGTTCAATCTTCAGTACCCCACCAATGCAAAGAACAGGGTGTGGAAGTTTGAAGGATTGTAACACATTTTCCTAGCACATCAAAATAAGACAACATTAATGAGGTTGTCATACTATTGATTATGTCATTCCTTGTATCATAACACATGATTAATATTATAACATGGCCCATAGGTTCCACCAGAAAAGGGGAAAACATGCTTGGACAAATAAAAACAAATCAAGACTAAAATGTTGCTTAACTGATATGCATAACTAATGATCACAGCACAACAAAATACTAGGAAAGGAATTCTATGGAATGGAGAGTCAATACCACCTCGTGAGCCCCCATCCATGTATTTCAACAGTAATAACATCCTGACCTCAAATGACCAAATACATTTTAATTTTACAGCCAGTCTTTTCTATCACAGTTGGACCCCTTTAACTAGCTAGAGTAGATCCTAAAGGACATTGCCAACATATGGCAACGAAATGAAATTCTCTTCTCAATAAGCACAAGTAGTGATAAGCATGATGCTGCTGCTGCTGTTACCAACATAGGGATGCAAGCAGGAGCGCCTGCGAGCGCCTGCAGACGAACCGCACAAGTCCGCACATAAAAAATAATGATCCTGCGGGTGTCTGCTAGCCTGCTTCAACCTCTCTGCATTTCCTGCTGGGCATTGCGGGCAACAAACTTGCAGGTTTGCGGATGCCTGCAGGAGCCTGCAAGGCCACAGGAGCAAAGGTCGTCCCATCCAAATGCAAGAGCTCGAGCGTCCAGACTGCTGCCCTCAAGAGGAGAAGAGAGCAGGAGGCGGATGGGACAGGATATGCTCACCACGACAGCTAAAGGACCGCTGGCAGCGATGTGGTAGGCGAGCTCTGCCATGGCGCCATTCACACGAACTCCTCCCGCGACCTCCACCTCACCGCGCCACTCGCACTCCTCTCCGGCTCTCCGACATGCTGTTCCGGGGCCTCCTCCCGACCGCGCACACCCTCTCCGCCTCCGATTCTCCTTCGCCTCCCTCCCCGCCTGCAACGGCAGCAGAGGCCTCATCTTGGTCGACGCACGCAGCCTGTTCGACGGCTTGCCAAAGGACTTCATGTGCTGGAAGTGGAACATCATGATGGACGGGTACACACAGCACGGGAGGCCCAACGAGGCGCTCCGATTGTTCCAGCGCAAGGCGAATGCTGAGTTGAGGTCGGGCGTCGAGCTTGGAGGATGCCATGCCGTGTTCGATGCGCCTGCCTGTGGCTGATGAGGCCAGGCGGGTTCTGCAGGCTGTTCGCAGGCCTTGCAGGTCCGCATAAGCCTATTAGGCTTTGCAGACTCGTGTGCTTGAACCTGCGATAACAAATGTCGGCGCCTGCAGGATCCCACGAACATTTTTCTAGCAGGCTGACCCAGCAGGCAGGCATTCCTGCGCCCGCTTGCATCCCTATACCAACAGATTCCATGGACTCTGGCACGCCTGCAGGATGATGAGGATGGTGACTCTGGCACGCCTACATCCTATGATATGAAGAAATTACTCCACTCAACAAACTTTTCTATTTGGAGATTAGTTTCATCTTCACTTCTGAAAAGCTTGGCGTTTCGGCATTTCCACACATTCCATGTTAATATAGCTGTCCTAATCTTTTGGTTTGACACGAAGAAAAAGGTTGCCAGCCACAATTGCTCGATGTCAATCACAGTCGTAAGATCAGGGCGTAGATATGACCAGAAAGTTTGAGCCCGTGGGCATGAGATGAACAAATGGAGACAATCTTCACGTCCGGAGCAGAAGGAGCGTGCGTCATCAGGCCTGATGTTGCAATAGTTGAGATGACCATTAGTACTCAGTCTACGACAATGGAGTAGCCAGAGAAAGAACATATTGTGAAGAAGAACGAAGATGTGGAATATTTTCATGCGCAATCTTGTGTTGTTGTTGATTGGTTCCCATGTTGTGTGTTAAGGTCGGTTGATGGCTTGATCACTGCTGCATAGCCCCAACACTCAACATTCGAACACCAACGGGATTGTGACTTGATGCAGATCAGAAAAAAAAGTAAATGGAGAAGAGATGGGATGGAACTGGAAGTATGGGTCACAAGGAAAAATCTAGAAGAGAGCCTCAGTTCTCTGGCCTTGATGGCCCAGTTCCATATAATTTCGTTCCCCAATAGCAGGCAATTGCTACACTAACTTCTTGTGGACTTACATTTTTTAATTTACCACACATAGCCTTGTAGATTGTTCAACCATTGAAAGATAATATAAAGGTTGGATGTGGAAAGACGATATAACAATTTTGGAAATTTGAAATGAATCTAAAACAGAAGGAAAGATCATAGCACTTAATCATGTTTCTACTAAGGGAATAATCTCTCCAATCAAAATGAATTGCCCAATCATGTTTACAGTCATGAATATCTTCTACACAAATCACAGATCATGATAGGCACAATAATTCGCTGATCAGAATCATTTGCTACTTTAAGAAAGCCTGCTGAGTGACAGATAAGTCAGGAAGAATAGATGGGTAAAAGAAACATTCTACTGACCTGTCGCATAGGGAAGTCTGGTGACGTGTATGTCCACACATATTTTTCGTCAGCTATTACCCTCTGATTGCCACCCCAATCCAAGCCAGTATAAAGCTTGGAATAGCCAAACCGAAATCGCACCATCTTTGAAGAAAAAATAGGCTGCTCGCCGTAATAAAAAGACACTGATAATATGGAAAACAACGAGAAATTAAATTCACAGGATCAATCAACCGAAAAGCAATACTATACTTTAGGCAATTGGTAACATCGTCCACCTACAATCAGATATGCTTACCTTGGTACGGTCGTATCCTGATCTCATCAACGATGCACAAATCAGAGTGGAGCCGGTAGGTCAAGCTCTCAGGCACGTCGGGGTCGTT
Source organism: Digitaria exilis (assembly GCA_015342445.1). Classification (NCBI taxonomy): domain Eukaryota; kingdom Viridiplantae; phylum Streptophyta; class Magnoliopsida; order Poales; family Poaceae; genus Digitaria; species Digitaria exilis. Next base: position 155,213 of record JACEFO010002165.1, read on the forward strand.
CTGTCCCCCACTTGACCAGTAGGATGGACGGTAATCGACCATCTCCCGAGGATCAAGCGTATTCTCCATCCTTTCGGCCAGGAAACGGTCGGTGCTAGAGGCACCGATACAATCGAGGATGCAGTTAACGGAGGGTTTCGAGGAGACGAGGGCGCCGCAGAGGTTGGAGTAATCCTGTGGTGTCCGTGACGGGGCCCGGCGGCGATTTGCTCACCTCAACCGCGCTGGTGAACCTGGCGACCTCGGGGCATATCCTCAGGCACACACTCTTGCAGAATTCGTTGGCGATAACTGCAAAAAGTATGAAACCAAATCCAAGCGTCGAATTCAACAACCCCACTAACATAACCACAGGATAAACAATTTGGGGGATCCGGCCGGAGCGTACCGAATTGGCGCCAGGAGCGGGAGACGGCGGCGGCGCGCGCGAGATCGGCGGGGTCGTCGAGGCGGTGGAAGATGCAGGCGGATGTGTCGTGGCCTAGCCAGTTGAGGAAGTCCCAGCCTCTGCCATCCTCGACCGCCATGGGGTGCGAGCAGGAGCCAGAGGAGCGTCCTTTGGGCTTTGGTTCTGCTTGCCGGCGCCTGGCGGAGAACGAGTGGAAGCGACGGGGAAAAAGTATGGTACCCGCCATTACATACAGCTCTCGCGTTTTTTTATTGTTTTTTTTCTCACACCATTACCTCTCGCATACCAAGTAGAAGGCCATTATTATTTTGTATATATTGGAGATATATCTTTATGTACATATTTGATGTCATCGGACCCACGTGCAGACATATAAAATTGTTCAGGTATTCGTATCGACTGAAATGCCCTGGTACACCTATAGTCTCTAGACATTGACATACGGGACTCACACGTCATCTCTTTCCTCCATCCCTTCTTCTCCAGCTCGTCTGCGGCATGCCTTCGGTTCCTCGTGCCGCCGCCCCTCCGTCTAGACAGAGAGCGCAGCGGCTGCCTCGAGTTGCTCGGAGGAGCTACCACCGCCCAAATATGTTCCCGTGAACACGGGGTGAGCACATGGGGACTCCCCCTCCGGACCTCGCCCAGCCGCTGCACAAACCGCACGGAGACTCCGAGGGGCGCTGCTCCGCTCGATGGTGGTCATCGCCTCCACTACATATCTTCCGCCGCTGCTCGTGCTGACAGCTCGATTCGCGAGCGTCACCCCTTCACTTCATGCCGGTGCATTACTTCTTGCATTCTGTTCGGCCTGCACGAGGAGGGGGGACGCGAGCCAGCCCAAGCAAGCGTTTCCAGCAAGGTCGAGGCCGACCTGCTCCGCCACCAAAGCTCAGAGCACCAAGGTTCACTAGATCCGTCCGCTTGTGCTGGAGAGAGGGGGGAGAGAGAGGGCGGCGGGAGAGAGAAGGCGCACATGAGATATGAACTGGGGAAGAAGGAAGGGAGGTTGGAGATCACGTGTGGGTCCCACGTGTAAGCGACCAGAGAGTGGAGGTGTTCAGGGGGCATTTCAGTCCATACGAAAATATGAACAGTATATGTACACTAGCAGGTGGGTCCGATTGCATCAAATACGTACATAATGGCATATTTTCAATATCCAGAAAATTATAATGGCATCCCTCCTATTATGCGATCAGTAATGACACAGCCCAAAAACATAAAAGCTGCAATGACGTTTATCCAATTAACCCAAAAAGTATATGCAACATATCAGGTGCAAAAGTTATATGATAAAGGTCGCATAGTTTGCACGGAGAGGTTGGTTTCCACCTGATACGTTGCAAAAAGTATATGACTGAATGGCCCATGTGTTTTTTCATGGATCTATCTCACCTGTGTATTAATTTCTTTCTCTACGCTCTAATTTTTTTCACCTTCATCTTTACCTCATCCTCCTTCTCTAACTTCGGCGGCGAGGTTATAGGTTCGGGTTAGGATTAGGGTTACCAAGGGCTATTGCTTACTACCGCCAACAAGTTGGGTCGCTGGAGGAAGCATAAGTGGAGGGGGGGCAAAGGGCGTCGCCGATTGAGCGATGGGATATGGTGATTGGCCAGCGCCAGTGTGTGGGAGTAGACGGCAACAACAGCGGTGGGAGACAGTGCGTAGGAGCAGTGGTGGAGGAAAGCCTGTGGCCAGTAGGGCCACGGCCCCAGGCGTTGGGCTGAATTTACCACACAATATTACTGTAGCAACAAAGAGGCCCAGCCCAGCTAATGAATATCTCTTTGGAGTGGCCCTAGGTGTGGGCTCAGCCCAGCTCCGCCCCTGCGTAGGAGGGGCTAGAGGGGGTTAACATGGGTGCACTAGGGTCCCACGCAGAGGGGTGATGAGGGGCTGTGCGGCGGAAGAAGAAAGGTTGAGTAGGCGTCTCGGAGAAAGAGACATCCTAAAGTATGTTTATCTCTGTATAATACCTAGCTAAGTAAATTCTGCTTGAATTGCATTCTGGTTATAAAATTTACACTTGTAGTGGTAGTATTTTTCTTCCAATTAAGACCATGGGCTAAAGTAAAGCCGTGTAACATTCTGTGTATCATTTTCACCTGACGTAGTATGAACTGTTTCGATTCATGGGCGTTTCCTCAACTTCTCCTGGGTACTCCGTACTTTCTTCTATTTCAAATCTGCTGGTTGATTGCCCAGCTAGAAAGCTCTGTCTCAATGCGAGAATGTAACCAGTGATGTTTTGAAAGTTTCCTTCGTCTGCTAAGCTCCTCAGAAACCTCTTTCATGGAGGGCCTGTTGTCACAGCACATATCCAAACATTGTTTGCCTAGTTCTGCAAGTAATCTAAGCAACTCCATACTTTCATGCTCTTTTATCTGACTGTCCAACATATCATCAAGATTGTTCTCCTTCGTAGCCAACGGAAAATTTGAATTTTTTTTAGATAAAGGAAAATTCGATGACAAGCTTCTTTGTAGACCATTGCTTTCAAGTTTGAATGGCATCTACCCAGTGAAAATTTCCAAAAGGACAACACCAAAGCTATAGACATCACTCTTGTCTGCCAACCGGCATGTTTATATTTATTCAGGATCAAGATAACCACATGTCCCTTGAACCATTGTCAAGAACTGGGCTTCATCAGTTGGTGCTAGTATCGACGCACCGAAATCTGATACCTTGGCCATATAATTCCCATCAAGAAGGTTGTTAGAGGTCTTCAAGTCACCATGTATGATCCGTGGGTTTGCATAGGAGTGTAAAAAGGCAAGCACATCGTTGACAATCCTAATCAATAGTGAACTGAAAGGGATATGCAGTGTGCGGGTCTTGCCATGAATAAGATCAAACAACGTCACATTTGGGATAAACTCATACACTAGCAAGGGGACTTCCACCTCAAGGCAGCAACCCAGTAGTTTAACGATTTTCTTGTGGTTAATCTGGGAAAGAATCAACATTCTTTACCAAACTCCTTGTGCCTATTCTCAATTAATGCACATCTTTTAATTGCCACAGGAATGTTGTCCTTTATTATTCCCTTGTAAACAGTGCCATGTCCTTCATGTCCAAGAATTTGGGTTTTGTCAAATTTGTTTGTTGCTTGTTCTAGTTCTGCTTCGGTAAATACTGAAACGCAAATCCCTGGTCTGATTTCATTTTCTCAAATAACAGGAGCCCTCCCATGTTGGTGGAAATATTGTTTCTTGACATTTGTAAGCTTTCGCCTTTCAAGAATTACACGTCCTCATAATGTGATAATCAATAGAATAATGGCGCGATGCAGATACCTGCACAGATTGGTATCAAAGACATTGTTTCTTAACTGCACACAAACTTTTACTCATTTTTAAATCAAAGAAATTGGTATCGGGAGAACACACGTTCTAGTACTCCCTCCGTTCAGAAATGTAAGTCGTATTAGGATCAGCCAAAAGTCAAACTTCACAAATTTTGACCAACAATTAGGTAAAATATAAACACATTTAGTATATAAATTTTACATTAATATGTTTGTACGTAAAACTATTTTAAGATAACATTAAGTCTTTACAAATTGATATTATATTATAAGAGAAATTAAGAGTCAAAATCTATTTTGCCTGACTTTTCCCCCAACTCTTATACGACTTAGATTTATGGACAGAGGGAGTACTATTTTTCTGGCGCAAAGACCAATGACGTAGCAAAATTGATCAAATTGCCCCTATTTATTGCTTAAACATGCATTGGGTTCGCCATGGCTGCCCTGTTTGGCTGTTCCTCCACGTGCGTTCAAGCTTGGAGTGAAGCTTCAGCTGAAAACATCAATGCTATGGTATGTGTGTAGTGACAAACTGACAATAGCTTTGAGTCAATGAATTGCTTTGGAAGATGAAAGGTAGTAGGGGCATTGTGGCGCATTGGTGGTTTGCGAATTGTGTGTGCCCTCTAAAACTGAACATTTACTCAAAATTATATGCCATACAGAGGATAGAATATTAATCAATATGTTCCTTTTTCATTTAAAAAAAAGTTAACTGCCCTGGATAGGTTCAACCAGGAACCAAAGCCTTAATCGGTCCAGTCCGCATAAAAGATCGATAAGCAATCGGACCGCCTTTAGACCGAACCCTCTTTTCCAAACCGTTAGAAAAACGAGCACCAGACCAGGAGAGAACACGCGTGAGAACCTGACGGACGCAGCTAGTGGAGCCCAAATGCGCGTGGGAGGCAGGGAAAATTGCAAAAAAAAAAAAAAGATGGCGCTTGAGGATTCAAACCCTGGCTAGTGGGTTATGAAGTAGATTTTCTACCATTAAGCTATTATTTCAGTTGTGTTGACGGACAAATATTAATATTATTGAATCGTTTTGAACCGACGGTTCAAACCAGTCTAACCGTGAACCAAGAGCCACGACCAATTCGATGCCCGGCCCGGTCCTAATAAGTATGGCCTGAACAATTTTTACTGTAGTCCATGTCTAGTTGTATGGAAGTGAGATTAAGGAGGTGTTTAGTTTCTAACTTTTCACTATTTCTTGAGACTTTCATTCCATTGAAAACCATGTCTCCCCTTACAAAACATGTTTCCAACAAAATTTTCTATAATGCATTTCACCTACTTTCCCCAAGTATACACCCTCAAATTCTACCTCAACCTCTTCCAAACATTTTAATGTCACAAACAGGGAAAATTGTTGCGATGGAATGGAATGCCTCAGCATCACAAAACTTGAGTATGTATGATATCAGAACACAGACGATGGTAACACATGCATTTTAATGAATGCCGGCATGCCGCGGAGACAGAAAATAAAAAGGTGGGTGCATTAGGCGTCTGTCACAGGAACGGTACTGCAAGGACCTGGAAATTATCACGAACTGATATACCACAGGGCAAGGATACACTATAGTATTTAACTATGAACTAGAAGTAATTACATATATCATTTTCACCCGCTCCCCAAAACCCACACGCAGAGGTTACATACCATCTAGAGAACAAAACCATCTAAACCAAAGAATCGGTCAGTTGCTCATGACTAGACGTATACTTTAGCATGCATTCATCCTCATCCTCACATAATGATGCAGCAAGAATCCGTCATCCGCCAATATACCACATTAGAATCCATTTTATATTCTGCTACCTTTTTTACACGCCCAAAAACATTGGCAGGTCATGTTGATGACAATGTGGCCAATCCAATTGGACCATCTTCTTCGGCACTTGATCCATGGTGTGCAGTAGAGCTCCTATTTCGAGCTGCATGTCATAGAAAGCAATGTGTCAATGTGGGATATTGTAGAACTTCAAATCAGCTCTGATTATTCAATAGCATGAGATTGCATTAGATCCTAGCTTTCTGCATTTACAACCACAGCTCTTTCTGCTGGCCATACGATCGTGGACATTGGTAATAACATTTGTTGTCTTCTGTGGTACAATACACAAAATAAAAAATAAAGATGGGACAGTTTGCTCACTTGTAACATTGGTAATCACATTAGTTGTCTTCTGAGCAGCAAGAGCTCTTAATTTGTTCCCTGTAGCCAGCAAAAGTAAGCTTCGCATATGTTGCTTTTGCTCTTTCGGACTAGCGGTTTTACTCAAAGAATCATCAAACGCTAGCAAATCCTCCTGCTTGATGTGTGGGAGGGAAAGAAGAACCTACAGGTGAAGCAGTTCAAATTTAGTCCCGATGCACATAGAATTATGCCTAAGAGTTGCATCCATTAAAATAGCAATCAGAGGGAGGTTGTGTTGGTCAACTATCCGTTGGATATTTGGTTATGACTTGTGACATTTCATTTAATAATAAAGCAGAAACTATGCCCACTGAAATATTCGTGAACTTGAACTTGAAACTTCACTATCATGTATACATGTGAAGTTTGACACAGCAAGGCCTACTAGTAGTGAGTAGCTACAACATGACCGTTTTATATATGATAAAAAAAACTACAAACATCAATTATTTATAAAATAACATGAAGACACTAGCAAAAGTTAAAATGGTGATCTTCAATATGATGAGGAAACAACAGCAGCAAAAATGAAATACTTATCCAAAGTATAGGAAATATTGATGTCTAGACAAAAAGGTGAATCACTAATAGGCCTAGAGATTTATTGCAACAAGTGCTAGAAATAACATTGTCATGAACCAAAACGAAGTCAAATTTATTTTTGTGTGCAAATTGGGATATGGAGCAAAAAAACACAGCAATTAGCCTATTATGTAGTCCAACATATCAACAACCAAAATTAAATTTTAGCTTGCTTCTAAGTTATGAAAAAATAATGAGCATTCATAATAAAAAAGCATAAACAAACAAGGAATAGTATGTTACCACTTAGGCAGTGATACGAATATCTAAAACAATACATAAAATCGAAAATATCAATATCCATGTAAAAAAACAGTTCAAACTAAAAATCCCATAACAACCTTATCATGATATGCACCATTGAATGTACCCATGTCCATATAACTACTACACCAACATGTGGCATAGTTATTTCTAGTTTTAACTAGAAGGAATTAACTACAGTGCTCAAAATCGATATGAACACATTTTCCTCAATAGCATAAACTTTGAAGGCCTAAAAAGCATAACACAACAACTGTTTATTCAGAGAAAGCACATTATTATATCATATCAATTATATAGCCAACAAAAATTACCTGTCTAGGTGCAGGATCTCTATCAGATAGATAGACATATATCTCCCGACAAAGCCCAACAAGTTCAGCACTCATGACTGAATTTGATTCAACAGATAAACCCTGTATTATAGAAGAAAATAAATCCTTTGCAACAAACTGCCTCAACTCAGCCTGGTTTGAAGCGACAGCAAGATGAATCAGTGCACCACAAAAGGGGATAACTTTAGTCACAGCATCACTATCTGTCCAACTGAACACTTCAATTGATATCCTCAATGCAGGAAGGGCTGTGCCAACATGAAGCATAAGAAATCTGTGAAAGAAAAAAAAAACAGTCTTTATTTGTTACACGTGCTTTTAACTTTTTTCATTGATGATTTATACTTCAGAATCAAACTTTGTAAAATGTAATCACCACTAAGGTTTAGGCTATCAAAATTGGACATGTGCCAACAACAGCACTAAATTTTTTCTAGTTACTGCTACGAGATGCAGATGACATTACAGCTATGAGAAACATATACATCAAATGAAAGGTAAATAAATTGGTCAAACTAATCAATTTATATCAGACACCAATTCTCAAATAAAGATCTATAAAACGCCAAACATTACACAGAAATTCTCCAAACATAAGGTTTTCTAAATCACACAAGGTGCTAGAAATTTTTGCATTACCCAGTGAGAGAACTTGATGCAAAAGACTCCAGATTCTTCAAAGAATCCATCCGGTTGGAAGGTCCATGTTGTTCCAAGGATGGAAGTCCACTATTTAAGCCTGGTGATGCTAAAGCCCAAAGTACAGAACACACTTCACGAGTCAAGTCACGTAGCAATTTCTCTTCCATGACCTCTACCTTCAGTTCTGATCCAGAAAGATTACCAATGCTGTCGGGAACCTTAGCCCGGCCCTCGTTAAGAAGACTGGACCATGAATAATGAAGAGCTTGCTGACAGTGGACAAATAGTGGCTGCAAAAGGTTCACCAGCCACACTTGCCATACATCAGCAGGGCAATATTTAACAAATGGAATAATAACAAGGTGGATAAGTTGGCGCAAATGCCGAAACTCCATAACTTGCACATTCTCCATAAGTGCAAGGGTGACAGAGGAAGCCTCTGCACATCGAAAGAATGCCTCCCCAAGAGTAGCTGCCAATCCTAAAACGTTGTACCTGAGGTATGACATTTGTTTGCACACGTGTCAAAAAATATTACAACAAACAGGAGAAATGATACCTTAACATTTGTGAAATGCAATACACGATTGTTTGTGGTTACTCGAATATCTTAAATTGACTGAGGGTTACAAGAATATCTTAAATTGACTGAGGGTTAATAGTGTAGAGCAAGGATATTTTTGGTTTGAACAGCAAATAGCGCCACCAAAACTTGGCTACGACGAAAAGCAGGACAAAACCAGGTGAAAGAAGGTTGTTTAGATTAGTCACATTATGTGCCAAGTATTGGTAAAATTGGTTGCAGCATTTGGTTTAGAAATAATTTCTGCTTCAAATTTTGTCAACTTATACTTTCTTCATTGCTTACTTGAAAACTTTTCACTTCTAACCTAATTGTTTCGATAGTTTGGATTATCAGTTATACCTATCATATTTATTTATGATGTGGCGTGGTGCCTTAACCAAAGATGATGTGTGCATTGACCTTTTGTTCTATTGCTCAACCAAGACCATGCAGTAGAGTATATACTACTATATGGGAGTGAATCTGTCACTAAGGATGCCACAATAACACTTGATGAAGATTCTTTCCTAAATGAGTTTTTGCCCACAAATTAGCCACAAAAAAGGCTAGATGATAACCACAAGGGGTGCTCATCAGCATTGTCGACAGTTCAGGCCCAAACTGTTCAATAGTAGCAGATGCTTAATGTCTTCACCACCTGCTAAATCTGTTCACAAATTTCATATAGATGGTTTGGGGGAAAAGTCTATATCACCCCCCAACCTATGAAGAGTGGACTACATAATCTCCCAACCTATGAAAAGGTCTATATCACCCCCTGAACTTCCCAAAACCGATCAAATTATCCCCTAAAACAAATTTGAAAAATCATAGTAAATCATAAAAAAATCATAAAATGAAAATTCCAATTGTATTAGACTCCAAATGAGTAGATATACACACTGAATATATAATATGGTATATTTTAATATGTTTTTTTTACTACTATAGAGAGAAGCGTAGATCTAAAGCTATAGTGAAAAAATATACTAAAGCATACCATATTATATGTTCAGTGTGTATATCTACTTATTTAGAGTCCAACACAACTGGATTTTCCATTTTATAATTTTTCGATGATTTACTATGATTTTTCAAAACTGCTTTAGGGGGGTAATTTGATCGGTTTTGAGAAGTTCAGGGGGTGATGTAGACCGTTTCATAGGTTGGGGGGTTATGTAGTCCAACCTCCATAGGTTGAGGGGTTATATAGACTTTTTCCGATGGTTTGGTGGAAACTGTATTGTCAGATTATTACTAAATATGCAAGGGTGTTGCCAACTTGGTAAATATCCAGATAATAGTCAAATAGTTGGGGTGCTAACCTGCTAACTATATCTCTCATGACTAGTGAGGTTACCAACCTAACACAATCAAATTCCACTGTACAGGTCCCATGTTGCTGCTGATGTTGTAAGAACGATAGAAAAAAGTTTGCATGGCTTGATTCCATCTCCAGCACAAGTATTCTCCAGTAACAATAGAAAGAAAAGTTCATGATGCTTACCCACTGTCCCGGATCCCACGCAACCAGTTTTTTATATTGTTTTCCTTTGATTCTCCATCTCTTTGAACATCCAGCAATCCATCAGCCGGAGCAATCTGGCCTTTGGTAAGTTTACCTGTCTCCCCTAGAAGGCTAGCCTGCTCGGCAACAGTCATGGTTTTTGCTGCTTTTATTTCCCCCGTCTGTGACTGAGCAAATGGCTCAGCCCAAAGAGCATGTATACATCGCAGCAGCTGAAAAATTGAAGATCAGATTAAGGAAAATTAAAACGCTGTTAGCAGCTTAGCTAGTGCAGAACAAGTAACTACAGAAAAACAACAGGATTCGGTAATATCATATGATTTTCATGCTTGTAATTCTTGTAATTATCTTAACTATAATCAAGAACTGCCAAAACATACCCTTAAGAGAGGGGGTAGAATCCATGCTAGATGTGAAGACATTGGATGCAGATAACCAGGTGCTGCTGTCGTGGTGGGTGCTTGTGGAGTTGTGGTAGACTTTTTGGTTCCACTCCTCTTGAGTGCCTTTTCAAAGAATGTAACTGTGTGATAAATTGACCACATAAATTGGCTATCTGCAAACATGATTGTCAAGCCAGTAGGGTCAGACAAGTATGCAGTTTGCCATTCCACTTGAGTCCACATTTTGTTTAAAGGCTCGAGTAACCAGGCAAGGACTTCCTGCTGCTGTTGAATCCTATGGAAACAAATACAATACAAATTATAGCTGACACAATACCAAAAATATTTGAAGGCTTGAGGCATCAATTTAAAAAGGTTTAGTGGCCAAATACCCAGCAGAGGAAGCCATCACAAGAAACGCTTCACATAGATGATTATGTTCACCACGTAGTAAGCGACCCTCTCCTTGAAGGTAAGCCATGGTATCAGCAATGTTCTGTGTCATTGCAAAAAGCATTTTAATTAAACACAACAAAAGGAGCACATAAACAATGGTCAAAGCAACATGAAAGCACGATGCCTGGAAAATAAGAACCAGCCAAAAAACAACAGTTTCTTCCTGATTTATTCAGATTCTTTTCAATTCAAGAATGTACACCACAACAAAAAGAAACCAAACTACTAATGTTTATTACACATGCTTTTCTTGCATTGTTTCATATATCATAGACCTGTTGCCGTAATTTGGGCTCACAAGGGATGGCAATTGAATATATGACTTAAGATTTCTAACATTACTTGCATGTATTCACAGTTCTTTATAAGGCCACAAAGTAATTGCAGGGTTACTCTGATGAGGTTCCCTGGGAATCACAAATCACAACCCCCAGCTGGTACGTCGAAAAAATCCAAACTTTGAATTCAAAAGATGAACAGCGATCCAGATGGGATGGGCCCAGTACTGGTCATTCTAGGCAGCCTTTCCTAGTTACCTTCCTATTTTAGTAATACTTGTGGTTCCATCTTTTTTTTTTTTGTTCTTCATTTTGTGGGATAAAACAAAAATCTGAATGCTGTCATACACTGGACATTGCCCTTCTAAGTCAGAACTGATAAAAAATTTGAAAACCTGAGAATGTACATGAAAACCTGGAGAAGCCTTTATATAGGCTGAGTTTGGTACTGAGGTGACTCGCAACCCCCAGTGTACTGCAGGTTTCGGAGGAGGGGGGGGGACTAGGGCAGCACAAGAAAGATATGAGCCAGCAAATGGCAGGTTGGTGTGGGTTTGTGATAATTAAGGGGCTGGACCCGGCCTATTAACTAATGCGATCCCTATTTCTTTCCATTCCCCATTCCTTTTCACTTCAATATTATTCTTAATAATGAAACTGATAATCATTCACAATCACAAGCCCAAATCCTGATTTACAAACCAAAGGGATATACCCTAGCCAGGGGTAGCACAAGAAGGCTAAGTGCGGCTGCACAAGTTCAGCCAGGTAATGAGGACCTCATGCCAATGGCCAGCAACTCCCATAGGCAGGCACATACAACAAAGTTATCATAACAATGGATGGTAGTCCAACTCTTAACGCAATACATAGAGCGAGTAGAAGCAATCAGCTAAGTGAGCAAGCGGTTTGGCACAGACACTTTATTTACGGCATGCATAGGCAAAGCGGGATGGCCTCTTGTCGTGGGCATCATGTACTCACAGTAGCCAACCTTGAACCATGAGCACGACCTGAATGCCTGACGAATTGACGTGCGGGCACCAATGATAGTCTGTATTCTGCGGTATGTGCATTGTCTTGTACACGTCTCCTTTGAAGACATGTCCAATTAATTTTAATGACATAGTGAGACAATGGCTGTCATATCTTTTTTTTAGTGTATTCATATTTCCATGTGTGCTGATGATTATGGTAGTCAGGCATGTGTGTTGTCCGTCCTTCCCTCATGGTAGTCAGGCATGTGTGAGTCTTCCTATATATATATGTTACTTATGCATGCTGAGATCTTGGACTTGGTCTGCCCTCTGCTTGTTTTAAGTCTGAGCATACTGCGACTAGGTCTAGCTTAGCCTTTGTTATCAGTCTAAGTGGGAGGATGGTCTTCCACATGGGATCCAAAACATGCAACAAATAAGGTATGTTTGTGTCAGTCCATCTAGGTTAAGGTATGTGTATGGTGTCGCCTCGCTGCGCGCCATACTCGAAGGAGGGTGAGGTGGGGGGTCACCACGCCTTACCGTCGTAACAACTAACAACCATGGGTATGTTGTCCAGGCTCTATAAAATTTCTGGGCACGCCACTGCCCCTAGCAAACCTAACTTTAAAAAAGTACCGAACCCCAAACATGTACTGCGAACCCAACGAATCACAATTCTGGTAACTATGCAATAAACAGGGAAATGAATGTCAAAACACAACTGCACTTACAAACATAATCTCTACCACAGAATACCAACATGCGTCATAAAGCAACTCCATGTAGAATAATAAAACAGCAAATGATAAAGTCACAATCAATTATGAGCTGAGCGCCTGAGCCTGACCTTCATGTGAGGCAGAAGTGCTTTATCAGCAGCTCTTGATATACGAATGAATGACGAGCATATCTGCAACCTTGCTAAGCGAGAATTGTTTGATGGATCCTGCAGAAATCAGAATGTAAACACAAAAATCATATAATGACATGGCAACCAAATAACTTAAATTCAGCCAACAGAATAAAAAACAGCATCAAATGATTGCATATGGAAAGATTTATCCAGCTCAAAGTGGCATCATCCCTTGCCTCTGCAAATGTTAGGATGCTCATGTCTAGGAAACTGATGAACAGAATGTAGTGCTGCTGGATTTACCTCAACAGTTGCCCCTTCTTTACATTTATATGCAAAGCATTCTGCATGGTTGACGGTACAAAATGATGTTTGCCATACTACAGTGGATACCATACTCCTACCACTACTACAGCCTATGCCATCCAACCAACTAAGAACAAGTTGCAGCATGGCTGCACATACCTACTACTGAGTGCAGCCATCACAATGGATAGACAGGGTAGGATCCTCAGAGATAGCCATTCATTCACAAAAGAAACTAACAAGCACAGGACTAAACACAAACAGCAACATCACATGGAATTGAATTGGATGATGAATACCGATCCCCGGCCTTGCTGCTTTACACAGAATCAGAGTACTATAGTATTTACTGAAGTAAAATATATATATATATATATATATATAGATTTACCTGAAATGTGATGGGGAGAGACGTCAACAATTCAAAAAGCTTATTAACAACACTGGCAACTGCATCTGGATAATGTCTCAAGAAAGGACCCAAAGCATCCAAATAATGACCATGAATAACTGCAAGGCTAGGTTCTGTCCACTTTAAAGAAAGAAGCTGCTGAAGTAAGCCTGGTAAAGAGCAGAAGGGTACTTAGAATACTGTAGACCCCCAATAGTTGGTCCAAAAATAAATTTAGGCTGGGTAGAACCTTCAAAAATCTTTTGCAGTTGGGATTTCGTCTCCAAATCAATTTTCCCATAATCAACTGAGCCATCAAATACAGCACCAACAACTGCTTCAAGTCCCAGCTGAGCTCCTTCCATTGCATCAAGATCCTGGAACAAAAAATTAATTGGAGAGGTAAACCTTCTTTGACCAAAATAGAAAGACAAATCATTAAGTTGATGAAGTAAACATATGCAGCTATCCAACCTGGGGGGATTTAGTTGCTTGATTAGCATTTCCAAAAACAACATTTATTCTCTGAACGATGCTTGCTGCAGCAATCATAGGTCTTTGTGAAGCAATTACTTTAATGAGATCCAACTGCAGGAAGAATAAAATATTACTTGAATAACAATGAATTAGACAGTGTGAACTGTGAACAAAAAGAGGCAAGATTATATCTATAATTTGGTCTTAAAAAGGTACTGTAAATAGCCCTATACCATTCACTCATAGCTCATACCTATATACCTCCCAACTGTTTACTACACAAAAAAAATCACCTCTGGAAGATCACTCAGATTGAAAACTTGCAAGAAAGGAAAACGCAGTAGGCAACTGCATGTTGTACATACCAAGGTAACGAATCACCAATTCAAGGACATAGAAATGAACTATAATAACTAGCCAGACTCCTATTTTTGCTTAGCTTCGCACCATGAAACCAAACTCCAAGACTAACACGGAATATAATGATGGACAAAGGCAACCACAAAGTTTTGATGATTAACAAGAGGACCAAATGAAACTATTGTATACAGAAGTCATGCGAAAACATGGCATACCAATTTGGTGCGGTAGTTGCAGAAATCACTTTTCCCCTCAAGCTCTTCGCTCCACAGTTCTAACAAACCGGAAGATGAACTTGCAGTGTTCTTGAGCATCCTTTTGAAAGAAACATCCAAAATTGTGCTGTACATTTCATCAGTAACAAATACTGATACTCCTTTCTTCTCCTTTTCTGCTGATAAGTCACCTGTAGATGCAGAGTTACCAGCAGCAGAGTTGTCACCAGAAACACGTGCAACAGACTTAGCTTTCGATGGTTCTCTCAATACCACCTACACAAAGTTTGGGTTAACTTCTCTCAAGTAGTCAAGTTATAACTTATATCGCATGCATTTCAACTATACAAACAAAGATAAGGAGTGTACCAGCCAAAATAATAAAGACTGGAAATGAAGCGTGATTTTGTAATGTTGGTAATACTCCAGCATCTGCAAGGGATAGTGAAAGGTAAGGGACCAAATGCAAAAACGTAGAAATCATCGCGTTAGAGATAAGGCTTGCATGAATTTTGGTATCTGATATCCAACGTCATATTGTGATATTACACAGAATAAGAGAGGTACACACACAAATACACCAGTCCTTGTGGCAAGATGCTAACTTGTTAAGCATGTGTCATCAAGTCGGTTGAATCCAACATCAGGTCTTATTTCGCACTTGCACATATAAAAAAGGTAAAATTAAGGATGGCACATGTGGAATTCAAACCCAACACCACTGCATAGATCATATGGTCTTCCAACTACAGCAGTAGCACTTTCTGGTCAAACTCAGTTTGTAGGCTCTCTTTATTCTCAAGTTTTAATTGTGAAATTCACATTCAAACAAAAAAAGGCAGTCTTTTACAAAATTTCAACAACCCCAGATATATTTATTTTGAATCCCTTGGTACCAACTAGCACTAGAACAAATTAGATGGGAAAATTCTGTAGAGCAGTACAAGCAATTATTTACTCTTGAACAAGCATGTGAAAGTGTATTTGGAAATGCTCACTTGTTGTAAGAACTGGAAAGTCCTAGCTCCATCAGCTAGTATGCATTGCATGTTAGAAGATCCTAGAGCGACCATTGTCTCACAAACACACGTTGCAAACTCATACTCGCTTTCATCGATAGAACTAGGCTGCAAACCGGATCTGGTCAAAAATTGTTGCGAAATGGTCATCAACACCTGGAAAATGTTGCAAATTGCAGCATCGTACTCAGCAACTGCCACATCCACAGGTCTTTTTCTGAGACAGAGCACCACACAACCCAAGAACATATCAGAAACGGGAATCGGTGAAATGAACTTTTAGTGAAGAAATACAGTCTCTATGTACCTCTGACATATTACTTTAAAAAACTCACAAGCATGGAGGCGAAAATCACTGTAAGAAAGCAAAGACCCACACCTGCAAAATGAACAAGATATGAGATAAGTGAGAGAATCCCATCAAAAATTGGGAATATCAGATACTCTAGTAAACATACCCGTGGATTAAACCAGATTTGGCTAGATCTGTCACAGGAGCCCATTCAGCATATGCATTCACACCGTTTAGAACCGCTGTCACTGTCCCTGCGTGTTGTTTAGCCAAGTCCATTTGCTGTTTTGAGTGCTCGCTTAGAGCAGCAACAAAATGTTTCTCAAGAAGCTACAAAGTGAGACATTACACAATGTTCACATTAGTATTTGGAACATCATGAAACTAGACGAGCCAAAAGAACCATTGGTGTCCTTTGATTGAACATAGTAAAGGTATGAAGGCAAACTTACAGAATACAAAAGTGGCAGAATTTGTGGCAGTGACTCAGTAAGGCCACGTAACAGAGATCTCCGTCTATCACCTATTCGTCATAACAAATATTTTAACAGAAGAGAACATAACTTCATAGAAGAGAAAAAGGTTTTCTACTCTTCTAATTTTATGGTACAAAATTGCAGTTTCAAGCAAGTTCGGGAAATAGATAAGAAATAACAAAAAAAGGATAGTTACCCTCCAAATCCTCATTATGAACAGTGATATCCTCTGGAAGCCACCTTAGAATCATGGCAACTAGCTCAGCCTAACACAAAAGAATTCCAAAAAATGCAACCCAAACTGTAAGATGGTATAACAGATTTAAACCTGCAAGGCTGATGAGAAACATTACCTCGATAGGACCGCTGTTAGAGAGAGAAACAATAGATGGGAGTAAGGTATTCCACACAGCAACTCCCTCCCTCCTAACTACCTACAATGAGAAGACATCTGCTAAGCAAAAGGATTTTAAACACAGGTTGCTGTAACTTCCTGCAGCTTATTGGTTTCAATAGAAGAAAAAAGAATAAAGGTAGGTGTTAAACCTCTGCTACTAAAGCAGCTGTTTGACTCTTCAAGGCCCACACCTCATTTGGGCCAACAACATCTGATATCAAATTAAGGGTCAAATTGGCAAATTCATTCCGCTCTGCAGCACTGAGCTCCTCCCACCTCAATCTAACAAGGTGCTGCATATATCAGTAGAAATCATCAATTGATCCAGGACAGAGAGTCGTGAATGCAAACAAGACATAGTTCGACTTCTATAAAAATATGTATGTACGATATGTTCATGATAAGTACAGCTAAGGGATAAGTTGAATAACAACAATTACTAAACAGCGCATCCAGCAAGTAACCATATGAGAGATGCGCATGTTGCAATGGATTCATGGTCATACTAGGAAAGATCAAGTTTGAATCAACAATATATAGTAGCAGTGGTGACAGCTAAGACATCGGTTCGGATGGTTTGGGCATTATCAAGAGAAGTCTCCAGAGGCACCAAAAGCATAAAGGCATCCTAACTCGTGATTAATGTGAGAACAGGTAATGGTCAGACAAACCTGACACCTTACGTGGGAGGAGGCAGTGGAGAGACTTAGTCCCTGGGTAGGAGCTAAACAGACTGTTGGGTAGGAATGCCTGGAAAACAGCAATCCACATACCCCACCCATCATCTAGACAGTCAGTCCACATTTACCATTATTATTGTATTACAAATATCTCTTTATTTCATTTTTTAACCTGTTCATTATTCCTTTCCTTTTTTTGTTGCTCGTGTTGGGCTTGGGCTCCTTTCTTTCCTCACTGATTAACTTCTACTTTTT
This sequence comes from Digitaria exilis, assembly GCA_015342445.1. Lineage (NCBI taxonomy): Eukaryota > Viridiplantae > Streptophyta > Magnoliopsida > Poales > Poaceae > Digitaria > Digitaria exilis. The sequence goes on from JACEFO010002165.1 coordinate 172,882, forward strand.
TTGGGCTGCACGTGGTGGGTTTCATCTCTACCCTACCCCCAACTTATTTGGAAATAAAATTGCTGTTACTGCTGCTTTCGGTTGCTCCAATGGCCCTTTGTTATTTTTCCCTCATGCTACACTACTGAGTTATCATTCTAAAATACCAGCTACCAGTCGGCCTACTCATGCCTGCTGCTTACTTTCTCGACCGATGTTGAGGGTGTGATGGTGCATGCAGTGAAAGAGGCAAAACAAAGGTAGTTTGGTGCCTATTTCCTGTTGTAACCCAGATAATTAAAATTAAGCTGACTCGAATTCCAGAGAGTCGACTCCATCTGTGTGAAAAACGTAATCCACTGATAGAGGATAAGTTATGCTGAGCTACAGTGAGTACAGTAACATAGGCAAACAGCAATGACTTACGGAAGGAGTACAATACAATGGTAGCTACAGATAACGAAAATATGTTTCCTGAAAACTACAATAGTCAATGTAAAATGGCAATAAAGATCATAGGAATCAATGTAATGAACTCCATTATTGTAGTGATCAATATAACTATAATCATCATTTAGCCTATGATTCAACTATAGTAGAGGTAATAAATGGCAAGGTAAGTAAGAAGTTGTAGTTGCCAAATAAGCAGCATGTTAGCAATACCAGGCATTCGGAGTACACCACCAAAAATAATAAGAAGCTAATAAATTATGCCACTGGAAACTATTGGGACATAATAATAGAATATGTTATTTTGATAACACTGCAAGTTAATAATAGGCTAATAGCTATGCTCTAGCACATTAAAGAAATTTTCAGGACTCCAGTATATATAAGGTCATTTGATGCTAAACCAATCAATGTACAATTTTGGGAAACTTGTTTGCATCTTCCTGATTTTTCATTCTCACTGTATACAAGATAACTTATCATAAAGCAGCCAGATAAAATCAAAGCACAGTGACATACTCAGTTCCTCTTTAATAGTCGTACCCGACCCGTAGAGTTGTGAAAGCAGTAGCGTTAAGTCATAGTGGATAAGGCATTTTTCTATGGTAAGGAAGGAGCTGCTCATTCCGTGATTGACAAAGCTAGTAACACCAACAATAGTAATCACTTGGAAAGAAATATACAGGGTGATGTTAGACAAGTTCAACATGAAAAGAGAATGGAATGCTATTGCCTCCATTAAGGAAAAAATCATGCTAAGATGTCCACGATTTACTAGAAGCAACAGAAGTTCCTCAAATTTGGTATAGCTCATGGAGTTTTGTGAAATTTGAGAACAGACTTCAACAGAAATAAGTGCACCAAATCTAATGCCTCGGAGAAAAACAACTCAAGAGTTCAAAAGATTTGATGCTGTTACTTTGCTAAAGCAATCAGCATAATACCGGTCAATAAATTCAGAATACAGAGATAAGCTTCAAGCTTCACCTGCAACATCTTGAACCCGTGCAAGCGGATCTCTGATGGCTGATCCTTCCGTACCAAGAGAAATGATGTGCTAGCCAATGCTCGGACGTCTCCACTTTTAACCTGCAAATAGCAAGCATCGTCAGCACAATGCCATTTAGGAGAAATGTGGCATCATGGAATTTTTCTTATAGCAGCAGGCATGTGCAAACATATTGGAAACGCATTTTCCATCAGACACTAACTCAAGTGGTGAACACCAACCAGCACAGAAATAACTAAGTAGAACAAAATGCGCACTAGTGTCACAAACACTTGAACATTTTGCATATCGAACCACAAAGCCAGTGAAGCAGCAGTTCATGGATTAGGCGAAAATCCAGCAACGACAAACGGGCATCAACCAACCAAGCGCTCCTCCATGTACCGCACCGCAGCACCGCGCAGGAGAGCAGCCAAAGGTAGACACGGGGGGCGAGGCCCAAAAGGGATGAGGAGGGTGACCGTCAGGAAACACGGACCGATTCGAGGTACGCGAAGGCGGCGGCGCGGGCGTCGGGGGAGGAGCGCCAGTCCATCACGGCGGAGATCGCAGCCGCCGCCGAGGCAGCGGCCGCAGCGGCGGGGTCGGCCGCCATCTTCGGGCAACACAGTTCGCGACGGCTGTGGAAGGGCTACTGGGCTACCAGGACGACTGTGTTGCTAGGGTTTCGCGGTGGGGCATTGCCGCGCGGTGGCCGGGCCGGCGAGGTGGCTAGGGTTTGGGAGGCGTCGCCTGGGGCGGAGATGGAGTCCTCCGCTGGATTGCGTGGGTTTAAGGCGGAGGGGGGAGTGGTGAAGAAGGTGAGACGGGAGGGGACTCCAGTGGAGGGGAGTAGGGGGCACGGCAAGAAAGGGAAGCGCAGGCAAAAATGTGAGGAACGGGTCGGTGGTCGGTCGCGGCGGCGGCGGAGATGTTTTATTGCATGCAATATTTCTGTAAACTCCGTGTCTTTTTATTTTTTTCCTTTAGCTTTATTTATTTACGTTTAGTTTATTATTTAGGTGGCTTGTTTATTAATCTAGAGAAAAATTTGGATATGGTATATGATATCAAACACGGTAATGCTATAGTGAAGACGTTCAAGACTCCTCACCCCGTCGGAAGCTTTAAATGTTCCTGTTGTTTGGAACGGGTACAAGATGTTGCAAGAATTACTCCCTCGATGTTGCGTTGTGCATGTAATATTGCACCTCTCCGATCCGATGCCACGCCCCTGGACATGGTGGTTTTTTACCAGTGCAACATCGGTGTTCTCCATATGTTGCAAGTCATACTCCTCGATGTTATGTCGTGTAGGTAATTTGTATCTCTTCATCCGTGCGGATGCTTCAATCATTTCATCGATGGTATTTCAACCAGTACAACACTGGTGTTCTATGGTGGCCCCGTATGATGCAAGTTTGATTCCCTCGATGTTGCGTCGTCGATGAATTGTTGCAAATCCCCCATCATGCGACATTGTTCACGGTTGTCTTGTATGTTGCAACTTGCAAGGTTCCGACGTTCCATGTTGCAACCCCACCGATTTTTGTAAACTCACCAACGATCAATGTTGCAAACCCACCAATTGTTGCAAACTCATCCACGATCGATGTTGCAACCCTACCGGTTGTTGCAAACTCACCGTCTGATTGCAAAAATTGACTTGATGTTGCAATGTTTTAAATCCTCCTCCTCCTTTTGCTCTCCGTGATGTTTTGCAACAACATTTTTACGATGTTTCAACATGTCGACGCTTTTTCTGGCCAACACACAGCAAGCGCTAGATCCCGCGGTCGTCGGAATCAACTCTCAGCAAAATCCTACGTAAACCGGAAGTTCCGGTTTAAGCAAACCGGAAGTTCCGATTATGTCGGTTTTGCTGGAAAACCTAAAATCACCACCCCGGGAGGGACCCCGTCAGGGATGGTGCGTCTAGGGTTGCTCTAAGATCGGCAGGCCACTCAGAACGTCTTCGGTCGCCGTCGAGACGAAGGAAGAAAGCAAAAGGAGGTTGGAAAAGATTTAGGGTTTGAGATAAAAGTAAATAACGTATTTGATCGATTGTATTGTGATTAACCTCAATCGGCCGCAACCCTTTATATTTATAGAGTGGGGAGGTCTTGCCCCGCAAGGAAATCCTTTTACAAACCAAGAATCCATCAGATTCCTTAATTCTACTCGAACTCCTAGCAAAACCGGAAGTTCCGGTTTCAGCAAACCGGAAGTTTCGGTTTGTGTCTGCCAGATTCTCTGAATCGGTTATGTGTCAATTTTGACCATCAACATATGTCCCCCTGTTTTTTGGTAAAGTTTACGTACCAGAAAACATATTTCTACCATAAAAAACCCTAAGGGCGATGTTTATCAACTATCGGCCATAACACCTTAAGCATCTTGCCATATACTTGGATAGTATTTCTTCAAATACCTACCATTGAGAGCTCGCGGTAACATCTGACCTTGTAATGTTTCCAGCATATAAGAATTCCCAAACATCACTCTCACTATCCTGTATGGCCCTTCCCAGCTTGGAGACCACTTGCCAAATTTATTGCTCTTTGCTCCTATAGGTAATATTTTCTTCCAAACCAAATCTCCAACTTGGAATGCCTTCGACTTCACTTTCTTGTTACATGCTCTAGCAACCCGGATCTTATCCTTCTCAATCTCCTTCAAGGCCTCCATTCTCTTATCAGTAATTTCATGAATGTTATCCATCATCAAGTCATGATAAGCAATAGCATAAAAATTATTTTGCTTAGCTAGCTTATATGCGCCAAGATTCACCTCTACGGGTAAAACGGCCTCTTGCCCATACACAAGCTCAAAAGGAGTAACTTTAGTAGCACCATGTCTAGATATCCTATGAGCCCACAAAGATTCAGATAACAACTCATGCCAATTTCTAGGATTCTCTTCTATCTTTTTCTTGATGAGCTTTATCAAAATTTTATTACTCGATTCAGCTTGACCATTAGCTTGAGCATAATATAGAGATGAATTAGCAATTTAATTCCATAAGACCCAACAAACTCACGTACTTCTTTAGATATGAAAGACGTACCTTGATCTATAGTCAGAGTTTGTGGAATACCACATCTATGAATAATATGCTGTTTAATAAACTCAATTACCTCCCTATGCGTCATATTCTTCAAAGGAACTGCTTCGGTCCACTTAGTAAAATAATCAGTAGCCACCAACACAAAGCAATGCCCTTTTGATGATGAAGGATGAATTTTTCCAACAAAGTCTAACCCCCATCCTCGGAATGGCCATGGCTTGATAATAGGATGCATTAATGCAGCAGGAACCATCTGAATATCCCCGTATTTTTGACATTCTTCACATCCCTTGTAGTAAAGAAAACAATCGGCAATCATATTTGGCCAATAAAAACACGCCCTTCGAATAAGCCACTTCATTTTAGGAGCCGATTGATGCGTACCACAAATACCTTCATGAACTTCACCCATGGCCACCTTTGATTGAACATTATCTAAGCATTTCAGTAATAAATCATCCATCGTCCGAACGATATAATTCACCATCCACCAAAGTGAATTTAAATGCCCATCGTCGGAATTTCCGATCAACCTTCTGATTAGGATTCTGCAAATAATCAATCAAAGGCTTCCTCCAATCTTCTACTTCATCCTTCACTGTTTCAGTAGAAACAATGGACGAAGCAACATTTTCAGTAGGAAAACCGGTACTTCCGGTTCCTGAAACCGGTAGCTCCGATTTTGCCAATACAGCAAACTCGGCGTCAATCCCAAACCGGAAGTTCCGGTTTGCGGAAACCGGAAGTTCTGGTTCTTCCAGCAAACATTTTTCAGCACCACAAACCATCGGTTTCTTTTCATGAAAATTCTTCTTCTGAACATTATAACCAGATGCTTGCTGCGCCAGAGCATTAGTTCTTGGATTCTCTTCTCGTGGTACATGATAAATAATGAATTCAACAAAAGAGGATATCATATCAAAACATTTATCAAGATATGTATTTAAAATCCCATCTAAACATTGACATATCCTAGAAACTTGATGTACCACTAGTAATAATCACCATATGCTTCTACGTGCTTAACCCCCATCTCATGCAAAATTTCCAATCCGAATAATAAAGCCTCATCTTCGGTTTGATTATTAGTGCATCTAACTTCCAATCGGTTAAGTGCCTCAAAAACTACACCAATACCGCAACCACTTCTACAAACTGATCCATCAAAATGCAATTTCCAGGGAGTAAAAGCAATAAGACCGACATCTAATTGAAACCTATTATCAACTCGATGCTCTAAACTAAAATCCACTACAATTTGGCCTTTCATAGATTTTAAAGGTTCACAAGCCAAATCATACTCAACAAGAGCATAAGCCCATTTACCAATCCTACCACTTAAAATTGGTCTATGCAACAAATACTTAATTATGTCGGTCTGACATGCTACTATACAAGAACTCGATAATAAATAATGCCTCAACTTAGTATAAGCATGATATAATTATAAACATAATTTTTCAATAAACGTGTACCTTATCTCAGCATCCAGTAATCTTTTACTCACATAGGCAATAATATGTTCCTTCTTAATAGCATCAATCTTCTTAGGATCAATTTCTATGCCCTTCTCATGAACAATAAAACCCAAGAACTTCCCAGCCGATACACCAAAAGCACATTTGAGTGGATTCATTTTTAACCCATACCGACGCATTCTCTCAAAAGCAAGCCTCAAATAAGCCAAATGAGAACTCAAACCAGCCGATTTCACAACTGTATCATCAATATACACCTCAAGAATAATACCAAGCAAATCATAAAAGATTAAATTCATTGCCCTTTGATAAGTAGCGCCAGCATTCTTTAATCCAAAAGTCATAACTACCCACTCAAACAAACCAACAAAATCCGGACATATAAAAGCCGTTTTAGACGTATCCTCTTCGGCCATAAAGATTTGATTATAACCAGCATTACCATCAAGAAAACTAATAACTCTATGTCCAGAATCATCATTAAAGCATATCGGCTATAGGCATATGATATTCATCTTTAGGACTAGCTCTATTGAGATTTCTAAAATCAATGCAAACTCTAAGCTTACATGACCCTTCTTCTCCACAGGCACAATGTTAGAAACCTAATCAGCATATCAACAAGGCCTAATAAACTTTGCTTCCAATAACCGATTAATTTCTTCATTAATCCAGTCATACATGATAGTATTAAAACGCCTAGCAGGTTGTTTATAAGGCCTAAACCCAGGCTTAATTGCTAACCGATGTTCAACCAACTCTCAGCTTAAACCAGGCATCTCAGTATAATTCCATGCAAAACAATCAACATATTCTTTCAAGAGCTCGATTAATTCAGATTTATAATCGGCTTCTAAATTCTTATTTATAAACGTCGGTCTAGGTACAGTACCATCACCAATATCAACCTCTTCTAAATCATCAACTGACGTAAACCCAAGTCCTAACTTGCTCAAATCATCAAAATCTTTAATGGCTTCACACATATCGTTCTCATGTGCCCGATAATGCTCAAGCCTTTGTTGTAACCAATCTGAATTTTTAGTCATTACATAAGATGGTTCAATCGATTATCAATCGGCTTTAAGACAACAGGTACCAAACCATCCTTAGTACAACTAATAACATCAAAATCCGAAAGATCTAAACCAGAAATACATTTAAAATTATCATGTACACCTATGGTAGAACTATCAGCTACAGCAACACAAGTCGATGTATCACCGTGTACAATCTCAATATCATCATCTACCCATTGAATTAAAAATTGATGCAAAGTAGATGACACACATCTATTCGCATGTATCCAATCACGACCAAGGATCAAGCTGAAATTACCTTGTGTCTCAGCGACGAAGAAAGCAGTAGCCAACGTCTTGCTTCCAACAGTAAGCTCCATGGAAACAACTCCATTAGCACTGATTGGCTCACCTCCTCCTACGCCATTGACCGTCATGTTGGTCTTGATCAGCTCCTCATCTGTGTCTCCTAACTTCTTAAACAAATAGTAAGGCATTAGATTTACAATAGCACCTCTGTCAACAAGCATACGAGTGATAGATCTCCCATTAATGTGTTCCTTTATGTATAACGCCTTTAAATTATTAACATAATCATCTGGCCTCTTGAATTCTGCTTCCTTCGGACCAAAATCCAGATCAACTAATTCTTCTTCTGGAACAACATAATAGTCCGAAGACAAATGAACGACATTAACATCAAGATTCATGCGTTCAGGAGAGGAATCATAGTCAACAAGCTGCTCATCATCTTTCTCTTCAGGATCAATCACCATCTTGTCATCTTCTAAAGCCTTGGCAACCACATCTCCTGCTGTCTCTGTCAAAACCGAAACTTCTTGTTCCAAAACCGGAAGTTCCGGTTCCACCTCTGACTGTGACACTTCTTTTGAAACCGGTACCTCCGGTTCTGAAACCGGTACCTCTGGTTTCTCCTCTGTCTGAGCAGCAATCTTGACCCTCCATTGCTTCTGAGGAATCATTGGCCTATAGTTATTAAAGCACTTGTCCCGTTGTCTTTCTAGCTCTCTTTCCTTCTGCTCTTGTTGACGAAGCCTCAGTAACTTTCTCTTTTGGGTGCGAGTCAACCCAGAAGGACACCACTGTGGAAGGAAACATTTATCACTTGATTTGCTACCACCAGCTTCCTGATCTTTGTTAATGGATGTCTTTGAAACAGAAGGCACGACTCGATCACCAATTCTAATCGGTCCCTTGCCACCATCCTTCATGGGAACATCCATCTGACCAATCTGAATAATGTCATTGCTTGTGGTCCTCTCAAGATCAATATCCATCTTCTGAGCACCATCAATTTTCTCCTTAGGACGATAAACCCACCTTGGTGATACTTCCTGCTTCTTCTGACCAAACCAGAAGTTCCGGTTGCCTCCAGTCAGATCAACGTGGTGCCAACCAATCTCGCACAGGCAAAGCCAACCTATCCATCACGGACCTTCTTGGTGATTGCTGCCCAGGGTGAAACGATCCATGCTCTGCAGGATAATAAGGCATCCACATCACTCCATTATCATCCGATACAGGTCCAAGTTCTCCCCTCTGTCTAATGGCAGGCCTTGGCGGTGAAATACTCCTATTCCCGTACTCAAGAGATCGTGCTCTTTTTTTTAATGGCCGATCACTTGTTTTTGTCCATAGCTAAAAACTTAGCTAGATATATGTGAGAAAAGATCATTTTACCCATAATGCCTGGGAAGCGATGCCGATCGTGTCTTGGTGTGAAAAGAGATGTGAGGGTATTTGTCTTTTTTTCAAAAAAAATATTAACCCAGATTTTCTCCTCTCGCCCAACTGAAATTTATACATTATTGAGGGTTTAAGTTAAGGTTTAGCACTTTTACTACTCTTTTCGTCCTAAAAAAAATGCAATTATCAAATCGTGCCAGCCAAAATGTTTCATGTTTGACCAACTTTACATTAAATAGTATTAGCATTTACATTTCTAAATAATTTAATTATGAAAATATATTATATAACTAACTAATGATACTTATTTTATACTATGAGTGTTTGCATTTTTGTATAAAAAATTAGTAAAAATTGAAATCGTTTGACTCCTCGGGAAGCTAGAATTGCATTCTTTTTTGGACGGAGGGAGTAATTAATACCTAAATTAGATCTAAACAGCCGTAAGGCCATTTCTAACGGGGTTTGATAAGAGTTTCATACACATTAAAAATAAATAAAATTTATATTAGGAGTCAGTGTTTTATTCATAAGTCAATTTTTTTTCAATGAGGTGTCACTTTTTCAACCGACAAATGAAACTCTCCGATCAGAATATCTTTAATGTACAAACACTTAAACCTAGTTTGTGAAACTAAATGGCAATGTATCCTATGAAAGCAACATCTCCGTGGAAACTATGGAAACTCCGAGCTGAGCCACACAATGTTGATCCAAGGGCGGGCTCAGAGAAGGTGAGAGGGGTGATTTGTAAAACTGTCTTTGTAAACGGAAACTGTCTTTCCTAACCACCCACCACTCTCGGTCTCCATATGTTTCATGTTCCAATTATTGGTAGTGAGATGTTACAAAATTAGATCTGGCATGCTTTGATGTTACATGTTCCACCCAAATTTCTTCGAATTTGATGTTACATGTTCCACCCGAATTTCTTCGAATGTTGCAACTTTTACATGTTGAACGTTGCAATGTTTCTATCTCGTTTCTTGTGAACATTACAATATTTCTCCCTTGTGCAATATTACGATCTTTCATGTTGAAATGTTGCAAATATTTCACCTGAATGTTCCCATCGTTTTTCCTGAATGTTGAAATGTCCCTCGTTTCTCGTGAATATTGCAATGTCCCCTCGTTTCTTCTCAATGTTACAAATATTTCATCCGAATGGTCCCCTCATTTCTCGTGGATGTTGCAATGCCCCCTCGTTTCTCGTGAATGTTGCAGTGTCTCTTCGTTTTTCCTAAATGTTGCAATGTTTCCTCCTCGTTTATTCTTAATGTTGCAATGTTCTGATGTGTTCATATTGTACTGTTACAAATGTTCACTCGATTGTTGCAATTTGATATAATGTTGCAATGTTGCTTTTATTGTTGCAACCACCGTCCGGACGCTAGCGCCCGGATCGGACGTCCGGGCGCTAGTAGTTCCCCTATGTAAATCATCCTCCCACCTTCCTGAGCTTTGCAAATCACCCCTCCCACCTCTCCTGGTCATACCCTTGGATCAAGATCGCGTGACCCAGATTGAAGTTTCCATAGTTTTTCACGAGAGGTAGATATGTCCCCGAACGTTAACACAAATTTAAACCGAGAAGCCAAGTGAAAATGATTCTATTTGCTGAGGAGTGTACTAGGTGGAAGTGGCAAATTCTTAAAATTCATCCAATCCATGTCATGAATGCAAGTCTACAAAGCGTGGCCCGCCTGCTTCCATCCTTCGATCTTCCTGTTCCAGTATTTCGGTCTCCCCGTTCCGGCCGAAGGCGAAAGGGAAACGGAAAAGAAGTGCCTCCCCTTACGCTAGCGCTCGGATCGGACGTCCGAGCGCTAGTAGTTCCTCTTTGTAAATCATCCTCCCACCTTCCTGAGCTTTGCAAATCACCCCTCCCACCTCTCCTGGTCATACTCCTGGATCAAGATCGCGTGACCCAGATTGAAGTTTTCATAGTTTTTCACGAGAGGTAGATATGTCCCCGAATGTTAACACAAATTTAAACCGAGAAGCCAAGTAAAAATAATTCTATTTGCTGAGGAGTGTACTAGGTGGAAGTGGCAAATTCTTAAAATTCATCCGATCCATGTCATGAATGCTACAACGCGTGGCCCGCCTGCTTCCATCCTTCGATCTTCTTGTTCCAGTATTTCGGTCTCCCCGTTCCGGCCGAAGGCGAAAGGGAAACGGAAAAGAAGTGCCTCCCCTTTGCCGCCGGCGACTGCCGTCATGGACGGCGAAGCGAAGGAGCAGAGAAACCCGGCATGGTGGGGCCGCCGGGCGTGGTCGCTCCTCTCTGCCGTTCGAGCGCGAGCGCCGCTGGTGCAGTGCATCACCAACCTAGTCTCCATGGACATCGCCGCCAACACGCTCCTCTCCGCGGGGGCGTCCCCGGCCATGGTCCACTCCCTTCGCGAGGTGCCCGACTTCACCCCGCGCTGCGACGCCGTGTACATCAACGTCGGCACGCTCTCCGAGGACTGGCTCCCCTCCATGCGCGCCGCCGCCTCGGCCGGTCGCCCTTGGGTGCTCGACCCCGTTGCAGCCGCCGCCTCCGGGTTCCGGATGGAGGCCTGCCTCGAGCTCCTGGCGCTCCGCCCCGCCGTCGTCAGGGGGAATGCATCCGAGATCCTCGCGCTCGCCCACCGCTCGATAGCTGCCTCGTCCAACTTCAAGGTTACCTTACCATTCTTCTGTTCTTTCTTCAGTTCAATATCCAACCCAATCAAGGATAAGGGAAATATGGGAGTAAATTAACTGAACTAAATCTCGCGGCACATTTTAAGGTTGTTGGCGTGAATAACGGTGTGGCCTTAAGACCCTGCATAAACTTTTGTTCCTGTGTTCCTATATCCAATCCAAGCATGGAGGATGAAGAATCCCAGCTAAATTAGATGGACAGATTGCTTGCTTGATTATGAATGCTACTGTCTGGGACTAGGATAGCCATTAGACAGTAGTTAAGTGAAATGGGATGGAAAACAATAATTTTAGCTTACTCATTATGTTCCCAAAATACAGAACCATCAACCCTGTTCCTTTCAGGCCCCTCCTACTATCCTAGTTTAGGCCTATGTCAGAATCCAGGAATATGTAGGTCATTTATCTCTGCTTTGTGCAGATTAGCAACGCACATACCTATACTGTCTTGTTTTCCCAATTGTTGCCATTAGAGTCAATTTCTGATAAAATTGCAGGGTGCTGACAGTTCGCATGAGTCTGTGGATGCCGTTGAAGCAGCAAAAGTGTTATCACTGTCCAGCGGTGCTGTCATTGCGGTATCCGGAGCTGTTGATTTCATCACCAACGGGGAGCAGGTTGTTGGCGTGAATAACGGTGTGGCCATGATGCAGAAGATCACAGCAACAGGGTGTGCTGTGACTGCTCTTATTGCGGCTTTTGTTGCCGTTGAACCTTCAGATGCCCTTGTTGCGGCAGCATGTGCTCTAGCAATCTTTGGCCTGGCAGGAGAAATTGGGATGGAGTCATCCAAGGGCCCTGCCACTCTCAGGATGCACCTCATTGATGCTCTCTACTGCCTGGATGAGGAAACGGTCACCTCTCGAGTCAAGATTGCTCTACAATCATGATACACACCTTGCCATGGCTTCCAGTTTTCAGGTAGACAGTTTTTGGAATAATGTGCAGGCTGAGTTCGGCTTTCTCTGTCATAACCACGATATAAGAAAATCAGTCAGTTGGTCCTTGCTCGTACATGTAAACCATATAGACTTGTGAACCTTGTGACTCTGCAAAATTCATAGTTGGAGTGGCTATATTTTGTGCTTCAGCTGTAGGGTTTTACTATAATACAATAAAATGTGTAATTTTGTTCCTGATGAGTCAAAGGCGTAAGTGTATCACTTAATGCAGATTCTGTTTGTTTGTTTGTTGCCGGGGATGTCATGAATATAGATGGCCAACAGGCCGGCCCGGCCCGGCCTGACGTCGGGCCAGCCCGGCCCGCGGACTGTCGGGCTGCAACGGGCCACCGTGCCTTGCGGGCTGGGCCGCTGCGGGCTTCGTGCCTGGCCTTCGGCCCAGGCCCGGAACTGTGGGCCATTTTCCGTGCCGGGCCAGCCCGTTAAGCCCGGTCCATTTCACAGGCCGGGCCAGCCCACAGCCCGTTACCTTAAAATAGCTCATTCTTTTACAAATCACAAGTTCTAGTGTTCTAGTTGACTAGTTCCACAAAACCAGAGAGCAAAGCTCATTCATTCACAACACAACACAAAGTTTCATAAATGTAAAGTCCATCATAATTGTGAATCCTATGAGCATGATCAGTCTTTTTCTTACAAGCAGCCTGATGCCTAAGCAAATGACCAGTGCCAGCTTTGGTCCTAGCAGACAACTTCTTCTTACAGATCTTACATACAGCAGCAATTCTAACATCATTTTCCTTTATCTCATTAAAATCAGCCCAAACATTAGACTTGCACTTACCAGTACCAACGGATGGAGAGGGGGTATCCGCATCGGTAGAGCAAGGTGTCGATGTCTCCGTCGCGGTCCCTCTACCATCGTCATCGTCATCAACATTGACGCTCGACACGCTGCCGTCACCAACATCGATGCCGAACAACGCGGCAGCGTCGTCACGGACATCGTCGTCGTCCTCGAAGTCCAGCTCGTCAGGTTCGAGGTCGTCGCCGTGGAGGGTATTCAGATCCGCCTCCGGCATGGCGACCCCGAGCACAGACGGGCCGGATGGTTGGCCCTGCAGTCCAGCACCGTTCCTCAACGGTGCACGCGGGCGGCGCCTGGCCATGCCTACGCTAGATGAGGAAGACGCAGCATCAGGCACCGACCTGCGCAAAGAAGAAAGAAGGAGAGTGAGACTGTGTGAGAAATAGAGAGCAAAGAGAGCACAGATGACAGATCTAGGGTTAGGGTTTACCTGCGCTACCGGAGCCCGGTGCCGGAGAGGATGAGGGCCACCTAGAGGAGACACCGATTAGAAAGAGTCGACGGCGAGCGGCGGAGGGACTGGACATTAACACGACTGAACTCACATAGGCATAGTTCACACTTTACCGAGACTGCGAGAAGGGAGAGGAGACTGGAGAGGAGTAGAGGATAGGGAAGGAGAGGAGTCGAGGGCCGAGACGAGCTGGCGAGGCGAGGCTGTCGAGGGCGGAGACGAGCGACGAGACGTCCGGCGGCGACGGATCTGAGCGAGAGAGAGGCGAGACTACGAGAGCAGAGGCAGTGTGGCGGCGAGTGCGGTGGGGGTGGGGATTAGGGTTTGCACACTGGGAGAGGATATATATGGGTGCGGGGTCGGCAGCGGGGAGCGGGCCGCCTTCGGGCCGACCGTTGGAGCGGGCCGTGCCCGTGCCGGGCCACAAGCCTACCCCTCGGCCCAAGCACGGCCTACTCCTCCGTGCCGTGCCAGCCCGGCCTGTTGTACGTCGGGCCGTGCCGCTTTTGGGCCGGGCCAAAAGAGCGGGCCATGGGCTGGGCTAGCGGGCTCGGGCTGCATGGCCACCTATACTCATGAACTTGTTCTTCATCAGTTGAAGATAAAAATGTATTGCTGCATGTGCGTTGTGACGTGATATATGAGGAAGTCTGTTCTTGATTCGTCAAAAGCAAAAAAGTATGTATATGAGCATTCTGTTTGGATGTTGGCATGGGATGACCCGATAGCGTTAATAAATCAATTATGTCCTGTGACACAAACTAATCAAAAGCGTTGAGATGGCCGAGTTGGTCTAAGGCGCCAGATTAAGGTTCTGTTCCGAAAGGGCGTGGGTTCAAATCCCTCTCTCAACATATAATTTTATTTATATTTTCCTTGGTGATTTTGGTTGTCAAACTGGCCTCACCTCCTTCATTATATTTTCCTTGGTGATTTTGGTTGTCAAACTGGCCTCACCTCCTTCATAACGTGGGTTCAAATCCCACTCTCAACATATACTTTTTTTAATATTTTCGTTGGTGATTTTGGTTGTCAAACTGGCCTCACCTCCTTCATAACCCATGCAAAATGTTAAATGCCGTCTTTTTCCTAACCATGATTTTTTTTGTGATAATTCCTAACCATGATTCATTTTATGGCAACTGTTGCGTTTGTGGCACGTGAGCGGCGAACTGATTCACTTTCTATGCGTAGTAAGTAGGAGTACATTCTATGGGTTTTTTTTTTGAGTAAAAGTACATTCTATGGTATTGTTCCGGTGAACAAGAAAAATCAACTGAAACAGGGCTGACTAGAGCACATACAGGACCCAGCCCGGCTAGGATCGACAGGAATGGGCTGAGATCGAATGAAGTCTTTTCCTTGCAACTCTTCATCTCAAATTCAGAAGCATGGCCAGTGGCGTTCCAACAAGAGGACCTGCTTTATGACTCGCAAACATCTTATTATCTAGTTATTCCTACTGATGCCTACCATCCAAAGTTCCAAACTGATAATCTGTGTTCATCTAATTACCCTCTCCAATATAATTGGCACCCAATTAAGAGAAGTATATATAGTCTTCCAGTTATCTTGAGTCGATCAATCAGCTACGGCCTCACACGATCATTTTCCCTTAGTAGAAGGACGAGTTCTTGTGGATGGTAAGGATGGTGAGCATGAGCATGACGAGGTTGGCGAAGGCGGCGAGCAGGGACACGATGACGGCGGCCATGGCGCGCTCGCAGAAGGCGCCGTAGACGTTGCAGACCTTGGCCCAGCGCACGTGCGAGTTGCCGCGCTCCCCCAGGATGCCGAACTCCGCGGCCGCACCAACGGCCGAGAAGAGCAGCGCCAGCGCCAGCAGGTCGCCCACCATCACCGGCACCACCGCGCCGCGCCGCCGGCACGACGCAAGCGCCGCCGCCGAGAACAGGCACACCATCGCGTTCGCCACCACGAAGTACCTGCATTCATTTGTGCACAAGAACTCGTCAGTCCATGTGCTACTACTATGTTAAGGTGATTTCCTCCTTCAGTCAAGGAAAGGTTAAAAAAAAAAGAGAGAAGGGGGTAAAAGTGTTTTGTATTGTCGCTCTCGCTCGTGGAGTGGTGGTGAGTGAAAACGATAAAAAAAGAAAGGAAGAATGATGATATGAGCAGAGTAGGCAAGTTGTATATGTATGGAGAATGTAGAATGCATTCATGCGCTGTATCGTGCTAGATCTCGCTTTCAAGCTCGATATCGGCATTTACCTTAACCGTTACGATTTCCTGAATCAGCTTTACCGCAGTGGTGGTTGCTAATCGTCACGAAGTCGTCTAAGTCCATTGCCAACATCTCACTCCACCTCAGCCGAGCCATCTTCTTCCTTTGCGTTCGCATCTCGGTTTTCACCTCGCTCGAATCGATCTTACAGAACTGGCTGTGTGTTCAGATTCAGAAAAAAAGCACTTCTCCAACAAGTTTTTTCTATTCATCCCACTCACAGAACACGCTTCCCAGTGCACTATTCATCTAGAAAAAGTACTTTTTACTCCCAATCTGAACACAGCATGAGGTCGTTTCGTTTTAATTCCACGGCTGGCTATCAACAGCCGAACAGAGGAACAGAGCATCTATCCCCCGTCGATCAAGTCAAATCCAGATGTACTACTACCCAGCAGCTCCCCACGCAACCGCGCAGGGCTGATCGAAACGGAACTTGGTGGCCCATCAAGTTACAGCGATGATGGAAGGGACAGACAGACAAGCCAGGATGCAAGCGACACATGCACATCGATCTCACTCAGCTCGCCGACGGAAACAATTACAAAAAGGAGAATGTGTGGAAAACAAAAGGAGCAATGCTGGATCTGGATGAGTCGATCGGTGTGGATGCAGCTAATATATATCATGGTACGCAATCATCGGGCTGATCGGTGCGAATAATTGAAGATGACGACGTTGATCGATCGATCGATCGATCGATCCATCTAGAAAAAAAAAGCTGATCGGCCGACCCACACCTTCCTTCGATCCCCCGAATCTGAAATCTCTACACGATCCGCCGTATTGCAGCTGGTTTCTGCCTTTTTCAAAGGCCGAGCCGAACCGGTGGTCGCTGGGAGTTCATCAGAATTCTTTTGATCTTTTCTTTCAGGGATCACCACGTACCACGTGGGGCCGGCCCTGAGAGCTCTCCTATCTCCTTCCTACGCATGCAGATGGTGGTGAGTGGCGGAGGGTTTAGAGCGAGACATTGACGATCCATCACCACGCCTCTATATCTTGGGCCAATCATGGTACGGACCAGCCACGTGGTGCGCCGGAAAGCGCCACGCAACCCCCCGTTCGTTGGCCAGGTCATGTATATATCTGCTCGTCGTATGGCTAGAGGATCAATCGATCAGCTTCTTCTTCTTGGACCAAACTTGGCCGCGGTCGAGATTATATTGCTCTATAGGCATAGCCACATGCTCCATCAGTATAGGTGGAGAGACCCACGGTCATTTTCTAGTCCGTCTAAAGACTGGATGACGCACGCGCCAACTTGATTAGTGGTAGCTAGTAAGTGTAACCTCTCGTGGTACTGATAAGTCGAGCTGCTTCCCTTATATACATGATGCTGTCTCCTACCAAATTCCTAGCAGGATCGATAGTGCTCCCAGCCTCGTCATGCATCAAACTACGCGAGGTTTTCTTGGTACAGTCCTTTAAAGTATAATTCTTGTATATGGTGATGCTGCCTTAACCAATGTCACATCTATGTGAAGTGGATCAAGAGAAATTCCCAAAATAAAAAGGGAACAAATCTACCATGTATTGCTTGTAATTTCCCAAAAGTAATTTTTATACTGGAAACCTCAGTGCACTGCAAAAGTGCACAGCTACTCTATCTACCAACCAAGTAAATCCAGGTTCCTGGAAAAAGCAATGTCTCAAAATTCCATTTTGTTGCGGCACCCTTGTCTGCAGTATCAAAGCACTAGTACTAAATAAAGTTTCTTTTTAGGTAGGAAAAAGAGAAGCCTGCTTGTCTGGACGTAGTACGTGGAATGGGAGGAGAGGCTCTCGGTCGAGATCAGCGGCTCCGGTGGCGGTGGGAGGATGGGAATTAGATCACGCTCCATATAGCGAAAGCATTTTGTTTGCTTGTCTCTTTCTTTCTTTCTTTCTCGCGCGCGGTCCAGCAGCCTAGAGATGTCGACCGGATATATATTCAGATAAGCACGCACGCCAGCATACTAGAAACAGGGTGGACACGTACGGAACACCATGATCGACGGTGAAAGTACGTCCTCGAGCCTTATGCTCTTGTGTGCAACGTATATGTACTGGCTCTTATCTGGAAGAATGGAACGTAGTACTGGGCGGCTACTGCTAGTAGCTAGGCATATGCATATATAGCCATAATCTCTTTCTTATTTTGTTATACATATATATAGATATATAAAATCTCCATCTTTCTCTAGGAAAACGAAGGGTGTATAGTTAAATGCAGCAACGACAACAAGCGTAGAACCCAGACAGCAGCATGTGTGACATATGTATATGCGGGGCAGAAAAGTTATTTCATATTAGTATTTGGTTCCAAATTGGACAAATGCATGCACCAGAAACATTTTGTTTTGTTACAGAACACTAGGCAGTGCTATAATTCGATAATATTGACAAAATGACAAAGCATGCAAGTGCCTACTTAACTAATTATTGACCCGCGGATTTTCAAACATACGAGGCATCCTTAATCATATTGTTAGAAATATTATGTCCTATGTAATAAGTGATGTGTGTGCATGTGCCACTAGCTAGCTAGCCTGGGCCATGGGGTTGCATATCATGAGTCATGACGACAATTATATTAACCCTCTAAAGACAAAAAAAAAACCGAACAATTCGGCAAAGAAACGAGCTTGCAGATTCTGAAACCACGCGGTGTGATCCCAAAGCCAGCAAGATATGATAGCGCTGTGTGGTGTGGACACAAGAAGATGAGCAAGCAGCGGTGGAGAGCGAGCGAGCGCTGATGAGGAGACTTACACGAAGGCGGAGGAGTAGGACCACTTGGCGGTGACGGGGACCTCGAGCGGCGGCAGCGTGTCGGCGAGCGTGATCCGGATGGTCCTCGTCTGGCGGTCCACGCCCATCACCACCGCTGCCACCAGCGTCGCCGCCACCACGAACGCTCGCATCGCCACCCCGCACGCGTCCACCGGCACCCCTCTCCCACCGCCGCCCATAGCGCAGCCACCTCCGGCCCGGCGGCTGCTTCCGTCGAAGCCCGAGCCCACGACGCCGTTGAACCCGGGCTTCACGCGCGACGTCTCCATGGCTCTGTGTCCTCTGCCCTGGGTAGGCGGGCGGGACGAGGCGCGTGTGCGCGCGCGCGGCCTGGGGCGGGGAGGGGAGTGAGGGCTGGGCTGCCTGTAGTAGAGTGCTGGCGGTTGAGGAATGGAAGGCGAAGTAGATGAGTGAGCGATGCTGGGCACGGTTTGGTCGCGCTGTACGTGGTGGGGTATTTATGGAGGTGGGGGTGCGGCACGATGGATACGGTTACCGCTCTCTCTAACACAAGGGGGTTCCACAAGAATGGGATGCTTGATGGGCTGCTTCCTTTCTTTGCTTGATCGTTTC
Organism: Digitaria exilis; assembly: GCA_015342445.1. Lineage (NCBI taxonomy): Eukaryota > Viridiplantae > Streptophyta > Magnoliopsida > Poales > Poaceae > Digitaria > Digitaria exilis. The sequence goes on from JACEFO010002165.1 coordinate 192,081, forward strand.
TAATTCCAAACGGGATTGTTGGGTGTTTCTCTTGTGAATTTAGTGCCTCTCAAATCAAATCATTCAATTTCCTCACCGTCCAATGGATCATATCCACCTGATGTCTATGTTACGGGCCCCTCGTTGCAACGCCACGGACCCAATGTGATCGAGAGGTCTACCGCTCAGATCTCGTCGTCTACATTTAAATAGGAGCATAATATATCTAGCATTATCATCAAATTCAATCAAAACTTAATAGAATAATCAGAGGAGAGGACGTTCGGATCTTAAGTCTTAGCTTTGAATCTTGTATCTAGTTAGAGCCCATCAAGGCCCATGCAGAGATAACGTTTGTTTCTGTATGTTGGTTGTTTCCTGCCAATAAATACTAACGACATCAAAGATGGATGTGTACCGATCAGATTCACCTGATTTATTTCTTCAGCATATAATCCCAATTTCATGTGTAATAATTGGAAGCAAAACGTGATCGGTGAGCAGTGATGATTAAGGCCATTCCCAACTCAATGATTATGATGGTGTCCATGGAATTAAATGAGTTGCCACATGGAATAAAAGATAATGTGGCAAAGAAATAAATGAAGAAAGAGGAGGAAACTGGGTCATGCATGAGACATGGTTTCTATACCCTACCCAAGACATAATGAGGGGTGAGCAACATTAAATTCAAGTATTGATTAGTGGTGTTTTGCATTAGAAAGGGTAGTGTCTAATGCTAGTTTATTGCTGACGTGGATCTTATGGACACTATAACTTGTGTCTTGGGTTGGGAATAATAATGACCTAACTCCTCCGCGGTGTTCGTGGCTGACATCATTTTCACAGTACTGGTAATATTATTTATACATACTGCAGGCACACGTATATCATGTAGCCGAACTGCTGAAGTACATGTGGCACAACTTGGTCGCCACGTACGTTGGTTGCTTGGCCAGGCAGATGTAGGACATGTCATTCAGTGTTCAGTTGGTCGGTTGATCTGTAAATGTGCATGGCCCGGGCGTGGCGGAGTCAACCATACCATATGCAATGCCGCGCTGCAGATGGCGCGCGCCCATGCCATGCAAGGCGCGCCCCGACAACGCGGCCATTAAACGCAGTGTATGATATATCAAGGTTTCACACGAATTCCACCGGCGGCGTTGACAAATGACAAGGGTTGGCGGCTTGTACATATGCATTCGTCTCATGGTTCATTCATCATAAATAAATTCCCTTGGACCGAGGTCCAACACCGTAACATGCATGCTTTCCGTCAATATGGACTCCGATCATGTGTACGTCCATCACAAATTCACAATGTTAGTATACAGTGCCGGCAATCCAAACACAAACAGTCAGTGCCGGAACTGGACAGAAATTCAGGGGTAGGGGAAACATCATCGGTTCGAAAAGTTTATAATTTATCCTAACCTTTTATTGTCCAATCAAAATAACAATAAAAAACAAATAATTTGCAAAAATGGTAACCTACAATGGAAAAATATTACTTCTTGAATAGTAATTTCTAGTTAACAAACTAAAGTATCAATAATAGGCTAGCATCCAAATTTAATGTCTGAACTTTGAGTGGACATGGAGATGGAGCTTCTTCTAATTCATTTTCATCTGGTTGAGCATTTTGACCAGCCATATGATTATTATCTTGCCGCCCTTCCAATAATGCCTTCTTGTAGTAAAAAAATAAAGAAAATAATGTCTTCACCCGACAAAGTTTGAATCTAAAATAGATAGAGAAATCGGCGTGCGAACTGCTAAGACAGGGAGACGCAGGAGTTCGTATAGATCGGAAACGACGACGGAAGGAGTTCATTGTTCGTATAGGTCAGAATTTTTTTTTTTTGAACGTGTATAGGTCAGAAACTAAACGATGGATAGCTGCGAACGGCTGGACTTCATTCATATACACGTACGAGTATGTGCGTAGTAGCAGCTAATGGGCTGTTTGCCTTCGTGGGCCAAGGGGGGTTATTGCTAATGCCTAGTGATGAAGGGCATTAAAGTTTTTTTTTGTTTTAGGGGGGACACAATGCTCAAATGAGGTAGACGAGATAAGAGGTAGCAACACGTACATTATTTTTTTTCATTACCTATGTAGGGTTGGAAGTGTTTGGTTTGCACACAGGTAACGGTAACGGTATTGCAAATCGATTACAGGACGATTAGACAAATTCCTTCCAATCAATCGCACAAGGCAGCGAAAAACATGATGGCGTCAGATAGAGGATGATAGCGATCTCCTCTTCCTCATACAGATCACTAATTTTGCAGCACTCAACTAAACCAATTCAGATTTGAGTTAACAGAAGATCCAATTTTACAGGCAATGCAAGAGCACGAAGGCATTGGCGAGATCTCTCATACCAGCGATACCGCGATGGGTCAGCAAGGGGGCACGCCGATCCAGCGGGGATCGAGCTCTCGCGCATGGAGGAGGGCCACGCCCAGCGGAGCTCTCGCGGGAACGGCGGCGGAGCCTGCTGGGAAGGATAAGATAAGACCGCGATGCGAGTTGAAGGCGGCGGCGAGTCAACGACATCGGCACATCGCAACTGATTACGCTCGTGAGGAATCAGTTTTGAATAGCCCGGTATCCGATTACACGGTACCTGATTACAATCAGTCTGGTTAAAACAAACGATTGTAATGTCATCTCATAACACTCCGTAATTTCTTTACGTTACATTTACCAAACCAAACACTTTCTAAAATTGGCCGCTGCTGCCGTGAGGCCGCCGTCCGTCCCTAGCTGGAGGACGGGGAGGTTGGCAGTCAGCAGTTAGCACCCCGTACCTCGAAAACTCCTACTCAATCGCATGATTCTTGTCCATCCCTTGCTGGAGCTTGTGGCACGTGCCGCCATCTTGGCCTGGCTGCTTTGAATTTCCTGGTCCAAGCCTTAACACTCACGCGTGGGCACATACATATATCTATAATATCCAAGTCTCTTATAGTTATAGAATTGCAAGTTTTGCAGTAATATAACATTCTTCGACTCAACACGTGGTTTAGGCGTCTTGACTAGGGCAATGGTTGGATATAATGTCCATCCACATATTTTACTTTAGTAAACGTACAAATATTAAGGATAAGAAGAACCAAAGGTCCAAAGCCATTGGAAATGTAGTATTATAAGATCTGATAAACTTAGGGTGTGTTTGGTAGGGTCGGACCTAGATTCTTATAGACACTTTTTTCCTTTTAGATTCTCTCTAGAAACATTTCTTTGGTGAACTAGAATCAATTTGTAGGACCATTTGGCTAGATGATCATTTTTTGAAATGAGAACTAGAATCTGGTTTTGTCATAGCCGTTTCTTTGAAGTGGTGAGAAATGATAATCACCTAATCTTCAAAACATTTCTCTTGAGGTGTCGTTTGGCAGTGATTTTAGCGATTTTGATGAGAATCTGAAATGTTTCTCGTTGCAAAACGTACCTTTAGTAATGTGTTTCGCCAAAAGGAAAGGTAAAACAAAACCAGAAGGCTTGTTACGGCTTGCATGAGGTAGGAGAACCGTATAGTTGGATACGTAAACTTTTTCTCACTTCAAAACAATATTGTTACTTACATAAAGAAAACTGGATAGGTCATGCGGCCTGAGGGCAGAGCTTAAAATGAACTGTGGCCCTCAATTGTGATGCGATCGAATGGAGTTATTTATTACAAACAAGAGATGAGTATGAAACTCCATTTCACTACCCTAATAATGGGCACGATTTACTCTATCGAATTATTTCAATTGTCTCCTAGTTTTTTTTTGACTCAATATGTCTCCTAGTTGATGACATTTGTTTTTTTATTTCTCCATATGGGCCTTGATTGTGGGCTTTCTCAGATGCTGGTTGAGAGAGGCTGAAATACTACATCGTCATGATGGTAAGGAAGATAAGAGCAAAACCCAACAACACAAGGCGAATGCGTGGAGGAAAGAAAGATTCTTTTTTTTCATATTTTTTATTTTAAGATTTATCAAAAATATATACCTAACAATTTTTTTTGCATAACTATCACCCAGCCGCGGTTTGAACTGGCGAGAGGCTCCTATCACCATTTGAATCGGCGATAGGTGAGATGCAAGCCACCTCCCGCCGGATGAAACGGTTGAAGGTACCTTTAACCGTTTCATCCGTTCCTTTAACCTTTCATCCGGCGATAAGTGCCACCACCGTCACGGCCGTTTATTTAATTCAATAAAATATTTCATCGTTCGGTTCGAAGTAAAATATGTCTCAGATGTTATTTAACTCACTGCAATACAAAAGTATACATTAAATATATTTACTTTGTATAATATACTAATAATTATTAATTTTTAACCGAATATATGGCTTATAGCCGGTTGAAACAGCTATAGCCGTTTCAACCGGCGGTAACTGGCTAGCGTGCAAACGGCCGTGACGGTGGTGGCACTTATCGCCGGATGAAAAGGTTAAAGGAACCTTTAACCGGCAACCGTTTCATCCGGCGGGAGGTGGCTTGCATCTCACCTATCACCGATTCAAACGGCGATAGGAGCCTCTCGCCAATTCAAACGGTGGCTGGGTGACCGTTCTGCAAAAAAAATTGTTAGGTATATATTTTTGATAAATCTTAAAATAAAAAATATAAAAATAAAAGAAATTCAGGAAAGGGCCGTGAACTGGGCCCGCTGATGTTAAAAATTAATTAGGCCTTTATGCTCTTTCCTATAGTTTTTCCGTGTTTTTGCTCTCTATTACATGAAGACAATCGAGGAAGGGAAAATGGTATAGACACCCATATGAATATCACAACGCATTTAACTTGTCAAGCTAATTATAAAACTAATAACACATATGAGACCCATTAGCGAGACAAATTATTAAGCTTAATTATTTATCATTAGTATATGTTGAGCACCACATTGTCAAAATATGAACTAATCATACCTAATGGATTCATCCGCAAATTAGCTTATATGTACAACTAGTCTTGTAATTAATCTATATTTAATAATACATTCGATAGAACCAAACACCTCCTAAGAGCATGGCCAACGGGTCGATTTGAGCCAGCAATTTGAGCTCTGACAAGGCTTTGTTTCTGACATGGATGAGAGATGGGGAGGTGAGGGAGAGCAGCGAGCGACTTCTTCGTCGCTAGGCTCGCACATAAAATGAAATGCATGCATTAGGGTATAGAGAGAAAGGGTGGGCCCTCCAGAGAAAAATATAAAGTAAAACACTTTGCATGTGGTACCTACTAGTTGAGGTGGAGCTCAAATAGCCAACAACTATCTATTATTGTTGGAGGCGCCCTAAGTGCTGTTTCGAAGCCTATTAATGTCAACAAAACGTTTTTGTATGCGAGATAAGCACTCACCACTACTAGAGAATGGACCTTTAGTACCGGGCTAAAAGTCACGTTAGTACCGATTATGCGATCGGTATCGAGCTTCTGGTACTAAATGTGTAGCTCCATTAGTACCAGTACTAACGAGGTCACATGGTCGGTGGGGCGGACCAGCGGCTGGTAACACCAACCGGTACTAACTGGTTTCGAGAAAAAAAATAAAGAAAAAATTATAAGCTCACCAGGAGGCTTTTTCACACGTAAATGCGCGTGCGCAGTTCATGGGATTCGAACTCACAACCTCTGCCCTAGCACGTAACCCCATCTACCATCCTACCTGTGCATCACTTGTGATTGAGTGGGATATGTTTTGCTTTTGAACTATACCTCGCGGACCCGTTTAATACCGGCTCGTAACACGTTAGTACCGAGTTTTAAGACAACCGGTACTAACGTGTGGGGGACGAATGCTCGATTCTCTTGTAGTGCACGAATGGAGCGTGTTCGGCTCTGACTATAGATGTACAAATGGCCCGCAACCCAGTGGCTCGTCCAAAAGCCCAGATTTTTGGCCTGGCCTAAGCCCGGCCCGGGCCGGTCTTTTGTGGGCCCGGGCTAGCCCAACCTGTGACATGGTGCCGGGCCTGAGCCGTCATCTCGGCCTGCAGGCCAGACCGGCTCGACCCGCTAGAAAGAGGACGACCCGTTCAGGGCCCGGTACCTCCTCCATCCGGGGCTCCTATCCATCTTCAATATTTTGATTGTGGTAACTCAACAACATGAATGAAATATCTCAACATTAGATTTGAACATGTTTAACAATTGACACTCAAAATGATGAAACTGCACATATAAAATATTGAAGTAAAAATCAATAAATGTTGAACTATAAATTTAGAATGTTAAACACTGAAACTTTGGTTTTTTTCTATTCGCGGGTTATGGGCCAGCCCAGCCCTTTATTGGTGGCCGGGCTTTCCGGGCTGGCCCAGCCAAAAACGACCCGCGGGCCCGGGCTTAGGCAGTCGCCTTAGCCGCAGGCCAGCCTGGTCCGGCCCGGTGGAAGGTAGGGCCGGGCCAGACCTGGCCTGGCTTTTTCCGAGCCACACCAGGCCTGGGCCGCTTACATATATAGCTCTCACACTTCACAGGCTCACCGCCTAGCACTTGCGAAGAGGACACCGAAGATCTGGGAGCCGGTCCTTTTCGACAAAAGCGCGCTGGCCCGTCGCGCAGAAAAAAACCAAGTCGTATTGCGTGTGTCGACCAACGTGTGGACGATTCAGACTCCAGTCCAGTCAGCCCCCCTGCGCCCCGCTCGCAAGAATGCCAGATATCGAGCTTCTAGAACCGGGCCCGACCGCACCGAGCCGACCCGATCCACGTCACTCCTCTCCGGCGAGCGCACGCAACCGCCGACCCGATCGACCGCGCATCGACCATCACTGCACTCTGGCGCGAGAGAGACGACGGGAACTGAAGCTGCACCACTCCAACATCTTCAACTGAAGCTCCTCGACCCCTCATCATTTTTCTCTCCTTCCCCGAAGGAGCTAATTGACGAGATTATTTATTGGGGCTAGCTGCAGTGCTAAGTTAATAAACAACAAAAAAAGATATAGAACACTGAATAAGCTATTTTTGTTCCACGCGATCCCGACTCGCTGTAGCTGTCGAGATTTGGTTTGGCACCAGCAGATCGCAACGCGTTTGTCCGGGTGCGCCCGGCGCCACATGCTGTCACATGTGTGCCTCTCTGCACTCGCTGGAAAAGAGCGTTTTGCCTGTGAAGCTGACGACTGACGAGCGCTCCACGTTTACACACGCTCACCACTTGGAACGCCGCCCATGCCCAGGATCATGAGGGTGCTGACTGTCGCCGCCACATGACATGAGAACCCCCATCCCTCGCCGTGGAACGTTCACGTCCGATCGGTTGGCGAGCAACAGACTGGTACAGCACGTGACACGATCACACATTTGCACGCAGAGGCCATGGGATCACTCCGGTCCTTTCCTTTTGAGGATGCTCATCAAATTGTACGTTTTATTTCATTAAAAAAAATGTATGTTTTTCGGGATGTATTTTTTGAGGACAGAGCCGTGCAACCGAGGCAGGATGCTCATCAAATTGCCTATGATGCACATACATGGGCAAGCTCGGTGACAAAGCATATCTTGCACATCAAATGTACCGTAGGATACACTTAGGTACAACAAATCATCTGATATTGTTTAGGCATGAGATCCAACGGTCTGTATGGTTCATGTTCGACAGGTTGAAAATTTGATACTCTCATTCTTTTTAAGGCCATGTTCAGATTCCCAACTATTCACTATTCATTCCAACTTTTCACTATTCATTCCAACTTTTCACTATTCCTCCCTCACAAAACACGTTTCCCAGCGAATGCTACAGTGTTTTTCTTATGCTACAGTGTTTTTTCCTACAATCTAAACACACCCTAAGAAAACATCGTATATTTTTTTTTAAAACTAATTAGCTTATTTAAACATCGGTTACTTAAAAAACGATTACACGGAGAGAGTGACGGCTTTGAAATTTTGGTCATCATTTAACTAGTCTCAAAATTTAGCACGCCATCCCTTCAATCGTCAAGATTCATTTTCATGTCAGTTTCAAATCGCTTCAAAAAGATAAAACCAATGTCTACATGATTGGCACGTGCTACCCACAATAATGTAAAAGGTCTCGTACTATAGGCGAGAGAAAATTAATAAAAAAACACAAAATGCCTTCTCCTTTTTCATGTGCAGCCAAACTGAGCCTCTCTCGCACGCTCTCCAACCTACGTGCCCCACGCCAGTACGCCACGGCCACCCCACCATTCCCACTCCCTGCCACCCGAAGAGCAATCGACCAATCGTCCACTGCCCACCCTGCCCCATCCACTTTATACTACGATTGGGCAGCAGCTCCTCTGTTTCTCGTTCACCTCCTCTGTTTCTTCTTCCAGTCTTCCCGCCCAGCCGCGGCCATGCCGGTCGCCGCGCTGCACCCGCTCCCAGCCGTCGTCGGGCCCACCGGCCGCAGCGGTGTCCGGCGCCAAGCTCGGTTCGGCCTCCGCGCGAGCTCCCTGGAGTCGGCGTCGTCGGCGTTGACGGTGCCGAATGGCGTGGCTGCAGGGGCGGCGGCGGTGGAGAGGAAGGAGAAGGTGAAGGAGGATAAGGATGATGTGGCGGCGAAGGAGAGGGAAGAGAAGAGGGCACTGGAGGCCCTCTACGACGACGGCTTCGGCAGCGTCACCGTCAAGGACTACTTCGCGGCGGCCAAGGCCGTGTCCAGAGACGACGGCGGGCCGCCGCGCTGGTTCTGCCCCGTCGAGTGCGGTCGCCCGGCGGTGGACGACGCGCCGCCGCTGCTGTTCTTGCCTGGTGTGTTCTTTCAGCTGGCCAAATCAAGCACTGCCACCTTTGCACACCCTTCTTGTTTAGTAGTTGTTTACGAGTACTTTCAGTATTTTTAGCTGTCGACGAAAATGGAAATTTGGTACCAAAATAAAAGCACATGATTGAGCTTGATTTGTTCGTGGAGTGAGATAGTGTAGAGACATCTCCCAGAAGGGTATGCTTATGTGATAATGCTGAGCTGAGAATTGACAACTCTGCAGGAACGGACGGTGTCGGAATGGGGCTCATCCTGCACCACAAGTCCTTGGGCAAGTGAGTCTTTTCCTTTCGTTTCTCAATAATTGGTTTTACCATTTTCCACTAATGGGTGTGGAGGAAAATTATTCCCACTCATGCAGTACTATCTGGTAGCGGATGATCCAAGTTTATTCCTTGTCAATCAAAAAAGACTGCTCTCCGTTTCTGATGAGTTCAACTTCGTGCAGTCATTGTCTACGAAGTTATGAAAAAAGAAGAAGATAGGATGTCTAATTAGTCCACTAGTGATTGATCCACTATATGTTGATGCCTCTTTCTTAGCATCTTTTCTTTTTTCTAACGCTAAACCTGCCCATGTGACAAAAGGTGATCTGTTTCCTTCTTGGTTTGTTTCTCTCTGTTTACAACAAAAATTAATATTGTGATCTAAAATTCAAAAAGAGTTTTCCTCATTACTGTAAAATTTATTGTTCGAGCACATACTGGATGCCGTCAAGGCAAAAAATTTTGACTACCTATTATCATCTCCATCTTCTTTAGCTTCCATTATTTGCTTCTGGCACTCATGGAGCTTGTTAACCTTCTTTTAAACTCTTTTTCCTCCTTTGTTAACTCTGCAGAGTATTTGAAGTCCGTTGCTTGCATATACCAGTCAATGATCGTACACCATTTGAAGGTAATGGTATTACTCCTCTTGGTTCATTCTGTCCTCATCCCTATTCTAAAGTTGTGTAGTAATTATTTAGATAACAACTTTATTAGTTTGGCATGCTCATTCTAGAGATATTTAGGTATTCTATAAATAAGCATCTCTTATAAGGTTTCTTTACCATCCAATTCTGATTGTAGAAAATTGTAACATTATTTTTTGAGGAAAAAAATGCATCATTATGAGTATGAATTATTGAATTGCATGTAGTGTTTGCAAGAGACTGAGGGATGAGTAATACAAATGCCTCTCTTTTCTGATACGTGTCAATACAAATTCATACAGGGTTGTTACAAACTGTTGAAAATACTATCAGGCATGAGCACAATTTATCACCAAACAGACCAATATACCTCGTTGGAGATTCATTTGGTGGATGCCTAGCAGTGGCAGTGGCAGCTCGTAATCCACAAATTGATTTGGTTCTCATACTAGTAAATCCAGGCAGGTGATCATTTTTAGTTTTGGATTTGATTGAATAGATTCTTTGCATAATGTTTTTTTTTCCCGGTTTGTTTCCAACTAATTTTTTTTTTTTGTATTCCAGCTACATCATTTGCAAAGACTCCATTGCGGCCGATATTGCCTCTTTTGGAATCCATGCCAAGCGAATTTCATGTTACTGTTCCATATCTTCTCAGTTTTGTTATGGGTATGCCTCCTTTTAGCTCTTATTTCAATTTCGAAATACTCTCGAATCCAGATCAGCAATCCACTGAACAATCATGATCATGGCCTTGTTCGTATGTGTACCTAACTACCTAAGAAAGTTAGTCTTGAATGTTCGTACACAGAATTTCTTTCTTAGTCTATTTAATATTAAAATGTAGTTCATGTTTCACATTTTCTAGTGAAAATTGCCTTCTGCCACTGATTTGAGCTATAATATCCCAGTGTACGACCACTGACCATACAAGAAAATATGCTTTATTAATAATTCTAATTTCCTCTTCTGCGATCAGGGAATCTCTTTTTGCTATTTTTTTCTCCTCCCCACCACCAATTTTTTTCTTATAATTTTATAAATTTACCTTATCATTTTTATATATATATATTTATTTATTTTATGATGTTTACATGGCAAAGGACACATGTATTTTTTGTTGGTAGAAAATATGTTACATCTATTATCAGCATAGAAATTAAAAACATATCATTTTCTCTATGTTCTTACTTTTAAGGATGTGTCTCAACAGGTGATCCTCTTAAGATGGCTTCGGTTAGCATTGAAAACAACTTGTCTCCTCCAGAAACTCTACAGAAATTGTCAGATAGTCTCACTTCGATGCTGCCTTTGCTTTCGGTTAGTTTTCCGCACCTTTCTTCAAACATGTGGAATACTGATATTATTGTACTTTAAACGACCCTAAACTTCACAAATATTCTCAGATAAGCCCATGTAATTCTTTTCTTGAACAACCAAGAGATCTGTGCTACTTTTAATAAATAGAGAAAAGCTGGACAAGTACAAAAACTCTCCTGTTAGGGAGAGATACACACCAACACACTTCGTTTATATTAACAATCAGCAGACACGGCCAACAACTAAACCTCAACAAAAGAGAAGTCTAAGTGTCTAACTTGATTAAACCTTGACGTTATTGAGTTGCATGCACTAACCAATTTAACCCAAAAGCCAAAAGCTTAAACTGATAGGGAAATATGAGCAATTCACTTATATTCCAACCCCCCCCTCTCACGTGCATCTCCCCCTGGCCGCATATGTGGAAATTGGAGTGGGGTGTAATTATTTTATTTAATCGCGTCCGTCAGGATTCGAACTCGAGACCTTTGGCCCTGATACCATATTGAGTTGTATGCACCAACCAATTCAACCCAAAAGCTTAAGCTGATAGGGAAAGCCGAAAAGGTGGGCAATTCACTTATATTGAGAGTTGTATTCCTGGATGTTGGTGTCTATTAAGTCCATGGTGCTTAGTGTTCATTGATCCAGGAACTATGCTGTCCTTGTTTGTGAGCAGTGGCAGAGCTAGCTGTCTATCTAGTGGGGGTGGGGGGGGGGGCAGTTCCTGCAGTCCATTGTACATATTCCTCCTAAATAAGAAACCATACGAACTAGGATCAAAATGTTATTGTATTGGGAGGCAACATTTCTGGTTTAGAAGCAAGAAAAAGAAGAAATAAATAAGATCAGTCCTGACTACAACTAATGAGCAGAACATTTAGAACTCAATTTATTCTTGTATAATTGAAGCCTTGCTTCACAAAAATGTGCAACAGACATTACTTTTAACAATGTATTATATTATTAGTGTGTTTTTAAAGTATGCAACAAGTTCGTATTTCTTTTAAGTTACTACCTTGGAAGTTTGTGTTCTCTTTCTCAAGATCAGTAACCAATCTAACTTGATCTTTTAGGGAAACTCTTCATATTATTCGTTTTTGACTCCACACTTTTTTTTGCCTCAGGAACTGGCAGATATTATACCAAGGGATACTCTTTTGTGGAAGCTTAAACTTCTTAAGAATGGAGCAGCCTATGCAAATTCTCGTCTTCATGCTGTAAAAGCAGAAGTTCTGCTTCTTGCCAGGTCCTTGCTTTAATATTTTCATTCTGTACCCCATAATATTGTAGGAGTGAATTTCACTGTAGGTCCGTTAATTTTTCATGGAGTCCTATCTAGGTCAATCAACTAAAAAACCGGTCATCTAGGTCCATGATCTATTAAAGAGGAGTAGTGAAGGTCCATAAATTACTGCCACGTAGGCAAAAGATGCCTATGTGGACACTTATGGACCTCCAGTACCCCTCTTTAATTGATTGTGGACCTAGATGACCGGTTTTTTAGTTGATGGACCTAGATGGGACTTCATAAAAAGTTAATAGACCTACATTGAAATTCACATTTTGTAGTCTATCAACTTTTTGTATCCACATGTTTGGTCTCATAGTGTGTATATACCTGTATTCAGCGGTAACGACAATCTTCTACCAAGTGGAGACGAAGCAGATAGACTCTTCAAGGCACTGAAGAACTGCAGAGTCCGATACTTCAAGGATAATGGTCATACGTTACTCTTGGTACATCGCACCACACACTATTCTTATGTTATTTCTATCATATTATATGTACCAAGCCGTGCATTCTTTTATTTCCCCCAATTCTGAAATTCATAATGTATACTTGCAAAGGAGGATGGCATCAATCTGTTATCTGTCATAAAGGGAGTAAACATGTATCGCCGTGGAAGACAAAAGGATTTTGTAACCGATTATCTCCCTCCTACTTTAAGTGAGTTCAAGAAAACATTTGATGAGGATCACAGGTATGTGTTGAAATGCTAAAAGTTTTATTTTACTTTTATTAGTTTTTCATTTTTTGCAAATGGCAAACTGAATCTTCTGCAGGCTTTTTCACCTTGCACTGAGCCCAGTCATGATGTCTACCCTGAAGAATGGAGAAATTGTCCGTGATCTTTCTGGCATTCCTGATCAGGGTCCTGTCCTGTTTGTGGGCTATCATGCTCTCCTGGGTATTGAATTGAGTCCACTATATGAAGAGTTCCTCAGGGAGAAGAAAACAATTGTTCGTGGCATGGCTCATCCACTTTTGTTTGGAACAAAATTTGAGTCTTCGCGCCAGGAGTCATCTCGGTTTGATACAGTTTCTATGTATGGTGGACTACCGGTCACCCCAATAAATATGTACAGGTTATTTGAGAGGAATGAATTTGTTCTGCTTTATCCTGGCGGTGTACGGGAAGCTCTGCACAGGAAGGTTCACTTAATTTTACCAATTTCCTCGCTAGTAACCTATGTTGAACCATTAGTCTCGTTCGAAAAAAATGTTGAACCATTAGTGGTACATAATATTATTATCAGAAAGATTTCCAATTGTGATGTTCTAAAACTAACTCAAATTGAGGTAGCTGGTGTCACTTTGAAAAATAGTAACTGTTACTTTGACTCCAATTGTGGACCACCTTTGGGTTACTTCTTACTGTAATTATGTACTGGATTTTGCAGGGTGAAGAATACAAGTTGTTTTGGCCAGATCAACCAGAATTTGTAAGAATGGCTGCACGTTTTGGTGTTACAGTCATACCCTTTGGGTGTGTAGGAGAAGATGATGTTCTAGAGGTAGACAGCTGTTGATACATGCCTTTGCTCTATCATATACATCTAAAAAAACATGCTTCATGCTTAACATACTACAGAAAATGGCTAGCTTTAGATATGCCACTCCTCTGAAACTTCAGGTGAAAAACACTACTCGGAAAAGGTCAAAAGTTGTGGTTTATCACAATATAACCATTTGCCATTATCAAACAGTAAATATGTCCTCCAAACTAAAAATAAATTGCACCCTTCACTGTATATGGTAGTCAAGAGTCAACCTACCCAACCATTAGCTAGAAACAGAAAAAAAAATGCTGTCCTAGTTCTTTTGCAAGACATTTTTTTCTTCATTATTCATTTGTCTGCAAAAATGTGTACTGCCTAGGCTATAAATCATGCTATTACACATTTAATCACTTTTCGCACTCATGTACGTCATGCTGATGAAACTAATCACTTTTCGCACTCATGTTGCAGTTGGTTCTTGATTACAATGATCAGAAGAACATCCCCGGACTTGGGGGGTGGATAGAGTCAATCAACAAAGAAACCGACAGAGTGAGGTCAGATTTCAATCTATTTTCCCGTAAAACAAAGCAGAATGATCAGACCTTACTTTTGTGCTTTCTCAACTGAACTCTTCTTTTCATATATAAAAAAGGTGACCTCTTTTTAATTCATGGAATGCATTTTTCATTTCAGGGATAGCGTCAAAGGGGAGGATGGGAATCAAGACATGTACTTGCCTGGTCTTCTCCCAAAAGTACCTGGCCGATTCTACTACCTATTTGGAAAACCTTTCGAAATGAAAGGGATGAACAACCTTGTCAGAGACAGGAAGAGTGCAAATGAAGTGTATCTACGCATAAAATCAGAAGTGGAGGAGATAATGTCATATCTGAAGAGGAAGAGGGAGGAAGACCCTTACAGGAGTATAGCGCAGCGTGCTTTATACCAGGCAACGTGGGGCATCTCTGCTCAAGTCCCAACATTTGAACCATGAAGATCAGGTGCGGAAATATTAGTGTGATTGGATATTTGAAAGCTCACACAAACAAAATAGGAGAAAAAAATTGGTGAAAGTATAGGACAGGACATAGGCAAGCTGACTCTGATTCGATGATCAGATGAAATGCATTCAGAGGAAATTTCCTCCCGTACACATTGTACAGAAGTAGATTACTTGTACTATATTGAAGAATATTACGTGTAAATTTTTTCTCAGTTTTTTGACTGGGTGTAAGTGGTTTATGGATAGTTAATAATTAGCACGATAATATATTCATGTTTGTTCAAACAAAGGAGCCCCCATTCTTTTTTTTTGTTACTACACTAGCGACAGTTTCACACTTTAAATTTCAATAGATAAACTTTTTAAAAAAATAAAAGGTAGGAGACCTGCCATTCATTAAGGAGGGAACGTGCGCGGTAGTTTTACAGAATTAATTAAGAGGCGGGTTTACATAGGTGTGAAGAAGAAACCACAGAAAAGGCAAAACTGACATCAGAAATAAAGAAGCAAGAAAATTGATTAAATAATAAGTTTGTAGGCTATTGTGTGACATATGATTTCCTCTGTGTTCATTGCTAATGTTCTCGCGAGTGATCATCTGACCTGAAAATCCTGCCATCACGTCACTTAAAAATTCCAACCAGAAGTGTAGCAGGATGCCAATCATCCTTTTTTTACTCTGTTAGTCATTTCGATTTGTACAAATTGTCCGAAAAACCATCCTTGAATTGACTCGAATTGCATTATGAAATATGGAACAGCCTAATTTCACCTTCAGGATTTTTCTGGAATTTCAAAGAGGCCTAAATTAATTTTTTAGGATTTATTGATATTGTTAGGCATTTAAATATTTTCTAAAATAAACCCAATAAAATTTATATAGGATCACATTTTGTTGAAGCATTCATGCTGGTGCATCATTTTTTAGTGTTGAATTCAAAATTTGTTTGCAAATGGTCATTTCTTAAAATTTTGAGATCTACAACTTTAATATTGGTCATTTCTCCATCCGAGGTCGTTTGAAAAAACTTAAATTTGAAATTTGAGAATGGTTTTACGGAGGTAGTTCCATTTATTTTAAGACACAATTACATTTGACCGCCTTCTAAAATTGATTAACAGAGGCGGGTATTGTAACACAACCGTCTCTGAAAATGGTCGATTAACCGAGGTGGTTGTGTTACACCTCCATTAATCGATTTTAGGAGGCGGTCATAATGTAACCGGCTCAGTAAATAAATCACTCGCATTAACAGAGATGGTTATTTTTTTTAACCGTCTCAGAAAATATTTGGTACCGTCTTGCAAAATGTTTTGTGTACTTAGTGTTGAATTCAAATATGTTTGTTTGAATTTGTTGAAAACCCCTTCAAACCTTTACAACGCTCCAGTGTGCATGATCACACCCTTTGTGCTTCACTCCGTTTCAGTTATTTCCGTTGCACCTCTTGAAGCTTCCCTAACGCATGACTCCGTTCTCTCCCGGCCCCCTCCCCACAACCATGCCAAACACTCCCGTAAAGGCTTTCTAGATCACAGCAATGGCGACTCTGTCTCCTCCTCTACACACGCAGGCCGCTGCTCTTTGGCGACCACGGCGGCGATGGCATAGCTCGCTTGAGAGGACCAGCTGCCAGCTGAAGCATGGCGGGAGATTATTGAAGGCGAGCTACAGGGGGCTTCAACCACTGTATGATGATGGGTACCAGACGGTGAAGAACCTAGATGACTACTACGAATCACTTGAAGAGCTGGTGAAGCATGACAGTGGGCCGCCACGGTGGTTTTGTCCTGTCGATGCTGGTTCACCTATCGAAGATGCTCCACTAATGCTGTATCTGCCAGGTAAGCATGCATCTAATTGTTGCTTGATCAAATGTGACATGAAGTTTCTTGCAGTATATAGTAATGCATCGTAGTGTTGTGAATGGCAATGAAACTTTAGGAGTTGATGGAATGGGGACGGGGCTGTTCATGCATCACAAGGCACTTGGAAGGTATAGGAAACAAAGAAAACCTTATATAAATTGTGGACAATTTCAGTTGGTTCTTACTGTTACATCTGCAGGATTTTTGAACTAAGATGCATGCACGTTCCTTTTCATGATCGCACGCCATTTGAAGGTATACACATACGTTTGTGAATTAGTTCATCCAAGCAAGATTATTTCCCATATTAATGCAGATCCGTTTGCAAACTTAAGTTATGATTCAGAATGAAGAATGGTTAGCGAACTTTGAAGTTCTCAAGATTGTACGGCTTAGCTGATTTTCTTTTTCAGATCTTGTTACAATGGTAGAAGATGTTGTGAGAAAGGAGCATGCCACTTCTCCCAATAGGCCCAT
The DNA here is from genome assembly GCA_015342445.1 of Digitaria exilis. Classification (NCBI taxonomy): domain Eukaryota; kingdom Viridiplantae; phylum Streptophyta; class Magnoliopsida; order Poales; family Poaceae; genus Digitaria; species Digitaria exilis. The sequence continues at coordinate 209,174 of JACEFO010002165.1, forward strand.
CTATCTATTGGGGAATTCTTTTGGAGGATGCCTCGCCCTTGCAGTAGCTGCTCGTAATCCACATATTGATTTGATACTGGTGCTAGTGAATCCAGGTATTTCGCAGAGTACATGTTTTATTTTAAATTATATGAATCTTCCAAATTTTTATTGGAATATTTACCTATAATCTTCCCTTTCTCAATGCGAAAAGCAACATCATATGAGAAGTCAGGCATACAGCAGCTTCTTTCATTTTTCAGCCTGTTCTCAGACCAAGCCTGTATGGCAATTACAGCTCTTCTGAACTATAACATTGGTAAGTACTTTATATGTTACAGCATAAAAGTGATAAGTAAAAGCATATGAATAGGTAAGAAAACTGAAATTCAATGCAATGGATTTAACTAACTGGGACATGTTAACAACAGTACTTGCTTTGCTTGTGAGTTCGTTATATCATTTGATATGAATCCTTACAGGTGGATTGATATTTTTCTTTTAAGAGTAAATGCACATACATTTTTTTTCGCATGCCACACTTTTTTGTGCTTCTGGTAAGTTTGTCCATGACTCTCCATCTCTAATTTAACTTCGAGTTGGTGCTTCTTTTCTTCCTGATCATGAGACCAGAGAATGAAGCGTACATGGCAGTAAGTAGCATAATAAATGGGAAGCACCCCTTAGCAGCACTGAACAGATTGACAAATAACATGACATCTTTCCTGAAGCATTCGGTATTTCCTATTTCTTCCCATCTTATTACTGGGTCCATTTCAATAAATCATAGAAGGGATGTAGAAATAATTCTAGAAATAAACCAGTTTCAAAAGTTATACTTCCATTGTAGAATATACTGGACAAAATACCAGAGGACACACTGAAATGGAAAATGAAGCTGATCAAACGGGCTGCCTCTTATGCTAATTATCGTTTACAGTCAGTGCAAGCGGAAGTGCTACTGCTTGCCAGGTTTATCAGCTTCTTTAAGCAATCCAGCTATCTGGTTTCAATTTCACTGAACTTTGCCACCTGAGAAGCTCTGATACATCATTTAGACAATAACTCCTAATTTGCTATGCTTTCTGTCAGCTGTGGTGACAAGTTACTTCCAAGCAAAGCTGAAGCTGACAGACTACAGAAATTGTTGCCAAAATGCAAAATCTACTTTTTTGACAAGCATGGGCACAGCTTACTCTTGGTGAGTTTTATCTGACAAGAAGCCAGATTACAGTAAACTTTTTCAACTTAAAGAAGAGAGGATACTCTCCTATAGATCCAGGTGATATAAGTACAACATGCATTTCAGGAGTACGGTGTTCATGTTGCATCCATAATCAAATGCACCGATCTCTACCGCCATTCGAGGCGGTTCCACCCGGTTTTCGACTTCATCCCTCCATCTGCAACTGAGTTGAAGGAAGTAGACAAAGCTACCCGGTAATCAGAATGAACACCTGTTAAACTCGTCCCGTCCCGTCAGGCTCTGAACCCTACTGCTTCCAAACGAATGACACAATGCTTCTTTCATGAAAAAATTGCAGTGATCTCAGATTCAGGACGTGCCCAGCCATGTACTCCACTTTGGAAGATGGCACAGTGGTGAGGGGTCTGGCCGGAGTACCACAGGACGGCCCGGTGCTGCTCGTAGGCAACCATATGCTTCTGGGGATCGAGCTGATCTCCCTCGCGGCAGAGTTCCTGCGCCTCAAGGGGGTCGTCGTGCGCGGCATCGCGCACCCGCTGCTGTTCCCGAACAAGAATAGGGCGTGGTCGGAGGGCCATGACTTCTTCGATTTCCTCAAGCTATGGGGCGGCGTGCCCAGGATGTACAAGTACATCTACAAGCTGCTGGCCGCCGGCGAGTTCGTGCTCCTCTACCCCGGCGGCCACCGGGAGGCACTCCATTGCAAGGTTCCACTTTTTTTTTTTAAGGAACCACAAGGTTCCACTTCATAAATCTTTCATAAATCTTTCTGCTTCATGCTCCTTCGTTCCGAATTGTAAGTCAGAGTCAAACTATTTTTATGTTTGTTCAAAACTATAAAGTACGTCATAAAGGTTTATGGCATGGCATCACATAGATAAAATATGAAAATATATTAATAAAAGAACCAATAATACTTATTTAGAATAATGAATCTTAATACTTTGGTGTATAAATTATGTTAAACTTGAGATCCTTGACTCAAAAAAAGTAGCAATAGCCTACAATTTAGAATGGAGTACTTATGCATTTAGACATTTAGTAGGGCGGTGATCATTTTTGCAATAATGCAATACTTCAATTTTGACATCTAATCATTAAAATGTGTCGGGCTGATTTATAAGAAATTCTTTTTGAAGGGTGAAGAACACAGGCTGTTCTGGCCATCGAAGGCCGAATTTGTCAGGCTGGCAGCACAGTTTAAGGCCACAATTGTGCCTTTTGGAGTCGTTGGAGAGGATGATCTGCTAGAAGTATGCTCTGGGATATTTCCCTCTGTTTCTAAATAAACTAATTAATAAGCATTTGATTTTTTTTATTGTTTCCTTGATTTCGTCAAAACTTATAATGGGAACTAGCATTACTGGCATTTCGTGAGATGCAGGCTTTCTTTTGCATACAATAAGTTAGGCACAAGAAGGAAGTAGTGAGCATTCTTGACACAATATAAAAGCGTTGAGAATAATTTTCCAAGATCCATAGCTAATATGCAGACCTGAAAACAACGATTCGCAGGTGCTTTGTACCTTCGAAGATATCAGGAATGCACCCTTTGGCAAGGAAATGATGAAAGCGTATAGCGATCATCTGAAGCTAAGGTGCTACTCCGTTGAGTTTTGAGAGTATCTGAACAAGAAATTTCACTAATGGCTCCTGAATCTTCCCTAAAATGTTGCTTTTGCAGGGACGTTGATCATGAGGTGTTCTTTCCGGGTCTTTATCTGAAAATGCCGGGCCGATTCTACTACCAGTTCGGGAAGCCGATCCCGACGAAGGGCAGGCAGGACGTCTTGACTGATAAGCAGGCTGCGCATGATCTCTACATGCATGTTAAATCGGAGGTCGAGCGTATCATCTCGTACTTGTTGGAGAAGAGGATGGAGGACAAGTACAGGAGCCTCATCCCAAGAATGTTGTACCAGGCTGCACGGGGACCAACCTGTGAGGTCCCGGCGTTTGATCCCTGAATGTTCAATGTTTGTTTGGTACTTTGGTGATCTGTTCACCTCAATTGCTGCGACATGATAACTGGGATACGCTTGATTTGCGTGTGTTTTTAATTTAAAATGACGGAAAGCGTGATGCTTTTACAGCATGCCTTTTCTATCTGCTAAGTAATTACCAAAGCCAGTCTCATTGGAGGTTTTATAGAGTGTCATGAATACAATTTTGATGACATGACACTATATTTATGAAGCAAAAGGAAACCATTTTATCACCGTGAAATGCCACCAATACATGAATTTTTATAAACTGAACGACACAGCACTTAGGGCATCCACAAGGTGCTCCAAAACCAGTCTATAGGGAGTAAAATATTCTATTCAACACACCTCAACATTGTACTAGTGATTCATAAAGTGGTCTACACCTAAAGATATCCATATATTTCTGGGTTGCCCACAAAAAAAAATCATCTCTCTGTCTTTCTCTTTACTCTCCTCCCACCACTACTCCCACCTTGCTCACTCCTTACACATGATGGGCCTTGGCCCAACACAAGCACGCCGGCTCCTCCTTTTTCTAGCACGAAACATCTTTTTTTTTTGTGTAGAGACTTCAGTTTTGGCACAGGCACGCCGTCGACTATCGTTAGGTAGCCATGCTTCCTCTTTCTTGATCCAAAGCAAGGCTCTTCCTGCTAAATCAGTTTGCAAGGACATTTTCCTTTGGTCCCCTTCCACCTTCCTCATTAGATTGTGTTGGAATTGGTTGAAGGAAAATAAAAAAACTACATATGCATATATGGGATGGAAGGAAATAGGTGTGCATCGTCCTAGTTTGTTACTTCCTTACCATAAGATTAGACATATTTTGGCTATTCAAATAGGCACCTCATTTGCTTGTAGGGAGGCTTTGTTGCCTTGTTTGCTGCCTCAAATTGGCATAGAGTTCAGTACTATTCAAGAGGCATATATATTTTGGATTAGTTATGGAGGTCAAAAAGGATTCGAGGTTCGAAACAGTACACAAACAAAAGAAAGTCAGATGGGAAGGTTAGGTCTTGATGATATGTTTGTGCAAATGAGGGTTATAGGTTGCCAGATAAAAGGGATCATCTAACAAAATGTCCAATAGCTGAAACTAGAACTGATTGTCAAGTTCGTATGGGTGTTGTAATGGACAGGGCAAAGAAACTTACAAAGTGGCTGATCTAGTTTTGCAACACAATCACAACCTTCATTTGCCAGAAACCTTGCACTTGATGGTGTACCAAAAAGAAATGTGAGAGTTACAAGATTTTGAAATTTTGAGATAGTCGATGATGTGAGAATTTGACCTAAAGCTCCACATGAGTTGGCTAGTATCCAAGTTGGTGGGTCATTTAATCTTAATTACACTCTTTGTGACCACAAGAACTATTTATGAGGCCAGCCACAACGGAGATGCCATATGTTTAAGCAGGATTCATGCTTATGTATTTTCAAAATAAAATTGTAGAGATCCCATCATTTCAATATGCATTACAGATGGATTCAGAACAAATAGCAAACATATTCTGGGTTCATGCTAAAATACTCACTGATTATACATATTTTGGTGATGTTGTCGATTTTGACACTACTTTTGAACAAACAAGGAAAATAGGCTTTTTGGGGTGTTTGTTGGATCGATCATTTTTGGAGAAACTATGGTTTTTGGTGGTGTTCTTATGTATGATGAGACATTTGAGTCCTTCAAGTGGATGTTTGAGATCTTCCTCAAAGCTCATAGTGGCAAGCAACCAAAAATAATCTATACTGATCGAGATGTCGCAGTGGGAAAAGCTGTGAAAGAAGTGTTTTTAGAATCATGGCATGGTTTGTGCACTTTTCATGTTATGCAAAATGTCATCAAACATCTCCCTAGAAAGAATGAAGAAGAATCAAGTGCTTCTCCCAAATATGTAGCTGAAGATAGAGAGAAAGACCAAGTATCCTATTGGATTTTAGTGCATGTATATTTGAGTACAAAGATGAGAAAGGATTTGAAAATGCATTAAACATGATGAGGACAAAGGTGAGCAAGCAAAATTGATTGGATAGTACATACAAGTTCAAAGAAAAATGGGTTGAATGTAATATGAAGGATGTGTTCAAATTAGGAATGAGAAGTACCCAATTGAGGGAGATTCTAAATAGTGAACTAAAGAGACATTTCAAATCTGATTTTGATATGATTCAATTTCTTAAGCATTTTGAAGAGTGGTGGAGGACAAATTTTGAGCTAGATTCTGAAATTGAATCAAGAAAAAACATACCTAGAATCAAGATAAGGATACCTATGCTAATCCAAGCTAGCAAGTTGTACACACCAGATATATTTGAAGCTTTTCAAGCATAATATGAAAGGTCCATGTGAGCATGCACCATGACACTTGAAGGCAACAATGAATATCTTGTAGCAGTTGGTAGTCTTATTGATGAAAATATTTGTGTCTTTGAGAAGAAGTATAAAGTTATTGGTGATCCTTTTGAGCAACCAGTACCTACAGGTGTGGGCAGTTTAGTAGAATTGGAATATTGCATGGTCATGCTATAAAAGTTCTTGATTTGATGAATAAAAATCACTCCTAGGACAATATGTATTAAAGCGTTGGACATGGAAAGCACCTAGTGGAATAGTACAAGACAACAATAGCCAAAATATAGTTGAGAATCCAAAATTAAATGATATTCTTCACTACAAAGATATGATTAGTAAATTTCATATTTTGGCACTACAGGCTGCCATGCATCCAACATGCACCTTATTAGTAAACAAAACACTTGACATCCTTAGCAACCAAGTTGAAGAGGAAATCGATAGTTGCACTGATGCTATGGATCTAGTCACTCTTCCCACAAATATTGCTGCTCCAAGTGAGTTGGTAATTACATCACGCCTAGGGATGAAAGTAGTATGGATATTTTCCGTCCAACTGAATGTCCTCAGGCCTTAAATGGTACATTCCATATCCGGAACCGGAAAATCAATATCCGACCGTATTCGTATCCGCATAACAAAAGTTGAATGTCTATTGCAGATATGTAATGTATAACAATATCCGATACATATCCGACATATTTTGTACTATCCGTATCCAGATCTGATCCTACAAAAAATTAAATATCTGTATTCGTATTGGGGCATATATGTCCGTATCTGATCCGTTTTCATCCCGCCTAAAAAAGGAGGTGAAAACAAAAACTTTGAAGCACAAAAAAATTGGCTCAATAAGATGCACAAGGGTACAAAGAAGGGAGGTGGAAACAAAAACCTCGGAGCACAAAAAATGAAAAAAGTTTCAGTGGTATGTAACAGCACAAATTTTATTTGATTCTATTTAACTGAATTTCAGTGGTATGTAATTATTTGACTCTATTGTATTGAAAAAGGAAAAAATGAAAAAGTGACATTGGATGATGGTGTTGCAATCTAAAATATTTCCACAAGTACTTCTGATCCCAAAGAAGGGATGTCTGAATCTTACATGGGAATCAATACCTTCTATGAATTATTCACAATAATATTTCAAAGTGATAAACACTTAAGTGATTTGCACAACGTTCAATTAATTTTTTATTTTGCAGGGAGTAATCACTGATGATCGTACTACTGAATTATAGTAATCAAGCTTGGTTTTGGAGAATATTTTCTGTTTTGTGGTTTAATGAGCTTGATTCAGAGAGTCTGAATAGTGATCTTACTACCAATTTATTCTAATGCTGAATTCTAAAAATGGCGCATGTGCTTCAGCGAAGCTTTTGGTTCTGTGTATCAAATGTTTAGTTCAGTATGCCATATGCAAGTTTTAGTATTTAGCTGTTTCTGTGTATCAACAAGAGCTCTGCAATATTTTAAGTTCTAGTATGGTAACAATACAAATGTTAAGCTCGACGGCTTTCTGATGATTCCAAAGATATCACACTTTATAATACAATTTAGCACCTATACAACTCCTCTAGTCTTTGATGTGTCCAATACAATCACAACTTGCCAAACTTGCTAGGACCTGCACAGTTTACATAATACAATTTTCCATCTATACAAGTCTTCTTTCAGCTTGAGCTTCCAGGTTGTGCTCTGTCGTGCCCTACAACAGCTGCTCTCATGGGTAGGGGACGAATGGGGTAGCAGGGTAGGCACATCCACATGCGTCGACCCGTTGCTCCGTTCCTGCGCCGGCGACGACGGATGAGGGGGCGGGGACCGGCAGGAGGTCTGGCAGTAAGGCGTCGTCGACGCTGAGGGAGGTCAGGAGTTCCGGCATTGGTGGTGGCAGTGGATGGTGAGGGAGGTTGGGATGCACTGTCGGAGGTCAGATAGGTTGGTTTGGAGTGATTCTGGACCGAGTAGATGAGTCAACTGCCAAGGCATTCATTTTGCCTAACTGCAAATGATCTGGATCCCTGTTTAGGGCTGTGCATTGTGAAGTTTGCCATAACTATAAATCATTTACGCATAATCCCACTGCCAAGGACTATATGGTCCAAATACATTGCGGCTGCCCTAAGAAATCCTATGTTTCAGCTGGAGCGGCTGAATAGATCCCATGCACCGTTGCTAGCGCGTGCTCTTCCTCCCCATGTCCCACACGACACACTTTTTCCCGCTAGGAGCTCCACCATTGCGTCAATCATCCGCACCATATATGGCTTCCCTTCCTTTATGCATCCCTCTCTTCCATTCTCACTAGTTCCCCCTTCCAAATCTTGGAGGCTAGCAGCAGGTATACACTGCCATCACAGTCTTCAACAACGTTGGGTTTCGTGTGTTGCTCACGTGTTGTGTGGTGCGCGCGCTAGAGTGAGCTTCGATGGCTCCCAGAGGGAAGAAAGGCGAGCGGTCGATTCCATGCACAATTTAGTGCAAGTCAGTACACATCCCAAAATCGGTAGACAAGAAATCTCCAAATCTTGATGATCTTCTGGTTGCTTCAATGTTTTTTTTTGCTGTTTCTGGTTTCTTCACTGTTGTGTGGTGATAGGACCGTTGTTTGAAGTTTTATGTTCGATTTTGATGTGTTGCCATTGGAAAAAGAAGATGTGGTAAAATCCTCTTACGGAAATATTGTATGTAGGATATGTCCGACCCCAGCAACTTTCTTCAGACGGACGTGTGGTGAAACGTGGTCCACATGATTTCTCTACTCCCCTTTCCAATTTCTCTTCCTCATTTCTCCTCTACCTTATCCATTCAGCACACCTGAACGAGAACTTCTCCTCTACCTTACCCATTCAGCACACCTGAACGAGAACTGGCACACGGGCGGCGAGACGGTGCGGCCAGATCGTCTCTCCTTCCTTCTCGTGAAGGCAAAAAGGTATCTGGGGGTGTCTCACGAAGGCCAGCAGCAGTCCATGGTGATGGAAGACAGACAGTGAGGCCCTGGTGGCTCGTGAAGGGGGCCTGTTGCACGAAGACGATAAATAGCCGCAATGGAGACAACAATAGGTATTAATGTTGCACAATTGCAGCATGTGATTTGGATATTATACCGAGTTTTTGGTTAGGGTTTTATCTTTTTTATGTTGCAACAATTGTTTTTAATGTTGCAACAGTTGAGATATGATGTTGCAATACTCCCTCCGACTCAGGATAGAAGGGGCAACTCCAAAAATACGGAGACCAACGAAAACAATCTACCACGCGTTCCTATAAAACTCGCTTGGGTTCGGCCTTTAACTGCAGGCCAGCAGCCCCCCGGGACGCCCATCTTCCTTTCTTCTCCCGTCCATGCATGCATGGGCCCACATTCTATTGAATCGTTCCGGCTTCCATGCATGCATGCGCGCGTATTTTTCTCCTACCTGTAAGCATGCGGATGCAAATAATTCCTCCGCGCTCGCCACTAATTTTTTGAGCTTTGCATCTACTCCCGAGCTAATTTTTTGGGCATGCATCTACTCCTGCTAATATTTTTGTATGTTCGAATCGATTATTGCTAGGATAACTCTATGATGTTGCAAAGAACTTAGCAGCAGAAAATGTTGCGATTTATTTCGATATTTCAACCAGCAACATATGATGTTGCAAAGAACTTAGCAGCAGAAAATGTTGCAAAGCACGAATATGTTGATGGCAAAAAATGGCTTAAAGCTGATCAGACTGGGACAACCGGTCTAGACCGCCTATACACGCGGTTAGACCGGCTGGACCCTGTAGCCGATCTGGCAATGTGCCAGGCGGTCTAACCGCCTGTCCCCGAGTCCGAGTAGAACTAGAGTTTTCCATGTTTTGAGATCTGTACAAGGGCTTCCTTGCGGGGCAAGACCTCCCCACCCTATAAATATAAAGGGTCGTGGCCGATTGAGGCCATACAATCGTACAAATCATTTGTCTTACTTTTTTTTTCTCTAAACCCTAGCTTTTCCAACCCCTTTACTTTCCTTCTTCGTCTCTACGACGTTTTAGAATGTTCTAAGTGGCCTTGCCGACCTTAGAACAACTTTAGGTTCGCAACGTCCGACGGGGTCCGTCCCGAGGCTATGATCGTAGGTTTTCGCGGCGCCTCTGCTACAGGCGGTCTGACCGGTTGCTACAGGCGGATCGCTTTCGTGTGTTGACCAGAAGCGGCGTCAACACAATGATTTGCTGGTGGAACTTCTTAACTGAAATGTTGCGTGAAACATGTCCATGTTGCTGCGGGAGTCCAAAGCTCGTACTTAAGACCTTTCTTTTTTTTTTTCACGCAACACGTTGTATATGCTGCAGTGGGGTATTTCTAATTACTCGACCGTATGAAGCTAGCGCCTGGATCAGACGTCCGGGCACTAACAGCTCATGTTTGTTTTTTTTTAAAAAAATAATTCTTGGCAGTTACGTCGAACTCTTGCAGTATATATACCATGAGCTAATTTGGCAACTTCCCCAGCTATTGTCAAGTTTTGCTCGTTCTGGAATCAAATTCGTGTTTTCTGGGAAACTAAGGATTTCAGGTGACAATCACCTTAAGCATTAGGTTGCAGCCATGTTTAGCAGGAATCTGATCGGGAAAACAAAAAAAAAATATCCAAGATTTGTTTTCGTTGCTTCAATGCCAAATTTAGTTCTCAGGAAATTGTTGTTCTTAACATATTAACTTTAGTGGACCGATTGTCATATTTTGTGACTTGGCGTGCTAACTTCACTATGACAGTGTAAGCAGTTTAATTTTTTTAGAGCTGAGTAAATAACATCAGTTTAATTTCTATCAATATTGCATCAATATCCTAATTTTACACTCTTTCAACGTACATATAGGGGCTTTTCCATGTGATTATTTGAATTTATTACAACAATCACATTTCCCCACGCCATCGCAGCCACTTGGTGAAAAATTTCCTTTGGATTGGTTGTACAAATAACTTTTTAAGCCCACCATCTCCTAGCATATTCCTTTTTCATATGATGACACGTGTTAATCAGTTCTGATCACCATTGATAGTTGAAGTTACACAAGAGGGTAAGAAGGAGCGTGACAAGTTACACATGCTCAGTCGGAGATATAAAGGCTGAATCTGCACAAGGCAAAGCAGGAAAAGAAACCTAAGTTGTTTGAAGCTTACCATTCTTGATGGCAGATTAAAAAGAAACTGCCAATGAAGAAGAAGCGTGAGGTTAGTCCAGCTACATCGTTTGTGCGCTTGAACTTGATTGTCTTTCTTGGTAGGGCCCTGTGCTGGATTTCAGCATTAAACCTGAAAGCGATTTGATCAACCTGAGCGCGCACTGATATAGAACATCTGTGATGATTTTTCCATTACTTGAATCAGTACTAAATGGTAGAATGGATATTTGAATCAGTAACTGGCAATAGCAATTGCTTTTGCACAATTGTTTTACTTAATATTGACAGTATTTAATTATCTTCTGCTATGTAGGGATATCCATAATAACGAAGAAAGGCAAACCTATAAATTGTAAATGCCAGGTTCATCTTTCCACTTCAAGTATTCTATCAGGAAAGGGGATCGCTACGTGCTAAGCACCTCAGGGCAGGCATTTGTGCTCGACCAACAGAGTCCGAAGTCTGAACTTTAGTCCGTGCCTTTTTTTATCAACAGTTTTTAGTTTAATGAGAGATGGAAGTGGAATCGAGAACTAGAGTATTTATTTTGTAATGTTTGCAGTACGTTTCGCCCCTGCAATTTGTTTCGAACATAACAAACAGTTTGTCATTAAACTAGATCTGGTGAAGACAGAAGTTGCATCACTGGACAGCTGGGCGTACAGTTACTGCATATCACCAGATCTAGTACAAGATCCATATCCAGTGAGCAAAGCTCAAGAGGTAGATGGATCGTAGTGATGCTGCCGCACTCGAACGCTCAGGAACTACAGCGGCTACACTGCAGTAGCAGGAGAAACATAGATCCACATCGTCCAAACACGCTAGCTAACTAGTTGGAACTTGGAACTGAGCAGCTCGATCCATTTGCGACATGCAACGGCATAAGAAAACAACGAACTGAACCAAAAGCTGCGCGGAATACACTACAGGAGGGGCGGCACGCCGAAAGCCGCGGCAGCCGCGGCGGCGCCTGCGGTGCGGAGGATCTGGAAGTAGAGCTGCGGGTTGGCCACAAACGCAGCACGGGAGATGAAGAAGCCCGCGGCGCCCGGCGCCTTCATGGTGGCGCCCGCAGCGGTGGCCACCGGGACGACCGCTGCCGCGGGCCAGAGGAAGTAGGCGCCGACGGCGCCCCCGATGACCACCGCCGCAGTCTTGGCGGCGCCGTCGCGGGTGGAGACCATGGCCATCGCGCGGCGCTTCAGGAAGCCGATCCCCGACCCCGCGATGCCCGCCGCTGGCTTGGCCAGCAAGGCTGCGGAGAGCACGGCCTTGGTGGCCTGCTGCCTGGCGAAGTCGAGGCCTCCGACGAGGTCGCGCGGGTGCATCTCGTCTGCTCGTATTCCTTCACTTTCTTCTTCTTGGGTGGCGTTGTGGCTACTGTTGTGGCTACTGGCTCCGCTGGTGACGAGTGAAGTGAGACGAAGAGAAGGGAGCTCGGCTTGTTTATAGCACAGAAAGCATTCACTGTGGAAACAGTGAGCAAACGTGCAAGCAAAAGCATTCGGCTGAGAGCTACAAGAGTACAAGACCCACGTACCGGCTCAAACAGTGACGGATTGTCGAGTCCAGTCACCTACAGTTAGATATAAGATTTTTTTTTACTACCCTACCGGCAATGCTGGCTGCTGCTGTCATTGGGTTTTCTATTCATCTGTATCACAAAACACACTTATGAACTATAGGTTTTTTTTTGTTCGGTTGCTTGCTGCTGCTAACCGATACGGCTGCAGCTGCTGCTTTTGCTAGCTAGCCACGACTGCTTTTGCAGCTGGTGCAACAACAGCTAAATATGTCACGCGAAAAAATCGTGGCAAACAAATATAGAGCCATATTTATGGTAAAATTTGACAAAAAAAATGTATATAGTATGTGGGACAAACGACTAAGAAAGTTTGATACACTATAAATAAATCAAACACATACCTAAAAAATTGTGTCACGGCTAACTTGTGGCTAAGCATGTTATGGTTACCAAGTGTTGACACCTTTTTGACCCACACTAACGTGGTCAAGTGTGCAGTCAGCGGAGAGGCTCGACGCAACTTCTTTGCGACGGGCGGTCAGACTGCTTGTTACGAACGGTGGGGCCTCTTGCCGAGGCAGCCCAGTAAGAAAACCAACAAACGCTCACCTTAAAGGGTCTCGTTATTTAGGTGCACGCAAGGTTGTCCTAGGGTTTGCATGCCATATACACTACTACAAAAATGATTTTAGTGGACATTGCAAAATGGGGCTAAGAGGTGGACACAAAAAATGCCTATCTCCGTTAATACCAGGTATTAATGGTGGCAGATGTTTCTTTTTTAATTTTCAGAGGCGTTTGTTTATGACCGTATCAGAAAATCGATTAAAGGAGGCGTATACTTTAAAAGAACCGCCTCAAAAAATAGTCTATTTTCGAATGTGGGCGTTATAATGTGTCCGATTCCAAAAATTGATTTTCGAAAGCGGACAACTTATATGGGCCGCCTCCTAAAACTCCACGGCCCAAACCGGAACCCCAAAGACCCGTTAGGATATCATTTCCTTCCCTCATATATAAGCCAAAATCTAAGGTTCACTTCCCTCATCTCTCCCTCACTTCTCACTTCCCCTCCGTCCAACCACCACCAGACCCACCTGCCCCAATCCCAATGCCTCTGCTTCTCCTCCCTATAGCCTTCAGCGTCCCCGTCCATCCAGCGGCCCGACAGCATAGCTGTCTGTCGGCGAGTTATGCTGACTAGGTTCTTGAGGGGATGTCTCGAGAGAAGGGTTTGAGGAGAAGTCGTCGAGAATCTAGAATCGAAGGTGACAAGAGACGATTTAGACAGGTTCGGGCCGCAATACGCGTAATACCCTACGTCCTGTATGGTGTATCTTGTATAGATGAGATGCTTTGAGGGGGGTCCCTGTCTCCCCTTATATATGCCGGAGGACAGGGTTACATGGAAACCGTATAGGATCAGGAGACTTTTACAAGTTAATCTCTAATTTCCTAATACAGCTTATCCTAACCGACTAGTACTAATCCTTGTCTTGTGCGTCAAGGCTTGTACTTGGGCCGACCCATAGGATGGCCTGCCAAGGTTGTTTAGTCCATTAGGACTCTACACCATCAAGCCCCCGAGCACCTTATCTCCTGAAGAACAACACTATTGAAAATACAGAGTTCTTTAAGACCCGCCAGGGTTGTTTGAAACCCACAGGGTTCCTTGCTTTTGGAAGTTACAACCATGTTTTTCAATAGGTAATGAAGTGCTCATAAATCTTTCTGAAGTTCGGATTGGTGCGCACCGAATAGGTGCGCCCAATTGGGCAGCCCCCGAGCCTCGTTTATCTTTGAAGAAGAAATTCGAGGTTCTTTCAAGTTCGAATCTGAAGAGAATCAATTTCCATAGAAGTCCGAGTTCTTTTAGAACTCCTTTTGAATTTATCAATCGAAACCAAAAATTTCAGAAATATATTTCCTGAAAATATTCCCGCAGCCCTCGAGCCTAAATTTGAACGAATTCAAATATAGGATCAACGAAGGACCAAAATTGAAAAGTACCGAAGTAACGATTCGAAAAGTCAATATAAACCGTTCGCCTCCCTTGTAAACCGCACGCTTTAGTGAAACAGATCAAGGGTTAGCGACAGTTGCTCTGTTAGCAATCCAAAGACTGCGCAAACACTTTCGCAACCTCCTCAAGCCCTAATCCCATCCACACCAAGCCTCAAGAATCCGAAATGGCCGGTGGTGAAGGATCCAGTCGAAGCAAGAGCACAAAGAGGAAAGCAGAAGCGATGAAGGAAGTTGCGGCGACTGATGAAGCAGCGCCTGTTGGAGGAAGTCCTTGTTTGGAAGATCCAATTAGTGACTGGCCAACCAGTACACTAAAAGAGAAATACATCAAGAATCTGGAAGTTGATGGATTCCTCGCAGCCAAGGAGATCAGTCGGTGGAGGAGTGCTCACGGTCATGAGTACCCCACAGAGGAAACCGAGGAACTCACGGTATGGAAAGCCTTTTATGAAGTTGGTTTCGGTATGCCGACCTGCGATTTCTTCCGCCGTGTGCTGCAGTTTTATGGAATTGAACTGTGTCATTTGAGCCCAAACTCCATCCTGAATCTTTCCATATACATCCACCTGTGTGAGACGTTCCTAGGAATAGACCCACACTTTGCCCTGTTCCGCCACTTATTCAGAGTGAAGACATCAAGCGGACCATCGCAAGTGGTTGGTAAAGTGGTAATCCAGTTCCGCCAAGGCATGAAGCCAGTATATCTGGATTATTCCACCAAGGAGAGTCTGAAGGACTGGCAGAAAGAATGGTTTTATGCGTGGAACCATCAACCACAACTACCCAGCCGCTCAGGGAATCCTCCAGTGATGAAGCCATTCTGGAGTGAAACCGTTGGAATAAATCAAGCAATGCAGATCCCGGAACTACTCAATATGATCAGAGACCTGAAATCTCAAGGTTTGACTGGAGCCGTCGTATATAGGTCATTTCTGATGAGGAGAATCTAGCCTTGCAAACAACGCTGTAATCCAGGGTACTCATATTCTGGAGAAGCTGATCCCTCACAGAATGCTACCGGTACCTTGTCTGAAAAGAGAATCATACAGTTGTTGAAGAAATATCTAATCATCAATGATGAAGATTTTCCAGAAATTATGGAAATTTCCGCAGTTACTATGCCGCCCGAGGTATGAACCATTTCTTGAGGTCAATACGTTGTGTATTTCATTATGATGTCTTGTTAACTAAATCACTGTCCATAAAAGTATGAAGCCCGACGATCACTTTATGTGAGCCTACCTCCTCTGGATCCAACAAATGCAGAAAAAGCCAACATAATAGCCCGCTGTGTAGATCCAGGGATTAGGGACCAGGTTCGTAAACACAATCCACATTCTGATAAGTCAACTTCAACTGAAGAACCTGACGAGAAACATTCCAATGATGAGAATCAGGATGCAGAAGAATCCCGTGCCAAAGCAGGGGCAACCTCCAAGAGAGGAGAAAGCTCAAAAAGAGCCGCAGCGACAGATCTGAGTGCGCCAGTGCCCAAGAGAGCACAGACCCTACCCAAGCCTCGGGTGAGGATCATCCCTGAGGAGAAAGAAAAGATATCCCCACAACCAAAAAGGCCACCATCTGTGGGGATAGCTATTGGAGAAATCGGGACCCTACCTTGGCTCCATATGCTGGTTCAGGACCAAGTGAAGAAGAAAACAACCCTGCCGGTTCAGTGGCAGTGGAGCAGGAGCCAGAGGAGGAGTTCACACTGGGAGAGCCAGAAATCCCGATGCGTCCAACCATTGTGTGAGTATTCTGGAAACCTTTGCTTGATTAAAACAATTTGTAAAAAAGCACCATTCTTATGGTAATGTCTCATGTGCAGAGTTGAAAAAGAGCCATCAGCAATGGGTGCGCCAGAGGTTACAGTGCAAGAAGAAACACGGGTGGAGCTGCAAACAACTCTGCCCGAAGCCCCAGCTGATGCCCCATCAACTACTCGGCCAGAACCCATTGATCAAGCAACTACAGAAGTTCTGGCAGACATAGAGCAGCTCGCCACGCAAACTGTAGTGAAAGAAACAACAACAGAGCGCCATGTCGAAGCGAGCGGTGAGCCCCCAAGCAACCTGGAGACTCCAAAATCTGCTCGACTTAAAGTTGTTGATGAAGCCGAATGCTCGAGGAGTAAAGGTCTTGAAGAAACAACCCAAGAGCAGGAGATTGAAGAGATCCCCCAAGTACCCGCGTCTGCAGAAACTGAAGAAAGGCTCGGTAACTTCCATATCGGAAGCTACGATCCAATGTTAAATCCCAATCCGCTAGCATTTGAATACGTCCTGGACGCGGAGGAGGATGAGGGGTACATCGACAGGGGACTCTACCATGCCGAGAGAGCGGTGGCATACTTTAAGGTAGGAAGAAGAACCCTGAACTTGTTGTGATATTAAACATTTTGTCTCATAATTGTACTCTGCAGGCCGTTGGTGAAGGACCAAGACAGAAGACCGATTATATTCTCAATATCTCCTTGATGCATGCCAAAGCTGATCGCCTCCAAAAGGAACTGGACCGGGAACGCGAAGATCGCCGGCCTAGGAGGTAGAGGACGCCAGCATGATCCGCACTCTGCATCTTCGGATGAAGGAATTATCTGCGGAGAAGGACGACCTGAAGAAGAAGCTTGCCACAGCAAAATCAGAGCTCAAAGGTACCCTGATTCTACTATAGTCTTGCGATATGTATCTAATTCGTAGTTGGAGTAACAAACCTGTCATGATCTTTGGATCAGGGCTACAACAACAGTTGACAACAACCCAGAGCAAAATGACAGATTGGTCGAACTTGGCCAACCGTCATGAAAAAGCGTTGAAGACTCTCTCTGCGGAGCATAATGTCATCAAAGAACAACTCAGCGTGGCAGTATAACAACGCAAGGATGCTGATGTGCAGCTGATTCAAGTCATTGAGCAGCAAAAGAAAACTGCCAAGGATCTTGAAGACGCGCGTGAAGATAACAAGCACTTATCTGAAGTACTCGTCCAGTTCGTGAAAATCTCGCGGACAAGAAGACGCTGGATGAGAAGCTTGAACAAACAACCAGGAGGATGTCGGAGCTTGAAGAAGCCATGCAGCAGATGAAGAAGTCAGATGAAGACCTGGCCGAAGCCCTGAAACGGATTGCGCAGCTGGAGAAGCCAGCGAATCCGGTGGTGAAAGCCTTGGTCCCTGAAGACCCTGCGGCTCCGCAATCTTTCCTGGATTGTCTGAAGGCCATGCCTCGACAGTTGAAAGCATATATCAAAAGATCATCCAAAGCCTGTCTTGTGCATGTATTAGCTGTAGTAAAGTCCAGGTACCCTGAAGTAGACATAGGCAAACTTGTAGAAGGCGCAGAGCCAAATTGTACAGAGGTTGTCTTTAGGGGCCTGAAACAGGAGGCCGAGCCAATTGCCGAGGCAATTGCGCATAGCCTAAAATTGTAATCTGAACAAGTAGTCATGTGATGAGGAATACTTATTATAAGTTTCATGGAATCAAATGTTGATATTTCCGTATATGAAGAACAAACCAAGTGTTTCTAAGAACCCTTGGGTGTCTCTGTGTTGATCACCAGGACTTAGTCAAAACATACGTGGGATGTGTAAATTTTAACTATAAAAAAACAACCCTGTTAAGGACCCGAGAGAACCCAGGGAGATTTCTATAGCATAGGCTATCTTTAAAATAAATGTACCCCGAAGGGAAACATTGGGAACAAACTGTATGTGGTTCATTAAACAAGAACCCAGTAAGACCCACGGAGCGGCAGCTTTAAGCTGAATAGTATCGCAATGTAGCGAAAACTTAGGAACAAATCTGTTAACGGCCCCGAAGGAACCCGGACAGACCTCATATAATTGCCCCGAATGCATAGCGTAAAAAACAAACTTTCCAAGTCTCAAAAGGAACCCGGAGAAGATTTGAACGATGTCATAAAGACAAAGTAAAATTTAACAGAAACAACCCAATAAAGGGAGATTTTCATTTATCGAATTATATCTCGTTGCCGAAACAACGGTACAAAAAAGATCTCGTTGCCGAAGCAACGGTACAGTAAAGATCTTGTTGCCGAAGCAATGGTACAATGAAGAGACTACGCATAGAATTTGCGTAAGTGTTCTATATTCCAGGGGTTTGGTAAGTCAGTACCATCCTCTGTTTGAAGTCTGTATGTGCCTGGCTTGAGAACTTTAGATACAATGAATGGACAATCCCAAGGCGAGGTGAGCTTTGTGTGACCGGCTGTGTTCTGGATCCGTCGTAACACCAAATCGCCAATCTGGAACGACCTCGCCTTCACATTTTTGTCGTGAAATCGGCAGATAGCCTGAAGGTACGCAGCATTGTGTAACAAAGCTGCCAGTCGTGCTTCCTCAGCTGTATCAACCTCAATCATCCGTTGTTCATCCGCCATGGCTTCTTGAAATTCCTCGACGCGAGGAGCGCCATGCATGACATCGACAGGTAGGACGGCCTCAGATCCATATACCAGGAAGAAGGGAGATTGCCCTTTAGCTTTGCTGGGTTGAGATCGGAGGCCCCAGACAACCGGGTAGAGTTCTTTCATCCACCGCCCTTCAGCTTTGTTCAAGGTTCGTTCCATCCGAGCTTTAAGTCCATCGAGTAACATGCCATTGGCTCTTTCTACTTGACCATTAGCTCGAGGATGAGCAATAGAGGCATAGCACACCTCGATGCTACGATCTTCACAACAATCCCAGAACTTGCTGCCTATGAAGGTAGTACCTAAATCTGTAATGATTTGATGCGGTATCGCAAAGCGTAAAATCAACTCTTGAAGGAATTGGACTGCTTTCTCGGATGTTGGCTTGACAATCGGAAAGACTTCTATCCACTTCGAGAATTTGTCAATTGCAACAAAGCAATACTCAAATCCCCTAGGTGCTCTGGGTAGTTACCCGATCATATCAAGCCCCCAGCATGCGAAGGGCCATGACGGAGGTATCAATTTGATCTTGTGCGCAGGCTGGTGTGAATGATGAGCAAAATACTGACAACCCTTGCAGTGACAAACAATTTCTTCTGCATCGCACAAAGCCGAAGGCCAATAGAACCCGACACGAAAGGCTTTGTCCATGATGGTACGAGATGCTGCGTGATTGCCACATTCACCCGCATGGATTTCCTCTAGGATACTGATTCCATCTTGCTGTGAGACATATTTCATCAATGCGCCAGAGCGTGCGCCACGTCAGTATAATGTATCCCCGATTATCATGTAGGACTTGCTGCGACGAACAACCTGCTGAGCTTCGGCTTTTTCCTTAGGAAGTTTGTCGTGCAAGATATAATCTATAATTGGTGCACTCCAGGTTGCGTCGATGAGAATAACCTCAGGGGCTGAGGTTGCAGTGGCGGGAAGTGTTGCTTCAGGAATAGACGGCTTAGAGAGCTCATTAACAAACACGCCACTGGGTACCTCTACTTGGGAAGAACCCAGTTTCGATAGGACATCTGCAGCAACATTGTAATCTCTCTCGACATGATGAAATTCAATGCCGAGAGAGTGGTTCTCCAACTTTCGAACTTCTTCACAGTACGCATCCATGTTCTCATGGTTCCGATTCCAATCCTTATTGGCTTGCTTGATGACCAGCATTGAATCCCCATATACCAGTAGGCGCTTAATACTGAGCGTGATAGCCATCTTCAGCCCGTGAAGAAGAGCTTCGTATTCTGCAGCGTTGTTGGAGACGGCGAATTGAATCTGCAGAACGTACTTAAGTTGATCTCCTTGAGGTGAAATCAACAGAATTCCGGCGCCACCACCTTCCAACTTGAGAGAACCGTCAAAATACGTGATCCAGTGCTCAGGCTTTGTGGTGGCGACAGGAAGGTTGTGCTCAGTCCATTCAGGTATGAAATCAGTAAGGACTTGAGACTTCATGGCCGTGCGAGATCGGAACTCAATGCTGTAGGTTCCGAGCTCGATAGCCCACTTGGCGATACGACCTGTAGCATCTTGGTTATGAAGAATTTCGCCAATAGGGTATCCAGTAACCACAATAATCTTATAGAAGTCGAAGTAGTGCCGCAATTTCCTGGATGTCATTAAGACGACATATAGAATGTTTTGAACTTGAGGGTACCTTGATTTGTAGTCTGAAAGGACTTCGCTCACAAAGTACACAAGCCTTTGAATCTTCTGGAGATGACCTTCCTCATCGCGTTCAACAACAATAGCAGCACTAACGACATTGGTGGTTGTTGAAATGTAGAGCAGGAGATCTTCGCCCGGGAGTGCCGCAGTGAGCACATGTGGTGTAGTCAGGAAAAATTTGAGCTTGTCAAAGGCGTCTTGAGGACTTTGAAGAACTCAGTCCCGCGTTCTATGAGTTTGGAGATGAAGCGGTTGAGTGCAGCCATGCAGCCTATAAGCTTCATGACATCCTTGAGGTGCGCGGCGGCTCCATATCCATGATTGTTGCTATCTTTTCTGGATTAGCCTCGAGAGCTTTCCTAACGGAACACCGAAAACGCATTTGGCGGGATTAAGCTTCCAACGCCACTTGCGTAAGTTGTCAAATGTCTCGATGAGCGGCGATTAGGTCCTCGGGGTTTCTTGTCTTGATGACCACATCATCAACATATGCTTCGACGTTTCGGTGGAGTTGGTCTTGAAGACAACCCTGCATCGCCCACTAATATGTGGCTCCTGTATTTTTCAAACCAAAGGGCATGGTTGTATAACAATACGCGCCATATGGCGTGACAAATGAAGTTTTAATCTGATCCTCTTCTTTCAGAGATATCTGATGATATCGTGAGTAACAATCGAGAAAATAGAGAAGGGTGCACCCGACGGTGCTATCAATGACTTGATCGATGCGAGGAAGCACGAAGGGATCCTTTTTGCAATGTTTGTTGAGATTGGTATAATCAACAAACATTCTTCATTCATTAGAATTCTTTATTCTTACAAGAACCGGATTGCTAACCAATCCAGATAAAAGACTTCTTTGATGAAGCCGGCTACTAATAACTTAGCTAGCTCTTTCTTGATAGCCTCCCGACGCTCGGTGGCGAATCTTCGGAGTCGCTGCTTTTTAATCTTCGCGCTCTCGTTGAGGTCCAGCTTGTGCTCGATCAACTCTCTGGGAACCCCAGGCATGTCAGAAGTCTTTGTGGCGAAGATGTCTGCCTGGGTCCGTAGGAAGTTGACGAGCGCACTTTCCTATGCTGGAGTAAGGGTAGAGCCAATCACCGCCGTCTTCATTGGATCTCCTGTCTGGAGATCAACTGTCTTTGTAGCGACTTTTTCTACAGGCTTGATAGCTCGCGTCTTCTTCTGCGTCGGGGCGTCCCCGTCTTCATCAACGATGGTTGCTGCCAGGGGGTGGAGCTCTTGACGATCGATAGTGGATGCGGCCCTGACGGTGTACTCCACTGCCTCTTTGTAGCAGAGAGGGATGGCCATGAATTTGGCCAGCGCTGGACGCCCAAGGATGGCGTGGTACGATGTTTCGAAGTCCGCAACCTCGAACTTGATGTACTCGGTGCGGTAGTTTGATGCAGTACCGAATGTGACGGGCAAGGTGATTTGCCCAAGAGGAATCGCAGCTTCCCAGGTACAATGCTGTAGAAGGGGGAATCCGCTGGCTGCAACTTGCTTGTGTCGAGCCCCATATGCTTCAGAGTTTTGGCGAAGATGAGGTTAAGCCCGCTGCCTCCATCAATTAGGACCTTGGTGAGCTTGCTATTTGCCACCACGGTTTCTAGGACGAGAGGATATCGCCCTGGACAAGTGATCTCTGCCCATTGGTCTTCTCTGGACCAAGTGATGGGGGTGTCTGACCACCGCAGAGGTGTGACCACCGCTGGTTCTGCTGTATATGCCTCCCGTCGTGCGTTCTTGCGATTGCGCGAGGTATCGCTGACTGCCATGCCTCCAAAGATGACATTGACAGTGTTGTTGACGTCTGGGAAACCACCGTCTCCCTTGTTCTGCTTGTCGTCTCTGTCACCATCCGTCTGGGCTTGCTGAAGGTTTCCAAGAGGAGCCAGCAATCGCCCATGGTTTGCTTGCTATCTAGATGGTATGGACAACACTTTTTGAGGAGTTTGTTGAATTCCTCCTTTCTTTGTTGCGCGGATTGAGTGGCGCGGACGGACTGGACGGTTGTGATCGTGTTGTTTGGTCGCTTCCGTGGATTGTTGCCATTGCGCTTGAAGGAGTCGCGCAGCTGGTCCTTGTTGTCGTCTTGATGCCCTCGCCCAGTGTTGATGGGACGTTTGCCGTAACGCTCCCGTTCTTGATCGTCGATGTCCATCCAGTTGGCCACCAATGCACGAAATTCCTCCAGGTCGTGAGGACGATTGTGACCGAAGTCACGGAAGAGACTGCGGTCGGTCATCCCTTCTTGAAAGTAGTCGATGACCTCCGAGTCGGGGATGGGGACGTAGGATGCTTTTATGGTGAAGAATCGGTTGTAGTCGCGCAGGGACTCATCTGGCTTCTGCTTGCATGCTCGGAGTTCATATTTGCTGCCAGGGCGCTCGAAAGAACCCTGGTAATTGGAGACGAAAGCCTTCTTGAGCGTGTGCCAACTGTCGATGGAGTCTGGGCGAAGGGATTCAAGCCAGGTGAGCAGGCCTTGCTCCATTACGACAGGGAAGTACAACATCTTGGAGATATCATTGCCTCCTGCTGTCTCGATTGCCGAAGAGTATTTGCACAGCCAGATGTTGGGGTCTTGTTTTCCGTCGAGGTTGGTGACGCCTGACGGCTTGAACTTTCAAGGGAAGGAACTGACGAGAATGGCGCGTGTATAGCATGGCAGGGCATCGGGATTGGGGATGTCATGCCTCCCTGCGGAATCCGCAACATGTGATGTAGCTTGTGCCCTCCCCTCCCAGATCCGGATGATCTGATTGCGGGCATCATTAGGAGCGATGTGAGAATGGGCCGGACGGGGGGGTTCCTCGTGAGGCATGTTTGTATCCTTTGTCTTTGCAGCGGAGCTACCGTAGTGGCTGCTCTGGCACTTTGCTGAGGGTGTTCGATGGTGGGAAGAACTCTTGCTTCTAGAAGCGGATCGGCTTCCATCCAGGCGATCAACCATAATTGCCACGGCTTCGAGGCGAGCTTTGGCGTGGTCGATATCAGGAGTAGCTTGAAATCCTTCGAAGACGCTAACAGCGAATATGATGTTGGCCGCAGGTGATTTGAAAATTCCTTCTTTGTCAAACTCCCCGTTGAGATTCTTCATCCAAACTTGGCGACGCCTGAGGGCACGGTTGTGGTTTTGCTCGATACGGAGTTCTCGGTCTCCGTCCGTTTCTCCGTCGACTGTTGGGGCATCGTCGGAGACAACTTCATCATCGCTGTTGTCGTTAAGGATGACACAGAACTGGCGACCGGGGTTGTTAGGCCCGGTTTGTTCGTTATCCGAGATAACAGAAAGTTCTCTGCCTTCCTGAAAGGGAAGCGGAGGGAGAATACCCCGTACTGTGGAGGGAGCTTTCGCTTCTTGGAGAGCGAGGACAGGATCCATGTCAGGCCAATGGACGATAACCCCCGAGGGAGTTGTGGTCATGACAAGATCTGAGTTGGCCTGGCGAATTTGGTGAACCTTCCTCATCAGATGGGTCAGGTAGGTCGCGGCCAAATTTGTCAGCCCGAAGGGGAACTGAGGCGCGCGCGATCTACGCGGTGAAGTCTTCGTCCCACGGGAATGAATTAAATGTACTGCGTACCCGTGGGGTTGTTGTCACGGTCCTGATCGTAGAACCCTGGTGGAAGTCAGTGGTGATCTGGAGTCCACCAGGGAGTCGTGGACGCGTGGGTCGAACCTGCCGCTTGACAGGGGCAGGGTCGGTGTAGTTTGCCCGAGCTTGAGTCTGCTTCGGGCGCCATGTACTCCTCCGAGTAGGATACGATCCGAAGATCGTGTTGCAATTTGGTGTTTTCCGTGATCCTCGCAGCGTGATCTGCGCGGGTGGCGGAGCTGACGCTACCGTCTCGCTGCGCAGTTCACGTCGGAGCTTGCCATCCTGGTTTGCGGTGCAAAGCCAGGAACCGAAGATGAATGTCGCGCCTTCTTTGAACTTGGTGACGATGGAGGCGCTAAAGGATGCCATCGACTCTTTAGCAAGTTCTCGACGAGTTTATCCCACGGACGGCGCCAAAGTGTCTGCGAGTTATGCTGACTAGGTTCTCGAGGGGATGCCCCGAGAGAAGGGTTTGAGGAGAAGTCGTCGAGAATATAGAATCGAAGGTGACAAGAGACGATTTAGACAGGTTCGGGCCGCAATACACGTAATACCCTACGTCCTGTATGGTGTATCTTGTATAGATGAGATGCTTTGAGGGGGGTCCCTATCTCCCCTTATATATGCCGGAGGACAGGGTTACATGGAAACCGTATAGGATCAGGAGACTTTTACAAGCTAATCTCTAATTTCCTAATACAGCTTATCCTAACCGACTAGTACTAATCCTTGTCTTGTGCGAAAAGGCTTGTACTTGGGCCGGCCCATAGGATGGCCTGCCAGGATTGTTTAGTCCATTAGGACTCTACACCATCACTGTCCTTCCTCTCCCATCCAGCGGTGTGGCCTAGAGGTGAGGCCAACGAGGGGGAGCGGCCTTTCCCCTCCGTCCAGTGGCACAACCTGGAGGCAAAGCCGGTGAGGGGTGGCACCTCTTCCCCTCTGAGAGGATTTTGTAGATGCCTAAAAGGGGGGTGAACAGGTGTTCCTAATAAAACCTGAAAAATTCTTTCAAAGAAGTGCTGATTAAATCGGAACTTCCGACTCAGAGTAGAAACTTTCGGTCACCGGAAGTTCCGGCTCTGTCTAGGATGTTCCGGTCAAGATGAACTCCTCTATTCGAGATTCAAAATCTAACCACAATAACACAGTTCCACTTGAATAGAAAGGTGCCAATAGATGAATAACAGCTTATAACTATGATCTAGCACAGCGGAAACTAGTATATGAAGAGATCTATGCGTCACAAGCAAATATGAACAAATATGAGTAAATGAGAAAATGTGAAAACAATAAAGCATGCGGAGACAAGGATTTGATCCCGGAGATCACACCCAAGGGAGCTACGTCTCTGTTGAGACTACCCACAAAGGGTGGAGTCTCTTTCAACTCACTTTTTCCATCAATCGACCATAAATATCAATATTAAGTCACTTACTCAATAGTTCCACATAAGGAACGGGTGATACAAACTTCCAAGGCGCTCCCACAATCTAGGTGATGCACTTGGCGAAGCCTAACCATCTAGGAGCAAAGCTCCAAGAGTAACAAATGCGAAACCCGAGCCAAGGATGCCTCAAGTGCCTTTTGAGATGGATGAGTGCCTTCCCTCACTAAAGTCAACTCTCTTTTCTCAAATTTCTCCACTCCAATCTATCCCAAGTGTTTTCCTATGATTTGGAGGCTTGAGAGGTGGAGAAGTGCTCAAAGGAATGCAAGAGAGTGTGTTTGTTGTCGAAGTGGGCAAGAGAGAGTGAGTGAAAGGGTATGAGGGGGTATATATAGGGACCCTAAAAAACTAGCCGTTGGTAGTCATTTTTCCATGTAGACCGAAACTTCCGGCTCGGAGCCGGAACTTCTGGTCTGCACAGTATACGTGGAATTAGCTCTCTAAAAACCAGAAATTACCGAGATAAAATCCGGGGATTCTCTGTGCCGCACCAGAACTTCCGGTCAGCTCTGTACAGTAAAGTTGGGGTGCCACGTGGCCGGAATTTGCGGATGCAAAATCCGGGGTTTCTCTGTCCCGTACCAGATCTTCCGGCTGTGAACCGGATCTTCCGGTTTGGGTAGAGCAGATGTTTTTGTGCATTCCCAAAGTTAGTTTCTCTCATCTTTTCAAGGCAAATTGGTATTTTTTGCTTATAGATCACATCCCTCTTGATAGTACGGTGTTTGCTATACTCAATGACATAAAATAAGATTTAATTACACCATTGTGCTTCACACCATTTGTGCTTTTGATTTCGTAAAAACTTTTATAGAATTTTCATTTCCATTTCATCCCATTTTTTTACTTCCTGCGCACATCTCAATAAACACATGAAACCTTAAAATTATGTGTGTCATCAACACCAAAACCAACTAGAGGGCCAAATGCACTTTCAATTTTCCTCTTTTTGGTGATTGATGACAACACAATTTGGGTGATGAATAGTATAGAGATAGTTTCGTGAAAATTCATATTACTCTCACGTGTAAGAAAGATCCCCCTTAATATGTGCATATTCAACTTTGATAGGCCTCAAATGCCATTGCACATAGTTAGTGAGAACTTCCTTGTATAATCAATTTGAAACAAATATGTGCCATGTGTGATATAGCAAATTGTGATACATATCACATGATAATCACAAAACAAAGTGCAAAATAACAATACATCAAACATATAGCATTACATCACAATATAAAGGTTCAAACCACACTAACATAAGAATAATTAAGTCTTACAGACCATAAAGTTCACGTGGCACACACCACACATAACACACATCACAAATAGGTTATTACATGTCCATCACAAATAGAATAGATAGATAGATAGATAAAGTTTTGAAATGAGGGGCCTCCAAGCACCCAAACGCCACAACTTTACTCCCCCTTTGGCGTCAAACACCAAAAAGAGAGCCTACTCTTCATCTTCGGTGGCCTCCTCCTCCTCCTCATCATCATCATCCTTTTCTCCGTGTAGATCTTCTTCCTCATCAACTTGAGCCCCAGGTCCAAAGGAGTAATGACCCTATGAAGAGTAAGATGGAACAGGATACCAAGGATTTTCATACATAGGATGGGTAGCAGGGTAAGTAGGAATCTCATCCTTTTCATCATCTGTGAGGGTTATCTCATATTTTGCCATTATCTTCTTTTGCCTTCATTCCATCGTGGCCAGCCTCAGATTCTGCTTATGAAGAGTGTCAGCATTGTGTTGAATACCCTTGAAGCAGGCAAACAACCTCTGAGCAATGAAAGCCAATGTACTCTTCTTCTTCCTTGGCACAGGTGGAGGGGAAGCAGAGTTAAAACCATGAGCTGGACCTTGAGAAGATGAAGCTCCTGGATCACCACCATAGGATGACAAGGGACGAATACCAAAAGAAGAGTTCCCAATCTTCATGAGCTGCTCCAATTTTCCTTTAGGTGGTTTGTAGGCAAGGTAAGGCTTGTCAACTAGGATAGACATCTGAATCTTCCTCTGAATGACATGGAAGATGTGTGGAGCATAGTGGCAACCACTCTCTGCATCATGTGAGCAATTAGCTATCTCATTCCAAAGGAACTTTGTCACAGAAAATGCCCCTTTGTCAGGCTGCATCTGAAAGAGAAGACTCTTGGCCATATGTGATATGTTGTCTGCATCTCTTGCCCTTGGAGTCAAGGTAAACCTGAACAACTACTTGAGTAGCCTATAGTATGGTGTGAGACCCTTGGTTTGTCCATGCACAACTCTACCATATCCCATGTCATACATGAAGCTCATGCGACTTTCCTCCACAACTCCCCAACGGTGGAGATCCCTCAGAGGCTGATCATCTGGCTCAAAACCCAAATACTCAACTAACTCCATGATGTGTATCTCAAACCTTCTACCACCAAGAGTAAAGAGAAAGTAGTTGAGGTTGGTGTGAATATGATGGAAACCCGCTAGGGTTTGCGCCCGATCTTTCGATGAGAGGCGTGGGGATAACTCGATTAGATAATAGTGGCATCATTCACAGCCCGACTACAGCCTTCTAGGGCTGCGCCTTAGCAACCCTTACCCCGCCTCGAATGGCTACCACGATCTTGTGGAGCGCATCACCAGGCCACTAGGGCACCCGTTCCTACAAGCAATCGAAGAACAATCAAGAACAAGTAGAACAAGCAACTCAATTGCAAATATGGATTTAATACCAATTTGAAAACACAAATTTGGGGTTCCGAATCTAGTAGAACGGATGGTCTAGTCGACACACGCGTGTACAAGGAAGTAGCAATGACTAAACTTTCATCAAAACAAAACCCAAACTATTCTTGGCGTGGCAAATGGGTATTACTATGTGGGAGGGGCGACCAGAGAGGTGCTAGGGCTGTCCTCCAACCCTAGGACGCGTTCGTAATGGACTCAACTAGAACCGTGGGCTGAAAAGGACTTGGTGGTATTTTGATGATTGCGGCTGACTCCGAATAGATTTGACCCTGCGGTTAGATCCGTTGGAAAGTAGACTTGATAAGCTTTCCATGAAGTACTTGAAAACCCACAACGGAGTCCGTATGAAGTCGTGGTGGTCATCACAAGTTGGTGTTGTCATGCAGTCCGAATCCATCGTTTCCAAAAACGTGTTGGATTTGATCTCTTTCCTTCCTGGGCCAAAAGTGACATGGTGGCCTGGTGAGGATGTTGGGGATACTTGGAATTGGTCCCCAATCAACTTCTTTGGTCCTCCACGCCTTCCATATATGTTTGACACCGTTTTTAATTAATGTATTTATTTCTGAAAATGACAATGAACACACCTCATGGCGTAGCATCAATTTATTGAATGTAGCAAAGATAGTTATGATATAAAATTGATTCATCTTTTATTTAAAAGACACCAATATAGTCATATCCGAGATGGTGATGTCCTTATCATTCTCCTCTTCTTGGCTGCAAGTCGTCCTCGACTTGCTCCAGTGGCAGTCAAAGGTTGTTGGTTTCATGTTGGAATGTGGAGCGATGGCCATCCTGCATGGCCACAAGCAGCAAAGCTCTCCTTCTTTGGGACGACCCTGTTGCATAAGTGAATGGCTAGGAAAACTTTGCAAGACATTGTTTGTGTTAGTGCAGCCTGCAAGTTGATCATGGTATTGTATCGCAAAAAGAGATTTCAGATTAGAGCAAATATAAACTTTCTGTACCAAATATTCTCCTTTGCTGTCATATTTGGCAACTGAATGAAGCGAACAATGTTTAAAACATGGCAAACCAGATTTTTCATATAATTCATTCTTCAAACTATTCAGGTCACGAAGATAATCAAGTTTAATATAACCGAAACAATTAAAAGAAGATAGTATTTTCAACTCATCTTTCTCACTAGCAATACAATTAACACTCCTTATTTAAGGACAATCAGCATGCCCATGCACTAGTCGTGTTGTAGATATGAGCGAAGCATGATCATACTCACATGGAATGATTTCAGAATCGCATGTGTTGCTTTGCTCACTCTCCTCCGATGTGCTAGGTGCAGCACAATCATTTTTTTCACACTTTAGCAGCGGTTCTAGTTGTTCAAATTGCTCATTGCACTCATCCTCCTACAAAATGTTATGGACGCAAGGGGAAAAAGAGGATTTTCCAACTCTAGCTGTGGTGCTGAAATTTGAGAAGAAGTATCATACAACGCTTCCTTGTCACAAGGCACAAGAAGCAAATCATGTTGTGACAAAGGCAAATCAGCAGCGAGTTCCACTATTTCTTGCTCCCTTTCAGCATGTAAAGTGGACAATTGTTGGTTATAATGTATATCATCCTTCTTGCAAGTATTCATGCATGAAAGATTCTGTTTTTTAGCTTTACAAGCAAGCAAAAACAAGCAAGAGATATGGTTATATGTTTCACTAATGAGCAATGTTTGAATTTTAGAATTCAACTCTTTCATGAACCTACTCATTATATCTTCAATGCATTCATTCAAGCCACCAAAGACCATACAAATTTTAAAATCATGAAAGTATTGTCTCACAGTCTTACTACCTTGTTTCATTTTTCTAGTTTGGCAAGATCAACATAATATGCAGGAATGAAAGCTTCTCTAAAAACAAATTTGAAATCTTGCCAAGATTGTGGAACTTTATGGTGCCTACAAAGGTGTTTCCATTCTAGCAAAGCACGTTCAATTAAAATATTAGAGGCAATATAAATCTTTTGTTTCTCAGACAGATCATGCTCATCAAATTCATTATGTATTGTCAACTCCCAATCAATGTATGCTTTAGGATCAAAGTTACCAACATAGGGAGGCCAGTTGTGAATGATATCCTAAATCTCATGGTGCTAAAAAGTCTCCGTATCATCTGCCATGATTAGTACAAAAAAAGAAACACAAAAACATAATATGTATCCTCCTATCAACTACTAGGATGCCGCTGTTGTAAATCTATCAATCTCAAGCTATTCAAACAAGGTCTTACAAGTTCTTACCAAGCAAAACAGGAGGTGGCGGCAACCAACAAGTCTGCAACCATGGAGCGCAGTGTATCGGTGCCGAAACAACAGACCCTAAAACACTGTAGTCGATATATGGAGCTATAGGTGGGCTGAAACAAGCTTAATAATCGTTCAACGGTGGTACTGTGCTGATCTTAGGTTAGAACGTGCTAGAGACACGAGCCTAGACACAAACGAAGTCACTGAACTGCAGCAAAGATAGATCACAAGGAGAGAAATAGCACCAAAAGAAAACCTCTTCTTTTCTTCTCTTTATTTTATTTATTTCTTTCTTTTTTTTGAAGTAGCAAAAATACAGCTGCAAGATCAAACAACTGGCTGGATGTTTTTACAAAACTCAGCATACACGCAAATCTATTCGGCCATTGCGATGAGCTCAGAACGAAATTTGGACCACGATTGGATCTGTTGGATAGTGAACAAGCCAAGGTTTTCAGATTGTATTTAAACACCCTTTTTGGACTTCGGAACAAGGAAATATAGTGTTTTTCTCTTCGGATTGAAACTGGATTCCGAATCGAATTCTATTTCGAACTTGTGTGGTTTACTTGTGTGGTTTCCTTTTTTTAGATGGAAAGATGGACGTGGCTGAACCCCAAAATCATGTGGTTAGGGTTATGGTGGCAAGCGAAATAATGGAATGTCAAAATCAATTCTGATTTGTGGGAAAACAAGAAAACCCTAATCTGCAATTGTGACACAAACATGACAAGAACTCGAAACTCTAAACGACTAGACGCTAAGACCAGCAACTCGACGCAACTAATACAACCGAAAACTCAACAAGCCCTAACTAAGTAGTGCTAGTAAAAGGCCGAAGAGAGTCTATAGGATGCGGTGGGGGGGGATTCTACTATTTTCTTAGTTTTTTCTGGACTATAGGAGATTAAAACAATGAAGGGATGGAAATCTCTCACCGACAAACCTTGCTCGGATACCAACTGATGGAAATCCACTAGGGTTTGTGCCCGATCTTTCGATGAGAGGCGTGGGTATAACTCGATTGGATAATGATGGCGTCGTTCACGACCCAACGGTAGCTTTCCAGGGCTGCGCCTTAGCAACCGATACTCCGCCTCCAATGGCTACCGCGATCTTGTGGAGCGCGTCACCCGGCCACTAGGGCACCCGTTCCTGTAAGCAATCGAAGAACAAGCAAGAACAAGTAGAACAAGCAACTCAATTGCAAATATAGATTTAATACCAATCTGAATACACAAAGTTGGGGTTCTGAATCGAGTAGAACGAATGGTCTAGTCGGCACACGCGTCTACAAGGAAGTAGCAATGGCTAAACTTTCATCAAAACAAAACCCAAACTGTTCTTGGCGACCGCCAAGGGGTATTAGTATGTGGGAGGGGCAACCAATGAGGTGCTGGGGTCGTCCTCCAACCCTAGGATACGTCCGTAATGGACTCAACAGGATACATAGCCCATGGGCCAAAATAACGGTGACACAACACCGTGGGCTGAAAAGGACTCGGTGGTATTTTGACGATTGCGGCTGACTCCTAATATATGCAATCTTGAGGTTGGATCCGTTGGAAACTAGACTTGATAAGTTTTCCATGAAATACTTGAACGCCCAAAACGGAGTCCATATGAAGTCGTGGCTGTCGTCAAAAGTTGGTGCTGTCCTGCAGTCCGAATCCGACGTTTCCAAAACGTGTTGGATTTGATCTCTTTCCTTCCTGGACCAAAAGTGACGTGGTGACCTAGTGATGATGTTGGGGATACTTGGACTTGGTCCCAATCAACTTCTTTGGTCCTCCACGCCTTCCATATATGTTTGACACTGTTTTTAATACATGCATTTATTTCTAAAACTGACAATGAACACACATCATGGCGTAGCATCAATTTATTGAATGTAGCAAATATAGTCGTGATATAAGATTGATTCACTTTTTGTTTAAAAGACACCAGTATGGTCATATCCGAGATGGTGATGTCCTTATCAGAATATATAATGTGGCATAGAATTGAGCCACCACCTCTTCATTCCAGTCACAATTGAAAGCCATGATGTTGACCAATCCTTTCTGTTGATAGTTTGCATAGACTTCTTCAACAACTTCCTTCACTGGAGAAGGAAGAGTCCTGAGATGATTCCAATTGATATATCTCATGTCAGTGGTTGGATTTTCCTTTCTCTTGATCACACTCTCATACCAGTCTGCCCGGAAAGGAAGCCAAAAAAGGTCTAACCATATGTCCCGTACCTACCAATTTTAGTCGTCAACACCAACCAAGCACACCCAATGTCATTGTGCTCGCTTTTAACCTCCTAATTTTTACTTATAGAAGGCTGCCATATTATATGAATATCAAAAGGAGAGTACATGAAGGGTGTCCAAATTGTTAGCGGTCCTTGCATGTTTTTTTAAAAGAAAAGTGGCCACGCAAATGAAGCAAAGAAATGCATTGCCGCGCTCTCGAGTTTGCGACAAACTTGAATCCTGCATTCCTTCCGGTCTTCATGCCGCTGCAACTGAGCCCATTCCCTCAACCAGTATGTTCCCCTGAACAAGAGCTGCAATGAAGTTCTGGTTTTGGTTTTATCAAAGACCGGTTCATTAATTCCTTGTAAGTCAGAGAGACCAGCAAAAAGAAGTCGCTCCAATTAAAAGAAAACTTTTGTATTATGACGACTTGTGGTTGGCCACTAGAAGCTTTGCTTTTGTAATCTCACAATAAATGAAATAGAAGCACCCAAAGGTTGCTCAAGTTCGTAGAATCAAACTACTTTGTGTTCCAATTGTTTAGTGTGAGTTTTTCAAGTTGTGCTCGTTCCCGACAAGCCACCTACACGTTGCCGGCATACATCGCTAGGCCGAGGGCTGAAAAATGACCTTGCAAAAGAGGTAACAAAATGTTAAGCACTGGACGAGAGGCATTGACATGTTATAGAAGATTTCGCATATGTAGCTTGTCGATGGGGGTGAAAGGATTGCTTGTCTAGAATATATTTATGACCAAAAAGGGTTGTCCTTGATGAATTTGCTTGATTTGAGACAGAACTGGGTGCAATCTCCATGGAGGAGAGGCCATTAGACTATAAGTGGCCCAAGCAAAAGACCGCTGAAGAAGCGTAGCAACACACTAAACTCCAAGAAGCAGAGCCTGAAGCTCTCCCATGATCACAGAAGAAACCAGCTAATCTCCTCGCCTCTCTTGAGTGGCATGGCATTTGTGTCAATTTTATTGATAAAGGAAGGTACAATCTAGTAGGGGGATTTCATTAGACTACTTTTCCAAAAGTAAAAAGCTCTAAATCTTTTTCTCCCGCTTTACATCCAGGTAGATGCCTCGTTATTTATTTGTGCAAAGAGTGCCAATGTAGGACGTCCATTCCTCTCGAAAACTCTTGCGTTTGTTTCCTTCAAGATTTCTTAGAATACTAGCATTAACCATGAGTGCACTTCTTTCCGTGGGGTTTGAGGCATCGTTGAAATGTTTGCCCACCATTATGCCGTGTTGGAGCAAGGTTTCTACTCCTGTTGTTGTAGTTGCTGCTCTTGTGCCCAAGGGGCCACTAGAGTCCATGTTCTTTTCATGTAGCAGCAGTTCGCCAGCATGTGGTGTGTTGTTTCCATGTCGCAGCAACAAATGTGTTAGGTTGTGGTCCCATTCCCATTCTGTCAGGCTGTCCATGGTCCATACTGTAGTAAATCAGCTATATGAAGAATTTGCACATTGGCGGCCTTCACGTTTTCAGATGGAGCAGCGATGCCGTGTTTTGGTGCATTTGAGGAACGACGCTTGGTACGCTAACGTAGTTGTGTATTGGTCGTCAACTGTAATTATCTAGGTTATGGCTTATGATGTGCCTTAAATAGGCACACCAACAAATGCATAGTGTTTGTTTGGAAAGTGTGACTTACTTTAAGTCAATGAACCAAACACCCTCTTAGGCCGATCTCAGTGGGGTTTTATGGACACTAAATTACATGACACATCAACAAAATTTCTTATGTGGTAGGGTAATTATGAGGGAAGAGAAGAAGAGAATGTCATCACCATGACACTCACCATGAGCAGTTAACAAGACATGAAACTTGCATTGAGAGCTTTTTCGTTTAGTCCTAGATACATTTGATCACAATACTATAGAAGAATTAAATGCTCACCTTGTCTATGAAACTATCCAATGAAACTATGCATTGAGAGAGCCTATTCCATTCCATCCAAAAGATGACATGACACTCTTGGTAACTATGTGATGAAACCATGGACTGAGACTAGCCTTAATCTCTTTGGTTTTTCAGGGAGAATTGCAAGCGCTTGTCCTGGGTGGTCTTCGGATAGTCGTTAGCAACACAATTGACTCAAGACAATATCTAGGGTGCATGGTGGATGATTCGATCCACTAATCTCAAATCAACCAAGTTCAGTTCAACCACCCGTTCGATCCGGTTAAAGTTTCCAGAGATGCAAGTAATGTTTTCATTTCTTGGCGACAATGGCAATACGTACTGTTAGTTGCAATACTAGTTTAGTTTGCAACACTAGTTATGTACTTTTTTATAAGTTACTTGTCATTCTCATGGGTCTTCTTGTGATGTATTCAATTCTTTTTATGTTTCTTCTTGAAGGTCTCTAACAGAGCAGCCACAGTGTGCATGGCGAGAACGATGCTCCAAATATCACATCATAGCAAGGCTTCATTTCGGCAAAGGCAATGTATATTGTCAAAGTGGTCTTTATAGTTGGGACTTGTGCAGTGGGTAATATGGCTATTTCAGACTTCACAATGGGAAAGACTAAAAGGAGGCAATAGCAGTGGACCCCACAACAAAAAGAATCATAAAAAAATCATGCATGCAAGCATAGATGGGGAAGGGACGGTGGGTGGGGATGAAGGAGAGAGAAAAAACGTTCTTTATTTCTTATGGCCAAGCCATATGCCTATGGGTTCGCAATGTTGGGCCAGGTCATATAGGTCTAGGTCACACAGTGTGGCTGCCATTAGTTAGGCTGCAGTATGCAAGCATTGATGGGGGCCTACTCACTCAAGAAACAATGCCAACTCTCCTTTCCCCACCTTCTGTCACCCAGAGCCCTGTATTTAGTTTGTGAGGGGGAGAAGAGTACTTTTTTTTGGAAAGTAAATTCTGTGATGGGAATAAATAGAACAGTTGGAAAATTAATTTTCTAGAAAGTGTGTTCTATGAGGAGAATGAATAGGAAATTGAAAAGTACTAAAGGAACTAAACACAGTTGGTTGCAACCTCAAATCTATTCAATCTCGCCGAGATCAGATCAATCCATCAGCGCAAGGTTGTGTTTAGATTGGGAAAGATTCCCCGAAAACACACTGTAAACCAAAAAACATTGTAGATGAATAGTGTTCTGTGAGTGAAAGGGATGGGATGAATAGAAAAAATTAGATGAATATTGTTTATTAAGGAATCTTTCTGAAACTTAACCCACCCTAAATCGAATGAATAGGTTGGAGATAAAAACCTACAACAGAGCCTTCTTGTCCCTGCGTGTTGTCTGCCCCTCCTCTTCAACCTTCTGGGCACGCGACTCCGGCGAGGACGATGGATTCGATGCTCGTGGTTGCAATTCCGGCGAGCACGAAGGACGCAAGGGCGAAGGATGCGATGCCATGGCTGTCGACACGGGCGAATTAGATGTTTTCCTCTTTGTCATGCTCATGTGATGTCTATTTACGCAGGGCGAGCAACCAAGAACTCATATTTGTTATTTCGCAAAAAAAAAAAAGAACTCATATTTGTTTTTATGTAATGAGCATCGGTGAAAGTAGAATCCCCGATGCGAGTATTTTTGATCGAAGCATCGGGCGTTGCACTGTTCAAAACGAGGCTTGGGAAGGATAGAAAAGGTTCAAGCATTGTTTTTCTTCTGCATGTATGTTAGCGTTTAATACAAGCATCCTGGGTGACTATCTGGAAGAAGAAAAGAAATAAAATGAGATGCTTCACTCCGAGACAAAGAGCTTCTTGTTTCCTGGCTAGTGGCCAGTAGCCTCACCCTCACGGGGTGCATGCATGAAAGGTTGAGAGTATTTTGGCTACCACCGGGATAGATTTAGTTGCTAACTATATTTTTTGAACGTAATCTAACTATATTTTGTTATGATTAATTTTAGATAAGTGCTGCAAGGTAAAAAATATGTGGCAAAAAATTTAAATAATATTTTCTCAAGTTTAAGAATTTTTTTCGTACTTTTTAATTCTATGACATGTAGAGCTTAAAAGATCTTCTCTTAGGTCAAGTGTAAATTAAACACATAGTAATTTAATTAAACTACTCTTTTTTAACCGAGGGAGTAATTTCCCGTAGAAGAAAAAAAATAGCTGAGCAGGCGTAGCTTGTGAGAGGTGTAGTCTGGTGGCCCCGATCGCCTAGCTCTGCTTTTACGATGATGCTTCCTCATTAATGCCGCTAGTGCGCGACCCGCGACCTGCTCCAAAGGCTGAAAAGAACCCAAAGGGCACGGTATAAAAATGAAACCAAAGAGCCAAAGAAGTGATTGAGTGAAAGGTGAGCATAATTGACATGTCGCCCGCGATGGGATAGGACGAAATAAAGTGGAACCTAACGCCACGCCAGCAGCCTCTCACTGCCTCAAGCAATCACCAATCGGAGAGGACAGAGGAGAAAAATTTCCACCAGCCCGTCTGAAAGAATATAGAAAGAGAGGGTATACATGCTAGTTAGAACGACTAAATATAAACTAATTATATAAGTTATAACTAATTAGTGAGTAGAACCAATCATAATTGATACTCAATCAGTTTTAAATTATATGTCATTTAATTTTTTCTCTCAATTTTAACTACTCGTCTTATTTAATAACTACACGTATTATTCAGAAACTTATGCAAAATATCAAAACATTTATTATGGTCTGTTTTTTATTAAAAATTCGTCAAGAATATAATTACTTAAACATGACTGTGTTTGCATAATTGTTTGTTTTTAATAAGACGCATAGTAAAACTTTGGGTTGGAAAAGCCAAATGACTTGTAATTTGAAAGGAAAGGAGTAGATGACTAGACTACTCATCAAATATTCGCACATGATCATATTTAGTCATTCTAATTGTTATAAACATAGTACTAACTTTTAGGATCCATGTTTCATAAGGATTACTTCTACCCCACCAAAATTATGTATTTTCTAGCCTACAAATAATAAGGGCTAAATTCGATTGTGGAGAGAGAGCATAAAATGACCATAACCATTACCACACCTAGACATGGTCACTGCCTTTCATCGGAATAATTTTCGTTACTGATGACATTATATGTACAATTTGACTACCAAAATATGTTCAAACAAAAATATGTCCAACATAAAATTTGCTTACAATTTCAAAACCTACAACTTTACTACATAACACATTTTCAAACTCAAAAAACTTTCTCTTCTAATTCGCGTAAAAGTTTGCATACGATCTGTGTACCTACGATTTTGATACTGAAGTGTCATCCAACTAAGAAGTTTTTAATAAAAAACACTCAAAATTTAAAAAACATATTCTTTTGTACACAACAAATTTTTTAATTCTAAGCGTTTCCGTAATCCGTTCGCACAAGGTGATTACATGACATCCGTTG
Organism: Digitaria exilis; assembly: GCA_015342445.1. Lineage (NCBI taxonomy): Eukaryota > Viridiplantae > Streptophyta > Magnoliopsida > Poales > Poaceae > Digitaria > Digitaria exilis. Next base: position 247,206 of record JACEFO010002165.1, read on the forward strand.
CACGTACGATTTGCAGACCATAATATCTTTAAATTAAAGAATATTGAACATAGAAGCACTTCAAAATTTAACAATCAATGAACATTATAACTTAAAAAAATCGGAATCACTTTTCCAATTCTCCCATTATAACTTACATCCGACCATCAAAATGAATTTACAAATCAACAAATCTATTGTACAACAAACTTTAAAAAAAAATTGGACTCTGTTTTTCAATTCCCCCATTATACCTAACATCCAACCCAAAACGTTTTTAATTAACCCAAACGTTTTTAGATTAACGATTTTTAACATTAAATCTGCTACAAATAATAAACTCTAAAAATTTTTCAACATAAAAGCTACTACAAATACCAAATCTACAAAATTCATGCATAACAAATAAATTTTAATGCTCTTATCAAATTCTCTTTTGCAAATTTACGATCCAACAGAAGGTATACTTCAAAATAAAAGGTACCCAACATCCTAAGATCTGTAACATCTCCATAAAGCACTTTTACGGGTTCAACGTACCATGAAATTTATTTAAAAAAAAATCAAAAGATAAAATTAAGAAAAACATACCATGAGTTACATCCACTAGCCATCCGTGGCAACGCTGCACCCTTTTCTGGTCTATTCATATATTTACAATACACTTTTGAAAAATGAATAATGAAATATTTTGAAGAAAAGTGAATCCTTAATTATTTCAATAAAGTATATGTATAGTAAAAGATGTTAAATTAAATATAGTACCCTTGGTCGTAGGGGGCAAATGAACATGTTAAATCTCGTAGGAATGAATATTTCAAATTTGGTGTGAAGCATCTCAAATGTAAAAGAAAATACAGGAATAGTCGACATTTAGACCTTGTTTAGTTTGGCAAGTAGTTTCATCGCTACAATAATTTCGAATGTTGAGATACTAACTAGGAGTGTTAAATACAAATAACTGATAAAACTCATTCCATAACCCTTGGGTGAGTTTGTGAGACGAATTTATTTAGACTAATTAGGTCATAACTAGACAATAATGTTGTGCTACATTATACAGTCTCTGATGGCTGATTAATTATGCTTAATAAATTCATCTCGTGATTTTATGTCCATCTATATAATAGGTTTTTGTAATTAGATCATGAATCCTTCTAATCTTCGATTTATAATTGCTAAATTTCGCAAACTTATTTATTCAACAAAACAGACCCTTTAGACTCGCCGTCACCGCCATCTTTTGCCAATAAAACCTAGGACGATAGATTTCTATTTTCGATACCCTGCAAATTTCAAAGGCGAGGATGAACTTGAGTCTCGTAACACAGCATCACCGCATTTTCACAAATGTTTTACGTTGTCTTGCCTGTAAATTAAAATGATTATTTTTTTGAGGGAAATTAAAATGATTATTTTAGCAGGGTTCGACACAAATTCCCTTTAAACTGATGCACTCGGTATCTGTGGACGAGCACCTGAAATAAAGGGGCCCACTTTATTGAAACCAAGCTTTAACCAAAGCAGATCTTACTATATATGCGTATTTACATGGAGCCCCAAAGTTTACACACAACACACTCAGATAGTAGAAGTAGCAGCGATCGATAGACCTTAGTTAATCACGAGAAACTGACAGCTCCATTATTAGTGATAAGCAACGCAAACGGCGGAAGACACGATCACACGAACGTACGGTGCGCCTTCGGTCGACGAGGAAAAGCAGAACGCCGGTGAAGACATGCAGCATATCCCCCTACAGTGCAAAAGCTGCGGCAGCCGCGGCTGCCCCGGCGGTGCGGAGGATCTGGAAGTAGAGCTGCGGGTTGGCCACAAACGCAGCACGGGAGATGAGGAAGCCCGCGGCGCCAGGCGCCTTCATGGTGGCCCCGGCGGCGACGGCCACCCCGGCCACCGCGGGCAAGAGGAAGTAGGCGCCAACGGCGCCGCCGACGACACCGAGCCCCGTGATCACCGCGCCAGCCGTGTTCACCCCGGCTATCTTCTGACGGGCGTACTCAGCTAGCTTTGCGGCAAGCGAGGAGCTGGTCGGAGGCGGAGCGGGAGCATGTTCTTCTTCCTCCGGTAGCTCGTTGTCGTCTTGCGGTTCATCGGCGGCGCAGTCGTCGTCCTCCTGGAGGTGACTGTCGTCGTCGTAGCAGTAACGGAAATCGTCTTCATAGTATATGAATTTGAAGGACGGAGGACCGTCGATGGTTTCTTGGGTTGGATGAGGCGAGCCATCAAGGTCGTCACCTGTGTTCATCTCGGTTGTTTTAGTTTCCTCTCGTTGGTGGCCATCTTGGTTGGTCGTCGCTGCTAGCAGGGAGACGGACTCGCACATGGTTTCAGACGAAACAAGACGGGGCTCACTCCCTCGCACCGCACCAGTGTAGTTACTCATCTGAGCAGCAGCTTGCTGGAGTGTGTTTTTGTAGAGGGGGAGGGGAGGGGAGGGGAGGGAATGCGGTGACGATGAGTGACGAGAGCATTCAGCTCGACTGTGTGCAGTTTTGCACGAAAGTGACTTTACTGGTGGGAGTGGTGGCTTTGGTAGTCTAGTGTGGGTCCCAACGTTGGACGAATCGATCCGATTGATGACTCAGCCCGCCCGTCTGATCAAGCGAGATCCCACACAAATCTTTCCCTTGCCCCATAGGCTATAGGTAAAAGCAACTTCAACAGACTACGTAATACTACGTATTCGGTCATATCAAACGCCCCTAAGTCAGGTTTTGAGCGAACCAACTCTAAAGAGCATCGCAGCCGGTTCTAAGAGGAACATGTTGCGATGCAACTATCACAACCGGTTTGTGGATCCAACCAGCTGTGATGAGTGCACCCAGCAACGCAGTCGGTTAGAGCCATGAACCGTTTGTGTTGGTCCTCATTGTGGCCGGTTAGAGCCACGAACCGTTTGTGATGAGTGGCTCATCAACACAGCCTGTTGAAGCCATGAACCGCTTATGTTGGTCCTCACTATAGCCGGACGAAGCCACCTTGTGTTGATCAACGCAGCCGGTTCTATATGCATGAGCAGTTGGCAAATACAATTTTTGAAACCATAAACGTATTCAAATAAAACAAAAGTGTTCAACTGCAATGTTTTATAACTTTTGGAGATGTACAACTTTAATTTTGGTCATTTGTGATTAATTTTATCCACAATATGTCGTATGCAGAAACGACCAATATGAAGGTTTTAGATTTCAAAAAGTTATGAAACTTTGTAGTTGACAACTTTTTTATTTGAATTCATCTTGTCAAGGAAACCAAATTTGAAAGAGTTCAAACTTGAAATTCAAATTTTATAAACGACTCGATAGAGGAACAAACAAAACTAAAGTTGTATATCTTAAAAAGTTATGAAACTTTGTAGTTGATAAGTTTTTTATTTGAACTCGTTAGGACATCAAACAAGCAATTTAACGCTCGATTTCGTTTAATATGTGGGGAATCAAAATAGGACATTAGCACATGTGATGCTGTGGTGTAGTGGTAGAGGGGGCTACACCCTAGTGAGAGGTTGTGGATTTGAATCGCGCCAGCTGCGTAGCATGTGAATTTTGCGTGAAAAGCAGCGTGACTTGCGACGGTAACACCAGCCGGTGGGGTTCCTCCCCGATTAAATAAAAAGTTTTGGCTATTTATTTGAGCTCGCGCATGTAATACCAGGACACCTTCATCACAACCGGTTCGAATGTATATGACAAACGATTGGGAATAGGCTAGCAACACAACCGCTATAAATCAAACGCTTCCTCGAACGGACTGTGACGAGGATTTGGAACCGGTTGTGATAGGAATTATGTAGTAGTGTAAACTCCTAGCTATATTTAGAATTTTTAAGAACTCTAAGAAACAGACTCTCCAAAAATGGAATTATCCATATTCAAATTACCCTTTGGCTACTTGTGCTGGTATGGATTATACAAATAATAACATACGAAGTACAATTTTTTAAGAAAATGGCTCTACCTTATTGTTTGTGATTTTGGTGATCGATTAACAATATAGCCATTAGGACTAACATATTTTTTAATATGTATCTTCATAGATTTTTAGTAGGTTTCAAGGATGTTTTTGAAGCCATGCAAATGACTAAAAATACTCTCTAATCAGTGTAGAAACGATTTAAAGATGATCAAAGTAGCCCCACAGATTGCTTTGCTGATGGCAACATCCATATAGTCGGTGCACTGTTCAAAGCTTCGCGCAAGTGTTGATATCATCAAAATAGTCGGTGCATTGTTCAAAGCTTCGGTGCACTGTCTAAAGTGCCAGCGCTAGGATTCAAACGGCTCTTTCGACGGCTAGCTGAGGTGTGTTTCGGTGGTACCTCCCGTGTGTCCATAGAAATAGTCGGTGGTACCCAGAATATGACAACAACTAGTTCTCCTGATTGGGTCTATAAATATCTCATGTCCCGGCCATTTCAAGGGGACTTGAGCTCAATGAAGTCATAAACACGTGTTCCATATATTTTCAAGTGTTTAATCCACCAAAGTGCTAATTAGAATATCAAGGTCATTAACAAAGTGATTAGTGCTAGTTTAGGCCTATTAGCACATCTCGTAGGTGATTAGCCTAGTGTTTAGTGACGTTTGAATACCTCTTGGATTATAGTTTTGTGAGACCCTCCAACCGAGTTTGTGGAGTGGCCGTCGTTGTTTGTGAGAGGGAGGAGAGGCCCTTGGCTAGTTGGCCAAAACCCTACCATAGTAAGGATGGTGGAGAGCATCTAAGAAGGGCAAGCAGAGACCCACTTGCGCATGGAGAAGTCTCATAGCCATCCACAGAGTTACTCGACCAGGGAGCTTGGCCCCCGCGCGGGGCGTTCCCTTGAGAGGGGTTCCAAAAATAAGGACTAGTGGAAGCTGATGAGCTTTTTGGTACCTTGATCAAAATCGCCATGCTCAGAGTTTGCATTCTCTACTCTTTGCCTTCCGCATTTCATATTGCACTGAATTCTGCATTTATCTTTCCTAAACTTGAGATAGAAATTTGTCCGTGTAGGGGTCGCATTGGCTAGTGGTCTCTAGAGTGGCGTTGCGAGCGGGTTCCCCTTGCTTTAGCATCTCTCCTAATCGATGGAACTAGGGTTCTGTGGGACCCTACTAGCTTGGCAATCTTTGGACGGTGTGCCCTGGTGCGCCCCCCTCTCTTTATACAGTATCGTGCAAGAGGGCTCGATAACCAAGAAATGGTTGGTGCACCCTCGATCACGAGTAGTGCCGACACGGAGATCACATCTATCATTATTGATGAAAGCAGCTGGGAAAACCTCTAACCACTTTTGTTACTATATTTTTCTTTTGGGAATGGAAACAAAAAGGCAGGTCAGAAAAACGAAATCTAAATCATAGAATTCCGAAAACAATACATTTCAATCAGTAATATATCGATAATGGTGATAATTCAAATTAGGAATACCGATGCAGGTGACCACTTCATCTATATATTCAACTCACTGAAACAGACATAGCCATATATGACACACAAATAGTGCCATAGATATGTAAATAACATTATATATAAGTTCACCAATCCATACAACACTAGCGACTTGTGACGCTTGTGTGCACATAATACACTAGTGGGCATATGATTTTTATTTGGCATATAACAGTAGAACTATTAAAGGATTTAATTTAAAATTTCAAGAAATGCTTGGAAAAACAATATGACACTAGAAAGAAAAAAATCAATTGAAGTAAAAAGAAAATTAAATGAGAGAGCCAAACATCGGCTTACCTAGGAATCAGTTGAAGGAATGAGCGAGCATCCGTCCAACCGGGATTTCTGCAACATAAATTCACTTATAATATTTTACGTAGGCATAGTAAAAAAAGAATAGAAACTTCATGGACAGATGGCCTTTGGCGCCAGCACTCAGCAGAGCACTCTCTTTTTTACCTTGCTACCCATTGCGGCCCAGGAGCTAGGCAGCAGCAAGAACCAGCCGGCCAGACTATTTTCAAGCTCTGAGTCTGAGCCGGGGGGTGTTCTCTGAGTGTCGACTGAGTGTGACTGCCAGAACTCACCATAGGCTCTACCATAAACCCATCCCAACCGAGTGTTCTCTGAACACATTTGTAACGACCCAAAAATTCAACGAAATTAAGCATATCATCATGTGCACCATTAGCACTTAATCAAGATTAAAACTCCTTAAGAAGGGTGGTTTAGCAATGGCTAAAACGCTGTTCCCAGTTGAACGGCGGATGGTCCGCCCCTCAGGCGTGGACGGTTCACCTTTGCGCGGCACCTGCGTGGCAGCAGCTATAGCTAGACAAAATGCTCGGAACATGTTAGCTCGCTCGGCTCGCAGCTGGCTCGGCTCATTTCCAAAATGAGCCGAGCCAAGCCGAGCAGGAGTTTTGGCTCGCTAGAAATAACGAGCGGGCCGAGCTGGCTCGCGAGCCACGTATAGCCCAATATCACAGCCCATCTATCACCAAAACCTAACAACCCGTGAGGGCCGCCGTACCCCCAAGCACCGTCCGTCCTTCCACTTCCCCCGACCCCTTTGACCCGGCCTTGCGCGGCTTGCCCTCCGTGATCCAGATCCAGTCGCTGCTCACCATCCCCTTTCCCTTTCTCGTTCCTAGATCCCTTCTCGATGCGCCGCCATCGGCTGACTGGCGATCACAGGCGCGCTGCTCTCCACTTCCTCCTTGCCTCCGCAGTCCGCACCTGCGCAGTCCGCACCTGCACCCTCTGCCTCCAAGGCTCCGGCTCTGTCCACCAGCACACACGGAAGCAACTTCACGTGGGCATCTTCTTGGATTTCAGTAGAAGAACACGATGATTTGAAGCATGCATGGCTGAGAGCTGAAAAGGACTACATCTCCTTGGGCAGCACTATCAAGGTCATCAAATAATCTTGGTCCGCATGCTGATTTGAAGTTATGGATTTTTTTCCCTTTCATGTATGCATTTTCTTCGTGCAAGGGTGTTTTGCTTGTAACTGGATCGATGCTTCTTTTAATTTTGGAGTCCTTCTCGTTGGCATTTGGCAAGCAGCTTTACGTTCTACGAAATCTGAGAATCGCTTCGCTCTCTGCTCTGCGTTGGCTCGCGAGCTGGACCTCGGCTCGGCTCGCTTGTTATCCACCCCTAGCAGTAGCGGAGAGCTTGCCCGCTACGTACCCCCATCCGGCCCCACTCGCTAGGCCACCTGCCTAGTCGAGATGAGCTCCTCCCTCAGCTCTCTCTTCACCCCATTTCCCCCTCCACACTCTTTTTCTTCGTCCTCTCTCCAGCATGGATAGCCCCCAAGGTTCCCCATTGAAGCTACCCAAGAGCTCGTCGGAGCACCACGCCGACGAGCTGCTCCTCCATGACGTCATCCCCCACCTCAAGCTTGAAGGGGGAGCTCCCCCAAGCTTCATCTTCCCTCTCCATTGCTCATCCCCTCAAAGCTCAAGCAATGAGACACAAGCCCTAGCCCCAAACACCACCCAACTCCAACCTGCGGCTCTCACCGAAGCTCCCCACATCACCGGTGAGCCTCCCCCTCCCCCGATCTAGTCTCCATTGCTCTAGGATTAGAGTTCATGGTGATCTTGGTGGATAGATCACCATTATTGAGTTAGAGGTTCAAAAACCCTATGCATGTCAAAACCACCATTGGAAATGAAGCATAGGAGTTCCCAGCAACCTTTAGAAACAACCGGGACCCAAAATGATGACCGGAATCGCCGGCGAAGCTCGACCGCGGGCCGGACCATCCGCACGAGCGGCTCGTACGGTCCGCCTTTCGCCCCAGAGCCACCAGAGGCTCGGCCGAACCACGCCACTTGACCCATTGAACTGCGGACCGTCCTCCTTCCACGGCCGGACTATCTGCCGCTCATTCCGAAATCCACCAGAGGCTCTGCACAGCCCGACCCCCGAGCCCTTGAACTGCGGACCGTCCACCCCTACACAGTTTCAGCACATCTTTTTATTCTTGAGTTACCCCTAACTATTATAGGGTACATCCATGCATAACTACTTATTGATACACATGATCTTGCATAACCAAACCCATGATAATTGTTGGCGTTCATACATCTCTTGAATTTATTCATGACATATACACTTATTTCATCATTGCATTCGTGTAGAGACCGAGACGCCGGAGGACGCCGAGGTTCAGACCGTGCCCGACCCTGTGGTTGAGGAGACCACTTTCGTGCAACAAGGAAGGCACCCTTTTTCCCACTTATTTCCGAATGTTGAGATTGTTGAATGATTGTGCATAAGCCCTCCTTCTTAGTTCATGTGTATGGATTAGAGTAGAACCCACTAGACATGACCGTGTTAATTCTAGATCAACCCCCTAGTGAGTGTGAATGATAGTTATCCGAATTAAATGTCTTAGTCATGCTTAGCCGTTAGAAGTCGAGAGGTGACAAGGGCATCACCACTCGCGAGATTTAGGGCTTGCTTGATAATTCATATGCTTGGATAGATGGATTGAGCTAATAGAAAACCACTATGGATATGACTCGAGACTTGGGCCAGTAATGTAGGACCATATGAGATTGGAGCTCAATGGTTAGGCTTGTCTAAGTTGATTAAGGATCGTTCTGTTATCGTCGTGATACGTGAGCACTTTTTCGTACAAACCACATGCTTAGGATGGGATAGACAAGCCAAGTACCATAAGACGGACCTTACCATGGGACGGTTTGACACGGGTTGTGATGAGGGGTAGATGGCGATGTCTGTTACCCCTATACATCTCCGGCCGTCCTCTCATCGCCGGGTGTGGGTATGTGAACGGTTGAGCGCTTGAATTAACACTTATCCTTGGCACTCGGATATGGTCATTGGTCTTGCGCCTCGTGTGGGAAAAGTTATACACCCATGCAGGGTTTTTGATCTTTTGCAATAGCCGCGTTCTTGTATATGAAGATGCTCATTTACTTGGTCCTAAAGTAGAGTTTCAGAGAAATAACTTAATGGAAGATTGAAGTCATAGTTGGAAATACATGATCATCTTTACTTATGCAAATGTATTGGTGTATGAGTTAGGGATTATTGCCAAGTCTTTTGCTTACTTATTTAGAAAACCTTGCTTGCTATTTCATAATTGGTTACTAAAAATTTGGTTAACCCTTGCACCCACTATATACAAATGTTTGGATAAGTTCTGTTAGTATGCAACATACTAACGGTGCTGCTGTTAAGTTGATTCCAGGTGAGGAGCCATCGGAGCCCATCTTTAGGTACTTCTACCCCACCGACGGAGGTGCGGGCATGGAGTAGCTGCCCCTATGTTTACTTATGTCAATGAGTCACTTGTGGCATGAGAGTGAACTCATTTATTTTGTTATGTAATATATTGGAGAGAGATGTTTAAACCTTCCGTTGTAACTCTTTCTTTTATGCAAGAAACTTGTATCATCATGAATACCTTATATTGCACGTTTATGGTTGACATATCATATTTGTGAAATATAAGTGAAATTGCACATATTTTCCTTGCTTGAACTCACCGCTCTAATGGTGACAGGATGGCCGCACCGGGAGGGCACGGGGCCGATGGGGATGGATTGCCACCAGCTCCTCCCATGGACCCATTTGTGAGGGAGTTGTTGGAAAGGTCTGAACAAAGCCGAGAGACCCAAAATCAAATCCTCCGAGCCCTCATGAACAACATGAATCAACAAGGGGGTGGCAGCGGTGGTAGTAATCAACGCCCAGGATACTCTACTTTCCTTGCCACCAACCCGCCCACCTTCAAGGAGTCTAAGGAGCCATTGGATGCTGCGGGCTTGCTTGCGCTTAAGAGGGAAGAGTTCCTCAAGCTTACCCAAGGCAACAAGTCGGTCCAAGATTGTGTGCATGCTTTCAACTATCTTTCCCAGTATGCACCCGATGAAGTGAGCACTGATGCTAAGAAGCAATATCACTTCAAGAAGGATCTCACTCCAAAGCTCCATAGTCAACTTGGTGCTCATGACTTCCCAAATTTTAATCACTTCATGAGAAAGACTATTTCCCAAGAGGCAAGCAATAAGGTGTGTGAGTTGGATGAACGCAAGAGGGCAGCCCCTACCCCGGGGGCAGGTGGCTCCAATCAGATGGCTCGCACAGGACCACCTCTCCCTCCACCTCGAGTTCATGGATATGGGGCTCCTCAACCCATGTGGACGGTCCTCCACCCTCTGGCTCCCCAACAACAAGTTCTTCGTCAAGTGGGGCAGCCGGGAGGTGGTGGTGGTGGAAATGTGCACCGTGGCCCATGCTACAATTGTAGTGGCTAGGGACATCTCAGCCGGGAGTGCCCTTCCCTTAGGAAAGGTGGAGTTTCTAATGCTCCAAGTCAAGCAAATGCTCCACAAGGCAACCTTCAGGAGGTCAAGAATGCTCACACTCCCAAGAAAGGCCGGCTGAATTACATCTCGGTCGAGGAACCTCATAAGGATGAGCAAGTGCTTGTCGGTATGGTCACCATCAACTCAATCAATACCCAAACTCTATTTGATTCCGGTGCATCTCATTCATTCATAAGTAGAAGATATGCCTTAAAGCATAACCTTCCCATTGAGCAAGTATCTACCAATTTTCGCATTGATGCACCGGGGGCTATACTAGTAACCAATGAGGTTGTCAAGCAACCTCACCTAGAAGTTATGGGAGTGACTTTCACCACTTTCACCCTAAAATTCCTAGTTATTGACTTGGAAGATTTGGATGTCATAATTGGGATGAATTGGTTGTCAAAAAATCATGGGGTTATTAGATGCAATCCCCGCTCCATTGAACTCATCCACCCTACCGGAGCTCGAGTAGCACTCTATCTACACAAACAAGGCAGTCCGAAACTTCATGCACTCAATGCTATTGTCATGCCAGGATTAGAGGCAATTCCGGTTGTGTGTGGCTTTCCGGATGTCTTTCCAGAAGAGTTACCAGGGATGCCTCCTGACCGGGATATTGGGTTTGTTATTGAATTGCTCCCCGGGACGGACCCGATTTTTAAAAGGCCATACAAGATGGCCTCGGATGAATTGGTAGAACTAAAGAAGCAACTCCAAGAATTGCTTGACAAGGGATTCATTCGACCAAGCTCCTCACCTTGGGGATGCCCGGCATTATTTGTGACCAAGAAGGATCATAGCTTGAGGATGGTGGTAGATTACCGCCCATTAAATGAAGTCACAGCGAAGAGCAAGTATCCTCTCCCAAAAATTGATATCCTTTTTGATCAACTAGTGGGTGTTAAATTCTTTTCTAAGATTGATCTTCGTTTGGGATATCATCAAATTAAAATCCGCAAAAAAGATATTCCTAAAACGGCTTTCTTCACTAGATATGGGGTTTATGAGTACACGCTGATGTCATTTGGGTTAACCAATGCCCTGGCTCACTTCATGGACTTGATGAATTCTATATTCTTTGAGGATCTTGACATCTTTGTGATCATATTCATTGATGATACTCTCATATTCTTAAAGACCGAAGAAGAGCATGTCGAGCATATCCATATTGTTCTTCAAAAACTCCGGGATCATCGCCTTTATGCCAGATTCAGCAAATGTCAATTTTGGCTAAAGAAGGTGGCATTTCTTGTTCACATAATTTTTGAGAATGGAGTCGAGGTCGACCCTAGCAAGGTACAGAATGTGCTGAATTGGGAACGACCAAAAACCTTGAAGCAAGTGAGAGGTTTTCTTGGACTTGCGGGTTATTACCGGAAGTTGATTAAAAATTTCTCTAGGATTGCTAAGCCAATGACAGAGTTGACCAAGAAAGATGTCCCTCTCAAATGGACTGAAAACTGTGAGAAGACATTCCAAACTCTCAAAACCAAGCTCACAACCGCTCCCGTTCTTGCTCAACCGGACATTACCAAGAGCTTTGATATTTATTGTGATGCCTCACGAGTCGGCCTTGGTTGTGTTCTCATGCAAGAAGGCCGAGTCATTGCTCATGCCTCCCGACAATTGAAGCGTCAGAAGAAAATTATCCCACTCATGATCTTGAACTTGCCGCAGTGGTACATGCTCTCAAAATATGGCGCCATTATATCTTTGGCAAACCATGCAATGTTTATACCGACCACCAGAGCCTCAAGTACATGTTCACCCAATCTGAAATTAATTTGAGACAGAGAAGGTGGCTTGAGTTGATCAAAGACTACAAGCTTGACATCCACTATCACCCCAGCAAGGCAAACGCGGTTGTCGATGCCTTGAGTAGGAAGGCACAATGTCATTGCTTGAGTGTTCGTCCCATGATCAACACATTTTGTGAAGATCTTCGAAGGCTCAATCTTGTCATGGTGGAGCATGGGTCACTCGCTACTCTTGTGGTCAATTCCAATCTCATAGAAGAAATCAAGGAATCACAAAAAGAAGCCAAAGACATAGAAAAATGGAAGGCAAGTCTAGCGAAGGGGAGAAACAAACGGCTTAGAATTGATAATGATGGAATCTTGTGGTTTGGGAAGAGACTAGTGGTTCCCAAAATTCTTGCCCTTAGGAAAAAGATCCTTGATGAGGCTCATGAATCTCAATTTTCTATATATTCGGGAAGCAACAAAATGTACCGAAATCTGAAACAAAGATTTTGGTGGTACCGCATGAAGAAGGAAGTGGCTCGCTATGTTTCCCAATGTGATGTTTGCCGGCGGGTGAAGGCCGAACATCTCAAACCTGCCGGAACTCGTCAACCCCTCCCTATCCCGTCCTGGAAATGGGGAGATGTTTCCATGGATCTTATCACGGGTTTACCTCGCACCTTGCAAGGTTACCACTCTTTTTGGGTGATTGTGGACCGGCTCACCAAGTCCGCACATTTCTTGCCGGTAAAGACATCCTACGCCGTCGTAAAATATGCCGAGCTCTACCTAAAAAAATTGTTTGTCTTCATGGGGTCCCCAAGACCATTTTGTCGGATAGAGGCCTGCAATTTACCGCCTGCTTTTGGGAGTGTCTTCACAAGGCTATGGGCTCCGAACTCACTTTTAGCATAGCCTCTCATCCTCAAACCGGTGGGCAAACCGAGATGGTAAATCAAAATCGTGAAGATATGTTGAGAGCTTGTGCTATTATCTATGAAAAGAAATGGGACTCATGCTTGCCCTTTGCTGAATTTTCCTACAATAATAGCTATCAAGCAAGTATTGGCATGTCACCATATGAAGTCGTTTATGGGAGAAGTTGTAGACCCCCTTTAAATTGGTCGGAACCGGGGGAAAGACGCCATGTTGGCCCGGATATTGTCAAGGAAGCCGAGGAGAAAGTGAAAGCAATTCAAGAAAAATTGAGGGCTGCCCAATCTCGCCAAAAACATTATGTGGAACGATGAAGAAGCCCTCTATACTTTCAAGTGGGTGACTTTATTTATCTCAAGGTCAACCCTTTTAAAGGAACTCGAAGATTTCAAGAGAAGGGCAAGCTAGCGCCTCGCTATGTTGGTCCGTTTGAAATTCTAGAAAGGCGGGGAGAGGTAGCCTATAAGTTGAAACTCCCTCAATCTCTATCTTCCATCCATGATGTCTTCCATGTCTCCCAATTGAAGAAATGTTTGAGAGTCCCTATGGAGGCCGCAACTATCGAGGAACAAGAGATACAACCCAATTTATCATACAAAGAGCACCCCATAAGAATTCTCGATCGGGCCGAGAAAAAGACCAGGAACTCCATTACCAATATGATGAAGGTACAATGGAGCCGCCACACTGAGCGTGAGGCAACTTGCGAATTGCAGGACCAACTCCGCCAATCTTATCCATCCCTTTTCACCAATGCGTATGTATCATCCAAACCCGCCTTTGAAATTCATGCTTGAACTTATGCATACCCATGTACCTTGTTGACCAAGAGAAATTTCTTTTCACCAAGAGAAACCTACTAGTTCTTGGTTCATCCGTGACAGGCGGACCGTCCACCGCTACCGGCCGGACCGTCCGCCGTTAACTGCAGCCGACCAACATAACAACACGCTCCCTGGTGGATTTTTACCTCACCGGCGGACAGTCCGCCCACACAGGACAGACAGTCCGTCGTTGACCACATTTTCCACTAGAACCATCGCGCACACTGTCCAAACCCAAAATGCACGACGGACGGTCCGCTACATCCTATCGGACCGTCCGCCCCAGTCTAACATTTAGCAAATCTCAGGATGAGATTTTTCTAAGGTGGGAGAATTTTTAACGACCAAAAATTCAACGAAATTAAGCATATCATCATGTGCACCATTAGCACTTAATCAAGATTAAAACAACTTAAGCAGGGTGGTTTAGCAGTGGCTAAAATGCTGTTCCCAGTTGAGCGGCGGACAGTCCGCCCCTCAGGCGTGGATGGTCCGCCTTTGCACGGCACTAGCGTGGCAGCAGCGTAGAGCTTGCCCGCCACATACCCCCATCCGGCCCCACTCACCGGGCCACCTGCCTAGTCGAGCTTAGCTCCTCCCTCAGCTCTGTCTCCACCCCATTTCCCCCTCCACACTCTTTTCCTTTCCCCTGTAACGACCCAGATTTTCAATTACGAGAAACCAGATCCCTGTACCCTTGTGATAGCCCCAGGAACAGTAGCTATCACTTACAGAGCTCGAAACAGTGTAATATAAAATCCGAAACAACGAAAACATAACATAGTCATTAATTATTACATTCCCATCAGGGGTTCGATTATTTGCCACGCAGGGCTAAAGTAGCGACAAAGTGCAATTCTAGCGATACGGAAGCTGGTAGACGATTCTTCATCTTCTCGGGGCTCCATCTCCACAGGCTGCACTTGAGCGTAGGTCACAGCCTAGTCATACCACCCGTCGAAGTTGTTGTCGAACTCGGCATCTCCACCTGTGTACCCACAATCTGTTCCTGAAGGATTGGAACAGGCTCACGTCACCGACTGTATGCAAGCTTTAAGTGGTCTAACATATAAGGGAATAACAATAATAACAAGGAAGGAGGCTGAGGGTTGCCTATGCATAGTGGCAAATATAAAATATAACTTCATCCCACCATATCCCACATATCTGTCCCCGGGCTAGTCCAATCACACGACGGGTTCCCGGCGGCATCCACCTCATCACACTCACATGTTCGCTCTCGGTCGGTGCACGGGCTTCCAACCCCGACATGTCAATAGGCACAATCGGATCACAAGGGAAGCGAAGCTGTACCTCCCTCTCCCCGACTGCACCTGCACCCTCACTCACTCACCTATAGGGGGAGAGAAGCAGATCCCAAAACAATGGACGACTGGCGTGTAGTACACTGCGGTATCCATGGCCGAGACCACGGCTATACATATAGATTAAAAACACTCTGCAGAGGTTGTACGCCTGTACCCAACTCGGGCTGCTAGCTGGCCGCAACCAACTTGAGACACAACCCACAATTAGTATGTCCCTAGCGAGGATGGCACCCTCCTGCGTCCCTCGGATCTGAATATGTCAGCACGCTAACATCGGCTTCGAGATCTGTGATAATGGTCCACCGGAGCCACTCAGGGATTGTCCATCAATCGGAAAAAGGAGGCTCCTAACCCAATTCCCTAACACTTTGTCACGCACTTGTCACTGCCTACAGTCCGGGTGCCACCCTATACTAGGCTAGCTGTTACTTATCCCATTCTAAGCAAGCTGGTGCGTACGGTACAGTACGGTACAGTGAGTACGAAGCAGTCACCAAGGTTTATATGCCGGTACGGGTGTCATCGTCCCAAAAACGTATCCTCCGCATCGCAACGCGGTGGTCCGTGAACCGTTACCATCTCAGGTAACCGCCATACTCCTAGCTCCAAATCTCATCCAAGTCACAACCATGTGCCCGCAACAGGCACCAGATGGGGTCCGCCCAGAAGCGTCCCCCCAGCTATACCCCGAAAGCCTAGGTCGGGTTTATCTACCCGCACCGGCAAGGACCATCTAAGGTCAAAATCACATCACCTTCCCATTTTCACCCCACACATGCCCAGAGTATCTACCACGAGTTCCCGCACACAGCATGCAACTCATCATCACAAAACAAGGCATAATGACAAGTATATAGATATAGGTATAGCAAGGTATATGATAATAACAGGGCAGTGCAAGGCTCAATCAAGCTCATCATATCATGCAAAGCGCTAGCGTATCTAGCATAGCAATGCCTATAGGTAAACAGATAGGCAGTCAGGCGTGAACCTGGTGAGTTCGAGTCATCGACGTAGTCGCTCTCCTCCTCGTAGACTGGTTCTTCAGCAGTGGATCCTGATCATGTGAAAACGATAAAGTCTAAGGTCCTATGATAACTTCAACTTCATTTTTAAAGTGTTATTCATATTTTTAGAGAAATTTTGAAAGTGGTTTCATATTTTTCTGAGTTAATATGAATTAGTTATGAATTTTCTAAGTTTAAATCCTTTTCTCAAAATGTTAAATGATTATTTCAAAAAAGGAAAAATCCAGAAAATACCAAAGTGCGACACGTGGCTTGTTGACGTCAGCATGACGTCATGATGACGTCAGCATAGGGTCAACTAGGTGATGACGTCAGCAGTGGGCCATGCTGACGTCAGCGTTGACTGGTCAACGGTCAACGTTGACCAGTCAACAGGTCAGTGGGTCCTACGCGTCAGCATGGGCCCAGGCGTCAGTGGCTGTAAGTCTCTGGTTAGTGGGCCCCCGACGTCAGCCGTGGGCCCCAGGAGTCAGCAGGGGTCGGCCACCGACAGGTGGGCCCCCGCGGTCAGGTCTGCTCGGCTGCACTCGGCTCGGCTCATGGGCCAAAAGCGACCCAAGAGCGGCCCAAGCCTGTTAAGGCCCGAAGCCGGGCGCGACAGCCCAGCCGAGGGATCTAGTGCGGCTGCGCACCGATCCCGTGCGGCTGGCGCCATGCGGCCAAGCGTGTGGGTGCGCCCCGACGTGGCCGAGTACGCGCACCAGTCGCTCGACGGAATGCCGCAGACACCTGGGCGAACGCCGGCGAGCGGCTCGCGCGGCGCAACATCGCTTGCGTGTGTGTGGGGTGCTGGTGCAGGCGTGTGTGCGTGCGCGGGGCATGTGCAAGCTGTGTGTGCGCATCTCGCGCAAGTGCGTGAGAGTGCTTTGGCTTGTCGCGTCGCGGCGTCGTGTGCGCTCGCCGCGGCGAGCACGCCAGGCGATGGCGCTCCGCCTCCGCAGCGACGACTAGGGCCAAAAGGTGGGGGCTTTGGTGTGCACGCAAGCGCGCTAGGTGCAGGGGTGCGCGTGCGCTGCTCATGGCTGCCCATGGCCGTAGCACGGCCAAGCCGGTCCACGGCGGCGGCAGGGCAGCAGGGAGACGGCGGCTGCAAAGGGCGAGGCGACGAGGTCCCTGCAAGAAACCACGGCACGAAGGCCGGACACATGGGTTGGGGTCTACGCGGCGGCGTTCTACTGCTGAACGGCGACCCGCCGTGGAAAACAGGGCAAGGAAGGGAAATGTTTGGGCTTCGCTCACCTTGGGGCTTGGGGAGGATCAAGACGAGGCAGGGAGAGTTCGGAGCAAGGGCGAGGTGGTGCAGCGCGGGCTCGGGGTCGTCGACGTTGTTGAGGTCGTTGATCCGGCTAGGTGGTCGGCGGCGGCAGCGTTCGTCGTCGAGGTAGCAGGTGCGCAGCTCGCGGT
The DNA here is from genome assembly GCA_015342445.1 of Digitaria exilis. NCBI lineage: Eukaryota > Viridiplantae > Streptophyta > Magnoliopsida > Poales > Poaceae > Digitaria > Digitaria exilis. The sequence goes on from JACEFO010002165.1 coordinate 264,763, forward strand.
CGACGCCTCCTTCCTCTTGCGGCTTGACGGCGAGGTGCTCCTCCTCATCGCGGTGGCTTCCTCCTTCTTCCCCTCCTCTTCCTCTCACTGGTGGCGGCGGCGGCTGGGGAAAAACCCCAATTGAGGCCTAGAGGTTGGTAGGGTGGCTTCGGCGATCCTCAGCATCCGTGCAGCGACGGGGACGCGTGGAGCGCATTGGGTGGCACGGATTGCTAGGGTTCGTGGGCGAGGTGACTGGCGTGGGGTTCACGGAGTGCGCGTGAGGCGCACACGAGCAGGTGGTGGCGGCGGCTTTTTGTCGCTGAGTGGGGAAGGCGTCGGCGTGGGTGAGCGAGAGTGGCCGCGTCGCGTGCGTGAGGGAGAGGCGAGAGGAAGGGGAAAGCTGGGCGGTGGGCCCAACGTGGCAGCGAGAGCGAAGGGCGAGCAGGTGCGTGAGGAAGGGTGGCTGACAAGCGGGCCCGAGCGAACAGAGAGAGAAAGAGAGGGCGCGGAGGAGAAGTGGGAGAGAGGGAGAGCGAGCGTGAGCGAGCTGGGCTGCGTCAGGGCGTCTCCGACAGGCGGGCCCCACAAGCCAGAGAGATAGAGAGGGTGTGAGAGAGAGCGGGCGGCACACTGCTGGGCCAGATGGGCCGCGCTCGAGAGAGAGAAGGAGAGGGAGAGGGGTAGCAGGCCGGGCTGTGCTCGTATGGGCCGAGTTTAGGGGTAGTTAGAGCCCAACAAGGTTAAAGTTAGCTTTAGATTTGAATTTGAATCTGAATTCAAATTCAAATCACACACAAATAAAATCCAAATAAAAACCAAATTAAATCCAAACTTGTCACTCTACCATAATTGACCTTAGCAAATTGAAATCAAATTTAATGGCTTCTAAGAATTTAGGGGAGAAAGAGGGCACTCTTATTAGTTTCAAAAGAGTTTTTCATATTCACACAAAAAGTTTTTGAAATTTGAATTTTTCAAACAGTCAAAATTTCTGGTCTGTTACACCCCCTCTCTCCACCATGGATGAGCCCCCACGGTTCCTCCATTGAAGCTACCCAAGAGCTCGTCGGAGAGCTCGTTGGAGCACCGCCGGAGCAACATGCCGACGAGCTGCTCCTCCACGATGTCATCCCCCACCTCAAGCTTGAAGGAGGAGCTCCCCCAAGCTTCATCTTCCCTCTCCATTGCTCATCCCCTCAAAGCTCAAGCAAGGAGACACAAGCCCTAGCCCCAAGCACCACCCTACTCTGACCTGCAGCCCTCACCGGAGCTCCCCATATCACCGGTGAGCCTCCCCTTCCCCCGATCTCGTCTCCATTTCTCCTGGATTAGAGTTCAAGGTGTTCTTGGTGGATAGATCACCATTGTTGAGCTAAAGCTTCAAAAACCCTGTGCATGTCAAAACCACCACTTGAAATGAAGCCTAGGAGTTCTCAGCAACCTTTAGAAACAACCGGGACCCAAAATGATGACCGGAATCACCAACAGCGACCCCGCTGGCGAAGCTCGGCCGCGGGCCGGACCGTCCGCACTCATTTCATCATTGCATTCGTGTAGAGACCGAGATGTCGGAGGACGCCGAGGTTGAGACTGTGCCCGACCCCGTGGTTGAGGAGACCACTTTCATGCAGCAAGGCAGACACCCTTTTTCCCACTTATTTCCGAATGTTGAGATTGTTGAATGATTGTGCGTAAGCCTTACTTCTTTGTTCATGTGTATGGATTAGAGTATGACCCACTAGACATGACCTTGTTAATTCTAGATCAATCCCCTAGTGAGTATGAATGATAGTTATCCAAATTAAATGGCTTAGTCATGCTTAGCCGTTAGAAGTCGAGAGGTGACAAGGGCATCACCGCTTGCGAGATTTAGGGCTTGCTTAATAATTCATATGCTTGGATAGATGGATTGAGCTAATAGAAAACCACTATGGATATGAATTGAGACTTGGGCAAGTAATGTAGGACCATGCAAGATTGGAGCTCAATGGTTAGGCTTGTCTAAGTTGATTAAGGACCGTTCCGTTATTGTCGTGATACGTGAGCACTTTTTCGTACAAACCACATCCTTAGGATGGGATAGGCAAGCCAAGTACCATAAGCCGGACCTTGCTATGGGACGGTTTGACATGGGTTGTGATGAGAGGTAGATGGCGGTGTCTGTTACCCCTATACATCTCCGTCCACCCTCTCATCGCCGGGTGTGGGTATGTGAATGGTTGAGGACATGAATTTACACTTATCCTTGGCGCTCGGGTATGGTCATTGGTCTTGCGCATCGTGTGGGAAAAGTTGTACACCCCTACAGGGTTTTTGATCTATTGCAATAGCTGCATTCTCGGATATGAACATGCTCATTTACTTGGTCCTAACGTAGAGTTTTGGAGAAATAGCTTATGGAAGATTGAGCTCATAGTTGGAAATCCATGATCATCTTTACTTATGCAAACGTATTGGTCTATGAGTTAGGGATTATTGCCAAGTCTTTTGCTTACTTATTTATAAAAACTTGCTTGCTATTTCATAATTGGTTACTAAAAATTTGGTTAGCCCTTGCACCCACTATATACAAATGTTTGGATAAGTCCTGCTAGTACGCAACGTACTAACGGTGCTGCCGTTAAGTTGATTCTAGGTGAGGCGCCGTCGGAGCCCGTCTTTGGGTATTTGTACAACGCCGACGGAGGTGCGGGCATGGAAGTAGCTGCCCCTATATTTACTTATGTCAATGAGTCACTTGTGGCATGAAAGTGAACTCATTTATTTTGTTATGTAATATATTGGAGAGCGATGTGCAAACCTTCCACTGCAACTCTTTCTTTTATGCAAGAAACTTGAACCTGGTTTCTAAACTTAAACTCTCTTATGGATGGTGGACTCTATGTGTGTGAATGCTATGTGTGATGAAGATGTTAACTTGTGCTTAGTGAGGTGTGCTGTACTGGGTAATACTTGGGGCACATCTCAAGGACGACCGGGGTTAAGTCCTTTTAGTTAGATTGATCAAGGGAAGATGATCTAATTAACGGGGTTTAGCTTGGAGGTTCCTCACAACATTGAGCGGTAATCCTTTGGCAAGAGACCTCGCAAGAAGGGTCCATGGTTTTAGAAGGCCTTGTTTAGTTCCTAAATTTTGCAAAAAGCTTTTGCACAGTAAATCTTGTTCATAATTTTTTAGCTTCACAAATTTTGGATGAGAGATGTTTAGATGCGGCAGAATTTTTTGCAAAAAGTGCATTTGTCCTCTCTTAGGGCAAGTACAATCGTGTAGACGGTAACGGTCTTTTTTGCACAAATAGACAGCTTAAACAGACAACTTGTAAAATGGGTTGTCTCTTTGGCTTTCTGTAGCATGTTAAATTCATGCTTTGAAACACAAATCATGATGATCTAGTGCATACTTAATCTTTGTAGCCATATTGTTACATACATGGTGTTATCTTTTTCCTTTTCTTTTTTCCATCTCTTTTTGTTTATATTTTTCCACTTCCTTTTTTTCTTTTTTTTCTCTATACTAGCAAACATGCGCGTGTGTTGCTACGGGTATAGACCAAATAACTTCTAAATTTTAATTTGATTAAATATGGATAATATCAAGAAAAAGTTTTTCAATGATTAATGATTTTTTAGATTATTATTACGTGATAACATGTTTATGAGTCTTCTATTTATAGTCCGGCAGGAAAAATAAAATCAAAACACATCGGTTAAATATCAGCATAGCCCAGTCGTGGGTGGCCCCGCATGCACCATCAACCACCTTGGAGCACGAGCTCCACTCGTAGACGAGTGAGACGACGACCAGGCCCCGGCGACGCGCATGCGGAGGGCTTATGCAAAACATCTTTGCATGACGACGGCAATCAATGAGGCATTGTACTTGCCCTTAGCACGCTTCCCAAATCCCACACAATTTTTTGCAAATTTGGGAGCTACCACTACCACATGTAAAAACTTTTTAGTGTGAAATTTTGTAAGGGTGTTTAGATCCATTTTGTAAAATTATGAGCTAAACACCAAAATTTTTTGCAAGATTCTGGGAATAAAAAAGGCATTAGTAAACTTAGAACGGTAACTTTGAACTTTGGTGATATAAGTTGCAGCAGATTCGTTGTGTCCACTTTGACAGCCATAGTGCGTGGATTCCATGCACAACTTCACCAGCTTTTCCCTTGCGCCGTGGAAAAACTATTGTCCCGATACGACCGCCTGTCATGTCTGACACCTATGCTGTGTATAGATTTTAAGAGAAAAATTTTTTGTTTGGGAAGCGTGTTCTGTGAGGGGTAAATTGGAAGCTTCGAAAAGGAATTTTCTGAAAAACGTGTTCTGTGAAAGAAATGAATAGGAACTTGAAAGGAAAAGGCCAATATAATTCTCTCACCTATTGGTAGTGGACTACTTAACCCCCTGAACTATAAAACCGGGTATTCAAACACCCCAAACTTTTCAAAACCGGACAAATAACCCCCTAGGTGGTTTTGGATGGTGGTTTTGGCTTTTTTCCCTTTTTTATTTTTTGGCTGAATCTTTGAAAAATCATAGTAAATTACAGAAAAATCATAAAAATAGGAAATCAAATTTTATTGGACCCCACATGGGTAGATATACATAGTGAACGTATAATATAAGACACAACAAAAAATTTATACTATAGTATGTTATATTATATATTCACTCTGTATATCTACTCATGTGGAGTTTAAGAAAATTTAATTTTCCATTTTATGATTTTTCTTGGATTTACTATGATTTTTCAAAGATTCAGCCAAAAAAAAAAAAGGCAAAACCACCATCCAAAACCACCTAGGGGGTTCTTTGTCCGGTTTTGAAAAATGTACGGTGTGGAATATCAGGTTTTATAGTTCGGGGGGTTAAGTAGTCCATACCAATAGATGAGAGGGTTATGTAGGCTTTTTCCAAGTTGAAAACTACTTTTGCAACTAAACACAACAATAACTACATCCCGTTGGCCGGTTGATGGCCGACAATGCTCCCGGCAACTACCTCCCAGGTGCCTGTTGCCGGCTTCTAGGCTTGCACCGCTAGCACGGCTCCTACCAGCAGTCGCGCCACACACGACCATCGCCGCCCTGCCACACAACCCCGACGGTACCCAGCTGTCATTGCCGCCGCGCCCCTTCTCTCCTCACCTTATATGGATGCAGTGTGGTGGTGGAGGGAACAACAGTAAAAACGAAGGAAGAAGATACCGTGGGGTAAAACCAGAGAGAAATAGACCATTCAATAGCCAATAGGACCTATTTGGCCCTTCCGGAGAGGAGACGACGCTGTTGACGTGGCTTCTTCTTAGCCACTCAACTGATTAATAACTACTCACTCCGTCCCAAAACAAAGGGAGATTGAAATCAGTGTTTGTGAGACAAACATGGATTTCAAACTACCCTTATTTTGGGACGGAGGGAAGGAGTACACCCATCTAATAGACTACTCCATCCCTCCCAAAATAAACATCTTTTTACTTCTCTATAAATAACTTCGGTCAATATATATATAAATATATTAAAATTTAGGGTACAATATAAATATTAATTAAATAGATATATAGATCTAGTTTGTTATGAAAATTATTTGAATATTTAAATGTTGCGCATATTTTCTGCAAATTCAGTCAAACTCGCGGCATGAACATCCAAAATGACAATTATTTTGGTACAAAGGGAGTATAAACTCGCGGCATGAACATCCAAAATGACACCTATTTTGAGACAAAGGGAGTGTGTGGCAAACACAATCGGGTACCTAATGGCCCATAGGTACGTACCGACTGCGGAATAGGTTATTAATTGGCTATTGAATGACCGATAGGGTGCTATTTAAAAAGTTCACACTTAGTTTTTGTCGACAAGATGATTCCAAATGACAAAATTGTGGACTACAAACTTTCCCTACTTATTATTGTCTACAACTTTCATTATGGGAGTTTCTCCATCCGAGGTCACTTGAAAAAAATCAAATTTGAAATTTGAGAAATTCGGACTGACTTTTCGTTGGCAAAAGTAATTCAACTTAAAATGAGTTCAACTACAAAGTTGAATAACTTCTGAATCTCTTCAACTTTTGTTATGGTCATTTTTTCATATGATAAAGTAATAGTAACATTGTGCACAATCTTAGAATCTCCTCTCTCGTTTCATGAAACTATACGAGAGATATAGATTTTGTGAACAAACCGATTTATTCAAATCAAGATATGAAGAATATTAAAGTTGTACTTGTTGATAAGTTACACAACTTTGTAGTTCAAAACTTTTAAATTTAAATTCATTTACTGCTTTAAAGTATGATTTGAATTTATCTTTGCCGTGTGCCAAAAAATACACACGACAAAGGAGCTCTTTGCCGTGTGCACAAAAAACACACCCTTTGCCGTGTGCCACAAAAAGGACACGCGACAAAGTGGATGTTTGCCCAGTGTTTTTCTTTGTCGTGTGTTTTTTGTGGCACACGATAAATAATCCGTTTGTTGTGCCTGACATAAAAGCACACGACAAAGGCTCCGGCACACGGTGAAGAGCCAGTTTCCGTAGTGCCCACTCCCGTGTCCTATTTCAGCATTTTCCTCTTAAATTCATATTATTTTTTAAAAAAATCTTCAATTCAAGTGCAACAAGGCCTTTGATTGACTCACTTTTGATTTCAATCAATGCTTGTGTGCAGTTGTGCTGTATAAAAGCCGGTGCATTGTCTCTCCACACCGCACTATGCACCGTTCTTTTAGCTAATTGAGCTAATTCATGAGCTGCTCTATTGCACTCTCTTCTAACATTGTTTACCTCACATACTGGAAGCATTTGCATGGCTGCTTTTGTCTCATTTATAATGTGTGACGTTCTACCTCTATTTTCAGTTGTGGCATGTAGAGCTGCAACCACATTTGAGCAATCTAACTCTAAAATAGTTGGTCGTCTCACCTATTCGGCTGCTAATCGCACACCTTCACAGCAGGCAAGGGCTTCAACCTCTTCCGCCGAAGCACAGTGATGCAAGGCACACCACATTGACAGGATTGTATCGCCATTGTGGTCTCGAATGATTCCACCCAAACTTGCCTCCCCAAAATCTTGAAAAGCGCCATCCACATTTGATTTGACCCACCCTTCAGGTAGTGCTTGCCATGTTTTCTTTGGTCTATCTTCTCTCTTCTTCTTCTTAAGACTTCTCTGTAGGGTCCAACTTTGACTAATTGGGTGTTTACCTTTTACATCCTCCACAATCCCTTGGTGGATGTTCAATAAAGAGCTCAAGTAACTTACTAGGTATTTAGCTGATCCCACCACAGATGATGTGCCATTGCCATGAATAACGTCATTACGCAAATACCATGATCTCCATAATAGAAGAAGGATTTGTGCTATTTGATCCACATCGATCCTCTTGTCGGTGTTTTAGATCGGCGATCCTGCTAGGGGGTAGCCCAAGCAGTGTAGATCTAATTGAGAGGTAGGAAAGACGTCGAGAATCAAGAACAAGATGGTGACAACGGACACGAGAGACACGATTTAGATAGGTTCGGGCCTCAAAGCGAGGAACCCTACATCCTGTATGTTAGTGTAGCTTGTATTCCTTATAGATTGGATCTGTTGTGTAGACCTCTTAGGCCTTTTGGGCGTGCCAATCTAGGGACCCCTACCCTCCTTTATATATCCCAGAGCGTAGGGTTACAAGGAAAGTATCCTAGTCGGTTAAAATAAAGAATCCTAACGAAAATAGGAAACCCTAGGGTATCGACATATCTATACCCGACACCTCTCTAGCAAGCAGATGAGCCAATCAGGTCGTAGCAAGCAGATGAGCCAATCAGGACCTGATTTAGTGATAAATCTCCTCAGGCACTAACGCCCATTCTTTCCTTAATTCTTTATGCAATGCTTTGGCCTTAGTACACGTGACAACTACATGGAAGGCACCTTCCTCTTCACTGCCGCACACTCTGCAAGTGGTGTTCTCTTCTAGATTTCTCCGGTCATCCTGACCCGTAGAAGAGAAGTAGGAATGTTTGTTTCTTTGCTTCGTCTGAATTAAGCCTGGTGGATTAAAGAGTATATTATGTCCTTATGGATCACAATTAATCCTTTGAATTAACTTTGGGTTCTAGTGATATGAGTTGCACCAGATTCATTGTGCACTTTGCTGCTCATTTCCTTAGCTTGGTGCGTGGATTCCATGCGCAGCTTGACTAGCACCACAACCAGTGCCATAGTCTTGTCCGTTTCCACTCGTCTTATTTTTGCCTTGACGCCGTTGAAAATGAGTAATTGTCCAAGTACGACCGTCTGTTATGCTGGACAGTGGACACCTATAACCACTTAAATAACAGTTCCGCATTTCCAAGAAACGTGCAAAGGAGATGTTGACACGACTGCATACTAATCAACTCCAAGAGGTATAAACACTCCAGAAGCTTACCTGTTGCTGTTGATCAGTGCTCGATCCGTCCATCATGTCTACCCTCGCCATAGTGCTGCTCCTTCTCTTGCCGTTCGCCGATGCCCAAAGCCCATTGCATATTTGTGGCAACGGAGTCAACTACAATTCGAACAGCAGCTACCACTCCAACCTAGATCAGCTGTGGACAACCCTCCCCAACAACGCCTCTTCCAACACGACCCTCTTCGCCACAGGCACCGCCGGCACGGCCCCCGACACAGCCTACGCCCTTGCGCTTTGCCGCGGGGACATCAACGCCTCCGCCTGCAACGACTGCGTCCCAACCGGCATTCAGGACGCGCAGCAGCTGTGTGCGTTGAGTAAGGACGCCACCGTGTACTACGACTCCTGCATCCTCCACTTCTCCAACGCAAACTTCCTCGCGACCATCGACGATGACGTCGACCTGATCCTCGTGAACAGCCAGAACTTTACGGACGACCAAGTTCCATCTCAAGCTTATCCTGAGTTATTCTCCTTTGCAAAGAAAAAAGAGCCTCTATCTAGGAATTTAAACAGATGCAAAGCCTAGAGCAGCATTTTCATCTGCGACTGCCCACACGCAATTGAATGAGTTACTGTCCCTAGCAGAAACTTCTGCAAATTCTGATGACTTCGACGTATGGAGTTATATTTGGGGCTCTCATCCTTTCTCAGCTCAAAAAGCCTATAAGCAGTCAAGTAGAACTCGCCTTATTCACCTAATTTACTCTTGGCTTTGGAAATCCTTGGTTCAGAATAAGCACAAAGTATTTTTTTTGGCTGCTACTCAAGGACAAGCTCAGCACAAGGGGCTTATTACCGAGAAGAAATATGGTTCTCGATGATTATAATTGTGTTTTTTTTGTGTAAATTCAGTGGTTGAAGGTAAAGATCATCTCTTTTTGGAGTGTCATTTTGCTCAGCAAAGCTGGCGTATACTCAACTTGCAGATCTCATCGACGGATGACCCATTACAATCATTTCAGGATCTCAAGGATTAGCTTCAGGTGCCTTTTTTGTTGAGGTGGTCATTTTAATGTGCTGGGCTATATGGATGGTACACAATGAGTTTATATTCAGGAATATTCAACCTAGTCTACAAGGTTGCAAAGATCATTTCATTAGAGAATTTGCTCTGGTTATTCTAAGATCAAAGAGGCACCTCCCCGAGTTGATGTCATTATGGATAGACAACAGTACTGTAGAACAGAGCTTTAGTACCGGGCGCATAGCCGGTTTAGTACCGGTTATGCGCCCGGTACCGAGCTCCCGGTACTAATGGGCAGCCCATTAGTACCTGCTGCATTACCCGGTACTAACGGATAAAATTTAGCACCGGCTGACCATGCAGCTCGGCCACGCACCATGCGTTTTGTACCGGCTGGTGTTACCAGCCGGTACTAACGTGATGCCACGCGGCAACAACAGGGGCGCTTTGGGCCCAGTTCATTTAGTACCGGCTGGTAAAACCAGCCGGTACTAAATGTTCCAGCCCGCCTTTTTTCTGTTAGAAGTTCCTGTTTTTGTTTATTTTTAGTTTTTTTTACATGTTACGTTCCTATACGCGTAGTCGTTCCTACGTGCATTCTCGTACTCATAAGATTAGCATAATTGAAGCAATATATATATATATATATATATATATATATATATATATATATGTGTGTGTGTGTGTGCAAAACCCGACGTATTACATACATAAGTCATATATCGAAATGTTTGAAATTACGGCCACGCTTCGTCTTCGTCTTGGATGCCTACGTCCGGTTTGTAGAAAGATCCATCGTTGTGGAATTCGCCTTTAGGGTCAATGACCTCGTCTATCAGGAATCCACAAAGTTGTTCTTGTATGGACTTGATTCTGTCCGTCGGGAGGAGGCATTCTTCCATACGCCATTTCTGTCACATCAAAAAAATATTAAATATATCGATATACAAGTCTTATATTTGAATATGATCATATGCGTGGCATACCTTGAATTCATCTGGCTTCATTGCGCCCGTCGGTCGTACAAACCGGTGAATAAACTCACACACATAGTAGCCACATAGGTTATTCACGTGCTCCTGTCTCATACACTTATGTAGAATGCAAAAGTGTTATTAAAAATAGCTATTGCATATAAACAGATGTCACTAATGACGCTAAATGCTATAATTGAGTTGTTACCAGAAAGTCTAGCTTGATATGGAGTTGCTCCTTAAATGTACCTTTATTTTCTTCCCGGAAGCGAGCCCATGCCATGTTCATGAGGTCGATGACGTCTTGGAATTCTTCTTGTCCCTTCTTCTTTGGGTCAAGGACTATGACCAAGCTTTTCTGTAGCTCTATAACGAAGAGCATCCAATGGAAGATGTGTAGTGAAAGATGCATACTACGTTAGATATATTGGTTGCTTCTTTGGGTCAAGGACTATGATAAGTAAAAGTTGAAGTACTCACTGTGTGTTGTACGGGAACAGTATGAAATCACATTTTTTTCTGTTTATCCAAGAATTTCCATATATTCTTCGTGGTCGAGTTTGGGCTTTTCTTGATATTAAATTCATGGATCACATTTGGGTCCATGAAACCAAGGTTCTGAAAGCCTTTTCTCCGGCAAACTTGTTGTTCCATTCTACACGAGACAATCAAATTACAAATGTGATGGCGAACAATATTAATGAATAGATGGATGGAACATAAATGAGATGAAAGACCTACAGAACCCATGCGCCGATGAGTGATTTGTCGAGGGCGTCCTGATTGAACAGATACTAGAATTCTGAGAACTCAATATTTATCTCATCCACCCCTCAAAAATAATGCTCGTCTCTTATACGAAGAGTTAGGTAGCATTGCCCGTTTGCAGATTCTTTCGTGTACCAACTATAGAGATTACGCATCCTTGTTGGAAGATCCCTGAGTTGGTGTTCAAACACTAGAGGTTTCTTCAATTCAAATTCAGTTCTTTCAGCTCCAGGATGAGTTGGGATATGGTCCTCGCCTCGTAGTTGTGCTTTGGTGAGCCTTGTGTCGCAGACAAAATCAACTAGAGCTTGGTCCTCCTTTGATAGCACTTTGAGAGGTGGGATTGACTGATTTTTCTGCATACCAAGCTGTGGAATGCTTGACGCCTTTCTCTTACGCTGGGTTGCCTTTTTTATTTGACGGTCATAGTCTGATAAGGGACTTTTCGTCTCTTGTTGCTTCTGCCACGCAGTGAACAGCTTTCGAGTCATCTGAGGCGTGGTCTTCTGACTAGGCGGTGAAGACGGTTTCTGCGGCATAGGAGGCGGTTTCTTAGGAGCTTTCTCCCAAGCCTCCTTCTTCTCCTTAGGAGGCGGGGCACAAGAGGTGGCTGGATCCTAATTCTGCTTCCGCCACCAATTTTCCTTGCATCCTTTGGTGCAGGTATTGGTGCATTTGCAGATTTTGTAGGAGGCGCAGGCGAGCTAACGCTCAGATCTGTTCCAGTAGGCTGCGCATCCTTGTCTTTAGTAGGAGGTGGTGGAGGCTCCATTTGAGCAGGCTGCTGATCCCTTAGATCTGGAGGTGTCTGTGGATCCTTGCTCGGGGTCGTTACATCTACAGTCGGTGGTCATCTTATCCTAGTGTCTTGTCCTGATGATTCTGTTATGGTCAAATATGGAAATATGATGTACTTCTTCTGTCAACATATCCAACTGTGCAACGCTTGATCTAACACCTTCTCACCATCGCCTCCTTCGATTTCGAGGTCGAGGTCCTCCCAACCGGGTAAGACCCTATCGACATTGACCCTTGCATATCCTGGGAGAATTGGAACACCGTGTATCACCCCGCCATCAACAGAGACCTCAGCAACAGCATGTGATACTGCTTTCGTCTTATTTCCGATTATGGGAGTATGAAGCTCACATGGTTGCCTTACGGTGATAAAGTCCACGGAATAGCTTTGAGGTAACTCCCTGGATTCAACACTAGACGACACAATGGAGGCGGGGCTGATGGGGGAGATTTGCTCTTCTAGTGCAGAGACTCGTTCTTCTAGTGCACGTAATTTGGCTTCATTTTCAGCCTTGCTTCGGCTTCTGCTTCTGTAAGTCTCGAGATCTGTGGAGACGCCATGCTTCCATGGAACTACACCCATGCCTCGCACACGCCCGGTGTGTTCAGGAGTCCCTAGGGCATACGATAGTACATCTTTCTCCCGATTTGGTGTGAAAATTCCTTCTTCCTTGGCCTTTAGCACTGCCTCGAGCCTATCTACTGCTACTCGCAATGAATCCGAAGGGATCAAATCTCTAGTAGTCATATCAAGAGTCCCGCCATGTGCAAAATAGTACCACTTCGCTCTATGAGGCCAATGTAGGGTCCGCGGGGTGATTCCTTCCTTGGTCAGATCCTTTTCCATCATCTCACACTTTGGAATTGTCTTCCTATACCCACCTTGTCCAATATGGTGGGAGTGAATCTTTTTGCTCGTGTTGGCTTTGTTTTGCTCTCTCAAAGCAGCTCTGTCTCCTGAGAGACAGTTTTGGACAAATTGATCCCAGTGTGGACGAAGCTTCTGAAACTTATTTTCAAAGTCAGGTGCTGTCCCTTTCTTGATATAATCTTTTTTTAAGTTCTTCTTGAATGTTTGGAAAGCAATCGCCATTTTCTTCAAAGCGAACTTCTTCACTTGCTCTTTGATATTTTCTTCAAAGCGAACTTCTTCACAACTGCTCCCAGCACATCTCTTTCTCTTGTTCAGGTACTACATCTGCAGATTCAATCGCCTTAGCCTTTTTCCAAGCTTTGAAACTCATGGGGATGTTCTCCCTGACAATGTATCCTGCCTGATTGACAAACTTTGTCCTTGCATCCTCTGGAGCTTTCGGGGCACCTTCTTCGTCGATCTGTCTAATGATGATTTTCCCGTCATCTTTGCTTTAGTGCTTCGCTTACGTTTTTGACCAGACATCGAAGCCTGGGAAGATATCCATTCATATATAAATGATCCTAAGTATGAACAAAAAGTATATAGCATGTGTATATATACCTCGGGTACATCTTCTTCCTCAGAGTTAGAATGAGCAGGCTCATCATCATCACCGGTCACATTAAGATACTGGCTGCCATCATACTCGCCTTCGGGTAGATCTTGTTCAAGTGGTAATTCGAAGTTGTCTCCTCTAATCAGTTGACTCATGAACTCATCGAGGTTTTCGCGTCCATCATCCATTTGAATTGCTAAGAGTAACACAATGAGCTTATTTAATAAACTAGTAATTCAGGAGCCAATTTGTAATTACACTAGTAATCCAGGGGCTAATTTCTAATAATACTAAAAATCCAGGGGCTAATTTCTAATTAACCATGTAATCCAGGGGCTAATTTCTACTCATACTAAAATTACAGGGGCTAATTTCTAATTACACTAGTAATCCAGGTACTTATTTACAAGTTACACTAGTAATATAGGGGCTAATTTCTAATAATAATAAAATCCAGGTGCTAATATCTAATTAAACTAGTAATCGAGGGGCCAATTTCTAATAATTATAAAATCCAGGGGCTAATTTCAAATAAACCTAGTAATCCAGGGGCTAATTTGTAATATTACTAGTAATCCAGGGCTAATTTATAATTAAACTACTAATCCAGGGGTTAATTTTTACTAATACTAAAATTCCAGGGGCTAATGTGTAATATTACTAGTAATCCAAGGGCTAATTTGTAATACTACTAGTAATCTAGGGGCTAATTTATAATTAAACTAGTAATCCAGGGGCTAATTTCTACTAATACTAAAATTCCAGGGGCTAATTTCTAGTAAACCTACTAATTCAAGGGCTAATATCTAATTAAACTAGTAATCCAGGGGCTAATTTATAATAAACCTACTAATCCAGGGCTAATTTGTAATTAAACTAGTAATCCAGGGGCTAATTTCTAATAAACATACTAATCCAGGGGCAAATTTATAATAAATCTACTAATCCAGGGCTGATTTCTAATTAAACTAGTAATCCATGGGCTAATTTCTAATAAACCTACTAATCCAGGGGCTAATTTATAATTATACTACTAATCCAGGGGCTATTTTCCAGTTAATTGTAATTTTAATTAAAACAAAATGAGGGCTTACGGCCGGGGAGGCGGTGGCGGCACCGACGGTTCCGGCGGCGGCAATGACGACCTCGGTGACGACGAGGAGGTTGACGACAAGGTGGCGAAGGCGGCGACGAGGAGGAGGCAGCGACGACGAGGTGGCGGCGACAAGGTCGAGGAGGTCGCGGCGGAAGACGAGGCCGGCCAGCGGCGGAGGATCGAGGAGCTCCAACGGCGGCGGAGGCGGAGGCAGCGGCGCACACCCGTACGGCGGCAGCGGCTACGAGGATGATGAGGAGGTGGCCTCGGACGGCGACGAGGAGGAGGCGGCGACGACAATGGCGTCGGACGGCATCCGAGAAGAAGAAGAACGCGCAATCGAAAAATGGCTAAGTGCTGGGGGTTCCAGATCTATATAGGGGGCCATTTAGTACCGGCTGGTGCCACCAGCCGGTACTAAATTGGCACCCTTTACCGGCTGGTGCCACCAGCCGGTACTAACCGTAGCCCGTTAGTACCTGTTGTGTCACCAGCCGGTACTAAACGCCACCCGGGGTGGGAAAAGTGGGTGGCGTTTAGTACCGGCTGGTGCCACTAGCCGGTACTAAACGCCCAAAACTGTTCAGTTCCCGTCTTCTTCTTTTTTAGTTTTGCATTTTTTAATTATTTGCTATTATTCATTTATACGTAATAAATACAGAAAAATATCAAAAAATATATTTTTCAACATGCAAAAAAAGGTTGATATATTATATTTAATACATTGTAATATGCCGTTATCAGTTAATAAATTTCTTACTTCTTTATGGCTCATTTAAAGTTTTGATATTTGAGACCATTATTTAATATTTATAGATGTATAGAAAATACATAAATTGAGTTCATTAAATTAAATAAACTCACATTCTTAAATATTTGTGTTCATTCAGCATTTTGGATTCTTATAAATCTATGTAGCTTGACTAATTCTTATTATAAAATTGAAAATATAGAATTTCAGATAAATGAAAGACAATAAAATAGAAATGTATATATTTTTTTAACATGCAAAAATAGTTTATAATAATTTATGTAATATACTCTACTGTGTTGACTTTAGTAAATAAATTCTTTACTTTATTTGTTTCTAATTTAAGGTTATCATACTTTGGAAATCTATTTAATTTTTTTAAAAAATACATAATTCACATAAAATTATTTTAAAAATTAAATAAATTCACATACTTAAATATTTGTGTTCATACAACATTTTGGATTCTTATAAATCTATGTAGCTTGACTAATTCTTATTATAAAATTAATGAAAGACAATAAATTGATAAAATCATTACTTCAGTTCATACATACAACATTTTCACCGAAGTAATGGAACATTGATACTTTTCTTCTTAACTAAGACTCCATCTTTATGATCACGACGTAAATACGGAGGATCTTCTCGAGACAAAAGGATGGTGGGGTCAACATCAATTGAAAATGGAGGGAGGTCATCAATCCGATTAAATTCTTCGGAATTATCTGAAATGTCCTCAACTCCAACGATTTTCCTCTTCCCAAATAGTACTATATGGCATTTAGGTTGGTCTTTGTTAGGGCTCTTTTTCGGTTTGCTTTACATGTCCATCACATAGAAAACCTGATTGACATCCTTTCCTAGAATGAAAGGTTCATCTTTGTGTCCAATCTTACTAAGGTGGACTGTTGTCATCCCATACCGGTCCACCAAAACGCCTCCTTGAGCACGGTTCACCCATTGGCAACGAAATAAAGGGACCTTCAATAGAGGTCCATACTCCAGTTCCCATATCTCTTCTATGACACCATAATATGTCTCTTTTGTGCCCTCATCGTCTATTATTGCATTGATACAAACAACACTGTACTAGTTAGAACTCTTCTGGTCTTGTTTCCTTGTATAATATGTATTTCCGTTTATATCGTACCCTTGGTATAACAAGATGGTGAGAGATGGCCCCCTAGCTAACCACTGAAGTTGTTTGTCAATCGATTGGTCACCCATAAGAAGTCTTCGGAGCCAAATAGCAAATTTTTCTTTGTGGTTACGTGTAATCCAGGCTTCACTCTTATCAGGGTTTGATGACCGGATAATATTCTTGTGTTGAAGCATATATGGAGCAACTAGTGATGAGTTCTGCAAAACCGTGAAGTTTGCTATGCGCATATCAGACCTCCTCTGTTGCATAGCCATTAGCGATGGATCCTTCTGGGCTAGCCCGATTGCGAATGTACTTCTTTAAGACTACCATGTATCTCTCGAAGGAGAACATATTGTGTAGGAATACTAGACCCAAGATCGAGATCTCTTTTACAAGGTGAGTAAGGAGATGGGTCATGATGTTGAAGAATGAAGGTGGAAAGACCATCTCAAAACTGACAAGGCATTGGACCACATCCTGTTGCATCCTTTCAAGTTTCTTGAATCGATTATCTTCTGTGAGATTTCATTTAGGAACGCACATAGCTTTACGATTGCCAATCTTACATTCTCTGGAAGTGTACCCCTTAATGCAACCGGAAGTAATTGTGTCAACAACACATGGCAGTCATGAGACTTGAGATTTGTGAATTTCTTTTCTGCCATCTGTATTATTCCCTTAACACTGGATGAGTACCCGCTCGGTACCTTGACACTGTTCAAGCAATCAAACATGCTCTTCTTCTCCTCTTTGCTAAGAGTGTAGCTGGCCGGACGTAAATAATGTTGTCTGTTATCCCTCTTCTCTGGATGTAAGTCCTTTCGTTGCCCCATATGTTTCAAGTCGTGACGTGCTTGGAGTGTATCTCTTCCATTCCCATATACACCTAGGAAGCCAAGCAAGTTGACACAAACACATTTCATCACGTGCATAACGTCAATTGCGTGGTGAACATCTAAGAATTCCCAATAGGGTAGCTTCCAAAAGATTGACTTTTTCTTCCACATGGGAGCGCGTCTATCGCCCCCTTTTGGGGCTAGTTTGCTACCAGGGACCTTCCCATGGATGACGTCAACATCCTGTAACATTGAATGCACGTGTTTGCCATCACGGTACAAAGGCTTTGAACAAATTTCTTGCAACCCTTCAAAATGTTTTCCTTGCTTCCGTAACGGGTGATTATCCGGAAGAAACCAACAATGACCCATATGTACATTCTTTTTACACTATTTTAGGTAAATACTGTCCATATCATCAAGGCAATGGGTACATGCGCGATATCCCTTGTTGGACTGTCCGGATAGATTACTAAGTGCAGGCCAATCGTTGATGGTTACGAAAAGCAATGCTCGGAGGTTGAAATCGTCATGTGTGTCTTCGTCCCACACGGTTACTCCTTTATTCCACAGAAGTAAAAGATCATCAACCAACGGCCTTAGGTACATGTCAATATCATTGCCTGTTTGATTTGGACCTGGGATAAGCACCGGCATCATGATGAACTTTCGCTTCAAACACATCCAGGGAGGAAGGTTCAAAATACTAAGAGTCATAGGCCATGTGCTATGACTACTGCTCTGGTTACCGAATGGATTCATTCCATCTGCACTTAGGGCAAACCTTATGTTCCTTGCCTCCTCATCAAAGTCTGAAAACTCACTGTTTATGTTTCTCCACTATGACCCGTCCGCGGGGTGAAGAATGAACTCGTCTTGCTTGCATTCCTCTTTGTGCCACCGCATCAACTTAGCGTTTTCCTTGCTTCTAAACAAACGCTCCAGACGCGGTATTATGGGGAAATACCAAATCACTTTAACTGCAATTTTCTTACGGCGATCCTCTCCCTCAACCTCCCTGCATCATCTCGCCTTATCTTATACCTCAATGCCTCACACACAGGCCATGCCTCCAAGTTTTCATATTCCTCACCGCAGTATAGGATACAATCATTAGGACACACATGTATCTTCTGTATCTCCAATCCTAAAGGACACACAATATTTTTTACCTCGTAAGTTGACGAGGGAAGCTCATTATTGACAGGGAGCAGATCCTTTAACATTAACAAAAGATGATCAAAACCCTTATCCGAAACATCATTTGTTGCCTTCCATTGAAGCATATCAAGTGTGGTATGCAATTCCTTGTGCTTCTCTTTACAGCCTGCGTACATCAGCTTTTTGTGATCCTCAATCATCTTTTGAAACTTTTTGTGCTCTAATGCAGTCACACTTTCTTTCTGTCCATCCAGCAAAACCTGACCTAACGCGTCTAGAGAATTGTCATTAGCATCATCATCCATCGGATTCTCATCTAGGGCTTCTTGGAATTGAACCCACTCAGGAAGGTCATCTTCTTCTTCGTTCTCTTCCATCACGACACCAGGTTCACCATGTTTGTTCCAAAGAGAATAGTTAGGCATGAAACCGACAACGACAAGGTGCGCGTGGAGTGTCCTTCGCTTGGAGTATTCCTTTTCATTTTTGCAATCTCTACATGGACAACACATGAACCCCTTTGCCGACCGGTTGGCCTCTGCAGCATCAAGAAATGTATCTAGCCCAGTGTGGTGGACCACTCCGAAATTATTCCAAGTTAAGTACCCCGGGACCACTAATTGAGTAGTCAGGCACTTAATCCGGAATAAGCTGGAGCGCCGTCGGATTAAACCCGATTAACCACGTACTTTTCTTGATCGAAACAACAGCACGCCCACACGAAGGTGAGTTCCAGAGATTACAACATTCCACAAATTTAACATACACAAATAGTATCACAGAGTTATTACAAACCGAGTTCAAATTTAAATCAGAGTATCAAAGTCTTGCAGCGGAATTAAAGTAGTTCATTGCAGCGGAAATAAAGTTTCATAGCAGCGGAAAATAAAAGCTAACGACGGTACAAGCAACACCATGCTGAAGCCTGCCATGGTGCTACTCCTCCCGATCCTCGGCAGAGGACGGAACCCATTCGATGTGCCATCCAGGGGGAACCTGGGTAGGCCAAGACAAAGCATCGACTGCCGTATCCAACATGGTACCTGTAAATCATTGCCACAAGCAAGGCTGAGTATACTAATACTCAGCAAGGCTTACCCGTCGGGTGAAAACTACATCACCGACATCTAGACATGAGAGGCTTTTGGCTGGTGGGTTTGTTTGCCAAAAAGCGACTAAGAGTAGGTCCTTGCTTTCATATTTTAGCATCACATTCTAGTAGATTTAACCATTCTAGATTAGCATCCTTTCTAAGCATACAAGTGGTGCAATACAATTTATTTCATAGAACAAGTTCATCAATCTCATAGTTCCACTTGTTACTCAATGCAGCAAGGCGGTCAAGCAGTCTCATTAACCGCGAGAAGCGGACAGTTCGAACCAAATTTTTGCTACCTGGCCAGGGGAAACCCAACACACACGGATAATGCTTGCTATAAAAGGTACAAGCACTTCCCAACCTTTCCCATCGATCCACAATTCGGAACCGGGTCCATTTCCTTAGGATAAAGGTTTACTGCTTCACTCACAGTCTCACGCATATATCCACAAGTGTACGGCAGGGGAAAACAAAGTTTCCAAGGAGAGATGGCTATCGGCCCTAGCTGCTTCAATCTGGTACCGGGCTTACCGACTCCCATATATCGGCATGCATGTGGTACGTTCAAAAACTTGACACACTCAACCATACGTTTCGACCTTAATTCAATTATCATACACGGACGGGAGATCTACATCTATCACCCCGCCCGTCAATCCTTACGATTCCAACATAAGTAAAGACAAGCAACTCCTATGTCTCGCGAGTGACAGGAAATCACTCGACTTGTAACGGACCTATAGCAATGCCCTGTCGATCCTTTCATACTAGTGTTACAAGTCATAGGAACTAGGAAATGTGCAGCTAAGGTATTCAATCAACTCCTTGAAACGTAAATGCACAAGCATAGGGAATTCATAGATGCATAAACTTTAAAAGTTAGGTGGAAGACGATGGGAGCGAGCGCGGTAAAGTGGGAATGGCTACGCGTGGACTGAGGGGAAGGAGTGAGGGTGCTCAGTGAAGGGTTTGGAGTGCGCTAGGGGCACTGAGCGGCCTTGGGGGTGTGTGAGCGCGTGCACGGGCCGTCACGGTCGCCATTGATGGCGCGGCGAGCTCGGGCAGTGCGCGCGCACGGGATAGGGCGTCGAAGATCGTCGCGTGGAGCAGTGGGAGATCTCCTACAGAGCCCTTGGCGCGGAGCGGGACGGAATCTACCGCGGGGAGGCACTGCGCGACGCGCGCGCAGGCGCGCGGCCACGGCGGTGCCCGACCGCAATGATGGCACTCCGCGGCGCGAGGCGAGGCGGGCGAACGACGGCGAGGTGACAGCTCGGGAGGGGTTGGAAAAGCACAAGGCGACAAGCGCCACCCGACGCCACGGCTCGGCCAGCTCGGCGCGGCCTCCGCCGCTCGCCGGCCACGTGGTGGCCGAGCTCCGGCCAGGCGCAGAGCGCGCCAGGGCCGAGCTGGCAGCCCCGGGGAGCTCCACTGCTACATTTGAATTTTCTCCAAAAATTTGAACTAAACTTGAAAAAGTGTAAAAATAAAAGTTGGAGTTTGAGAGGTGGGACACAACTTTCTTTTTGGGGTGAACCTGAAATTTCAAATTTTTCGAGCTCAAACAACCCAATTTCAAAAAGGTGTCCAGAACTGTATTTCGAGTTTTTGAGGGACTAAACTGAAAAATTTGCAAAAGTTCCAAACAGTGACTAGGCCTTATTTGTGATGACAAACAACTTTTATTTTTGGAGATTTTCAATTTAAGTACCAAATTCTTGAGTTTTCAGTTGGGTGTCAAACCACCCTTGTTTTTGAGTTTAAGTTTGAATTTTTGATGGATTTTTAAATTTTTATCCCATAATTTCCTTTTCAACCTGCTTCATATGTGTTTTATTCATTATTACATCAGAGATGTCACAGCCTACCCCCTTAAAAGGAATCTCGTCCTGAGATTCGATTAAACTTAGGGATAAGGCGGGAAAAGTACCTTGGCTTACGACAGGATGTCGGGGAAGTTCTTCTTAAGATAGTCTTCGGTTTCCCACGTGGCTTCCTCCTCGGAGTGATGACTCCACTGAATTTTGTACATTTTCACTCCCTTCCTTCGCGTTTGCCTCTCTTTCTCGTCGAGGATTTTAATGGGATGCTCTTTATAGGAGAGATCCGGTTCAACCGAGAGTTCCTCTTGTTCAACAACTTCAGTCGGAACACGAAGACACCTCTTGAGTTGGGAAACATGGAATACATCGTGTACGGCTGAGAGTTTCTCGGGAAGCTTCATACGGTAAGCTACCGGTCCACATTGTTGAGTAATTTCATATGGGCCGATATAACGAGGTGCAAGCTTTCCTTTTAACCCAAATCTTTGCACACCCTTGGTCGGGGAGACCTTGAGATACACGTGATCACCGACTTCAAACTGAAGTGGCTTCCGTCGTTGATCAAAGTAACTCTTTTGCCGTGACTGGGCGGTTCTCAAATTTTCGCGGATTATCCTAACCTTTTCTTCTGCTTCCTTTACAAGGTCAGGGCCATAGGTATACCTCTCGCCTGCCTGGGACCAACACAACGGGGTCCGACATCTTCTACCATATAAGGCTTCGAAAGGTGCCATTTTAAGACTTGCCTGGTAGCTGTTGTTATAGGAGAATTCGGCCAGGGATAAACACTTCTCCCAATTCTTCCCGTAATGAATAACACAAGCTCGAAGCATAACCTCAAGTATTTGATTTACTCTTTCCGTCTGCCCATCGGTTTGAGGGTGATATGCTGAACTACGGATCAGTTTCGTGCCTAGGGACAGTTGCAATTGTTCCCAAAAGCGTGCTACGAACTGAGCACCACGATCTGAAATTATCGTCTTGGGTACCCCATGTAGACAAACGATCCGTTCCAAATAAATTGCAGCGTACTTCTTAGCGGCATAAATGTATTGACCGGAATAAAATGTGCGGTCTTGGTAAGGCGATCCACAATTACCCAAATGGAGTCGTGCCCCTGAGGGGTTCTGGGAAGACCGACAATGAAATCCATGCTTAAATCATCCCACTTCCATGAGGGAATAGGTAGAGGTTGAAGCGTGCCTGCTACCTTCAAGTGGCTAGCCTTAACCCGCTGGCATGTGTCACATTCCGACACATACGTGGCAATTTCTTGCTTCATCCGAGTCCACCAAAAATTTTGTTTCAAATCTTGGTACATTTTGGTGCTACCGGGATGGATGGAAAATTTAGAGAGATGGGCCTCATCCATAATTTTCCTCCGGAGTTCCGTGTTCTTGGGCACCACGAGGCGATGTCCAAACCACATCACTCCCTGCCCATCTTGCCGGAAACACTTGTACTTCTCCTTCACCTTCTCCTTTGACAATTTCCTCTTAAGGATTTTAATGCTCGCGTCATTTAATTGGGCTACAACAATCTGATCGTGCAAGGTTGGTTCAACTGCAACATGGTTGAAGTACCCGTGTGGAACAATCTCTAAGTTGAGCTTGGCCATTTCATGACACAGGGTGTCAGCGTAGGACTCCACGGAAAGACAATGACAATGAGCCTTGCGGCTTAGTGCATCCGCAACCACATTTGCCTTGCCGGGGTGATAATGCACACTAAGGTCATAGTCCTTTGCTAACTCCAACCATCTTCGCTGTCTCATGTTCAAATGTGCCTGAGTGAAGACATATTTGAGGCTCTTGTGGTCTGTGTATATGTTGCATGGAACACCCATCAAATAGTGTCTCCACATCTTGAGAGCATGAATAACCGCTGCTAACTCAAGATCATGCGTGGGGTAATTTTGCTCATGAGGCCGAAGTGCTCGAGAAGCATAAGCAATGACTCGGTTCTCTTGCATGAGGACACAGCCAAGTCCGGTGCCTGACGCATCGCAATAGACATCATAGGGCTTGGTGCAATCGGGCTGAGCCAAAACTGGGGCTGAAGTTAAATGTCTTCGCAAGGTGTGGAAAGCTTCATCGCATTTGTCATTCCACTCAAACTTGACTCCCTTCTTTAAGAGTTCGGTCATGGGTTTCGCAATCCGAGAGAAATCCGGAATAAAACGGCGATAATAACCGGCTAAACCCAGAAAACTCTGAATCTCGTGGACAGAGGTAGGTGGTTGCCAATCTAGCACCTCTTGCACTTTGGTTGGATCCACGGATATACCATCCTTGGAAACCGTGTGACCTAAGAATTTCACGCTCTCAAGCCAGAATTCACATTTGGAGAACTTGGCGTAGAGCTGATGGTCCCTCAATCTTTGAAGAACAATGCGAAGGTGCTCGGCATGCTCTTCCTCATTCTTGGAATATATGAGAATGTCGTCAATGAAAACCACCACAAACTTATCTAGTTCTGACATGAAAACCGAATTCATGAGGTACATGAAGTAGGCTGGGGCATTGGTGAGTCCAAAAGACATAACCAAGAACTCATAAAGTCCATAACGTGTAGAAAAGGCAGTCTTTGGAATGTCACAAGGTCTGATTTTTATTTGGTGATAGCCAGAGCGAAGGTCAATCTTGGAGAACACTCTGGCGCCAGCTAGTTGGTCAAACAGGACATCAATACGGGGGAGTGGGTACTTGTTCTTAATAGTCACCGCATTGAGAGGCCGGTAATCAATACACAACCTCAAGGAATGGTCCTTCTTCTTCACAAAGATAGCAGGACATCCCCAAGGTGATACACTTGGACGAATGAAACCCTTGTCTAGCAGTTCTTGGAGTTGAATTTTTAATTCAGCCAATTCATTAGGTGGCATTCTATATGGTCTCTTTGATATAGGTGCTGTGCCAGGTTGAAGTTCAATCACAAATTCAATGTCCCTATCCGGCGGCATCCAGGTAAGTCATCCGGAAAAACATCGGCATACTCACATACCACTGGAATGTCCTTTAGTTGGGTTTCTACCATCGTATAAGCACACGCATTAACGCAAGTCCGTTGTGGCAGATATAGCACACTAGGGCCATGCGTAGGCGAGTTTATTTCAACAACTCGTTCCGCAACATCTAGCACAACCTTATGTTGAGTCATCCAATTGGCTCCCAACACAATGTCAATCCCTTCCATACCAAGCAGAATTAAATCAGTAGGAAATGTTTTACTTCCCAGCCTAATTGGAACTTTTCGGGTGACTTGGTTGGATGCAATTTTACCTCCCGCAGTTGATATCACATATGATGATTTGGTATGGTACGATTTTAATCCACATTTCACATGAAATCTTGTGCTTATAAAACTATGTGTTGCCCCGGAATCAAACAATATCACAACAGGTTGAGTGCAGATAGGGAAGGTACCAGTCATGTCTGGGGCTCCCTCGGGTAGGTCGGCCAAAGTGGTGTAGTTGAGCCGTCCTTGTCGAACCTGCACACGCTGCTGCTGTTTGCCCTTGTTTTGCTGATTTCCCGGGCGCTGGTTCTGCTGCTTGTTCTGCGGGCAATCCTTGATGAAGTGGCTGTTACTGCCGCACTTGAAGCACTGGTAACCGGCTCTAGGGCGAGCTGGCTGTTGTGCATTCTGCCTTGGCACCTGTTGCTGCTGCGGCGATGGAGGGAAACGGGGCGCATTGGGCTGTGGCGGCCTAGCAACCCATCCACCTCCCTGAGGTGCCCTGGACTGTCCCTGCGGTGCAGCCGGGGGAACCAAGCGGAACCTCTGCGGCTGCGCGCTCGAAGGTCCAGCGGGAGCTTTCCTCTTCTTCTCCGCCTTGTGCACCGTATTGGCGTCTTCTTGGGCGATGGCGAGGTTCACAAGGTCGCCATATGTGGCAGCACGGGTGGTAGCCAACTGTGCCTTCAACTTGGTGTTAAGGCCACGTCGGAACCTCTCTAACTTCTTCTCGTCCGAGTCGGCGTGATGACCCACATATGGGCACAGACCATTGAAGGCCTGGGCATATTGGAGCACCGTGCGGGTACCCTGGGTCAGAGCCAGAAATTCGTTCAACTTCCGCTCTACCAAACCGGCCGGAATGTGATGAGCCTTGAATGCAGCCTTGAACTCATCCCATTCAACCACATGACCCTCCTGCTGCAGGGCCAGGTAGTTCTCCCACCATAGGAGAGCTGGGCCGCGGAGCTGCTGCGCCGCGAACACTACCTTGCGGTTGGAAGTGCAAGGCGTTGCCAGGATAGTGAACTTGGACTCGATGGCTCGAATCTATGTATCGGCTTCCAAGGGCTCATCGGCTTTCGAGAATATCGGCGGGTGTGTAGCCAGAAAATCCTCATATCGAGCCACTTGAGGCTGAGGGGCCCATTGACCTCCCTGCTGCAGCATCTGCTGTTGCATCATTTGTTGTTGATGCTGCAGGTTCCGTAGAATCTCCGTTTGCGTAGCATACAGCTGCTGCCACGTCGGAGGTTGCTGCGGTGGAGAAGGCGGTGGAGGCTGTTGCTGCCCCTCAGGCCCTTGTTGGTTAGCATTGGAGCCACTAGGGTCGTGACCGGTGCGGGTGATTGCCATCTGTAGTAGGTACTTGTATTAGCCACATTTCATAAACTTGCATAATGATGACAAGATAGAACGTGACAATATATTGAAGTTTACTGCGTAAGAATGACATGTCAGCACGCAGTTCGGAAGAAAAATCATATCTCCCAACAGGAAGCAAGTCAAATGCTCCAATTCGGTCAGTAGCTCGAAAATTTCGTGTTCTACAACTTTCATGTTGGGCTCAAATTCAAATTCGGACTGGAACTAAGCCGAAAAATTCAAGCTCTAGCTCTCTGCGTTTGCTGTTTTTCAGCAGGCCGAGCTGTAGTGTTTTGGTTGCCATTTTTATTTCGCTTAACCAATGGGGTTGAAATTTGGTGATCGTTTTGTTTGACAAATTCCAAACAACTTTGTAGTTCACATCACAGCCCAAAAATGAATGGAAAACCCATCAACAATTAAAACAAGGCTAGCTGCAGAATGTTCTCAACACAGCTATTACAACTTTCAACAAGTTTTTGGGGTCACACAACCACACCATTAAATTACATTGCCACAAAAGATTAAAAGGGGGAGCTCAACTCCATCTAGCCTATTACAACATGAAGCCAAAATTTAGGCCTAGCGGAGAAGTAACTTGCCACTACCACTCTAGAAATCATCTAAGTTGTTAGCGGTAGCCTCGCTGCCCATAGGTGAAGGTGGAGCTGGAAGGGGCGGCATATCATCCTCGGTGTCCATGTCGGAATCGGGGGCCTCTCCTTCTCCTTGCTCTCCCTCTTGCTCAAGAAGGTGCTGAGCATCATGGGCGGCTAGCATAGCATTAGCATGCTCCAAGGTACCGTGTACCTCCTCAAGCTCATCTCTAGTTTGGGCTACCTCGTTTTGGACATTGTTGTGCGCAATGTGGAGATCATTCAATTGCCTCTCTAAATCAGCAATCATGGCATCCCTGGTGGTCACCTCAATGGACAATGAGGTCCTCTCAACCCCAATGTCACGGGCACGGGCGGACATGTCCATAGCAAGGTTGAGCATCTCGCTCTGCGATCGTCCTAGAAGTGCCTGCAAGCGGTGGTAAGCTCGGATCCACCTCATCATCAATGCAGCTGCAGCGACGGGATTCTCCGCCATTCTCAAAGGAGAGCTAAGGTAGCGTCTCATCCAATGGGGATCATCCAGCTGAGTCGGTGGAAACAGCCCAAGCAACTGGTGCTCTACCAACTCCTGGTTCTGAGCAACAAAAGAGCTAATGCCATTCAAGGCGGCTAGCTCACAGGTCGTCTCCATGTGGTGTCCATGAACTTCCACCGTCCAAGTGGGAGAGCTAGGACACGGTGGGTGGCGATATACCACCAAGCGCACACGGGAACGGGTCACGCCACGGTCTCTGATGAGGGTCCTCTCATACTGCGGCGGGGTAGGGTAGTCGAGTGCCTGCAAAACCGACCACAAAATACTAGGGAAGCCCTCCCATCCTAGGCAATCTGAGAAGGACACGTCGTTGGGGTAGCTGGCCAAATCAGCGTGAGCGTCCATTCTGAACCAAAAGGAAAAAGGGCACGGGTGAGAACTGGTTAGCGCCAAAGAAAACAAAAACAGATTCTGGACAGTGTAGTAAAAATTATAAAACTCAAAATCTACAGGCTCAAAAATTCTCAGGTTTGGCCAGGACATTGTTTAAGTAATTCCAAACAGGTTTCATGTTGGAGGTTTGAGCAGAAACTATCGTTAAGATAGTGTAAAAATTCAATTTTTATCTCACTGTTCCTAGAAATTTCCAGCAGACAGGGGGTTACCATTTTAAGCATAACTCCAGTTTTACTGAACCATTTTTGTTGAAATTTCTGCAGCATATACTTCATAACATCTATGACAACTTTCATGTTGAACACTTTTTCGTTTGACAACGTTTTCAATTTCGAATTAAAGGTGCAAACAGACGGGTTTCGGCAGAAATTTAGGTTGTGGTTTGAATTTCGACGGCGGGTTCGATTGGCCACGTGTTAAGGTTCAATATTATTTCAGTGAAATGCAATGCATGAGCGGCCTATTCGTTCTCGCCAGCACACATGCCAATAAACTTTTGGCCTACGAAGTTAGTGCCGGTGGCTAGGCAATATCCGTCTCTCCCTATATTATCTAGCCGAACTTTTCTAACCGTTTCACATACGGAATCGTGGTTAGTGTACCTGCAGAAAATTCCATTCTAGAGCATATATAATCAACCTTTCGTGCCAGAACTCACGAAAGCGTCTCCATTCATTACCACCCACTATAGAGGTGGCACCCGAACGTTTAACATTGAACGGGCAATGTTCATATGTCACCAAGGCAACATATTCACAGTTTCATACGCTCATGAAATAGCGTATTGACTTTGTGCCGTCATCATATTTGCATATGATGCCGTGGTACGCTACAGCAATCGCCGTACCTTGCGCCCACCATGCTATTCTAGTTTCATACGCCATCACAGCGTATTGACTATGTGCCGCCACTATATTTTCATATAGTGCCGTGGTACGTTACAGCAATCGCCGTACCTTGCGCCCACCATTGCCTAAAGTAAATGACAGAATGAAATGTGCTGGAAGTCAGTATAATATACTATTTGCCACCTATCATATCGTGATCCCTTAACCCACATAGGCTTCACGCTCTAGGTAACATCCTTAACGGTCCTATTAATAACCTTCCTTCGCAAAGCGCGGTGGAAGTACGAGTTGGCAAATTTTATTCCAAAACGTTTACTTAAGGTTTGTTGCTCTCTCCGGTGCGCTGTTTCGGCTCTGATACCAGCTGTGGCGGACCACTCCGAAATTATTCCAAGTTAAGTACCCCGGGACCACTAGTTGAGTAGTCAGGCACTTAATCCGGAATAAGCTGGAGCGCCGTCGGATTAAACCCGATTAACCACGTACTTTTCTTGATCGAAACAACAGCACGCCCACACGAAGGTGAGTTCCAGAGATTACAACATTCCACAAATTTAACATACACAAATAGTATCACAGAGTTATTACAAACCGAGTTCAAATTTAAATCAGAGTATCAAAGTCTTGCAGCGGAATTAAAGTAGTTCATTGCAGCGGAAATAAAGTTTCATAGCAGCGGAAAATAAAAGCTAACGACGGTACAAGCAACACCATGCTGAAGCCTGCCACGGTGCTACTCCTCCCGATCCTCGGCAGAGGACGGAACCCATTCGATGTGCCATCCAGGGGGAACCTGGGTAGGCCAAGACAAAGCATCGACTGCCGTATCCAACATGGTACCTGTAAATCATTGCCACAAGCAAGGCTGAGTATACTAATACTCAGCAAGGCTTACCCATCGGGTGAAAACTACATCACCGACATCTAGACATGAGAGGCTTTTGGCTGGTGGGTTTGTTTGCCAAAAAGCGACTAAGAGTAGGTCCTTGCTTTCATATTTTAGCATCACATTCTAGTAGATTTAACCATTCTAGATTAGCATCCTTTCTAAGCATACAAGTGGTGCAATACAATTTATTTCATAGAACAAGTTCATCAATCTCATAGTTCCACTTGTTACTCAATGCAGCAAGGCGATCAAGCAGTCTCATTAACCGCGAGAAGCGGACAGTTCGAACCGAATTTTTGCTACCTGGCCAGGGGAAACCCAACACACACGGATAATGCTTGCTATAAAAGGTACAAGCACTTCCCAACCTTTCCCATCGATCCACAATTCGGAACCGGGTCCATTTCCTTAGGATAAAGGTTTACTGCTTCACTCACAGTCTCACGCATATATCCACAAGTGTACGGCAGGGGAAAACAAAGTTTCCAAGGAGAGATGGCTATCGGCCCTAGCTGCTTCAATCTGGTACCGGGCTTACCGACTCCCATATATCGGCATGCATGTGGTACGTTCAAAAACTTGACACACTCAACCACACGTTTCGACCTTAATTCAATTATCATACACGGACGGGAGATCTACATCTATCACCCCGCCCGTCAATCCTTATGATTCCAACATAAGTAAAGACAAGCAACTCCTATGTCTCGCGAGTGACAGGAAATCACTCGACTTGTAACGGACCTATAGCAATGCCCTGTCGATCCTTTCATACTAGTGTTACAAGTCATAGGAACTAGGAAATGTGCAGCTAAGGTATTCAATCAACTCCTTGAAACGTAAATGCACAAGCATAGGGAATTCATAGATGCATAAACTTTAAAAGTTAGGTTATGCTCCGGGGCTTGCCTTCTTGGTCTAACTGGGGGTTAGCCTCCGGGTTGGTCGATCCTTCGCCGGCACCTCCCTCTGGGATTCCTTCCTCGTCGGCGGGGATGAGATGGTAGTTGCCGTCCGGAATAGCGCCTTCTACACGAGATGCATAACTTAGGGTGGCTGCCTATTGATTCCAAGATTAAGGCCTTGAAGGCCATATTCACCTAGACATGCTTAAGTACTACTATTTCCTTCACAAAATAGAGTAGTGGTGTGGGAAAACTTTTATTTGTCTTTGATGGTGATTGTGTACATATATAAAAGAATTCTATTTATTATTTGCAAATTAGGGTGCTGTTCTGAAATTTTAGATTCTCCTTATTTTATTCTAACTAATTAACAAAAAGGTTTATTCTTTTATATAAACCAATTTCCACATAGATTCCTTCTCATTTTTGTTTCTCATTTTCTATTTATCCTTTTTATCTATAAACTTTATGACAGCTACTGGAGTATAAGAGCTAAGCTCACTCTAAAATTTAGCTAAATCTGAGCTACACATAATTTATTAAAATTAATTTAAACTGCTCCCTGCAGAAATGAAATAAATTCATATAAAATTGAAAATTCATCCAAATCAGGAAATTTTCCTACTAGAGCTAGTCATGTATGGAAGGAGGGCTCTGGCCAAGTGGTGGCTCAAAATAACCCTTGGACAGTCCTCAATAAATTTCTATCTAAAAACACATATCTATTTATTTGCTAGCTTAAACAGAGCAAAAATTAGGTTTGGCATTTTTAACAGATGTGCTAACAAGTTTTTAGTCCTCTGGAGAAAAATTGTTATTTTTCACTGCACAGATTATTTTTAATAATTTCTGGACTACAAAAAGACAGGAAACACATTTTAATTAATAACTGAAGCTACAGTCCATATTTTTAGGTCCCCTTTGGGCACAAGGTGTCCAAAGTCACTACAAACAACATATCCAAAGATCAGCCCTAGCGGAGCTCTGGATTTGAAATGGTGCACAAGTTTCAAATTTTACAGTTTGAATTTTAATTCAAAAATGGTTCACCAAAAGTATAGACATGCTTAAAGGAGATTGGAGTTTACAATCTCACGAATCCAGGGAGTATTTTTGTGCATTTTTCTGATTTTTGTACGATTTTTAACGGATTTTACAAGATTCGGGAAAATTAGATCTAGGTTTAAGAATCTTTTTACGCTGGGAACCCTAGAACTTTCAAAACCTTACGAACAAGTCCCTGACTTTTGCGCAGAGGACCCTAGAACTAAAAGGGGAACGCGAACAAGTCCTTGGGCTCGTCGGCGTTGTTACGCCGGCGAAACGACGGCGAACTAGCTCGGGGGATGTTGGGGGAAATGGAGAGGAGCTCACCGCGAGTCGGTTGAGGTAGGGCTCGCGGTAGGAGATGAAGCGGCGCGGCTCGTCGACGTTGAGCGGCGGCGCGGTTAGCTCCGGCGATGTCGTTGGCGGTCTGCGGTGGTCGAGGCGGTGCGCGGAAAGGCTCGTGAGCTTCACGGGACGATGGTGGAGCTCGTCGTGGGGTTTGTCTGCGACGGGGATGGCCGGGGTATAGGTCTCGACGTTGAGGTGGGTTTCTCGGTGTTAATGGCCGAGCGGTGGGGAAAAGCTTCAATTCGCGGCGAGTGAGGCTCGATTCGAGCTGGGGATTGCTCGAACAGCTAGCGGGGTGAGTGAGTGAGCTGCACGCGCGGGGGATTGGAAAGGGGTGGAGGGATTCGCGGTCGATTCGAGGTTGCGGCGGGGAAGCTCGAGCTCGGCTCAAGGTGTCCCGAGGTGGAAGACGATGGGAGCGAGCGCGGTAAAGTGGGAATGGCTACGCGTGGACTGAGGGGAAGGAGTGAGGGTGCTCAGTGAAGGGTTTGGAGTGCGCTAGGGGCACTGAGCGGCCTCGGGGGTGTGTGAGCGCGTGCACGGGCCGTCACGGTCGCCATTGATGGCGCGGC
Organism: Digitaria exilis; assembly: GCA_015342445.1. Taxonomy (NCBI): domain Eukaryota; kingdom Viridiplantae; phylum Streptophyta; class Magnoliopsida; order Poales; family Poaceae; genus Digitaria; species Digitaria exilis. Next base: position 296,853 of record JACEFO010002165.1, read on the forward strand.
GAGCTCGGGCAGTGCGCGCGCACGGGATAGGGCGTCGAAGATCGTCGCGTGGAGCAGTGGGAGATCTCCTACAGGGCCCTTGGCGCGGAGCGGGACGAAATCTACCGCGGGGAGGCACTGCGCGACGCGCGCGCGAGCGCACGGCCACGGCGGCGCCCGACCGCAATGATGGCACTCCGCGGCGCGAGGCGAGGCGGGCGAACGACGGCGAGGTGACAGCTCGGGAGGGGTTGGACAAGCACAAGGCGACAAGTGCCACCCGACGCCGCGGCTCGGCCAGCTCGGCGCGGCCTCCGCCGCTCGCCGGCCACGTGGCGGCCGAGCTCCGGCCAGGCGCAGAGCGCGCCAGGGCCGAGCTGGCAGCCCCGGGGAGCTCCACTGCTACATTTGAATTTTCTCCAAAAATTTGAACTAAACTTGAAAAAGTGTAAAAATAAAAGTTGGAGTTTGAGAGGTGGGACACAACTTTCTTTTTGGGGTGAACCTGAAATTTCAAATTTTTCGAGCTCAAACAACCCAATTTCAAAAAGGTGCCCAGAAGTGTATTTTGAGTTTTTGAGGGACTAAACTGCAAAATTTTCAAAAGTTCCAAACAGTGACTAGGCCTTATTTGTAATGACAAACATCTTTTATTTTTGGAGATTTTCAAGTTTAGTACCAAATTCTTGAGTTTTCAGTTGGGTGTCAAACCACCCTTGTTTTTGAGTTTAAGTTTGAATTTTTGATGGATTTTTAAATTTTTAACCCATAATTCCCTTTTCAACCTGCTTCATATGTGTTTTATTCATTATTACATCAGAGATGTCACAGCCAGTAACCCATGCGCCAGTGCTTCGTTCACCATACATCCAACGCCGGTCCATCTGAAACCATATTATACAAATTATGCCATTTGTTATATCTACAATTTACAATTATCGTCCTTTCGTACGAAATAAAAATAACCATAATATTTACTAGAAACACAATTATTTAATCATGACGTGCAAATATGCCTTAACACAAAATATTACATCATTGTCTTAATATTGGATACATAATGTATTTCACTCATATTTATAAGCCAAAAATATTAATTAACAACCAACATGACAACATTCTTCAACCATCCTTGGGTGGGACATTAGAATGCACTTGAGGATTACTTTTTCCCTCCGTATAAGAGGATGGTGTAGCTGTAACCGTCGGGTTTTGTGACATCACTGATGCTTAGAACCTTAAAAACACAATAAAAACAGGATAAAAGGGCAGCAATGGTTGTAGCACACATAATTTGATCAAAATTCGAAATTTAAATTTCAAACAAGGCCTTTTTGACACCCAACTGAAATCTCAAGAATTCTGTACTAAACTTAAAAATCTCCAAAAATAAAAGTTGTTTGTCATCACAAATAAAGCCTAGTCACTGTTGGAAACTTTTTCAAATTTTGCTGTTAAGCCCCTTAAAAACCTGAAAAACCATTTCAAACTCCAACGTTTGTGTTTGCACTTTTTGAAGTGTAGTTCAAATTTTCGGAGTTAAAACCCGTTGAACCAAGGATGCTCCACGGGCACCGCGACAAGCCGGCCCTGTCGCTCCGCCCAGGCCGTCAGTGGCCGCCACGTGGCCGGCGAGCGGCGGCGACCTCGCTTGGCCGGCCAAAGCCGCGGCAGCTGCGTCTCGCCTCCCCGTGCACATGCCAGCGTCCTGTCCGCGTCGCCGCGCAGCGCACCATCATGGCGAGCCGAGCTCCCCATTGGCTGCGGCGGAGCACGCCAAGCTGAGCCTCCCAGCGGCTGGATTCGCGCTCGCTTCGTGCCAAGCAGCAATGCCAGAGAACCTTCGCTCGCCCATGCCGTGATCTTCGACCCCCAACCCGCAGCCTCGCTCTGCCCGAGCTGTCAAAGCAATCAATGGCGGCTCCGATGGCCCGAGCGCGCGTGCACGCGATCCCCGAGCTGCCCAGCCCTCTCTAGCTGCCCCAAGACTCTGCCAAGCGACTCTCATTTCTTCCTCGTCCAGCGCCCTGCCATTTTTTCCTTCTCCTCGCGCTCCCTCACCCCTTCTTCCACCTCCGGCCGCAGTGAACCGAGCCCGAGCTCGTGCCGCCACAAATCAAATCCCCCACGTTTCCCTCCATGGATCTTCAATCCACTGCATCCGTAGCTCGCCCACTCTCTTAGCTAACCCCTCGAGCCATCCCCAACCAAAACTAAGCACCACTCGCCGGGAATCGAAGAAATTTCTCGCCGCTCCTCCATTTCCACCACTGAGCTCCACCTCCACGCTGAGCCCTATCTTCCGGCCATCCCCGTCGCCGCCAAGCACCTCGACGAGCTCTGCCTCATTCCGGCGAAGCTCCCAAGCCACGTCGCGCCTCGCCTCGACCCCCGCAGTTGGCTACCGATGTCACCGGAGCAAGCCGCTCCGCCGCTCACCGTCGACGAGCCGCGTCGTTTAACCACCGTCCTCGAGACCTACCCAAACAACTCACGGTGAGCCCCTCGTCGTTTCTCCCAACTTTCCCCGCACTAGTTCGCCGTCTCCTCGCCGGCGCAACGACGCCGACGAGCCAAGGGACCTAGACGCGTTTCCTTTTTAGTTCTAGGGTCCTCCGTGAAAGATTCAGGGGTTTGTTTGCAAAGTTTTAAAAGGTTTAGGGTCCCCGGCGTAAGAGATTCTTAAACCTAGATCCATTTTTCTGAAACCTTGTAAAATCCACTAAGAATCGTCGAATATCAGAAAAATGCACAAAAATACTCCCTGGACTCGTGAGATTGTAAACCCCAATCTCATGTTGGCATGTATACACTTTTGATGAATAGATTTTGAACTAAAATTTGAACTCAGTTTTTAGAATCTTGTGCACCATTTCAAATCTTGTACTCTTTTGGAGCTGAACTTTGGGTATGTTGCTTGTGATGCCTATAGACGCTTTGTGTCCAAAGAAGACCTAAAAATATGGCCTGTAACTTCAGTTATGATTTATTTAGTGATTCTTGTCCTATTTTAGTTCTACATTTATTAAAAATAATTCATGCGGCCAAAAATCACCATCTTTCACCAGAGGTCTAGGAACTTGTTGGCACATGTGGTAAAAATGCTAAACTTAATTTTTGACCCTGTTTAGACTAGCAAATAAATAGATGTTGGTTTTCGGATAGAAAATTATTGAGGGCTGTCCAAGTGTTATTTTTAGCCACCACTTGGTCAGAGCCTTTCCTTCACTCATATATAGCTCTGGTAGAGAAATCTTCTGTTTTGGAAGTAGTTTTGATTTTATATGAATTAATCTTGAGTCTTTGAGCAGCAACTTGTTCCATTTTTAATAAATTCTGTGTAGCTCAGTTGTAGCTAAATTTTGGAGTGAACCTAACTCTTATACTCCAGTAGCTGTCATAAAGTTTGTGGATAAAAAGGATGAACAGAAACAGAGAAACAAAAATGAGAAGGAACTAGAGTAGAAGTGAGTTTTATAAAAAGAAATAGATCACTTGTGATAATTAATCAAATGTGGAGCATGTACAGTTTAAAATTCCAGAACTGCACTCTTGTTTAAAAATAATGGTTTGAATTGGTTTATATGTGTACACAATCACCATTATAAAGGCATAAAAATTTCCACCACACACCTTCTCTAAATTGTGAAGAAAAGTATAGCTCAATAGTATGTCTAGGTGAAAATAGCCTTCAAGGCCTTGCCTTTAGATCACATTAGGCAGCCACATTAAAGTTGTGCATCTCATGTAGAAGGCGCTCTCGCTGACGGCACCTACAACCTCGTCCCCGTCAACGAAGAAGAAGGCCCCAAAGGTGGTGCCGACGTCGTCGTGATCGACCCGGAGCCTGACAGTGGTTTAGCTCAAGAAGGCAAGCCCCGAAGCATAACCTAACTCATAAACTATGCAACTATGATTTATTATGCTTGTGCATTTATGTTTCAAGGAGTTGTATGAATACCCTAGTTGTATGATTCTAGTACCTATGTCTTGAAATACTAGTATGATAAGGTCGGTAGAGCAATGCCTTAGGACCGTTACAAGTCGAGTGATTTCCTCTCACTCGCGAGATATAGGAGTTGCTTGTCTTTACTTATGTTCGAATCATAAGGATGGACGGGCGGGATGGTATGTGTAGTCTCCCGTCCGTGTATGATACTTGGATTAAGGTCGAAACGTGTGGTTCTGTGTGTCAAGTTTTTGAACGTACCACACGCATGCCGACTTATGGGAATCGGTAAGCCCGGTATCAGATTGAAGCAGCTAGGACCGATAGCCATCTCTCCTTGGAAATATTTTGTTTCCCTTGCCGTACACATGTGGATATATGCGTGATGCCGTGAGTGAAACGGTAAACCTTTATCCTAAGGGAGTAGACCCGGCGCTGAATTGTGGATTGATGGGAAAGGTTGGGAAGTCCTTGTGCCTTTTATAGCAAGCATTATCCGTGTGTGTTGGGTTTCCCCTGGCCAGGTAGCAAAATTTGGTTCGAACTGTCCGCTTCTCGCGGTTAATGAGACTGCTTGACCGCTGTGCTGCATTGAGTAACAAGTGGAACTATAAGGATGATGGACTTGTTGTATGTACTAAATTGGATTGCACCACTTGTATGCTTAGAGAGGATGCTAATCTAGAATGGTTAACTCTACTAGAATTTGATGCTAAAATTTTGAAAGTAAGGATCCACTCTTAGTTGCTTTCTGGCAAAACAAACCCACCAGCCAAAAGCCTCTCATGTCTAGAAGTCGGTGATTTAGTTTTCACCCGACGGATAAGCCTTGCTGAGTATTAGTATACTCAGCCTTGCTTGTGGCTACTTATTTCAGGTACTGCTTTGGATGTGGCGGTGGATTCCGTCACTTGGCCTACCCAGGTTCCTCCTGGCTGGCATGTCGAGTGGGTTCCGTCCTCTACCGAGGATCGGGAGGAGTAGCACCATGGCCGGCTTCATCGTGGTGTTGCTATGTATCGTCGTTAGTTTAATTTTCTGCTGCAATGAACTCTCGTACTTTTATTGAAATTCAAACTTGGTTTGTAATAATCTGATGATACTGTTTATGTAAGCTGAATTTGTGGATTGTTGTAATTTCTGGGACTCACCTTCGTGTGGGCGCGCGTGTTGTTTCGTTCGTGAAAGTACGTGGTTAATCGGGTATAATCCGACGGCGCTCCAGCTTATTCCGGATTAAGTGCCTAACTGCTTGATTAGTGGTCCATGGGTACTTAACTTAGAATAATTTCGGAGTGATCCGCCACAGGTTTGGTGGTGGTGGTGCCGCCAATGAATAATTTCGCCTCACAGCCTCAATATCAAAAGGAGGTTCTTTTCCTGCTACAACATAATTTGCATGTGTTCCTTCCAAATAACGAAGTTGTGCTCTCAACCAACTTTTGCTGGGGGTGTAACTTTTGCTAGGGGTTAATTGATTTTTTTCCTTCCCACCAGACGAACGACGGTTATCTCGCCCACCAACGCTACTTCCAGCAGCAGAAGCCATGTCCTTTTAACAATACTTTTAATTTTTATATATAAGAGAATATAAAGAATTAATTAAAATTTTTAACTTATAAGAATATAAAAAATACAGGGGCTACTTAATAATTAATCTTGAAATCCAGGTGCAAAATTATAAGAATATAATGGTTTATAATTAAACTAAAATCCAGGGGCTACTTCATAATTAATCTAGAAATTCATTCTCTTTTATAAGAATATAAATATCCTAGGGGCTAGTTTATAATTAAACTAAAAATACAGGAGCTAACTTCAAACAATATATTGGTTTCCAAGGGCTAAATTCTAAAAATCCAGGGGCTAATTTAAATTTACACTAAAAATCCTTGGGCTAATTCAAAGTTATACTAAAAATCTAGAGCTACATTCTAGTTATAATAAAAATCTAGGGCAAAATCAAAGTTATATTAAAAATCCCGGGGCTAATTTGATTAGTTGTTATTATTCATTCATATAAATCATTTAATATTTATAAATTTATATAAAATACATACATTGAGTTCATTAAGACTAATAAAATCAAGTTGCTATCAATTTAACAATAAGACTAGAAATTAATAACAAAAATCATGATCAACTACAAAATCTCTCTCCTCTCTACCTCATTCCAAGCAAATCACAAATTACTCTAGCTACAAAGCATTAAATGCAACATACTAAACATTAGAGAAGGAAGATTGAAGTTACCAACCTTTTCAACAATTGGATGGGTGAAGTCTCCTAAGGCGCCATGGAGATTGAACAAGAGCTTGCTCTCGGGTGGGGGACTGGAGTGCTGGCTGTCGGAGGAGGAAGACAATGCTTTTATAGAGGGAACCAATTAGTACCGGCTGGTGGCTCCAGCCGGTGCTAACGGGAACCATTTAGTACCGGCTGGTGGCTCCAGCCGGTACTAAATGTTCTGCAACGGCTGGAGCCACCAGCTGGTACTAACGTCACGCATTTAGTACCGGCTGGTGGCACCAGCCGGTACTAAAATGGTTCTAGCCGTTGCCCCTAACACACGGGGTGTCGGTCGCCGCCATTTAGTACCGACTGGTGCCTCTAGCCGGTACTAAATTGGCCCGGTGAAGTTGACGGAGGCTTGTTTTGCACGTTAGTACCGAGTGAAAGTGCAACCGGTACTAATCAGTCGGGGACGAATGCTCGATTCTCCAATAGTGCAATATGATGTAACCTTTTGGATTTTCTTTGTTAGCTTTTATATTTCTTGAATTTTGTATTTGCTAAACATTGCTTTTACTATATAATATAATACATTCACAGTAGGGGGAAACCCCTCCTGATTCCTCAAAACCCCGGCACTTAGAACTAGCTTATTATTAACCTTCGCATATCCTTTGATCCAATACAATCATATCACATGATGGAGGTCAAGAATACCATGAAATTTCACCATTGCATTAATTTTAGAATTCCACAGCAAAACACATGTTAGTCGCAATGATTATGTCGTCATTAATCACCAAAACACTTGAGGGGCATAGATGCTCTTTCACGCATCATCAATATATTCAATTTCTCATTTTGGTCACCATGGTTATTGATCACTGACACAACATATTCTTCTTCAAAGGTAGTTAATCCCCAACTTATCATATTTTTTCTTTTCATCATCTTTATCAACTCATGATGTTCATTTCATTCACATCCTCAAAATATTGATCCTCAACCAATAAAGTATCAACCATTTCATCTTGATGTCAAAACTCAACCTACCGCACAATCTTATGGAAATATTTAGTCCCATACATCCGGTTCTCATTACTCACCAAAACACACCATAGCACAATACTAGGGGCCTAGATCCTTCAGCCCTCCACCGGCACGGCTCCTACCAGTGCCCGTGCACACACCATAGCCGCCGCCCTACCACGCACAACTGCCACTGCTCAGCCCCGACGGTACCTAGTTGCCACCGCCACCACGCCCCTTCTCTCCTCACCTTATCTAGATGTGGTGTGCTGGTGGAGGGGGCAATTGTAAAAATGAAGGAAGAAGATGACCATGTGGTAAAATCAGAGAGAAATAGGGCATTCAATAGCCGATATGACCTATCGGCCCTTGGGGAGACGACGCCGTCGACGTTTCCTGGCCACTCGAAAGCCGATTAATGCCCAAACCCACCCAACAGCCTAGGTGGTACTTGGTACATGCAGTCGGCTACCTAATGCCCTATATGTACCTATCGGCTGCGGAGGAGCCGATAACCTATTAATCGGCTATTAAACTAACATTATTTTTTAAAAAAAATAGTCAATTCAAGTGTAACAAGATCTTTTGTTGACTCACTTTTGAGGTCAATCAACGTTTGTGATATATAAAGACGGCCCCAAGTTTGAGCTTTATCTTATATGACCAGACGATAGGGCGGATTTTTTTAGAAGGATATAACCTCTCCTTATAGGAAAGCAAATAGGAGGTGATGTGTTTTGATCTATGTATATCTCATTATCTTGCACCGTGTGAGCTACATTTGATTCGCACAGTACCTATCTAATTAAGGGCGTGTTTGGCAGGGCTCCAAACAGCTCCAGATTCAAAAAAACAGCTCCGCTCCAAGTTTTCTAGCCAAACACCTCAACTCCAAAAACTCCAGATCCACCAAATCCATGAATCTAGCTCCCAACTCCACCAAATCCATGGAGTCCCTCTAGGGATACTCTGCAAACACCGGTTCTCGAAGGACTCATGGAGTTGGGTGGAAATTACCCATCTTTGTCATCCATTACACAACATACCGGTTCGTTTTGTTTCTCTTTTCTCGTACCCCTTCGCGCCCCCGATGCCCAGTCGCGACTCCTCTCCTTCCGCCACCTCCCCTTCCGTCACCAGAGGACAAGGCCGGAGGGGTGCGTGACGTTCGTGGTGGAGGGGGACCGGGTGGCGGTGCCTGTGGCGTGCCTGCGCCACTGTGGATGCTGGAGCTACTCGAGGAGGCTAGGGAGGAGTACGAGTTTGAGCACGAGGGCGCCATCGTCCTCCCCTGTGGCTTCGACTGGTTCAAGCGGGCGGTGGAGGCCTCGGCGGACGGGCACGGGCACGGCCACCACCACCACTTCCGCCTGTCTCACATCCACATCGCCCGCTGCTTCAGGACGTCGCACGTCGTCGCGTAGGATCCACGAGCACGGCGGCTCACCGCGTGATTATGTCTTCTTCGTATTGTTTTGTCTAAGCGAGATTGTTTTTCTTGGTTTCGTGATTGATCTGTGGTGAGTCTGTTCGTCCAAAAGATCGCGAGTTTAGGATCACCATAGCTAGCATGAATGTCGCGGCCGGTGTAAATGTGATTTGCATATCAATTTTTTGTATTGCACTCAAATCTTGTGCTAGTGCCTCCAGGATAGGTCGTTGATTGATTTGTACGTAGGATGTGATGGGATATTTGTTTGATCAAATGCATGGCTTGCCAAAATAAAAAAAAGACCAACGCCATGCACCATCTCTATGTAGAGTCAAAGGAACGAAAAAACGAAAAATAAAAACCAACGCCTATGAGATCGTGTGCTGTGTTACAACGGAAAACAAAAAATATCTCCAGAGGGCAAAACAGGGTAATCCATTCAAATTGTCTCTTTTCAGAGTTGAACCTATTATTTCTGCCAAACATATTTATCAGCTCCAAATTGAAAGGCCGGCTCCACGAGTGGAGAAGCTGTGGTGGAGCAGCAGCTCCAGAGTTGGTTTGGCAGAGCTGGAGCCCTGCCAAACACGCCCTAAATGCATCCATGGACTCATTATCGGCGTCTTTATCGGTGCATCATCTACGATATGTATGTTTCTCCTGTCCATCCTTACCTGTAGAAGACAAGGAGTGTTTGTTTTCTTTGCTTGCTCTGAATTAAGCCTGGTGGGTTAGAGAGTATATGATGTCTTATGGATCACAATTAATCCTATAGTAAAATAGCAGAGTAACTTTGGGTTCTGGTGATATGAGTTGCACTAGATTCATTGTGTGCGCTTTGCTGCTCATAGCCTTAGGCTGTGTTTAGATTCAGGAAAAAGTACTTCTCCAACAAGTTTTTTCTATTCATCCCGCTCACAGAACACGCTTCTCAGTACACTATTCATCTAGAAGAAGTACTTTTCACTTCCAATCTGAACACAGCCTTAGCTTGGTGCGCGGATTCCATGCACAGCTTGACTTGACTAGCACCACAACCAGCTTCTACATTTCCAAGAAACGTTCAAACGATGTTGACAGGACTGCATACTAATCAATTTCAAGATGCATAAACACTCCAGGGTCTCCAGAAGCTTACCTGTTGGGCTCGATCCCTCCATCAGTCTATCATGTCCACCCTGGACATCGTGCTGCTCCTTCTCCTCTTGCCGTTCGCCGATGCCGAACCATGGCCGCTATGTGGCAACGGAGGCAACTACACTGCGAACAGCAGCTACCAATCCAACCTAAATCAGCTGTCGGCTGTCCTCCCCAAGAAAGCCTCTTCGAACAGGAACCTCTTCGCCACAGGTACCGCCGGCACGACCCCAGACGAGGTCTACGCCCTTGCGCTCTGCCGTGGGGACATCAACGCCTCCGCCTGCAACGACTGCGTCGCTGCAGGTTTCCAAGACGCTCAGCAGCTGTGCCCATTCAGTAAGGAGGCAACCATGTACTACGACGTCTGCCTCCTCAGCTTCTCCAGCATAGACTTCCTCTCCACCACCAGCAGCAACGACAGCGGGGACATCCTCCTGATATGGAACAGCCAGAACTTCACGGAGAGCTCCGCCTCCATCAGCCTCCTCTTGTTCACTCTGCTAAATGACACGGCCCTGTCCGCGGTCAACAGCTCGAGGAGGTTCACAACCGCGCGCATGGACATCAGCTCCCTGCCCACGATGTACTGCGTTGTGCAGTGCACGCCCGACCTCACCGCCGGCGAGTGCGCGGCATGTCTGCAGGACTTCCCGCAGCTGACGCTCATGTATCTCGACGGGAGACGAGGGGGCCGAGTGCTCCGGGTGCGGTGTAACATGAGGTACGAGATCTACCCTTTCTACCAAGGGGACCCGATGCTGCGTATTATCTCCCTGGCAACTGCCGTACCGGCGATTAATAACACACCGCCGGGAGCGCCAGTCACGGTGTTTCCGCAGCCACCACCTGCCGTGCCACCGCCGGCGGCGATAATCCCGGCCGGCCCAGCACAAGAACATAAAGGTACGTAGGCTCACACAGGAAAAAAAAACTTTATCCTTGAGGCATCACAAGCAAATTATGACTTAGAAACACGAAATCTGGCTTATGAAAGTTGGTTGAATCACACCGTCCAAGAGTCATGCATACTCGGATACTCCATTCGTTCCAAATTATAAATTATTTTAACTTTTTGTAGAGTCAAAAGAATTTATATTTAACCAAAATTATAGAGGGGTCAAAAGGTTTACGGCACTGAATATATATACTATGAAAATATATTTAGAAAAATATTGATATTTATTTAGTATAAAGAGTTAGGACTTTCTTGTATAAGTTTGGTCAAATTTCAGATGCTTTGTGTCTCCAACAAAATTGAAATGACTTCTAATTTAAAACAGAGGGAGTATATTCACTACTACAAATAGGATTTTCGGAGGTGGTTTCATGTCCGCCTCCGAACGGGGCTTCTGTTAATCAGCCATTAACAGAAGCAGTTGTATGCCCGCCTCCGTTAATCCAAAAAAATAAAAAATGAAAACTCTAGACAGGTCCGCCACACCCATCTAGGGTCCACCGAGCCCATCCAGGGTGCACCGCCGCCGCCCACCGCCAGTCCGGCCACATCCACCGTCGGTCTGGCCAAACTCGCCTGCTTCGTGCCACTCCCTGCCTTGGTTCACACCGCCAGTTTCGCCTTGGAGAGCTCGTGCTCTCGCCTGTTGCCATTCACGGCCACCCATGCCACCGCTGCCGAATCTGGGGAGGAGGCTGCGCCACCCGCGCCGCCTCCATATCCACGCTGTCGCCATGGTGTTGGTGCTCGGCGGAAACAGAGCTGTGGTGGTGGTGCCCGGCGGAGGAGGAGTTGTGGTGGTGGTGCTCGGCGCCGGAGGAGTTGTGGTGGTGGTGGCCGGCGGAGGAGGAGGAGCCATGGTGGTGGTGCCCAGCGGAGGAGGAGGAGCCGTGGTGGTGGTGGCCAGTGGAGGAGGAGCCGTGGTGGTGGTGGTGGCCGGTGCCGGAGGGGATGGTCCTGCGCAGAGGAGGTGCCGTCGCCAGGCCATGGAAGGGAGGCGAAGGGAAATAGAGAGAGACTAAGAGGGAGGGGAGAAATGAGTTAGGGTTTTTGTGTCTTGATATATACATAGGAGGTGTGTTTATCTTGCCGAAACAGGCTTGCTGGGCCTAGGCCTTTTCAGAGGCACGCCTTATAAGTCAGACGCAAACGTCTTCGAAAATAAAAAGTGTCCGGACGGATTTTGTATCTACCTCCGAAAATTAAAATTGAAGTGTCTCCTTAAATCCTATTTGTAGTAGTGATTATTTGGTACATGCAACCAAACATATTTGTTGACCAATAATATGACTTCATATTCGTGAGAATAAAAAGAAACTAAAACAATAATAATTGAAGGTGCAATGGTTATTTCTTATATTCTCTAAATCCTTGAGGAATTCTAACAAATTGTTCATATAGAAAGTCTTTTATTAAAATTCTGTATCCTGGACTATGAAAATGGCATGCATGTATAAAAGGGAATATATACGATAACATGCTAGTTATTGTCCAATTGATATTGATAAATGGACAACTATTATTCTCCGGAAGTTACTGAAAAGCCTTCCCATACCTCAAACGTCCTCACTATGGACTTATGTGAAATTGTTTGGATCAAATACTATTGTCTAGCAATGTCACACTAGCAGCAAATTTTGAAGAAATTCCTTAATCCCTCTTACTGTTTACTAGTTAAAGGCTCCTTTTGAAGGCTCCTGTGTATACACTTTAAAAAATAGAGAATTATAGAAATTCTCACAAAATTAGAAACATACCACCATCAATCTAACGACTTTAATTTTCATAGCGGCAAAAGTGGATAATTTATTTTTAATCCAAGATAAATCTGGCTTATATTTTTTAATAAATTACCCACTGTTGTCATTATGAAAATAAGCTAAAGTAACCCTTGAAACATGTATATAAAATAAGTTAAAGTAAACATGTATCTTTTAATAAATTACCCACGTTATATAAAAATATTATGTGTGATGGAAGAAATAAGAATAGCCATATTCATGTTGTTCAAATAGCTCAAACAAAGGGTTCAAATATTCTAAATACCTGCACATATCAAATATAGATGGAGGCGTGATTGAAGGTGAAATTTGTTACTAACTAAATCTATTACAATTTGGTAATGATATATATTTATCTTTGGACTATTGTGTTATAATATTTAATAGATGAAAAACAGCATGAGATAGATAATTATAATTATTAGTTGCAAACCTTATTTGTATATTAATTCTATTTAGACCGTGCAGGGCACGGATTAATAAGCTAGTATTATCAACTCACTTACCTAGATTTTATTCACATAATAAAGCTGTCTAAGTAACCTAAATTAAGAGCGAACCTTAGCACTGCGAGTTTTTTATGTCGTAACAGATAGATAGTTGGGACCTGGAAGCCAAGATCAATATCCTTAGACACTTTAATTTCCTTGACTAAAATGGAGGACCCTCCTATGACTGTTATACAAAAAAAAACAAAGGGTGTTGGGTAATTACAATGGAGGTGTCGTGTACTCATAAATTGCATCATTATAACTAGTCGAATCTTGACAAAAAAAAAAAGACAACCTTTATGGCAAGTATCTGTTGACGTATTCGTTTGGTGATGTCATATTTATGCATAGGGAGCAAAAGTAAGCTGTGGAGTATTGGCATAGCAATTCCAGTGCTGGCAGTTCTCCTCTGCTCTATTACCGTTCTATGGATGAGGAGAGGCAAGAAAGGTTTGTTCTACTGTGTCATGTGTGTATGCTATTGTGGTAGCCTTTTAAACTCTTCCTATTGAGTCAAAATTTATACCAAAGCGATGCTGTATTTTTGTATGCTTTATTGCTTTCAATTCAGGAGATAAAGGCTTGCAGGACAAAGCTGTTGTGAACACTAGGGTTGAAGAAAACGCCTTGGTTTGGAGAATTGAAGAGAAGAGTTCAGAGTTCACCCTTTTTGACCTTTCTCAGTTACTGAAGGCCACGGAAAACTTTTCTGAAGGAAATAGGCTCGGACAGGGAGGTTTTGGCCCTGTGTATAAGGTATAAAATAGTTCTTTTTAAGCTATTATAGGCTAAAATAGTAACAATATCATAACTTCTGTAGCTGTGGTTTCAATAATTAACAAATCAAGGTTGTATTGGAATGGGAAAAAGACTAGCTAATCCTACACTTTCAAAACTTCTTCCCACTTCCAAAGAGAAAAAAAAAAGTAAAGTAAGTTCCATGCTGGAAACAGGAAAAAGGAAAGATGAGGAAGGAAAAGTTACATCTCAAATCCTGCAAGCAGCTTATGGTTATATAATCATATTAACAATATCATATTACTCATGAATTCTTTCTGATACATTGTCTCCAATAGCTATGTACATTTGTATCCTTGTGTAGTTAACTAGATAGTCACCGTTTTTCAATTTGAAGCTGCACTCATAAAATGAGACCAGATTTCAGATATTATTATTTTCTCTGTTTTCTTATTTCACCTTGACACTTGTCCAACGGAATCTTACTTACAATCCAATTAATACAAAGAGATTGTTCTATTTAGTAATCCAATGGTTTTGCTTATGACTCTTTGTTGTTGATGCTATTTATCGCTGCGGCTCATATTGATGGAAAATATCACTATCATTTGTGAAAAACTGACTTTTAGAAATAGGACCAATAAACTTAGTAGGACATTATGTGTATAAGTCTGTGGCACTTTAAGTTAGCTGTAATGATTAGGTAACCATTCAATAACTTCAGTGTTATTAGGCCACACTTATACAATTACAGCTATTTGTTTACATCTTTCAGGGGCAATTATCAGATGGGCAGGAAATTGCAGTTAAAAGGCTTGCATCGCATTCAGGACAGGGTTTTACAGAGTTCAGGAATGAAGTCGAACTTATAGCAAAACTACAACACACAAATTTGGTTAGGCTCTTAGGATGCTGCATTGAAGGAGATGAAAAGGTTTTAGTCTACGAATATATGTCAAATAAAAGCTTGGATTTCTTTATCTTTGGTAAGCACATTACAGTTTGCTTAGATGATACCTGAAATTCAATTTAGTCTCATCACTGTAGAATATACTTTCTAATTAATTAGTTGTTACATCCGAGTTGTGTGTAGATGAAAGTCAAAGCAGTTTACTTAGTTGGAATAAGCGGCGTGAGATAGTTGAAGGGATAGCACAAGGTCTTCTGTACTTGCACAAGCACTCTCGTCTGCGCATTGTACATAGAGATCTTAAAGCTAGCAACATTCTCTTGGACCAGGATATGAACCCTAAAATTTCAGATTTTGGGCTTGCAAGAATTTTTGGCTCTAATGATACTGAAGGGAACACAAAGAGGGTGGTCGGAACATAGTAAGCAGATATGCATTTTTCAACATTGTTACTTGTCAGTATTATGTGATCAAGCGATTCTAATATGCTCACCTGTTCTTTTCATGATTCAGTGGCTATATGTCTCCAGAGTACGCGTCAGAAGGTATCTATTCCGTTAAATCTGACGTGTTCAGCTTTGGTGTTCTACTTCTTGAGATCCTTAGCGGAAAAAGGAATTCTGGTTTTTACCAATTTGGAGACTTTCTTAACCTTCTTGGATATGTGAGTGTATATTTTTCCTAGTTGTTATGCCGCCACAGTCGTACATAGGATGGATACTTTAATAACCTTTCTGCAGACATGGCACCTGTGGGAGGAAGGCAGATGGCTTGAGCTTGTAGAGGCATCAATTTCCATGGAGATGCATGCAGCAGAGGCTAGGAGGTACACTTACATCGCCCTAATGTGTGTCCAAGAAAATGCAGACGATCGTCCCACCATGTCAGACATTGTTGCTGCGCTAAATAGTGAGAGTGTAGTTCTGCCTCAGCCTAAGCATCCAGCATACTTCAACTTAAGAGTATCTAAAGCGGAGGAATCAACTACTGCTGTTGAGCGTTATAGTCTGAATGAAGTAACCATCACTCAAGACCCAGAAGGCAGATAGGTCTTCCACTTCGTCCTCGTTCTAGCTACGTAGAGGCCTTATGTATCCTAATTAACTACTCATTTCATGTCACTAAAGGAAGTCGTTTTGAGATTATGCTGAGTCAAACTGTTTAAACTTTAGCTGCAAATATTTTTTATATGTTAAATTTAGAAATGTGAAAATTATATGAGTAGATTCGTATTGGAATATGGTTTCATAAAAGTACACTTTAAATATATTTTATAGGAAAAATAATATTAGTCAAAATTATGTTTGGAGACCGTATCAATGTCCGAAACGACTTCCTTTAATAACTTGGAGGGAGTATCTCAAAAGCTGAGTTGTGGCCGTAGCATAATTGTATCATCTAAATGTAATATAGATCAGATTAATAAACATTTATTTATTTTTTAAATATACTGTTTTGATTCAAATAGTTGTTTTTCATCACTGGTTGGATCATTCGCCAATACCCATATGTCCTTTTGCTATGTGCATGGTCATTTTCTCTGCTTCAACTTTCACCTTTTCTTACCCACACGTCCTAACGTTTCTCACTACAAAAATAAATTTTCTCTGAGGCCTATCACCACGGTTTTTTCTAAAGTACATCCAAGTCAGCATGCACAGTAGAGTTAATGCTTAGTATATATATTTTAATAAAATATTAGGGAAATTGTCTTATATTAGATGAGCCGAGACAATGTTATTGCTGATTCTTAGCATGAATCTTTTCCCTATATGTGCTAATGTTATTAGATGAGTCAACATGTGCTTGCAACATTATTTTTAATAACGTTTGCAACATGAAAATAGTAGCTCCAAAAAGTTCCTAATTTTTTTAACACTCAGCTGGTCAGAACCATTTCATCAATGCCAATCCATATCACTCTTAACCCCAAAAAGAATACACAACAATGTCCATTATCATCATCAATACACCCGGCCTCCACAAGAAACACACCCGGCGGTCTCAAAAAAAAATTATGGGAAAATAGGATCACATCACCTCAAACTACGAAACCTGATTTCTTACCCCTTGCTTATACTAGTGCCTTTTCACAAATATTACAAGTTGTACTAAAAATTACATAATTTTTTTGGAGGTCCTTTTTGCAGAGATTTGGGAACATGCTCCCATGACTGATTGTGGCTCTGTGGGGCGGGGCCGCCACCCCTCGGCAAGGCATGCCGGAGGCACGGACGGGATTGGCCCGCCTTCTAGTGTTTGGCGGCGAGACACCTAGGAACTTGAGGAGTAGGCGGAGCGGCATGGACGATGGCCCGAGAAGGGAGGGAGTGACGGCGGGTCATGTAGGATGGCGGGAACGACCAACGACATGTGTTTTGTCTAGACCAAGAAAACCCAGTGTCACTAGTAGGTGGGACCCACTCATTATGATCATAAGGAAAACATTAGTGGCCACCTTAGGGCCTATTTGGTAGGGCTCCGGCTGTGCCGGCTTCGGCTACGGCTGAGACTTCTCTGAAAACCCAGCTGTGCTGGATGTGTTGTGCCTGAAATCGTGTGACATAACAACTTCTTCTGAATCTTCTCTAGCAGCTTTAGGGAAAAAAGAGGCAAATGAATCAATAAATGATGTGCCCCATTGAGGAGAAGCACCCGAAGCTACCCCAGGCAGGTCCTGGCTTCGGTGCTTTTCGCGGTTCGGCTCCCTTCATTTTTTTTATGGACATGCAATTGAGATAGCACTCTGTTTGACAATTTTTTTGGTGACGCTGCATGAGAAGCCAGAGCCGAAGCCCGGCCAAACAGGGTCTTAGTATCTACCATAGTGAAACCGCCTACATGGCATGCCAACTTAGAAAATTGGTTTTGTAGTTTAGGGGGTGATATGATTAACCATTGATATATGTGGGGTTATGTCGATTTTTTTCCCTAGCGGCAACTTAGTAAAACCATCTTGTAAAATCACTTTAAGGGACTTTTGTATGGATACTGGTTTTGTAGTTTAGGGTGATATGATTCACTATTGATACGTTGGGAAGTTATTTAGACTTTTTTTTGTCTATCGATAACGATGGAGCCAAAGAAATCGCAGAGGCCATGGCAGGCAGATCTCGAGGTGCCCCCTCGTGGGCCGGTGCTCCTTCTCGTGCTCCTCGGTGGAAAGGCTGGGGGGCACGGGCCGGTTTGCTCTGCTATGCGCACGCGCCGTGCGCTGGGCGCGCCACCGCCTTCTCGCTAGTTCCTCCTACACGTGCTTCGCTGCAGGCGCGTGCCTGCCTGTTTCCCTTCATTTTGTCTAGCACGCAGCGACGCCCTTGTTCCGATCCTTCCTTCTCCCTCCCTGCTGCACGGTAGGTACCGGTTAGCTCTGAACAGTGGTGCTGCACCATGAGGTCAGATGCATCTTGGTCGCTGCCCGGAAACAGAGGAGGACAGGACCACCATTCACCAACGATCATACAGACAGACGCAATGGCAATGCAACCGTACCAAAAAAAGAAAAAAAAACACACACACACACACAGCCGCAGCGGGCCGAGCATGTCGGCATGGGGAGCTCGCCCGCTCCCAGTCCAGTGAGGTCCCCGCCAGCATCATCCATGAACGGTCCCATGCACCGGCGCACGAGGGCGCCCGATCGGCTAGCCGACATGACGAGACGAGCAAAGAAGAGAAGCTTGGATTGCTTCACTTCAGTCGCCCACATCGGTGGGCACGCGTCCGTAACCGCTAAGGATCGGCCGTGTTGGACTAGACACGCACGCACGTCAATCGGTCGCCCGGCATGTCGGCAAACGGGAGGGACCTGTATAGGTGCTCGTCTGCTCGATCATGCCGAAGACAAGTTTAGAATGGAAAAGACGGTGAATGAGCTTGCGCTAGACCACAAAATAAATGGTCCGCTTTCTTTTTACTGCTCTATCCACCGACCGAATCCACACGAGCCGGCACCCAATTGGGCCTACCATGCCACTGCACTGCTTGCTTTTAGTGATCCTAGAAGAATATTAAATAATTAATAAATAATACAGTTGTATGACATACTTTTGCGTTAATACTGATTAGCACAAAGATTTTAAAGTACTCGAGCAGCATAAGCATGCCACAGAAAAATCCAGGTACCGACGAAGCTGCGTGCGCCGTTGTCAGAGATGGCGGCTGCTTACGTGATGGATATGTCGGCCACCCTGACATGACGCGGAACGGCAGCCGCATTTCATCGATAGCCTGTTTACACAATCCCCGTTCACTATCTTCGGTTACTCTCCGAAACATATACCGCTGAAAAATAATGTGGATTGGCATCGGCCGGCGACACAATCATCGGTCCTACGCTCGATTCGCCGTCGCTAGGTCCAGGCAGGCAGCAGCCAATCTCAAAAAAGGCAAAAACGTCATCGGATCGCCCAAAATCCTGATGCTGCCTGGATCGCTAGGTTTTTCACATCAGTCGTTAGGTCCAGCACTACAAATTAAGCGGTTGACATCAGCCTGATCGTTAACCTTATTTGCAGGCCATACTACAAATTAGCTCACATCAGGTACATTCTGAAAACCCCAAGTACGTACGGTCTTAGTAGTTTTTTTAAGCAAAAGTGAAGTCCGTGCACGCATGTACAACACAAAACCCCCGTCACAGTACTTCATGAGCACCGGTGCACATGGGACAAAATTTTTAGGGTGAGATTAGAAGACTCGGAATTCATCGATGCTCACAAACACATTGTATCAAGACAAATGGGGCCCTGTGTTTACTCTGCTTCTTTCATGGGTTTGTTCGTCCATTATTCTTTATTAGTTTGTTTGTTACCTGGTGTTCTCGATCTGCCTTTTTGCTATGAACAGAACAAGATCTCTTCATCCATACCAGTATATATCTTTGCTAAAATCCAGAATATACGTCTTACAGACAACCAAGAGTACCAATCTAGAAAGAGCAAATAAATGCCAACGTGAGCCCAATCAAGAAAGAAACGCCAACAGATCATTTGAGGTGCGATCTCTCTTTCTCATCGAACAGTTCGGTTGGATACATCACGCATCGAACACATGTAGTACCTGTTTTCGCCTAAAAACTTCTTCTGTACTAATTATATGCTGCTGTTAAAAAAAATAAGAGAAAAATGTAAAACTCACTCAGCTTGCTTTCTACTACAGAGGATGGACCCACGACCACGAATCGAGCGACCAGAAACCATGGCGAGACCTTCAAGCTTGCATCATCGACCCGTGTCTTCCTGACCGTCGTCAGTAGCAGCGGTAGACGACGTACGAGTTCCGGCGTGGCGGCCGTACGTGGCAGAGCATGAAGAGCACCAGGGCGATCATCATGGCCAGCAGGAACCCCTTGGGATCAAGCCCACCGGCGTCGCCTCCGCCGTCGTCGTCGCCGCCGTTGCACCCCATGCAGCAGCACGATCCCGATCCCATCGGCTTCACACGAGCGAGGAGCACCTTTTATTTTTTTTCCCGGGGAGATCGAGAGCTCGAGCTTCTTGTTTGAAGCTCCTGATTTCTCCTTGACTCCTGTGTTTGAGAGCGAGCGAGAGAGAGACGTGTGGAGAGGGAGCGAGGGACAGAGTTGCTTGGAGCGTGGAGAAAGGAGGCAAATGGTTTCTTGGGACGCAAAAGGAGTGGAGAGGATATACAATTCCCCTTGTTTACTACCATCCATGGGTGCAGGTCCAAGAAGAATAGGCCGGTGCAGAGACGGCAGGGTCCATGGGACGAGAGGCCCCACATGACAGAGGCCTGCACAGGGAAAACTCTTTGGGTTTCTTGTCTGTTGCGAAAGGGTTGAACTGAACTGTTCTTGGTTTTAACTTTGAATTGTTGTAGTGTGATGTCACTTTCAGTTGGATGGAATTCCACTTGATCATGTAATGGATGGTTTTTCTTCTCGTTTTCTTTACAGAGTCAGAGAATTGAATACTCTGCCTTGTGATTTCATTTTCGTATGGGCGATGGTGCAAGTTTGACCGGAAAATGAAATGCTTTGAGTTGCTTGTGCGCACGAGGACGCCCAAGTCTGTACTTGTTCTACGCTTGTTTGATTGTTCATTTGTACTGTAGCTCAAGGCTCCGAGACGCACGCGCCCAGCTTGACCTTAAAAGTTCAATGAAAGAAACTTGCTGCTGACAGTATTCCAAAACCACGCGTTGGAACCTACAGTACAGTGCAGTTCATACGGTGCACATAGTCTTTGTGAACTCATGAATCGAAATTCCCAGGTGATGCCAAGAACGGAGCAGACACAGATGTACACACTCACCAGTTCAATCCATACCAAAATTCATACGCCGGAACGACCTCCTCACGGTTGCTACTCAGCCGAGTCAAAACTGAAAACTATGCAAGGATGCTAATCGTTGAGACCAAGGAATTCAGTGAAGCTTGGGTACTTTGGCTCCCACCCAATCTCAGCCCGAGTTTTGGAGTTCTCCATCCTCTTCCCCAGTGGACCGTCAGTACCTGCAGTTAAAGAGGATTTCAGATTATGCACGAGACGCTATGCCTGTGCACTAAAGAGGACGAGGTAACTAAGAGCATGTTAAAGAATAACCAGTAAAGCCTTCAAACTTCGTTTCAAATTTTCCACTTCTGTTAACAGCGTCCATAATTTCTTGCCTGCAAAGTTATTTTTATCCTTTTTAATTATGCTAACCAAAAGAGTAACACAGCAGGGCAAAACTAACTTTACAGAACTAAGAAATTGGTGTCAACAAGAAGACTGAAGTGACCTGGAAAGAGGCTTATTGTCGCAGCCCAAACGGATTTGATTCCGCATTCTCTTATTCATGATCGCAATTGCAAGGGAAGCAGCATCCTGGCAATAAAATGGCATATAACCTCAGATAATAAAGGACAAGTTACAGTCACCACGGTCCATGAGATCAACGTGGAAAAGACCTTAAAGACCATGTAAAGATATCAAGAGTTGTAGAGGACCAAAGCATTTACAGGCATGCTTGGATCACATCAAACAATACTGTGGTCAAACTAATTAAGTGGCAGAAATAGTTGGATCTAATACGTAACAGATATCAAGTTTTAACATGCTTCATAGACTACAACAACGTAAGCTTCAGGATTTATAAGCTACACATAAAATCTGAAAACCTATGCTTTTGTATTTCATCAGTAGGTAAAACATGATGAATACCCTTACAAATAACAGGAATTTCTGCTCAGCGACTCTGATTGGACAAATGCAAGGCTATTAAAGAAATTATACAAACAAGATTTTGGATATGACACCAATAAGCTCAACCGATGTGCATCTGAGATAACTTTGTAGCTCATCTTACCTCATAGTGAATCTGGTTGATGATATGATCTGGCCGTGTGTCCAAAGTTCCTTTCCTCAACCAAAAAACATGAGCTCCTCTGTCTATCTTGTGTGTCCAAGTCAAGGGAAATGCTGTAGCAGTTTCATACTTTCATCCACAGTGATATATATTTCAAGAGTTTGTGTTCATAATGATTGCACTGGGAACAACAAATAAGCATTAGTTAAGGATATATAAAGTCCAGCTAGTCTGAGAACACAGCCTCCTGCCTCAAGAACAACATTTTCCACTTTTAGAAGTACATCAGTACGAGGGCTCCTGCCAATTGGCATTGACGGACAATCCTGTCCAACAAAAATTATATGGTTAATGCATCACAAAAGGAAAAAGGGACAAGCAAAAGCTTCAACAGAAGAGTAAAATATAGCTTGTTACATAACATGGTCTGTGATTTGTTTCAAATTTGCCAAACTTGCACTATCCAAATGAGCCAGAGAAATGTAGACACAAACATGATGCCTGCAGAATACAAGTCTGTCTCTAGTACCTCATTGCACATCATGTTGTCACTGCAGTCATACAGAGCAGTACTCGACGTAAACAGGAAAGATCCTTCGCCATTCCAATTTGACGCTGCCACTCTGCATGCATTTTTCTGAAATGAGGATACATCACTTGGCTAATCCATAATATACAACTTAATTAGTGTAAGAAAGATGAATGGTGGATTTATAACAGTCTTGCATGCCAAGAACGTTAAAATCCAATCAAGTAAATTATAAACGGTTATGCACAGGTGTGTTGACACTACATAAAAAACTAGCAATGCCCATCTATATGGTAATAATATGATTAACCAGCAAGTACGTTAGATTCTACAAATAGTGAAACACCCTTTTGATTCATTATAGGAGATAAACATAAATAAGAACTAAAAAAATTACAGAGCAACTACCAGACAAAAAATGCAGCATCTAGATTCCTTGGTGCCCACAGCCATCATTGCAAATTTGCAATCACATTGGCCCAACTGGTATTAATTAAGATATAGGATTCCATCAAATTTGATTGGGATATGAAATCCCAACCTGAACAGACTACACCCTAATTTTGTTTTAGAAGAGTCAATGTTTAATTTCACAAAAATGCGCTAGAAGAATACAGAGATCTAAAGAGCTTCGTGATTTCAATAAAAAATCAGGAGTAAGCCAAAGCCTTTATGATTAATATTAGCAGCGCACAAAGTATGCGAGAAAATATGGCACTAGTAGACTGAAATTTGTTGCATAAAATCATCGTTGTCGCTGTACCCATTACCTGACATCCCCAGGGTAATCATCAGAACCAGATGGAGGAGCACAGAAAATAACATGTGGGACCTTCTGAGAAATAGTGGAACCCTTCAGTGAGGGGATGATGCCAAGATCTGTTAACTCACTATGATGATTGGTGCTTGCAGTTTGGCCATAAACTTTGCAGCCTGGATGTACCTGCAGGACGAAAAGTACACTTAAAATTAGTTTTAACATATTACCTCTCCCAACAATTAGCCAGAAAAAAAAGCAGAAGGAAACATAAAAAGGACATGGAATTTTATAGGAGATAATATGAAGGCATTCTTTTTGTTGAAAACATGTAGCATTAGTTAGAAGCGGGTTACTTCAACAGGAATAAGGACTTTACATTAACAAATAGTTAGCAGTTCTCAAGTAGTTCTTCAGATGAATCATTTTTAATAGATTACTAGAAAAATACTGATTGATAGTTTTTCAATAACAATAGCATTGAAGTAACGCAGATATAAAACTGATTCGAATAGTATAATCAATGAGTTGATAAGTTAGTTCTTGTACAAGATTGCCAATAAGGTGACAGAGGAGCCAGATAAATACATCAGAATAGCTAGCAAAACCTTTTGCCACTTCTCAGCTACAATTCGTCCAAGCACACCAGGGCCCACGATCAGTAAATCATTCTGACCAACAACATCGGTGCCAGAGACCCCAGACCCTTTATCATGAGATATCCCTGGGATTAGCAAACACAAAAGAAAGCATCAGTCAATTGCAACCATCTTTGTGGACTTCTAGATTTGGAAAGAAAAAGAATCGCAGTTCAGTGTATGCATGTTAGATCTTTCAGTACGACGCAATGAATACAATTGCAACACAAATGCAAAAGGTAAACTTCACAGGCTATAATGTGCCAAGCTTAACCCCCTATTTTTTCGAACCTGCATTGACTACTTGAGGTATCTACAATGCAACTATTAACTAGTTGCTTCTAATAGATTAATGGGTACAGCACCGTTGTGGAGCATCAGCTTGGGACTGCTAGCTTCAAAACTTGGAGCCGCTCACCCACCCAACGCTGGAACAGAGTAGGAAAAAACAAGGTACAGACAAAAATGGAACTATCCGTTCCTCGGTTTCATCATTAGCAGTATGGTCAACATCATGAACAACTTATGCAAGCGAGACTGCCCCCTACAAACATGCACAGGAAAGTATAACCTGGCGCCCTAAAACCAGCTCTACTCACAATTTGTTACTTCCAGCATAGGACATGGGTGTACACATGTACACTCGATAATTTTTGCAAACAATATCGACGCTAATTAGGTAATATATTGTAACTATCACCTTGGTGCGATCCGAATACAAATAGCTTACTTTGGGATTCTCCGTTACGCACAGCAGGAGGGGAAGAGAAAGGGAGAGCATACCTGGTGGACGCTCGTCGCTGGCGACTGCAAAGGACGAACAGCGCCGCCGCTCGACCAAGCGAGATTGAGAGAGAAGGGAACGGGTGGTAGAAATAGATGCGCCCGCTGAGCCGTGCGGGTCTCCGCGGCAGTGAAGCCGGCGCCCGGCGGCGAAAGGAAGAACTGGGGCGCGAGGGGAGAGGCGGGGCCGCCGACAATCGAGCTTGGCCGAGGGGAGCGGCGGCAATGGATGGAGGAGGGCCATTGCAACTGATGAGATTGCATCACTCTCCCTTCATCTCTGCCACCAAATCGAAAACGATGGTTCTCAGAAAAAAAACCGAAAACGATGGTTGTGGGACCATCTGTCAGTCATACCTTCTCTTTCTTCCACTTGCCATCGGCCCTCACGGCGCTGATAAATTACTCTCTCGTCCGAAAAAAATATAATTCTCGCGTTGCATTGAGGCAATCTATCTTAGTTTTAACCAAACATATAAAAGTATTATTTTTATGATACAGAACCATTAAGGCCTCGTTTGGAACAAAGGTTTCTCGTAGGAAAAGTGGAGGAAACCAAAACGGAGGAAAGGAAGATGTCCAGCGCGTTTGGAACAAAAGGAAATGAGTGAACCCTTTCCTCTTAAATCCTGTAGCAACAACACGTTTTCACAGGAATGAAAACATCCGTTCTCATCTCTGTTTTTTCAGTTCCTTCGCAGAGCGCGGAAGCGGCCAGCACCTATGCAGTTAAGCACGTCTTGATTGGGATGAGATTAGCGTTCTGCATCCAACGGAAGGCGAATTAATTATTTGCGGCCAGGAGTTGTGGACCAGCTGGTGCCACGCTTCAGAGTAAAACTGATTTTTTTTTCTTTGCGGGAAAGAGTAAAAATGAAATTAAAATATTAAAATCGCCCTTTCATGTTGTCAAATAATCTAAGTATTCGCTTGTTTAACCTATTCCAATGTTTCAAAGATTCATGTTAGTTTCCTGTGTTCCAAACACCTTCTTTTCATTTCCTGTGCCTCTGTTTTCTTACAACACCTCGACCTCATTCCTGTATTTTTTTTCCAATACCTTTATTTTGTATTCCTCCGTTCCAAACAGACGCTAAACTTGTGATGAAATATATTTTCCATACCATATATATAGAGTTATAAACGTTAATAATATTTTCTATCCCTCCGTTCCATATAAGACGTTTTAACTATTTTATATTCATATTATATACATAGATACTGTTTAGATGTATAATAAATATATTTATGTACATAGAAATACCAAAACAACCACATGTTGAAACAAATGGATTATAAGGTTTGTCAAATATAAGAAAGTTTTACTTAATTTAAACCTAAAAATGTTTTTTTAAAGGTGACATCAGAGACCACAGCGGCGGCGGATATGGCCAGCTATTATTCTTGTCCCTGAGGCGCAGCGACGGGGCGGTTCGCGGCAGGGGCTAGAAGCTAGATGGCAGGAGGCTGCAGTGGCGGCTGACATCTCGTCTGTCGGCGGTGACAAGTCGGCGTTAGTGTACCGGTGACGAAGGACATCTCATGAACCGGGGGCTCCAGACGTTAGAGCAACTCCAACAGATTATCTTAGGGTGTGTTTAGATTGAGGAAGGATTCTTTAAAAATACACTGTTTACCAAAAATACACTGATGAATAGTGTTCTTTGAGTAGGGGGAGGAGATGAATAGTGTCTTTTCTGGAGAACTAAACGCACCCTTAATAGCTTTGGATAGATAAAAATAGGAAAGAGCGACAAAAATTAAGTTCCAACAGAATAGCGCTTCCCGCCGAACCACTGCCGTTCGCCATCAGCCTTCCCGCGCGCTTCCTCCCCTTCCCGCGCGCCGCTCCCGTACTTGTGCCGACGACGTTCCCGCGCCAACGCCGCCCTCGCGCCGGCGACATCGCAGCGCCCTACTGCCCCCATGTCAGTGCATCTCCCGCTCTCCGCCGGCGTGGACCCCGCGTCCTGCCGTGTGGCCCGAGGCGAGCGGGGCGCCCCGTACAGGTCGACAGCGGTGAGCGGCGGTGAATTGACGGATGCGGCGCTTCCCGCGGCGACGGCGGAGGCAAATCGACGGCTGCGTCGCTAAACCGCGTCGGCGCCAACGAGTGGGCAGTACGAGTTGGGGCGGTGCTTCGCACGGCGGCGGGGAATCGACGACTGCAGCAGCGAATCGACGGCGACGGGAAGGCAGTCGGCCTCAGAGACGTAGTGCTACTACGGGCCGCCGCCGGCGCTCCGCCGCTGGAGCGCAGCGAGAAGGCGAGGTCCGAGGGACGCAGGAAAAAAAACAATGGCACCTGACTGGAACAGGTAGCAACGATGGCGGCAGGGGCAGCAGGAAGCAGCGATGGGAGCAGCCATCGGGATTTCACGGCGGCTGCGAAATTACGGCAGCAAGCAATCGGCAGCGAGCAGGGAGCAGCGAAGCGGTTCCCTCTGTAGTGTCAATGGATAAAGCAAAAAAAAATGCATATAAAGAGACTCATATAGCTATTCTGTTGGAGTGTGCAGTAATTTGGAGAGAATCTTTGCGAAGTGAATAGCTAAATGAAAATATACAGAGTAAGATTTAACTAGACTCTTGGAGTTGCTCTTAGAAGGAAATAAGATAGGAATTCCAGGAAGCGATTGAGCCCTTTGCTACAAAGGGCCCAACTGGGCCTGGTTCTGTTTGCAAATTTATATCAGGAAAAGTAATAGGAAGTTTCTCTGGTACATAATGTTACTTATCCAATTTCTTTTTTGTTATTGAACATTTTGTTACAATTATCGAGAGAGACCAACAGAGTTTGAGATAGGGCATTCACTATTGAGCATTATATTTGTAAAGAACATGTGAGGGTAGATGGTAGAGGCGATGGAAACAATTAAGTATTGGTCTTGGAATCGATGAGATGGTACAATGCTTCCATGAGTTGAAAAAAAAAAAACTCTATGGAGGGACATGTGCCACACGCCCACACCACATGCAGTGCTTTACATGATATAACAGAAGGGGAAAAAAAGATAGCCTAAAGCTGCAGTATAACTGTACGAGCAAACCAACATTTCACTTCCAAATCGGCCATCATGCTTCATATGTTTTATGTACCGGTGTTCATCTTAGAATCACAAGGATTTACCGACATCCCATCATCCCATGAAAGTTAGAGATTGCTGAGACCAAGGAACTCTGTGAAACTCGGATACTTGGGCTGCCATCCGATCTCAGCCCGGGTTTTGGAATTCTCCATCCTCTTCCCCAGTGGACCGTCAGTTCCTACAGCATGCAAAATTAAAAGGGAGACACGGCCATATTTATTATTAACGCAAAATGTTTGCTTGAGAATTCTGTAAAGCAGCAGCTAATGCTAGTAGGTAACTGACTAACCCGTGAAGCCCTGAAACTCCGTCTCAAATTTCCCGCTTCTGTTGACACGGTCCATAATCTCTTGCCTGCACAAAGATACATAATCTCAGCACACATGAATTTGCAGCAAAATCATCTCTCGTATGCAGAAAGGGAGCTGAAGAACCTGGATAGAGGCTCATTGTCACAGCCCACGAAAATGCGGCTGCGTAATCTCTTTTTCATGATGGCAATTGCAAGGGAGGCTGCATCCTGTAAATAACACAAGAAATTCATGAAACGACTCATGGTTACTAGTAAACCCGCCTGACATAAATCAGATACAGATAATCAACAAGAGAATCTATCCATCTCACTAAAATGTTTAATCCGTTTATTTAGAAAAAGAAAACTTATTATCTACAGTATAAATGCATTTTTCTTTAGTTATCGATTTGCTTGCACCGGGGAATCATACACAAATTAACACTCAATAGTAAATGTTGCATTTAAGGCTTTGCTCTAAATTGGAAAATATAGATTAGAATGACCCAAAACATCTAATGTAGAAATTACAATACACTCATCCATGTTATAATACCAACACACACAAAAACAGCTGCTCTTACTTCATAATGTATCAGATTGAGTATATGATCAGGACGTGCATCCAAGGTTCCTTTGGATAACCAGTAAACATGAGGACCTCGATCCGATTTGTGTTGGAAGTCAAGGAATATTGCATCAATTCTGCCGATTGTAACGTAGTAGCCCTAGGGCAAAGTATATCGAAGTAACTAGATTCCCCAAAGTTGGAATTGATATTAAAAGAAGACATGCTGGTGAGGATATGTAAAGTCCTACTAGCCTGAGAACACAGCCTCCTTCCTCAAGGACAACATTTTCAGCTTTTAGAAGGACATCTGTACGAGGGCTTTGACCAATCGGTACACAAGGAGAATCCTATACAAGCAGAAAAGATGATGAAGGTTAAATGAAATCAACAAAGCTTGACTGGTACAGGAACATTGTCATAAAGCACAAGCAAATATAATGGATTCTGTAAACTGGATCAACATTAAAAAATGTAACCACCATTGAACAGAATATTCCTAGAATGGAACCGGCTCCTTTTTCTTGTTCCATAGTTTACAATTTTCAGAATGAGTTTTTGGAAGTTTCTGTTTAGAATAGAAAGTCATATTTCTACTACCAAAAAAAAAGCGAAAGAATGTCTTAGAAAACTCTTCTATTTGATGCATATGATATAAAGCACAGAGTAATAAAATAATATAATACCTCGCTACAGAATCCATTGTCACTGCAGTCATACACGGCAGTACTCGAGGTGAACAGGAAAGAGCCTTCTCCATTCCAATTCGAAGCTGCTACTCTGCATATGTCTTCTGAAATAAGGTTTACATGTCCAATGGAATTGAATTATAAGAGGATCTAGACTTATGGCAAGTACACTTTGATCATTCATCAATACTTTTATACAATTCCATCGCCTGAAAACAGCACTCCTTTCAGTCAACGAGTTCAGGAGATAGGATTTTTAGGGTCTGGTGATGCTCTGCTGCCGGGGTTAGAGAGATGCCGGACTAGCAGGCCAGCCAAATCACAGGCAGCAGACGATCACTGGTTAAGAAGAGCCAGTTTGTGGATGGTGGGGGTGCCGGATTAGCTAGGTTAGAGTGTGTGGATCTGGTGGCAGGGGGACACCCTGCAAAGAAGGAAAATGCTGGCTAGAGGCGGAGCCATTTGAGGGTTGATCTGTTTTCTCACACAGGTCGAGAAAACTCCCAAACCCCTGCCCCACCCTTACACAGCGGCACCATATCCCGTGTGAGATGATCAATGACCTGGGCTGGGCCTTAGACCTGTGCTTTGGCGTAGCACAGATGAGTAGAAGATAGCAGCATCAACCAAAACACTGATGAACACAGACGATTTTCGAGCTAGACAACTAGTATCATCCATATATTTTTTAGTTTGGGGAATCATCTATCAAAGAGAAAAGGTTGCTTCATTGATCAATACTCGTGAAAATCCTGCCAATCAAAGGAGAATTAGTGATCTTCATTGTTGGCAGACATGTTACCTCCGATGGCTTTTGCAGCACGGCAGTTTCCTGACAATCTCCTGTCCTTTAAGATAAAACTGTCTCAAAGGGCCAAATATATTTTAACAAGATGCTTGCGTAAGAGCCACTCCCAATGTTATTTTTCTCTAGCTTTTGTGGTGAAACAGGATTGATAGCAGTTTCCTGGTTTCTCTGTTCTATTGTGAATATTCATATTATAGATCACAATGGCGAAATTTGTCCTATGATGATGGGTATGGTGTTGTGATATATATACCTAATCCTTAATTGCAGGCAAAGCCCCGAACACATTTGATTGCTTATGTTGATTCATTCATGCAACATCACAAAGCATTGCCAGATTATTAAGAACACTCATATTCATGTGCAAATTTAGCTAAAGGATAAATAAAATTAAACAAAAGAATAAATGGCCAAAGCCTTACAATTCCAAGTTATAGTACAATTTTACAAGCACCTAAGCATATGCCTAAAAGCCAGCCATGCATTAGCATTACAACTTAAAATATGGAGCTTACATCAATTCTTTTGATGAAGAGAAAATCAGAGTATGTTCTTGACTGAACACAGAAAGAACAAAAGGAGCCAACCATAATTGCAAGCTTACAGTCATTTACCTCAGATCCCCTGCATAATCTTCAGAACGGTACGGTGGAGCACAGAAAATAACATATGGAAATTTTGGACCCGGTATAGACCCCTTCAAGGATGGAACGATGCCAAGTTTAGTTAATTCACTGTGATGATCTGTGGTTGTGGTCTGTCCATAAACCTTGGAACCTGGATGTTCCTACAAGGCAAGCTCTTAATCAGACTAAGCTTCACAGTATTTGACAGTGAAGAAATTTACATTTACAAATTACAAATGGTATTTTGATGGTGAGAAGATATCACAAGGATACTACTCCATTGCAAAGAACATCAGTTGCTATTGTCAAAACCATAGTATGTCGGTGGTAAACTGGTAGTCTGGTACTCCACTATGCCACTAAAGAAATGTTAGCAGAGTTGAAATATAAATGATTGATTGTTATTTATAATTTTTTGGAGTGACTTCTAGTTAGTCGCCTCAAAACAAAATTTCAGCCACTCCATCCTGCCATTTAGATCAATCAATATCTGAGTATCTGACTGCTTACAAGTGTTACTTCTAGGGAAAAGTCTATTTTTCACCCTTCAACTGTTATAAAAGTCTGATTTTCAACCTCAAACTACAAAACCGGATACTAAAGGCCCTCCAACTATCCAAATCATGCAAAACTAGCTCTTTAGGTGGTTTTAAGGCTGGTTTTGTATTTCTTTAGAAATAGCATAAATATTATTTAAACTTTAAAAAACCATAACTAATTTATTTTGGACCCAAAAAATATTAAATCAGTGCCAAAAAATCTCTTAAAATGTGACCAACCTATTGGCACACCATTTAATGTTATTTGGGTATTATATATTTATATTACTAGTGTCTTATTGTTTTTATAAAAAATAATTAGAATAAAAATAAATAATATGCAAATAACTTCTAATGGTGTACCAACATGTAGGTCCCATTTTTAGAAAAACATTTGCAGCAGATTCTAATTTTTGTAGTTCAAAATAAATTAGTTACGATTTTTTAAATTCAAAATTATTTTTTAATTTTTTCGGAAAATACAAAACCACCTTCAAAACCACCCAAATGGCCAATTTTGCACGGTTTGGATAGTTGGAGGGCTTTCAGTGTCCGGTTCTGTAGTTGTGGGTTGAAAATCAGACTTTTGTAATAGTTGGGGGTGAAAAATAGACTTTTCCCTTATTTCTGTATACACGCTAGTTCAGGATTACGTTATCCTTTTCACGACACTGTAATTTTAGGCCAGTCTTAACGTGGTTTCATCAAGAGTATCATAGGCATTAAAACATATGCCACATCAGTATTTTTCTATTTTTTATAACTGTTCACTAAGATCGGCCTTAGGTGACTCTGGGTGATAAAAAAAATAGTCAAACGACATACTTTTTTTTATAACTCGCGGACTTTGTCGGAATATGACACATTTTGGGTTCGTAATATGGGAACTCGTAGATGCTTAAAGCTATTCGATACCTCGTTGCAAGTTGTTAACGAGTTACAGACGACGTAACACTGCGCTCAACAGAGAATAAGATCGATAGTTTATCTCAGGTGCATTCAGTGGTAACCTGTCTCCACATCTCAGCGACGATCCGGCCAAGCACGCCAGGTCCAACGATTAGTAGGTCGCTGTGCCCGATGGTCTCCAACGAGAGAGCCCTGACCCCCGTGGCATCCGAAACTCCTATGATCACGCAACGGAAAAAAATGAACGGCCACAGAAAAACGAATAAACGGGAGTCAGTAAATCGCGAAAATTTCGGGCAAAGATAACATCCGCGCGAACTGATGGCAACGCCGCAGCGGCATTGAGTGGACGGCGGGTTTACCGGTTGCGGGGGACGAGGAATCGGCGGAGGCAGACATCGCGGCGTGGCGGCGCGGGCGGCGGGAGGCGCTGACGCTCGGGCTTGGAACGGGGCGAGGGGCAAAGCGGGTGGAGCAGGAGGAGGCAGCAGGTACGGTAGCGTGGAGATAGGGAAGCGGCGGCCTTTGACTGGTGGGAGTGGAGTTGGAGAGGACGAGGTCGTGGTAATGGTAATGGCGCCGCTCCGCCCACGTCGATGGCGTGGGGCGTCACGTTAGGGGATATTTAACTTTTTGCCATCGCTCTGCAGGGCAACTCCCGTATTGCCAACTTTAGGGGGCATCTATATTTTTTGTCAACGGTGGGAGAGGATCTCCTATAACTTTGCATTTTCAGCGATTTTGGCACTCGTGGCAGGCCAGGTCACCCATCCAGCGTGGCAAGGCAATAGGAAAAGACGTCCTTGCCCCTGCCTTATCGTTTAACCCACCGCTCCCCACCGCTCACGGGCGCTCCTCCCCTCCAGTTGCCTTTCTTTTTTCCCCTCTCTTCTCTCGTCGCCGTCTGCTCTCGTCTCCTAGGTCGACGACGCCGGAGGTCGCACCAATCAATCAGTGGGTCTTGATGCATCGAGGTCTTCCTCATCTTGCTGGAGGTCACACCAATCAATCCAGTCTCCTTGCCCACCGCGGATGACAACTCCTGTGCCCTCAGCGCACTACTTCACGAACATGTTGATGCCATGGCGCGGCGAGACATGGCGCAATGAGGCAGTGGACCTCCGGCGTCGTCGACCTAGGAGACGAGAGCAGACGGCGACGAGAGAAGAGAGGGGAAAAAAGAAAGGCAACTGGAGGGGAGGAGCGCCCGTGAGCGGTGGGGAGCGGTGGGTTAAACGATAAGGCAGGGGCAAGGACGTCTTTTCCCATTGCCTTGCCACGCTGGATGGGTGACCTGGCCTGCCACGAGTGCCAAAATCGCTGAAAATGGCAAAGTTATAGGAGATCCTCTCCCACCGTTGGCAAATATGTAGATGCCCCCCTAAAGTTGGCAATACGGGAGTTGCCCTGCAGAGCGATGGCAAAAAGTTAAATATCCCTCACGTTAGGGGACGCTGTGGAAAAAGACCGAGGGGACGGGGCACGTTTTGTACACGCCGTTTCCCGTTTCGATCTACTGGCTTACGTTATCCGTTGGCCAGGAGTCTCATGATCTCAACCGTTCGTCCACAATAAACGGCCATACTTGCTCCATTTATATATAAAAAAACGGCCTTATATTACTTGCTCCAGCATTTCACTTCCTCGGTCCTATAGAACGTCCACTCAAACTTTGCTCATAATTTATGTTTTTAGCGACCATGCCTTAGCACATATTTCGTTAAAAAGAGATAAAAAAAATACAATACCTCAAACATGGTAATGGGGAATGACTGTGAGAAAGTACCAAAGTTCATGAAAAGGTGGTAATTAAAAAATGACAGGTTTGCGACCTAAACAGAAACCAAATTGGTAAACATATTTAAAATCATGAACAGTACTAGAGATATTACGTTACTAGACATTCTGCTTTCGTAGTTGAAAGGGCAAAAAAACGTCGTCCTGGGTGTTTTTTGACGAATTAGCGATGAAATTGTGGCCGTCGCCTAACGAGCGACAAGAAAAGTCCACAACGACGTAACGGGTGAAAACATCGCAAAAGAGGTTTGTTCAGCATCGAAAAACTCTTCATCGCTAGCAGTTGTCGTGCCGCCATCCACGTACCGTTTGCGACGTCAACTGGACGTTAGCGCAGACGTGCCGTTAGCGGCGTGAACGTCCCGTTAGGCTACGTGTCTCTTTTCAATCAGTCCACGTGTCTTCATGTGATAGGTTCGCATTCCGTTTTCTCATTGGTCCACGCGGCTTCTAGGGCAGGGGCACGTGTCAGCTTTCGTTTAGTCCACGTGTCGCCTGAACACTGGTTAGTAAACGTGTTCCAATTGGTCTACGTTTCCTCTTCTCATAAATCCACGTGTCTGTTTTCACTTGGTCCTCATGCCTTTTCCTGATTGGTCCACGTGGCGTTGGGCACCTATAGACGTGTCCGTTTTCAATTGGTCGACGTGTCATCCTCTAAATGGTTAACTCTCCTTTTCCCATTGGACCACGTGTCCTTTTCTAATTCAACCATTTGTCCCAAAGCGCCGGCATACATATTTGATTTCTATTGGTCCACGTG
Organism: Digitaria exilis; assembly: GCA_015342445.1. NCBI lineage: Eukaryota > Viridiplantae > Streptophyta > Magnoliopsida > Poales > Poaceae > Digitaria > Digitaria exilis. Next base: position 331,587 of record JACEFO010002165.1, read on the forward strand.
CCATCCTCTCATTGGTTAATTCTCCTTTTCCCCATTGGACCATGTGGCACTTGGATCCACATGCCTTTCTTAGGACACGTGTCAGTATCATAAGCTCGCACTAGCAATTTATATTACAGAAGATTTCAAATAGTAGTAGGTTCATACATCAAGAGTTCACAACAAAATAATAGCTCAACACACAGAATCATTGCGGAGAAGGTGATAGTTCCACACACAAACAGAGGATCAGGGCTCAGGAGTGACACCATTGACACTCTGGTTGTTTGACAACAATCTCCAGACCTGTTCCTGTTACGATTTCAGCATCAGGAAGTCAGACTTTGTTCTCTCATTATCCTTCTTCAGTACATCCATTTGTGTTTGGAGGGCAGTAGAACATTCTTTTTCAGCAGCAAGTTGAGAATGGAACACATCTTCACTAGATGAACGAGACCTGTAGGAGCACTCAGCTATACCGACATTCTTTAAGAAGGTGCCGTTGGAGCTGTCTTGCGAGAGGACCTTGTTAACAACCTCAGCACTAGTCAATGGTGGTGTCCCAGCAGCAATAGCTTTTGCCCACACAGCCTGCATTGACTCCTAAAAACTCCAAAGGACGGAATTGAAAGATTACAGTAAAAAGAAGGGTTGTATCAAACGAAATCTGGGACAAGCATGTACATTGACTTACAAGTGTCTCTCTAGTCGCGTCACTAATAACATTATGCCTGTTGGTATGGCAGACCGTGAAGGCTTCCACTGCATCAAGTTCTTCGTTAGCTTGTTCTCGGCCATCAGCGTCCTCAGCCTGGGTCTGAGGCTTGTTCTGCAACTGGTGTACCAAAAATGGTGGTCAGACACAGCACAAATCTAATAGCATTAGAAAGACTACGAGATGGTTTCAAGTAGTGGGTACCAAATATATCTTCCAAATATATTTTCTCAAACATCACAATCAAGCAGACAGATTAACTGATGTACACCGACCTAGACGGGTAGAAACAAAGCCCAACATCTCTCGGGAAAAGGTCCAATCACCCCAAAAGATTGCGTCTCTTGAACCATTCTCCACCGAGACGTGCATGTTCTGTGATCGACACTCGCCGGCGTGAGGCACCCCATGTGCAACCCGCCGACAGTTGGCGCGCCAGGTAGGGGCCTGCGCACGTCTTTATCCTCGCCGACACCCGGTGCGAGATGGCTGGTCTCTGTGACCGTCAGTTGAGGCTGGGCGCGACCATCCGCTTTGGCAGCCTCGAGTTCGTCGTGGAGGCGCCGCCGGCAGCACACGGTGGCAAGCCATGCCTCGCCCTCGTCAATGACTCAGGCCGCATGGCCTCACCCGCGGGACAAGTCCTACGGGGTGGCCAGGCGGCGCTCTCGGCCAAGAGTGTGAAAGAGACGGCCACACACGCCGTAAGCACCAGCTCTCGGAGCCCAATCACGATGTCTAGGGTGGGACGTGAACGAATCATGCACCACCCCTACAGCTGCGACAATTCAGCGTCAACGCTCCGAGCAAAGTGTTAAGGTCCCCCTTCGTCATGCGGCCCAGAAGGCCAACTGGCTGGGAAGGCCGACGCACGCGCACTGAAAAGTGAGGCATCAACTCTCCCTTTCGGCCTGAAGAACGCGTCATAAGTATTCTCTGAGTTGGCACGACGACAGGCATGGAAAGGCCTCGAAAGGGCGCACACCAAGGTGCGCCTTTTGAGGTACGAGGGCTTCTTGGGACGTTACGTGGCCCCAGATGCCATGCTCGGTTTATGCGAACCTTGTCAAGAACGGGATCTGGGGATACACCACTCCCAGGGGCAGGTGAGCGTTGCCCCATGCGGGAATGTTTCACCATCGTCCTCCCGGACGACTTGACAAATGGAGCAAACGGAGACTAACCCCGGAGCATATCGCGGCGAAGCGACAAGAGTTGGAAGATGTGCGACTGACCCTCGAGCTCGAGCAGGCCCCACTGGATGCAAATCTGGAGCCAAGGGCCCGAGCGCGAGCATGAGAGGTGGGTCAGCGAATCGAGACCAACGCCGACGGCTACCCGCTGTTCGACCGAGCATGCCAGTGCATAGCCGCGGCAACGTTGCTTACCAGACAGCTGCCTTAGCCGTCGACACCCGAGGAGCGTCGGGTCTAGAATGGACTAAAAACGCTTCTCGAGCGTGCTGTGGTGCAGCAGGCAGAAAGCTCCGCCGAAAGGAGATAGCACTCCGGGGTTGGTGCCGGATCTTCACGGTCACCCAGCCCCATCGACAAGAAGAAGCCGGCCGACGGCTCGCGTCGGAACGCCCTGGCCGCAGACACCGCGAAGGTCCAAGACTGGTTGGGCCCCGATCGCGACGTAGGACACACCCTCGAGGCTCGGTGGCGGGATCGGTCAGAAGAACCGGATGACCGTGTCCCGTGTGTTAGGCACCGCCGGCGCGAGGTGCATGCCGAGGCGGAGGAGGACTGGGATTCGAGCACCGACTCCGATTGCCTCGGCCCAGCTGCTTTCCCTTGTGAGATCCATACCGCGTCGATTCCTCCATGGTTCCGCCTCCCCACCAACTTCAACAAGTACGATGGGGAGACGGACCCATCGGTCTGGCTGGACGACTTTTGGCTCACGTGCCGGGCGGGGGGGGGCTTCAATGACAAGGTCATCATACGCAACCTCCCCCTGTAATTGGCGGAACCGGGCCACGCATGGCTCGAGCGCCTGCCAAATGGGAAGATTCGAAGCTGGGCAGACTTGAGGATTACCTTCGTCGAGAACTTCCAGGGCATGTGCGCCCGTCCAGGCAAGGTCTGGGACCTCAAGAGATGCAAGTAGAAGCCCAGGGAGACCCTGCGATAGTACCTACACCACTTCTCCCAGCAGTACAACAACCTCCCCAACGCCACCGACGCCGACGCCATTGCGGCACTGATGGGGGGCACCACGTGCCGAATCTTTGTCAATCGGATCGGCAAGGAGTGCCCGAAGACAATCAAGGAGGTCCTCGACATGGCCACCGAAGAAGCGCAAGGAGAGGAAGCCGAGCTGGCGCATTTCCCCGAAGATGGGGGAAAAGGAAGACCCAAGGGGCGCGACGAACCAGCCGACGAGGCAGGTCCGTCAGACTGTCCCGAGAAGAAGAAGACGAAGAAGAAGAACAAAGAAAGGAGGGTCGAAATCGTTGCTGTCGCAGACCCCAAGCCCTCCCGACCCCAGGGACGGGCGACTCAGAGTCAGCGGCGGGATGACCGACCCCAAGGGCGACGACTCACAGAGGGTCAGACCCCTGACTACTTCGAGCAGTTACTCGATGGGCCATGCCCAAACCATGCGACCCTGGTCAAACACAAGTACCGCGAGTGCGGCCTCATAAGGAAGTTCCTCATGGGGAGGTTGGATGGAGTAAGCCCGAACCCCCAACCGTAGGGGAAGGGCACGGGGGGCGACAAATTCCCTGAACCCGACGAGGGCCTCATGATCTTCGGCGGACCAGAGGCACAGGCATCGAAGCGACGTACCAAGCTGATGGAGCGCGACGTGTTCGCGGTTTATTTAACCGAGCAGGAGTACCTCCGGTGGTCCGAAGCTTCGCTCACACCAAAAGTACGTCCCACACCCAGGGATGCTCCCGCTCGTCGTGGCTCAAATAATCGGGAAGAAGCGCATCTCTATGGTGTTGATGGACGAAGGGAGTCGCGTCAACATACTGTACGCAAGCATGCTCGACGCCCTGGGTATCCCACGATCCGACGTCCGGCCGGAACGGGCTCCCTTTTACGGAGTTGTCCCAGGAAAGGAGGTCATCCCATTGGGTCAAATCACCCTTCCGGTCACCTTTGGAGACCGCGACAACTTCCGCACCAAGACACTCTACTTCGAGGTGGTTGATTTCGACGGCTCCTACCACGCCATCCTGCGAAGGCCATGCTACGCGAAGTTCATGGCCGTCCCAAACTACGTCTACCTCAAGCTCAAGTTGCCGGGCCCCAACGACATCATCGTGGTGGGAACATCACCTCAGGTGACGTACGAATGCGAGAAGGAAAGCTGCGCACTGGCGGCGGCGCTCGTAGCATTTCAGCAGCTTGCCAAGGCCAAGGTGGCCAAGGAACTCACCGTCTCTCAAGCGGCGATCGACGCCGTTGGAGAGCTGGCTTCGGTTTGCATGGACCAGGAGGGACGCGCCGCCCAAGGCAACGACGGCCCCGCACGCAAGAAGATGGCGCTCGAGCCGGAGTCCGAGAGGCAGTTCCAACCATCTAGCGACACCAAGAAGGTGGTGCTCGACCCCCAAGGCTCCGGGAGTAAGACTGTCATCATCTCCTCCACTCTAACAGACAAATAGGAAAGCGCGCTCGTTGACTGTCTTCGGACGAACATCGGCATGTTCGCATGGGTCCCCACAGACATGCCAGGAATCCACCGGGAAGTCGCCGAGCATTCCCTGGACATTCGTCAAGGCGCAAAGCCAGTCAGGCAGCCCACGAGACGCTGCAACGAGTTCAAGCGGAAGATCATCATCGAGGAGGTAGCCAAGTTGTTGGATGCGGGATTCATTAGGGAAGTTCAATACCCAGAGTGGCTGGCAAATCCTGTACTCGTCGAGAAAAAGAATGGGAAGTGGAGGATGTGTATCGATTACACTAGTCTCAATAAAGCTTGTGAAAAGCCCTCGCATCGATCTGGTCATTGACTCCACAGCAGGGTGTAAAGCCCTATGTTTCCTTGACGCCTATTATGGGTACCACCACATTGCGCTCAAAGAATCCGATCAACTGGCCACCTCTTTCGTGACCCCGTGTGGCGTGTTTTGTTATACCACAATGGCCTTCGGTCTAAAGAATGCTGGTGCAACGTTCCAGCGCTGCATGAACCAGTGTTTAGGTGACCTCGTCGGGCGGACCATCGAGGTATACGTGGACGACATCGTAGTTAAGTCCAAACGAGCCGACGATCTAGTGCAAGACTTGGAAGCGACGTTCGACCGCCTGCGGGCGAACCGCGTCAAGCTCAACCCGGAGAAGTGCGTGTTTGGGGTTTCGAAAGGCCCCCTTCTGGGATTCGTGGTCTCCGGCAAGCTCAACCTGGCAGAACACCAAGGTTCGCTTTGCCCACCTCGCGCCCGAGCTCAAGGGCTCGGGGGCTCGGGGCAAAACCAACCAAAACCCACTATCAAAAGGAAGGATAACCCCACAATGCTATCTCAGTGGCGCCCCTCAACCAGTTTGCAAAGAAACTGGAAGACAGACACCATTCAGGGGCTGGCAGGGGGTATAATCACAAAGAAGTCCAGAAGCCCACGCGTACGGGGTCAAAAAGGCGACAAAAGAAAAGCAGAGAAGCAGAAAGTAAGCTAATTATTACAAATATTCAAAATACGAGAGCCCCATCAAGCGGAGCTCCCCCCCAGGTTCAAGAGTTTAACCCCTCTACGTGAGGGCACGGCAATATCAAGCAGACAGACAAAATAACAAAGATAAATTTCGAGGGCCTGGCTGGGGTCGGTGCCGTCCACCGGGTTGCCTTGTGCGTCAGATGTGGGCACCAAACCGTTGGCAAACTGCTCGGCCGGCGCTTGGACCTCCATGGCCAGGACGTCCAGGGCTTCCTAAGTGAACTCGTCGGGGAAGCCGGTTGCCATCCTGTCTAAGCGGATCCCATCGTAATGGGAGCGTACCAACGTGAAGGCTTCCATGACGCCGTGCACCAGTGACTGCTTTAAGAGGGCCCCGATGTGTTGGGGGACACGGTCAAGCTCTTCAGAAAGGCACGCGGGGTCACCACTCATCGGCACCTCGAGCGCCTCCATCACCGCGACAACCACGGTGCGTAGTTCCCTGCAACACTCTGCCACCCCGGTGAAGGTCTCCTGGGAGCCGCTCGACGTCCTCCGACAGAGGAAACTCGAGCCGCATCAGGACCGCCCCCGCCACGTCACGCAGCATCCCGAAGCGCGACATCAGCATGTTCCGATGGGAAATCCCATCCTCCACGCGAGACTTGAGCGCTGCCCAGATGAAGAGAAGGGTCAAGCCCGCGACGACATGCATAAAGGGAAGATCGGATCAAGGAGCGGAAATGATCGAAGGAACCGTACCATCAACTTCCGCGGCCTTCTCCTCCACGGACTTGTGCGTCACCGCGAGGGCGGACTCCAGGACTTCGATCTGCTGGGCGGATGCCTGCGCCTCGGTGCGGAGATCGGCGACAAGCTGCCCTAGCTGGGCACTCACACCCTCGGTGCCCTCCTTCCCCGTCACAGCCTGGTCGCGCTCCGCCTGGGTGTGGATGCACGCCCGAACTGCCGTGGCCCTCTCCTCTCTCAGAGTGTCGACTTGGGCGCGAAACTTTGAGGGACCAGCGTACAGTGTCACAACCAAGCGAGTATGAAGGACATGAAGAAAGAAGCAAGGCTGGTGGATGCATACCGTTGCGGGTGTCGGCGACATGAGAGCGGAGACCGTCAAGCTCGGTGTTCAGCGCGGCGAGCGCCTCCCGGTGCGCCGAAGTCTGGTCTGCCAGTGCTCGCTCTAGCTCCAAGATACGACGGGCACTGCCTGCAGCCTCGTCACGTGCGCTAGCCTCAGCATCCCTGGCCGCGAGGGCAGTCTCCCAAGCACGGCGAGCCTGGTTGATGGCCTCCTCCTTGACGCTCTGGGTCTGGGAGAGCACCAGCAGCATGGACTGCGTTGGCCAGACAACCAATACAAGTCACAAATGAAGGTGAACCAAGGAAGCAATTGTACGCTAAACTAGGACAAGAGAAATGAGTGAGCCACGTACCCGACTGGAGTGAATCACCGCGGTGCGAAGCGTCGACGCCATCTCCAGGTGTGCAGCAGGGAAGGTGGCCATCCGCTGAAGACTCTCCAGCTAGGTGTTCACCTGCATGACTTGTGCAGGGTTGAACACAGGCTCGCCCAATGAGGACGGGGCCTCGCCGCGCCGGTCACCGGACCCGGAGGTCCCCGCGGGCAGGTTGGAGGACAACGGCGCTAGGACTGACACCAGCGAGAGGGATGGGTAGGGCCGCGGGGGTCTCCGGCTTGGAGCAAGGACACACTACCGCCTCACCTAAGACGTCCTCCATGGACCACCGGCTCCCTTCCGCGCCATCCCCGAGGTCCACCGCGGGAGACCGGCGGCGGTGGGCTCTGACGAATTTCCGGGCGCCGCCAACTCCACGTCTGTGGTGGTCGCCTCGGGGCCTACCACAAGCTCCGCAACGGCCGCCTCAGTGCCTGCAACGAACCCCGCGCTCACGACGTCCGCCGCAGCCGCCTCGGTGCCCGCCACAGACCCTGCGCGCGTGACATCCGTCGCAACCGCCTCGGTGCCCTCTGCCTGCAACGCCACATCGGCGGCCTCCCCGGCCACCCACGACGTGGCCAGCACGTATGTGACCTCCGTCCCGAAGGCATGCACGGTTGACAGAGTGGGAGTGGGCGGTGGCGAAGCAGCGACCGAACGAGCTACCTCCACGCACGCACACGCGATAGAGGCACCCTCAACTGTGGGGGATGGAGCAGCCTCCTCAACTCCGGCGGGGCTCGGGCTCGCGCTGCACGGCTTGCCCAACGTCCCTTGCTCCGACGAGCCAGGGGGCGCCGCAGGTGGCGCGTCTCGACGAAGGCACTTCACCGGGGCCGAGTCAGGGCCTGACCCGCTGCCTAACCGGCTACGTACCACAAAGGCAAAGATTGAGCGCGAATGAAGTGAAAAGAAAGAACAGAAGGCATGACGGAGGGAGACTAGCTGACCATCTCGTCAAACCAGGACGGCGAACCGTGAGCCGTAGCGTTTCTGGGGAGGACGACAGGGGTGAGCAAGATGCCCCCGCAGGCGAAGCGCCTGAGGGCGGAGGGGGTAGCTCCTCCACGACGATGGGCGCCACCGGGACTCCCCCCACGTGACGAAACTCTCCGTGGGGCAGTAGCCCAGCAAGGGGGAATGGCCCCCAGGGTTTCCTTTGTCGTCGGTCGTGGAAGCGAGGTCTGACCCGATCTCCTCCCCCCTGCGCTCCTTACGCTCCCGCTCACACCTCCGCTCCCCCTTCCGGAGGCGCTCCTTGGTCTCCTTCCTCTTCCGCTTGCGGTTGGCTTCCCGAGCCGCGCGATTCCTCCGTCGAGCCTCGTCGTGAGCGGCCTGCTCCTCAGGCAGGATACCCCTCGAGGCATGGAGGCCATCAGGATCTTCGATGGACTGCGGGTAGAACACCAAAGAGTAGGCGACGATCGAGCGCATAAAAAAGAAAAGGCAAAACAAAACGGGCTAAGATTGAAAGCTTATGAGGTCCACCGCTCCTGGGCCGGGAAGCATCGATGGCTGGCCCGGGGTGGAAATCACCAGGGCGGCGGCCCATGGGGTATCCACGAGCTCCGCAAGCCGAGCCCGGATCTCGTCCTCCGAGGGGACGGTGCGTGACATGAGGCTCGAGCAGAGCTCAACCTCAGAGGTCACGGGGCCCATCTCGAAGAGGCGCAGCGGCCTGGCCATGAGCGGGGCGATGCCGGTGGAAGGCCTTGGCGACGCCCATGCCGGTGAGGCCGCACGACCGGAGCTTGGTGAGGCATTCGAGGTGTGGCTTCAGCTTCTGGCGGTCAGTAACATAGGGGGCCCATTGCCAATGCGCCAGCTCCTTCAAGGGCGGCAAGCCCGTAGGGTCGAACGGAGGAAGCGTGGCCTCGGGGTGGTTCTTCAGGTAGAACCACCCTTTGTTCCAATCCTTGTTGCAACCGCGCAGCTCCGAGCGGGGGAACATGTCCACGCGGGACTACTTCGCCTGCAGCGAGCAGTACCCCCATGGAGCCATGACGCCGTGCGACTGGACCAGGGCCGCCTTGAAGAAGAGGAGGAAGAGATTGAAGTCTGGGTCAATGCCCAGGTAGCCCTCGCATAGCGCTACGAAGTTCGCCATCTGCTGGACCCCGTTCGGGGCCAGGGCGTGGAGCTCCACGCCCAGATAGTGGAGCACCTCACGAACGAACCGGTGCGTCGGTGCCGCGAAGCCACGGACGTGGAACGCAATGAAGCTCACCACGTACCCCACCAGCGGGGAAGGAGTCTTGTGGGAATACGGCGGCGAGATCCACTCCTCGTTGGTGGTATGGCGGTGGAGCAGCCCGCGGGAAACGAGCGACTCGAGCGCGGCGATCGATGCGCTCGAGCGCTCCCATGGGTGCAGCTGCATCGACAAGGAAGAGCCCCTCAAAGCCATGGCAGCGTTGGCCAGCTTGGGGAGGTGAGAACGCTGGGGATCTTTGCAAGAGGGCGGCGGCGGTGAGGATGGTGAGGCATGAGGAAGAAGATGAGGACGGGAAGCGAGGAACTGCACCCGTCGTGCCCGCGTTCCTTTATATAAGGATGACAGGGAGGCGGGCGGCCGGCCCAAGGGTGCGCATGACTGGGCTACCAGAACCCTTGATTTGCATCCGACGGCTCCGAATCCGCCCGACGTGCACACGGGAAGCGAGGAGACGTGACGGGGCAATAACTGCCCTTCACATCCCCGTGGCTGGATGGGCCCACCACGACCGCAACATCGATTCGGAGCCCGACCGTCGCGTCACCTTGTGATCCATAGACAGATTTGCTCTTGTCAGCATCAATCAAATCACCGCGACCGGAAGGGGCCACTGAGCCCCCGTAACCAGCCCAAAAGAGACAAAAAGAGCATGGGCTGCGACGCTGAGTCGCGACCCAGGGCCGGGGTTCGAAGGCCGGCCCGCGAAGGGTACGTACGGTCGCCTCAACAGCCCACGAACAAGAGGCAACGCGCCTTGTGCTTAGTCCTTCATGCGTGACGACGCGGCATGTACCCCAGCAGTGGTATCGTAGCCAGGCGGCGAGCCCTCAGGGCCCATCGCACGGCCTCAGGAACTATGAAGGGGATGTCAAATTCAGGGACAGCGAGGCCGGGACGCAGACCCCTAGCCAACTCCTCGCAAAGGGGGTTGGGGCCACCGCCCGATGCCTTGACAGCGGTCCACCGGGCATTGGGAATGTACCACCGAGGCGTTCCCTGGAGTCAGCTGAAAACGGGCAATAAAAGCCCCCTAAAGTCATTTCCCTTGAGAGCGAATATGACCTCGCGAACGAGTCCCAGACTCCTTCACAAGGTCAGGGGCTACTATAGGGGTTATGAATTAGGGGGGCCCACTGGCACGGCACCCGCTAATGGTTGACGAGCAAGGGGAGAGCCTGACGACGGACAAAAGGCGATCGCATCTGCTGCTGGACAAAGATTCTCGCCTCGCCCGACCCTTAGCCCAGGCAGAGAGGCGATAGGGTCAGGGACTCCCGTCTCGCCCAACCCTTAGACCGCTCGGGGGGCGATTGGGGGCCGAAGACTTCCGTCCCGTCCGACCCCCAGCCTGGGCAAAGGGGCGACAGGGTTGGAGACTCCCGTCTCGCCCGACCTCCGCCCTGCCAATCCAAGGAGCCAGACCCCGCGGGATGGCCCATACGCCGCTTGGCCCAGTGCTCGGGGAAGACCTCGTGAGTGGACCCAGAACCAGGCCAAGGTCGTAACAGAGAAAGCTGTGATATCCCTGATGTAAAAATGTAGAAAGCACCTTTAAAACAGATTAAAAGGGGGGAAAGTGGTGTTAGAATTCAAAAATTCATCAAAACTCAAATTTAAATTCGAAAACAAAGGTCTTTTGACACCCAACTGAAATCTCGATAATTTTGTACTAAACTTGAAAATCCCCAAAAATAAAAGTTGTTTGCATCACAAATAAGGCCTAGTCACTGTTTAGAACTTTTGAAAATTTTGCAGTTTAGCCCCTCAAAAACTCGAAAAACAGTTCTGAACACCTTTATTAAATTGGGTTGTTTGAGCTTGAAAAATTTGAAATTTCAGGTTCACCCCAAAAAGAAAGTTGTGTCCCACATCTCAAATTCCAACTTTTATTTTTACACTTTTTCATGTTCAGTTTAAATTTTTGGAGAAAATTCAAAGGGGGGCAAAGGAACTCCACGGGGCTGCCAGCTCGCCCCCTGGCGCGCTCTGCGCCTGGCCGGAGCACGACCGCCACGTGGCCGGCGAGCGGCGGAGGCCACGCCGGGCCAGCCGAGCCGCGGCGGCGTGTGACGTTTGTCCTCACGCGCTTGGCCAGCCCCTCCCGAGCCGTCACGTCGCGCTCGACAGGCCGTCTTGCCTCGCGCCGCGCGAGCGTCGTCATGGCGAGCTCCGCGCCGCCGTTGGCCGCGCGCTCACGCGCGTCGCGCAGAGCCGCTCCGCGGCGATTCCTCCCCGCTACGCGCCAAGGCTCCTCTACAGCATATCCCAAATCCCTCACGCGACGATCTCCTTCGCCCAATCGAGCCGCTCGCGCGCTGCCCGAGCTTGGACCGCACTCATGGCAGTCTGCTCGCACCGAGCCGTGCGTGCGCACGCTCCCAAGGCAACTCAGTGCCTCTCTAGCGTGCCAAAGCACTTCTCCGAGCCCCTCACACTCTCTCCTAGCTCGCACACTTCACCATTTCCCTTCCCCGCGCTCGCTCCCGTCGTCTTCAACCTCCAACCGCGCGGACCGAGCCGAGCTTCGAAGCCAAATTCGTCCTCGTCCCTCCACCATTCCCAAATCCCTCGTGCACAGAGCTAGACCACTTCCCGAGCTTCCATTTCCCCCACTTCTCGCGAGCTCTCCCCAACTCTCCGGCGAGAAATCGGATTTTCCCCCAAATCCGCATTTCCGGCCGCCAGAGCACGCGCACGTCGAGCCCCTACTTCGAGCCCTCCCCGAGGTCAACCGAGCCTTCCACTAGCTTCGCTGAGTCCCACTGGTGCTCAAGGACCCCTCCAACCCCGGCGAGATCCACCACCCTCGCCGGAATCGAGCCCGCGGCGGCCGCACCGCCACCGCACGTCGCCGGCGAACTCCGAGCTTCCCTTGGCCTCCCAACCGCCACCAATCGACTCGTGGTGAGCCACTGGTCCTTTTCCACCACTTCCCCGACCCTATCTCGCCGTCGTTTGGCCGGCGCAACTCTGGCGACGAGCCAAGGACCTAAGTTCGTCTTCTTCCTTTTTCCAGGGTTCCCAGTGAAAAAGGCAGGGACCTGTTCGTGAAGTTTCAAAAGATTCAAGGGCCGGCGCGTAAAAAGATTCTTAAGGTTTAAACCTTTTTCCTGAAATCTTGTAAAATCCACCAAAAATCGTACAAAAATCAGAAAAATGCACAAAAATACTCCCCGGACTCGTGAGATTGTAAACTCCAATCTCATGTTAGCATGTATGTACTTTTGGTGAACCGTTTTTGAATTAAAATTCAAACTGTGAATTTAGAAACTTGTGCACCATTTTAAATCCAGAGCTCTGCTAGGGCTGAGCTTTGGATATGTTGTTTGTAGTGACTTTAGACACCTTGTGTCCAAAGGGGACCTAAAAATATGGACTATAGCTTCAGTCATGAATTAATTTGTGATTCCTGTCTTTTTGCAGTCTGGAAATCAATAAAAATAATCCATGCAGCTAAAAATCACCATTTTTCTCCAGAGGCCTAAGAACTTGTTAGCACATCTTCTAAAAATACAAAACTTAATTTTTGCCCTGTTTAGACTAACAAATAAATAGATATGTGTTTTCGGATAGAAATTTGTTGAGGACTGTCCAAGGGTTATTTTGAGCCACCACTTGGCCAGAGCACTCCTTACACTCATGACTAGCTCTGGTAGGAAAATTTCCTGATTTGGATGTATTTTCGATTTTATATGAATTTATCTTGTTTCTTCAAACAGCAGTTTATACTATTTTTAATAAATTCTGGGTAGCTCAGTTTTAGCTAAATTTTGGAGTGAGCCTAACTCTTATACTCCAGTAGCTGTCATAAAGTTTGTAGATAAAAAGGATGAACAGAAACAGAGAAACAAAAATGAAAAGAAACTAGGGTAGAATGGAGTTATAAAAAGGAAATAGACCTTTTTGATAATTAATTAAAATGGAACATGGAAAGTCTAAAATTCCAGAACTGTACCCAAACCTCAAAATAATAAATGGGAATTCTTTTATATGTGTACACAATCACCATCAAAGATGCGTAAAATTTTCCACACCCCTCCTCTAATTTTGTGAAGGAGAAAGTAGTACATTAGCATGTCTAGGTGAATATGGCCTTCAAGGCCTTGGTTTGGATCAACTAGGCAGCCGCTATAAAGTTATGCATCTCATGTAGAAGGCGCTGTTGCGGACGGCTTCTATCATCTCATCCCCACCGACGGAGAAGGCATCCCGGAGAACGGTGCCAACGAAGGAACAGTCGACCCGGAGGCTAACACTCAGCTAGGGCAAGAAGGCAAGCCCCAGAGCATAACCTAACTTTTAAAATTTATGCATCTATGAATTACCTATGCTTGCGCATTTACGTTTCAAGGAGTTGCTTGAATACCTTAGTTGCATAATTCTAGTACCTATGACTTGCAACACTAGTATGAAAGGATCGATAGGGCATTGCTTTAGGTCCGTTACAAGTCGAGTGATTTCCTGTCACTCGCGAGACATAGGAGTTGCTTGTCTTTACTTATGTTGGAATCATAAGGACGGACGGGCGGGATGGTAGATGTAGATCTCCCGTCCGTGTATGATAATTGATTTAAGGTCGAAACGTGTGGTTCTGTGTGTCAAGTTTTTGAACGTACCACATGCATGCCGATATATGGGAATCGGTAAGCCCGGTACCAGATTGAAGCAGGTAGGGCCGATAGCCATCTCTCCTTGGAAACTTTTGTTTCCCCTGCCGTACACTTGTGGATATATGCGTGATGCTGTGAGTGAAGCAGTAAACCTTTATCCTAAGGAAGTGGACCCAGTTCCGAATTGTGGATCGATGGGAAAGGCTGGGAAGTGCTTGTACCTTTTATAGCAAGCATTGTCCGTGTGTGTTGGGTTTCCCCTGGCCAGGTAGCAAAATTCGGTTCGAACTGTCTGCTTCTTGCGGTTAATGAGACTTCTTGACCGCTGTGCTGCATTGAGTAACAAGTGGAACTGTGAAGAATAATGAACTTGTTGTATGAATTAAATTGTTTGCACCACTTGTATGCTTAGAGAGGATGCTAATCTAGAATGGTTAAAACTATTAGAATATGATGCTAAAACCATGAAAGCAAGGATCTACTCTTAGTTGCTTTTTGGCGAACAAACCCACCAGCCAAAAGCCTCTCATGTCTAGTTGTCGGTGATGTAGTTTTCACCCGACGGGTAAGCCTTGCTGAGTATTAGTATACTCAGCCTTGCTTGTGGCTTTTATTACAGGTACTGATGGATGTGGCAGTCGATGCCATTACTTGGCTTACACAGGTTCCCCCTGGATGGCACATCGAGTGGGTTCCGTCCTCTGCCGAGGAACGGGAGGAGTAGCACCGTGGCAGGCTTCATCATGGTGTTACTATGTATCGTCGCTAGTTTACTTTCCGCTGCAATGAACTATTTTATTCCGCTGCAATGAACTTGATACTCTGATTTAAATTTCAAACTTGGTTTGTAATAACTTGTGATACTATTTATGTATGATGAATTTGTGGAATGTTGTAATCTCTGGAACTCACCTTCGTGTGGGCGCGCTTGTTGTTTCGATCGAGAAAGTACGTGGTTAAATCGGGTTTAATCCGACGACGCTCCAGCTTATTCCGGATTAAGTGCCTGACTACTCGATTAGTGGTCCAGGGGTACTTAACTTGGAATAATTTCGGAGTGGTTCGCCACAAAAGCGTGCGGCTTACGCTTTCTCCCGACCATCACCCGACAGCGACGTAGGCCTGCCAACTAGAAAAGTTGATCCGCAGCCCTGCACCAGGGAAAAAGGTAGCTGCATGCGCTCCGTTGCGCTAGCGGCTAAGAAGGAAGCTACCGTGAAGCTGCCTGGGGGCAGGCCAAGGACACGCGGCGGCCAGCGAAGGGGTCGCCAGACGCACTAAGCTGATAGCAAGTAACCACCGGGGGCGCCAGCCTCCAGGGGTAGATAGGTAAAAGGCCATTGTACAAGTGCCCTCCTATTGGACTATAAAAGAGGAGGGCACCCTCCTACGGGAGGGATTCCAATTTCTGGAGACTCGATCCCTAGAACATTTAGTCCACTACACGCATCTTGCACCCAAGGCTTGAACCGGCCTTCGTTGTAACCCGCCGTCAAGAGAGCAATACATCCACAAACCGCCATCACTAGACGTAGGGATTTCTCCCGAGCCAGTATAAACCCCTTGTCTTGTGTCTCTTGAACCATTCTTCACCGAGACGTGCGTGTTCTGTGATCGACACTCGCCGGCGTGAGGCACCCCGTGTGCAACCCGCCGACACAGATACTAGCCATTGCAAACTTTCTGGGTACCACCGACTATTTTGATGCCCCTATATGTCATCGTCGAAATAGCCGGTGGTCGCACACTGAGACTTTTAAACTACCAAAAGAATCTTTAGTACTAACTATTTTGATGGTAGCACTAGCTAATTTAATGGTACCATCGACTATTACCATGCTTTAGCATTACCACGACTATTTCGATGATGCACCACTGACTATCACTTTGGCTTATCTGCAGCACTGTTTTGATCATTTTTACGTCGTTTCTTCGTCAATTTTCGTCCCTTTTTTGCCACAACCATTTGCATTCCTTAGAACCTACAAAAAAAATCATCTTGGAAGTTAGTCCCAATGGCTATAGTGTCAATCCGATCACCAAAATCACAAGCAATGACCTACGGGCATTTTCTTTATAGGTCCAGCTAGCATTCCCCATAATACATCAAATATAAATTTGTCAAGTTTCACCAACTCTGAGTTATCTTTTCCTTTAGTAAAAAAAAATCTAGTACGTTTTTACCTCTATTTTGGCCCAATATAGGTGCATCCAATCAATGAGGGAAACAAACCAACCACCTTAAAGCTACACTTACTGAGTTTACTTTCAGTTATAAGGTGCTAGATAAGCACCTTTGATGACATGGGCAAGGTTACAAAAAGGATAGTGTCACACCTGATTTCAGAAAGAAAACCAGATGCATCTCATATGTGTGCCAGGATCAAGTTTCACACATATGATAGACTCTATGAATAAACAGAACACAAAGTTACAGCAAAAATAATAAAATAAGACAATACAAACGTTTTATAACAACGGAATCTTGAACTCTTCACCATAGGCAATTGACTGGGGGTTGCGTACGCCTAGCATTATCTTCAATAACTTCACACACCTTCTGAATACTGAGCAGCAATAAGCAAGGATGAGTACACTTATGGTTGGTACTCAGCAAGGCCACCGAAATAACCAGAACAATTTAATCATCAACTTCAAGTATATTAATCATGTGAGGATCCAGGCCATTCATGACCGCGAACACGGCTGTTATAACAGTTTTACACTCTGCAGAGGTTATACACTTTCTCCACAATTCGCG
This sequence comes from Digitaria exilis, assembly GCA_015342445.1. Classification (NCBI taxonomy): domain Eukaryota; kingdom Viridiplantae; phylum Streptophyta; class Magnoliopsida; order Poales; family Poaceae; genus Digitaria; species Digitaria exilis. The sequence continues at coordinate 347,954 of JACEFO010002165.1, forward strand.
TAAAAGCTTCGAGGAACTTTAAACCCAACCATGTTGTGCTGGCCAAAGCACGTACCACACTTCCGAGGTGTGACTGCATAGGGACGCTACGAGGCCTTTCCAAAGAATTCCTATATGTATGTGTTTGCTCCCCAAAGACCACGATTACAACGGCAAGGCCTCGCCTTCCGATCCCTGCACCTGCCATGCCGGTAGTGCCCCCAAATTCCACCACTAGCAGTGAAAACACAACACATAGTTCATCTAGTTACTTAGCCAAGACCAGAGCCATATAGTATTATGGTTGTACGAGAAATCCCGGGTGGTTCTCCATGTTCCGATTAACATATATAATCTTATAAAGCATAGGTAGAAGGATGGTTAGGGACACTTGCCTTTCCGCAAAAGAATACCACTGCTCAGGCTTCAATTCTTGTTCTTGACAGCATCGGAATGATGCTCCTCTAATCATAGCAAACATCGAGCACAAGCACAAGCACAAAACATGCAAACAAATAAATAGGTACAACCAAGAACAATACACCAATCAAAAGAAAAGCTTTAAAAGAAACGAACTAAACGATGAGGCTCGTTACTACGATCGCGAGGGCACAAGAAACGATGAAAACAGAACTATGGTTGAAAAGATACAACTATCAGAAGATTAATGTTATAACTTAAAGAAAGACTATATGCTTCATTTATTTTAATTAAGAAAAGATATTCAGTATTTAAATTAATTTAAATTATACTTTCATACGAAAAGACGGATTAAAGCTTAATCAATTTTATTTGCAAATGTGTATGTATAAATTATACCAATTAAACATTTATCTTGCAAGTAAAGGATGCGAGAGAATCCAGCACACAACGTTTTGCATAATGTTCAACTAGCCATATTGTTATTTAGAAAGAAATTTGAATAGCAAATTAATTATTAGTCTAGAAAAAACCGTTATATGACCTAATTGGATTTTATTTGGAAGAACAATGAAGTAAGCATTAATCAAATTAATATTTTATTTTATTAAATAAATTATAAAATAGAGAACATTACTTCTAACGCGTTGTCTAAGTTGATATGAATCTATCGCAACGGAACGAGATAAAACAGAGACTAAACGTAGAAACTATTAGCTTCTAAAGGCTGTAGGGATCTAAATGCGAAGAACTAAAGGGTACAGGGGCTATCTGAGAAGATTTGCAGGACACCTAGAACAGTGCTCGCGATTAAATCAAAGGCTGGGGTCAGATCTATAAAAGGTGCTCGGTTTATACTTGACTGCGAGGATCTAAACAATCCAAGGGGTTATCTACAGATTGATCAAGACACAAAGAATAGATCGTAGAATTACAAAATAAGACAGGGGTCTGGATGCAAAACCTCCAGAGCTTATGTCCATGGCGGACAGGAGCCCGGATGGCTCTGCTCGCAGGGGACGCCGGCGATTCGGTGGGGTAGGGCCTCGGACGAGCTACAAAACGGAGAGAGAAGAGGACGGGGATCACGAGGAGATGCTCACCAGGCGACGGGAGGAGCAGTGGCGGCCGGAATCAGAGATTGCAGGCGACGCTCGGGAGGTCCATGCGGCGGCGGCGCTCTGGCAGTCAATTGGCGGCGGGGATGGATGGAATCGACGCGTCTTCACTCGGAGATACTCCTAGGGTTGTTAATTCGATCCGGCGAGGCCCCACAGCGGGGAATCGACCGATGAAGCCTAGCGACTGTGCTCTGCTTCACGAGTTGACGCGGCGGTGATGCTTTGGCGGCCGGACTGCGACGGTGACCAGGCAAATTAGTGCGTCATGGACTGGGGATCATCATGGTGGGGGTCATTGGCTCCCTTTGCTTCGGACCAGGGCGAATCGGAGCTTTGGCCGGCGGCGCTCGGCTTCGTCAAGCCTCTGCGGGCGGCGGCGCTTGCGCAGGGAGGAGGGCGAGGCAACGAAAAGGCAGGAGGGCAGCGAGGGGATGCGACGGCACATTGTAAAGGGCAGCACGGGGTGCCTTGGCGTGCGCGCCAAGACGAGGACGGCGTGGCGTGAGGTCGAACTCTGACCAGAGTCCGGTCCGAGCACGAGGAAGAAGGAGATGCTGACAGGTGGGGCCCGCGGTTCAGAGAGAGAGAAACACAGGATGACAAGTGGGGTCAGCCAGTCAGAGAGAGAAAGAGAGGGATGCGGTGGAGAGCTGGGCTGGGAGAAGAAATGGGCCAGCTGGTTGGAGTGATGGGTCGGCCCAAGAAGGAGAATTAGATTTTAATTTGAGAAATAGATTTCTAATTCAAAAACAAATCCAGAAAATTCTAGAGATGTATTTAAACCATGAAAAATATCTCAAAAATTCCAAAAATCGTAGGAAAAATTTCAGAGATAGAGTTGGAGACTTTGAACCAAAATAAAATATTTGGAGTCCAAGAAAAGGGAATTTAAAGCCTTCCAATAAATGGATTTGGCTCTAAGGAAAAGAGAATAATTTCCCAGAAAAATCTAGGAAAAAAAATTCTCAGGGAAGATTTGATCAACGACTAAACGTATTTTGAAATCTCACACAAAAGAAATATTATATGCAATGGCATGAATGCAACATTTCAATTAAGGCAACACAAAGCATATTTATTTAATTTAGGAAAATAATTATTTTCCTACACTAAATACCCTGTAAATAAGACAAATGTTGGAAAAGTTTTAATAATCAATGAAAATTGTTTATTTAATTTTCTTTTTCTAATTACATCTAGAAATCCCAAATTTCAGGGTGTGGCAGATAGGAAATATTACAATTTTTAAATGAAATTCCATAAACATTTTCTTTTCAAGTTGCTTAATGCTCTGTTCAAACCCTATAGTATTTTATGTTGGTTTGTTTAGTTCGTTTAAAATTGAACTAAACCACCCCAAATAAAAAGAAATAGATGTAGTATGTCACACAATAACAGAATGCAACCAGACATACGAAAAACTAAAATAAGGCTATATATCATAAAAAGAGGTTGTTTCAACCATCAATTGCTATTTGCCTATGTGGTACTCAAACAAAATAAAGCTCTCCTTTTTGGGGCAATAATGGGGAATGAAGATAAAATAGTCTTTGACACCTTATTAAAAAAACTCATACAACTCAAGGGACTAAAGAAAAATATCAAAGTACACCCTTCGTCCCAGAAAAAAAATGCAATTATTATATGACGGGTATAGAAACCCCGGGTTCCCTAAGGAAACTAGACTCCTACTATGACACCTTGTCCTACTAGGATTTCTCAATTGTAACTGACCAGGAGACTTACAATATAAACATTGCCCCCTGGGATATATAAAGGAGGGCAGGGGGTCCCTAGATTAGATCATCGAACAACGTCGTTAGGCATTGTATCGAGCAACGCCGTTATGCATTACATCACACCAGATCAATACAAGATACACCATACAGTACGTAGGGTATTACGCATATTGCGGCCTGAACCTGTCTAAATCGTCTCTTGTCACCTTCGATTCTAGATTCTTGACGACTTCTCCTCAAACCTTTCTCTCGGGGCATCCCCTCGAGAGCCTAGTCAGCATAACTCACCGACATTTTGGCACCGTCTGTGGGATTTTCGTCGGAAATCCACTGCTGAATCGAAGGACCTATCAACTACAACATCATGGTCGTGTGTGCTCAAGGCGTGACGTTCATCTTCGGCTCCTAGTTCCATCTTGACGATCAAGATGGTTTTTCTCCATCGCGCTGCAGAAGGCATGGCACTGACGATCACCTGATCGGCGAAGCTTCTGCGGTGATATACAGCTGATCGGCACCATGTTGAGTCCGAGCTAGACCTGATCCGATCAGAGTTCTGAGTACAAATCAGAGTACGACCACAAGTCCAAGGTTGATACGGATTATTACTGTATCGATTTTGGAAAGTAAAAAAAGATGCAGTAAGTCAGAGACAACGAACGTGCAGTATCGTCCAACCGAGCTGGTTACCAGTCCAAGCTACGTGTACACCAATGAAGCTACCAGCAAATACACAAGGACGACTACGTCGACTTCCTGCTGCATCGCTTCGTCGCCGATTTCATCGACAACTTGGCTTGTCCCGAAACAACTCGGGAACGGGTCGTCGGCTTCGTTATCATCGATTTCGAATCAAATAATTTTTCAGGCTGCTCGGCGTGCCGGTGCAGTTCGGGGGCTGACTCCACGACGCCGTCCGGGTTCTTTTTTCCATAAGAACCCGGACCATGACGACCAGACGGGTTCTTTTTTCGACAAGAACCCGGACCACGATGGCCAGCCGGGTTCTTTTTTCAACCAAGAACTCGGACCTGCCGCGACCTAATCGATAAATCGTTCACGAATCAAGCTAAGTCACATGTTTCAATTATTTTTTCTAATTTTTATCTTACATTTACAAGCGGATATCTTCATGAGCGATCCACGCTTTCGTCGATTTATTCATGCGTGTTTCACGCTTTCGCCGACTTCTTCGGTGTGTTCTGTTTTATCTATAAAGACGAGTGTATCGAGAGTTTTTGTCTGACGATGCAAACCATGCTTTTTCAAGCCAATGTGTTATTGACCATGGTATCGTGGGCGGCACGGCTAGCGGGACTAACTACTCAGGCACACGATCTTGAAAAGATACAGACACCAAACCAATCTCATATTGAGACACTTCGCGCAATTTGCGCTCTCGTCGACTTCTTCATGCGGGATCTACGCGCTCGTCGATTTCGTCTTTGCGCAATGCGCAATATCTTGTCGATTCGTCGACAAGACTGAATAAATTTCAGTTTTTCAATTATTCTTCAACATTTACTACATAATATTTTTATTTTTACAGATCAAGCTTTGGCATACCATCGCAGTTCCGTGCACTTTCGTGCTCGGGGGCTGATGCAAGCCGAGTTTTTTTTTCAAAAAAAGAACTCGGACCACGACGCCAGCCGAGTTCTTTTTTTCAATAAAGAACTAGGACTATGACGCTAGCCGAGTACTTTTTTTCATCAAAGTACTCAGACATCTTCGCTTCACAACGTTACTTCAAATCTTTTTCAAATCCTGGAGTCCAGATCCTTAATTTGATTTATTAAATCAGATCAAGACTCGGGGGCTGTGGGTACATCGTCAAAGATTCTTCAGAATTTTTTGGTTAATACCGAATCTCGGAGGTTACGTCTGGGTTCAAAAGAACTCGGATTCTTCATTGAAGACCCTCGAATTACTTCTTCAAAGAAAAACGAGGCTCGGGGGCTACCCAATTGGGTGCACCTAACTGGTGCACACCAATAAGATTCTCCAAGAAGTTTTTGAGTACCTCAAAGTCTTCGTACAACCAAGCTGAGAGAACTCTGACGACTTCAGAAGAACTCGGATGACTTCAAAACAACTCGGCATTCTCCAAGACTCAGAACAAGGTTGTACTTCAGGCAATGAAGCGCTCAGGGGCTTGATGGGTATAGAAACCCCGGTTCCCTAAGGAAGCTAGACTCCTACTAGGACACCTTGTCCTACTAGGATTCCTTAATTGTAACCGACTAGGAGACTTACCATGTAAACCTTACCCCCTAGGATATATAAAGGAGGGCAGGAGGTCCCTAGATTAGATTATCGAACAACGTCGTCAGGCATTGTATCGAGCAACGCCGTCAGGCATTGCATCACACCAGATCAATACAAGATACACCATACAGGACGTAGGGTATTACGCATATTGCGGCCTGAACCTGTCTAAATCGTCTCTTGTCACCTTTGATTCTAGATTCTCGACGACTTCTCCTCAAACCTTTCTCTCGGGGCATCCCCTCGAGGGCCTAGTCAGCATAACTCGCCGACATTATAGATCTGGATCATTTAAGTTTGATTAAACTTACAAAAAAAATACTATCAGGCTCTTCGGTATCAACATTGGAAGGCTTGCCATCGAATTGGGATCAATGCCAAATCTGAGTAGTATTGGTGATGGGTTATAATACCGAATCTAATGTTTGGATGTAGATGAAATTGTTGGGTGGAATTCAAAGAGTTGAGAGATTCCAATTCAAGTTTGTATATCCATACAACGACATTGAGAATCAGGTCATCTTCTTCTCCTCTCTGCTCTCTCTTCTTCCTCTCACACACGTTGTCACGTAGAGCGCCAACACAGCACCTGAGCCATCCAACATTCCCCCTCCATGGTCCATCCCTTCCAAATCCTCCACTATCCGTCGTCGAGCACCACCATTGGCGCTGTCACCAAGTCAGAGACAGGACAAGTACACCACCACACACGTGCTCCATATCCCTCTGTCCTGACACGCTCCCTCGAGCTCGTCCCAAATACCTACTAAAATTCCTCAATCTCCTCCATGAGTCGTCGCTACCTGCATCCGTGCGAACGACCCTACTCCCGTCGCAGCTGCTGCCATGGATTTTCACTCAAGGGTTCCGTCTCTTCTGCTACTCCCGCCACGAATTCCCATGACAACCTATCATTGGGAAGTTGCTCAGGCCCACGAGGCTAAGGGATCCTTTTGCAGGACCAGTTGGCAGGAGGAAGGAGAGGGAGGGTGGCGTAGCCAACCGACCGACGGAGGGGACACGGCTCGCCATTGGATGGAGAGGGTGGGTGGGGAACCGGCGGAGGGAAAGCAACGTTACGGGGACGAGACGAAGGGGACGGGATGATGAATGCATCACAATACTGAGGGTGCGAGCTTCGATTCGGTCGAGTGTGCGAGCAACAAAGGGGAATGCCTCCATGGTGTTGGATTAGGATTCCAATTCCCAATTCTTATGACATCAAAACTACAGAGTTGATGCTAGCGAATTCCAATTCGTAATACCAAGCTCCAATGTCAACATCCAAATGGTTTGTAAGCTTTTATAACTCTAAATATTATGACATGGAGATATATTTTAAAATAAATCTTTGGTCAGATAGGTTAACTTTTTGGTATTTTAGAATTGTATTCATTTTGGGATGAAGGTGTAGATCTAAGTGTCACATCTATACTCTTTACCTATTCCTAAAACACATCGTTTTTTCACTTGGATGGTGACTAAGACGCTAGAGACTACAAGGGCCAATAGTTTGTCGTGTTTGTGCCCATGGCACACGAAAAAGGCCCAAAAGCACACGACAAAACCTTTTTGGACGGCAACACACGACAAAACTCTGATGGTGAACATTTTAGATGGCAAAGGCCTTGTTTGTCATGTGTCAAAACTGGGGCACACGACAAAATAAAAGCTGCAGACGACCCCGCGTGGTCCTAGTGGCGTAGCCAATATTTTAACTGTGGGTATTCATTATTTTTTTTTCAAATACAAGATACAAATCTGAAAAGATCAAGAAAGAAATGATGAAAGCTTATAGAAATTCACTTGTATAATAAACTAGACTATGAACTAAGCTAGTAGTTTTGCTATTACACATGTATTAATGCTACATGTTGCATTGATTATTTAAATCAAAGGGTATTCATTACTACAAAGAATCCAAGGGTATTCATGTGAATACACATGAATACCCCTGGCTATGCCACAGCGTGGGCCAAGACGGAACGGTGACGGCTGTGGGGTCCACAGTTTGTCGTGTGCCCGACGTTTGGCACACGTCAAAGATTTGAATCTTTGTCGTGTGTCACCAGTACTAGCACACGACAATTAGTGATGTGTGGAGTCGCGGACAGGTGACTTTGATGTGTGCCTCGTGGCCTGGCACATGGCAAAGATTTGAATCTTTGCCATATGTCGCATGTACTAGCATACGACAATTAGTGATGCGTGGGCCTACGACTGGTCGGCGTGGGGCTACAGACATGCAACTTGGTTGTGTGCCAAATGAAGGCACACGACAAAGTGTGACGGCTGGCGGCTGTCCACACGGCTCGTCTGGTGCCTGGTCCCACCTGTCACATGTTTGTCGTGCGTTTACCGTCAGGCACACGGAAAAGTATGACGACCATCAGTCGTGAGTACGGTCGTCCACTCTCTTGGCCCACTACACTTTGCCGTGTGCCAGCAATCTGACAAACGGCGAAGCCTAACGGCCATGGCGTGGCCGTGAGGATGGAGCTCGTGAGGCGCACGTGACCTTCATTTGCCGTGTGTCAGGCACATAGCACACGACAAAGGATTTGTTTGCCGTGTGTGGTGTTGGAGGCACATGACAAACAAGCCAATTGTCGTGTGCCTCGTTGTTGCTATGTGTTTGCTATTTTGCACACGGCAATAAGACTTTGTCGTGCGCCCGAGATTTTGCACACATCAAACATTGTGACATACGACAAACTGCCATTTTCCGTAGTGAGAGATAGGGAGCGTTGTTTTCAGGCATACAATACAAAACCAGAAAAGCCATAGAAACCAGAGTTTAGCATGAAACCAGTTGTGTGAACTAAGGTCGTATGTAAAACTATGCAGGATGAAACCTACCACCAGGCTATGACTATCTTTGTGCATTAGCTTTAGATTTTTCCGGAATTTGACCCTTTTCTACCAACAGTCTAGGCACGTTTAAAACCTATGTTTCCTCCACACACGTGATCATCCCGAAAAAGAAAAGTATCCTCCTGTCAGGGAGCAAACACTTGTAACTTCGAGTATCTTGCATGCACAACCATGTGGAGCATATTATGGTAAATCATTGACTTGGTTTTATCAATATCAAATATACCTTTATATTAAAGGTTTATCTGTACACATAGGTATCATATTATTTTTTCCTTATTTCTCTAACAATTCAATGAAATGGGCAGTACACCCATAGTTACATGCTAATTACATGACCCATGTTGTTGTTGGTGTAGGTAAGATAATTAGTATTTCACTGTAGTCATTGTACAGAGGATGTACTTGTATGAACCGTATGCCAATTTATTGAATTTGTTGCCATTGTATTCGGGCTGTTTCTTTTAAAAGTGCTTTAGTGAACTGGGACATTTGCGAGAAAAGATGTGGAATTCTACTATTTTTTTAGCTTGGACGTTTATTGTCCAGGATCGCACACATTTCTGTGCGAACTTCTACACCGGTGTGATTCACAGCACAGCTGCACGTAGTGCCCAAACAGCTGACAGATACTGTATTCCTTAGGTCAATCTCAGTGGGGTGTCATGAGCAATAAATAAGGTGTCATGTAGGCAAAATTTTGATGACTTGACACTGCATTTATGAAGAAAGAGAAGAAAATAGTGTCATCATCATGACACTCTTGTTCCCCAGTTACCAAGACAACTTGTGTCGCATGTCACCTAAGAAAAAACAATAGATGAAACTATGCATTAAGAGAGAGGTGTTTCATTCTAGTTCCAAGTATTATTAGGCAGTCTCAACCCAGACTCTATCTTAGAGTCTAAACTCATTTATTAGCCTTGTATTAAATGCCTTTTTGCTGATGTGTCACTCAATTATTTAGACTTGGTTTCTTATTTGGACTCTTAGTCTACAATTCACAAGGTACGGACTCTAAGATAGAGTCTGGGTTGGGACTGTGTCACTTTACCTAACAGTGTCCATAAAACCCACTTTTAGACTGGTGTTCAGGGTTAACAAAACCGGTGGGAACCAGTCCGAACCGACCGGTTCCCGACCAAACCGGTCCGATCCGGTTGCAAAAAACCCCGGTTACCGCTTCCAAACCAACACTATAAACCAAACCACTCGGCTAACCAGTCGGTTCGACCGGTTAGTCGGACCAGTTTTTTTTTCTAACAAAAACCAGTAAAACCACGGTTTGTTAACCTCTCTGGCGTTACGGAGTCCCGTCGGTAACCGCAAAACGACTACACCGCCTTTATCGCCCGCCCTACCCGTCTCATGACACCGCGGGCCCCACCCCAATAACCACCCCACGCTGCGCGCTGCAGTGTGCTGCTGCTACCCGGCCTGGCACGGGTTCGGGTTGGATTACCGCTCCGCCAGCTGTTGACCCCTTCTCTGACCCTATGCGGGCCCCACGGGTCAGCCCCACCGCCACGTGACCTATTAAATGCTCATCCACACAACTGCTCCTCCCTCTTCTCTCTCCTCCTCTCCTTCTTCCTCTCGTGCTCGCTGATTGATTGATTGGTTTGGTTGATTCCTTCCTCCTCGCCTTCACTCCACTCCAACCCTCGCTAGCTCGCTCGCTCCCCTCGCCCCGGCGGGGCGGGCAGCGGAAACCCTACTGGGTCGGGCAGCGGCCTAGATGCTTCGAGGAGGTTCCGAGACGAAGGAAAGGTAGGAGAGGGGCGGAGGCAGAGGGCGGCCAGGCGCCCGCCATGGGCTGCGTCTTCGGCCGCGCGGCCGCGTCGTCGTCCCCCGCGGCGCCGAGGAGGAAGAGGGGCAAGGAGAGGGCGTCCCCGCAGCCCGACGCCGCGGCGGCGGCCGAGGCCGGGTCGCCATCCGCCGCCGGCGGGGACGGGAGGCCGCGGCGGCGGCTAGGTGGTCGCAGGGCGGCGGGGCCCAGGCAGGGCTGCGTCCCCGCGGCCGTTGCGGCGGAGCAGCTCGCCGCGGGATGGCCGCCGTGGCTCGTCGCCGTCGCGGGGGAGGCCCTTCGCGGGTGGGCCCCTCGCCGCGCCGACACCTTCGAGAAGCTCAATAAGGTAGACTGCGCGCGTCCCCTGAAATCTGTGAAATTCGTCGTCCTGCCGTGCCTGCCACCACAGTACTGACTTGTCATTCATTTGTTGTGGCGACTTTGTCCGGTGATTGACTCTTAGATAGGGTCGGGCACGTACAGCAACGTGTACCGGGCGAGGGACACTATCTCTGGCCGCATCGTGGCTCTTAAGAAGGTCCGCTTCGACAACCTCGAGCCAGAGAGCGTCAAGTTCATGGCGAGGGAGATACTGATCTTGAGGAGGCTCGATCACCCCAATGTAATCAAATTGGAGGGTTTGGTCACCTCCAGGATGTCATGTAGCCTGTACCTCGTCTTCGAGTACATGGAGCATGACCTTGCTGGGCTGGCAGCGAGCCCTGATGTCAAGTTTACATTGCCGCAGGTGTGTGAAACCGGTTTCTGTTTTAAGGGGATTTGCTTGGTGGAATTGTGGACTTGATGTCAGTGTGTGATATCGCAGATAAAATGTTACATGCAGCAGCTCTTATCAGGGCTTGAGCATTGCCATGACAATAATGTATTGCACCGGGATATCAAGGGGTCAAACTTGCTGCTGGATAATAATGGGATTCTTAAGATTGCGGATTTTGGTCTGGCAACGTTCTTTGACCCACGGCATAAGCGTTCCATGACAAGTCGGGTGGTCACGCTATGGTATCGGCCACCAGAATTGTTACTTGGTGCAACTGATTATGGTGTAGGCATCGATTTGTGGAGTGCTGGGTGCATTCTGGCAGAGCTCTTATATGGGAAGCCCATAATGCCTGGGCGCACTGAGGTGAGTCTTGAGCATGGGGTCCCCTTTTAATCTGTTATCTACCATGTTAATTTTTGTAGTAATCCTAGGGAGTAGGGATCATACTGTTAATACCAAAAACTATGTTAAATCTTGTCTTCCCACTGCTCCCAGTGTGAACAATAAATAATTACGTGATGGTGACTGAAAATGTTGACTCTTTACATGACAACATGAGGTTTCCCTATGAGGACAGCGGCTTCTCTACGTTGTCTGGTCTTTGTTCAATTTTTTACGTTTGGGCAAATTGTTCTTTGTGAACATGTCATGTCATCGTGGGAAAATATAAATGATCTTTTGACCTTAATGAGTCTGACTTGTGTTTCTTTAAGGGATAGTATACTCTCATTGGTAGCCTGTTGCCAACATGACTTTAATGGAAGCTTCTGTTGAAAAACATGCATCTATCTTTTATTTCTAGTATACTAATAAACTCTCTGTGCAATGATGTTCATTATTGGAAATGTCCTAGCAGTGTAGGCAATTCTATGTATTCGTCCACATAGCTCGCACTAATGGTACCAATGTCACAATTGATTGAACTCACTTGCATGTTAAATTCTTTGACTAATTTGTAAAGATGCTTAAGTCTCCAGAGGCAGGTAATATGTTTTTTCCATTTGACAGCCACTTTCGGTAACCAAAATTTTCCAATATGGCATGTGGTTGCAATATGTTTTTCAAATTTAATAATGAAAGCCTGATATTGGGCAATCAATCATTCAATTGCTGTCTAGGCCTTGTGTTCTGTTAGGGAAGTTCATAGAAACCATTCCTCATTAGTACATTGTATAATGTATATTAGTTGTATAAAAAAATGTGTAAGGCATATAACAGTCAACTTCATTTTTATTTTATTTTCTTATAGAATAAGTGTCTCATGAGCTTTCTTGCCGCACTTGTTCATGGGACAATAAAGCTGGCCCATTATATAAGTACCATTGTCATTTTCAACTTCTCATTGCAAGTTATATGCTCACCATATGAGTCTAGAAAATAGGATGTTTGTTCTGCTAACTTTGTGGGATTGAGCAAAAGTGAGGTAGATGATCCGAAACACAACATGAGCCGCCAACTTTGTGGGATTGACATAAAAATAAAAAAAAATTATGTGGCAGAAATGAGAAACAAATAAGATGAAAAGCTTTTACTAATAATCTCAAAAAATAAATGTGCAAGTAACAGGATAGAAAATGCTTAATGTGATATTTTGAAATTGCCTAGTGGGGTAATACTGAGTATGGAGTGGACGTTATATGCTTGATGCTTTGATGATGGTAGTTGATTCGCCAGTTGCCATGCACATTTTCCTTGGTTATTCTTGCACCTATTTAGCTTGAAATTTAGCGGGAATTGATATCTGCAAAAATGGTATTTCTCGAATTGTCTCTGTTGCTCCAACTATTATATATTCTTGTATAGTCCGACACTTATTGTTTTCTCAATCGTAACTAGATTCCAGGTTTCTTAGATGGACACGTAGTTCATTTTTTTTTATGTTTATCATTGCATGTTTGCCTACATGAATGCAACTACTTGGTCTCCACTGTTAAAACTGGGATGTGTACTATCCAGGTGGAGCAGTTGCACAAGATTTTCAAGCTATGTGGCTCCCCTTCAGAGGAGTATTGGAAGAAGTCTAAACTGCCACATGCAACCATATTCAAACCCCAACAGCCATATAAGCGTTGCATCAGGGAGACATTTAAAGATTTTCCTGCATCGGCTTTGCCATTGGTTGAGACTTTGCTTGCAATTGATCCAGCTGAGCGTCAAACTGCGACAGCTGCATTGCACAGTGATGTATGCTCCTATCCTTTCTCTTCTTTGTAGTTGACAGAAAGGTTTTGTAGGTGTGTAATCAGAAATGCTAATATTAACCAAGTATTGTGCACAGTGTTCTTAAGGCGGTAAAGTGAACTACGGCGTTCTAGGTACGCTTTATTGCCTAGGCGACGCCTTTAAAACACTGATTGTGCTTCAAGTTAAATAATTTAGGTCTAGGAAACATACGGTGCTTGAAATGTTGCTAGTTGGAACTTGGAAAAAATTTCTCTGGTATAATAGAATGCACACATTTTAGTTATATGTTGCTAAGGGTATGATGGTATTTTATTGCCATCCTTAATTCTTGATCCCATGGCTAAATCAACAAGTTGTATTATATTGCTGCTTAGCAAGAATATTCTGGTTGTGAGGGTGTACTTAAATTTTTTTTAAACTTTGGGGTTTGTAGTTTTTTTCAACCGAGCCTTATGCTTGTGACCCTTCAAGCCTGCCAACTTATCCCCCAAGCAAGGAGATGGATGCCAAGTTGAGAGACGAAGAAGCTAGAAGGTGTGTTCACATTTACCTTATCTCCCTTTTGCTGGACATACATGCAGATCTATGTGTGAAAGCTTGTACGGATCAATTATTAACCAGCAGTCCTATGTACAATATTTTACCTCATCCACTTGGGCTTGTTTGGGTACTAGTGGATTGAAGTGGAATGAAAGTGATGGGAGGGAAGATTAGTACTCAATTCCCTCCATTCCCCTCCAGTCCACCTCTATCTAAACAAGCCCTTAATGGGTTACATGAATCAATTTAGAGTATTGAGTCGTGAATTATTCATGTTTGTTTTGAACACATTTTGGATTCACGTCATATCTCATTTAAACCATAATTATTTGTAATTCATTTGTATAAAATGGAAGAAGGGAAGAATCTCGATCTGATGCAACTTGCTGTGCTTCTCTGCAAACTGTCATGCAGGTTTAGTGTTCAGGTTTCGCCTTTTACTGCTAGAAGGTACTAATTAGCTTGAGGCAAAAGACTCAGACCATCAACCTGTTATTGGCTAAACACTGTTGTAAACTCGAATGACATATACCTGCATGCAGTCCTGCTCCAAATGCTGCTGATTAACTTCCTCTTTTCAATCAATAGTTGGTGCACCGGGAAGCAGTAACAGATATAGTCGTCTTTTAACTAGTTTGTATTAGATCTTAACTCGTGATGTTGTATGTTTCTGTGTTGCATTGTTATTCTTTAGGTTACGAGCTGCTGCCAAGGCCAAAGGAGAAGCAAAAAGGACTCGACCACGGGATCGATCACACAGGGCTGGACCAGCACCAGAAGCTAATGCAGAGATTCAGGCAAACTTAGACGTAAGTTCAAGTTGTTCATGACTAAGGACTAATTGTTTTGCATGCTACGATTATCATCATTGAAAATACAGGAACTGTTAAGCTGATTATAATTGTATGATATTGTTAGACAATCAAGTTTCAGTTTCACCATGATAAGTCATTAAGCTATCGTTCCTTATCTAGGGGAACTGAGAGCTGTTCACTACCCTATACTAGAATCAGTACAATTGTGGCAAAGCTTGCACAGAAAAATGAATGCTTATGGAATTTTACTCTCTTTTTTCACTCTTAGTTAATAAAATATACATGGTAAAATCCCCTACTTTTAACGGGCCAAATAGTCATAAAACATTGAACTTAACCTGAAAATATAATCAAAACATTGTTTCATTGCACTACCGCTATATGTTTGTTTCCCATAAAAATCAATGCTGCTGTGCTTTAATTTGTGACAAACCAATCCAACCATATATTTCCTGTAGAGTTTATGTACTCTTACTCTCTTAGTACATTTCTAGTTGCTTTTTTTTTTTGGTGGGTGGGGGTGTTCGGGATCTATCTTTTTTGCTGCTGAGCACAAATGAATTGAGTTGTTGCAATTGAATTGACATGTATTGAAACCATAATTGATGTAAACCCAAGCAGTTTGTTGTTTTCAAATATTATTGCATAATATGGTACCCTTAACAAATTTCTTAATAACAGCAGAGGCGACGGATGATAACTCATGCAAACGCAAAGAGCAAAAGTGAGAAGTTCCCTCCGCCGCATCAGGATGGAGCGATGGGTAATCCACTGGGATCCTGCCGTCATATGGAGCCTATGTTCGAGCACCAGGATGCCTCCTTCAGTACAGTAGTCCCCATTGAGAAGGGGACCTCACAAACATGGTCGGGACCATTGTTTGATCCATCAGCTCTTGGGCAATCAAGGCGGAAGAAGCAAACTACCCTAGATGCTAAGGCTGCAGCTTACTCAAAGCAGCTCCAAAAGGAAAAGGGAGGGATACGAGCCCGATAATAATAATTAATAAAGCATCTTTTTGGTGAGTTTGTAGGGGAGGGGTTCTTCATTATGGCCTATAGATGAATTTTCTTCCTTGCTTTGTTCCTTTGGTGGTTAGAAAGCAGGTAACACCGTAACAGTGCTTTCTACTGTGGGGAGAATTCTTCCACGCTGTGTATATGTCGTGCTAGTGTTTCCTGTTCTTTTTAGATGCTTCTGAACGAGATGCTGTCACATGGACAGGACGCGCGGGTTTTACACCCTTGTATTTATGATCTTTATGACAATTCAGTTGCCCATGTGTATATATGGACTATGGAGTAATTCTTTCTCACGTTTATTTAAAAGGATTGTATTTTACTGGAATTAAGTCAAATTTGACAGCATAGATGTGTGTGCATAAAATGTGTTCGCACCATCTAGAATGGACTTTGTTGCACAAAAGACAAAAAGTATGTAGTGTTCGTCGAGGCAGCTTTCTTTCTCCTTTCATGTTTGCCTGCTTTAGTTAATGAAAATAGCTCTGATTGGCCTGAGTCATCTAGGTTGAATGTTTCTGCTTTTAGTTGTACCCTAGCATGAATGTTTGCATCTAGGATACAAGTTTCGGTAAATATGACTTCTCAAATTTTCTTGGAGTACATCGGAGTATTATTTTACCATATTGGGATATTCGAGCCAGCCATCGGAGTATTATTTTACCATATTGGGATATTGTTTTGTAACTAGTCAATGGGAATACAAAGGAAGTCTATATCTAAAATGCCCAGCCAGTCATCAAGACTAAAACAACTTTTTTTTAATCTTGTACAAAGTCTAAGTCATCCTTACTTTCCATCTTTGGTTAGTGAGAAATCCAGAGGAGAGGATATCTATATTTTGATATCCAATTGATGAGGCTCTCTAAGACTTTTTCGCTCTGCAGCTCACGATCGGAAATAACGGAAACCCTAGCTATTTGGCACAACTTTTATATTTTATTTCAAGTGGTCATCTCCGAATAACTCAACCTAATTTAAATTATTATGTACTGTAGCCAGGAGTTTGTTATTAACAATATGGTTTTAATTGTGTTGGTAGCCAATAGTATGTATGTAACCGAATCCATACTCTACCCAAATGGATTTCACAGAACTACTGATCCTTACATTTCGATACAAATGATGCTTCGAAAAATAACCCGCTGGTGTGACAAATGATGCTTCGAAAAATAACCACTAACCCATCTGGCGCTATGATATGAGCATTGCTGACTGGCGGCGGCCCACAACCCACCCCCAGCCCCCAATGCCGCGGAAGCCACACTTATAAATATATTTAAGCTAGGCGAAGTAATCAGTTCCATTTTACTTCGCTCTAGAGGTTAACCACTTCAAAACGACAGCACTCTACATCATGTGCTTGACCCATGCGGCCATCAGCAAGAACATACCACTTAATACAGAAATAAACTAAACCTATGCTATCGCATAAAATACACTGCAATATCAAGCCTGCGTTCCAGGCTTCGAGCTCAGGTGAACGATGAAGTAAGCACCAGCAGATGAGGTTTAAAAGCATTGCAGATCTCCTGGCGAGCTCCAAAAGCAGGATGCAAATAACGCGTCACCCTCTCTTGCGCCTCCCCTGAAGCATATTTAGAATGGGTGAGCCATAGGGCACTCTTTGCCAGAGAATAGTTTTTTTAACGAGACTTTACCGAGCCCACATAATCATCCATAAGGGACTGCCGCCGCCTCTTGAATGAATTCGATGGAGTTGTCTCGCCCTCTGAATTTCTTAATGCTCCTCGCTTTGTTGGAGTCATGTTCTGTCGATAACAAAACAGTAACAATTAGCATCACTAGCTAGCTACCCATATATTACAAAAGGACACTGCAGAGTTAAAACATCTCAAGAGTAATGTACAGTTTGCAATATACCTTAGCAAGCCTTTTCTCCTTCCTTGCCTGCCTTTCTTGTTCATCGTATTCTTGATTCTCCTTCTCAACCAGTCGAATCAGTGTGTCGCATCGCCTAGCCAACTCTTGTGTAGTTCTGGACTTCACAAACCAGTCAAACCGGAACAAGGGAGACATGCGGAAGGCAGCTTTCAGTTCATCCCAGTTCCCGTAGCCAAGTTTATGCACCATGCAAAGCTGTAATGTAACAGCAGCTTATTATCCATGTTGTGCACTCAGAAACCTATACATAAAATAAAGTGGGAGAACATACCATAAAACGGTCACATTCCTCATTGTAGAACTTCCCTTTATTTTGGCCATACTGAATTTTCAACTCTAACCATGGGTTCTTGTAGCGGTCTAGCTTCTTCCCAATCGCCCTCATAATCTCATCCTTGCGGGATATCCTTGCTTCTCCCCTTTCAATATTCTTGATAATTCTATCATAATCTGGTTGGACAAGGATAGAAACATAAATAGTAAATCAGCATCAACAATGCTCGTTTCTAAATTTACAGCTGATGTCCATTATGCATATACACAACAATGATGTTGAGAAACAGTAAAGCTATTATGCTGTGAATTTATAATGACAAATAATCATACTATTCCAATGACCAATCAAAGTAGGTCTTTTTAAATTAGTGGCCAAAACTAGAGATTTCGATGTGTAGTTTCTAAAATATTTCAAATTTACAAACTGAGTCATAATCATATATCTATATCAAGCTATTGCCTTACCACTCAGTTCCTTGTATCGCTCCTTGAAAACCTTAGCATAACGCTGAACCTCCTCTTCTGTCTTCCCTTCCATCTCAGAGGCTATACTTTTTATATCATTTCGACCATATTTCTCACATGCCCGAATAAATGTGTTGAAGTCTCTCCTTGTCCATGATGCGAAACCCTGAGATGGACCATGGAAACAACAGAGTTGGACAACTGTGAAAAAGGAATAAGCAGATAGGTAGAAAACAACAAACTGATAACTCAATAGGTTGCATGCAATATTAACCTCTTCTAATAACTGTTCCTTCTCTTCCTGCTCCTCTGCAGTCAAAGGCTCCAGCTGATCTGATGGTTACATAATGATAACATGATTAGCATATCCCACATGAATACTGTATGCAAAGTTGGAAAAAAGTTGGAAAAACAAGAGCTGGTATTACCTTCATCTTCACCATCTATGGTATCTTTCTTCTGGTTTGCTTGCTGCATTATTTTTTATTATGTTAAGCACCAAAATTGCCAGTGACAGTTGTAAATCTTATGCCGTGGAGGGAATTAATGTCTACTGAAATGGCAAATCCAGCTGAAATTACAAAAGACAGTCTAGATGAAAATTACCATGAGGTATCGCACTTCCTTTTCATACAATTCATTTAGCCTTTGGTTGTTGAAGAATTGGAAATCATGCCTAAAACACAGATCAACAATTAACTGATGATATGATGCACTAAAGCGTAATCACTGAAAAAAATCCAAATAGAAGAAACTTACAAGTGTGGCATTCTGGGGATCCTTGGTTCCCTAGGTTTTGCTGGTGCACCTTGGCGCAGAGCTTGTTTAAAGTACTCAGACTCAGAGTAGCTACAAAAGTAAGTTAAGGTGAAAACAAGTATCAGGTAATGCTCTCCACAGCCCGCACAAATAGAAAGTCATGACTCACTTCCTTTTCCTTTCTCTTCTAGGTGGTTCGATCCAGTTGTCACTAACAAGTTTCTTGAAATCAACCTTATTTTCATCCTGCAATCAATCAAGAAAGCAGATTCAGTTGGTAGTGAGCAAGTGTTGGTAGTGAGCAAGACACTACAAGCAAAATTCCAATCGATAGTATAATACATTAAATGCATCAATAAGTTACCTTATCATCATCAAAATCATACAACTCAGCATCTGCATCAGAAAAATAGTGTTACAAAAGGAATACAAAACAGTGAGGCTCACAGGGGGAAAAAGAGACAGGCACATACTATCATCCATCTTAAATTTAATGGCATCCTCAGTGAACTTTTTCATTTTTGCATCAAGTTCTGCTGTTGTTTCCTCTCCTTTAGCTATAATACGATCAATATCCTCATCTGTGATTGTGCTGTCTTTAGAACTGAAAACCATCTCAGCACCAAATCTCACCATTTGCAGAAGGTCATCCTTATTGACAGCTGAAAAAAAGAGAATGTGGTCAGAATAATGCATATCCAACTAATACAGAAAATTAGTTTGACAAATATCAATGGCGAAGTTTCAAAACCCTACTTTTCTGCTCTGCCAATCGTCCTTGCTGAATAACTAAAGCATCCAACGCAAGCTTCTTGTATGCTCTCTCAATCACCTTTTCCTCAATAGTATACTGTAATTTTGTTTGTACCATTTCATGTCAGGTAGAAAAATAAAATATGGAACTAAAATAATTATTAATCTAGAATCAACAAACCTCTGTGCAAAAGCGAAAAACTTGAACTTCTTTCTTTTGACCTATCCTGTGTGCACGGTCTTGAGCTTGCAGATCAGCTTGTGGATTCCTGAAGGCACAGGATTACACATGAGATTCATCTCCATGGGTGAATGACAATACAATTTTGACGTAAGAAACGGGCATACCAGTCACTGTCATAAAGAACCACAACATCAGCAGTGGCCAAGTTGATACCAAGGCCACCTGCCCTAGTTGAAAGCAAGAAAACAAACTTCTCACTTCCTGGTTTGTTAAAAGCTTCAATGGATGCATCACGATCTTCACCCCCTGTATTTCCATCAATGCGGCAATACTGATATCCTCTATACATAAGATAATCTTCCAAGATATCCAAAAGCCTGGTCATCTGCAGGATGGTTATATGTCAAATATATGCTACATTCTTGGAACAGTTTTAATTAAGGTACATATGGCACAAGTGGGGCCTTGATTTCCAGAATATACAATTGCTATACCAATGAGTCAAAATGACATTAAAATTTTCATTGCAGTGGAAACACAATCACCTGTGAAAAAATGAGGACTCTGGAGTCACGTTCTTTTAGCTTGGGCAGCAATTTATCTAACAGAACCATTTTTCCTACATAAATATCAAAAGAACAGTTAATATGGAATCATACAATGTAATGCAAAAAACATATTACATTTGTGCAATAAATGAACATGATATTATACCTGCATTCTCAATTAAATGTTCACCAGTTGTGTAGGGCGGGCCAGGTTCAGCTCCTTGGAATAGATACGGATGGTTGCAACACTTGCGCAACTGCATGGCAATGTTGAGCAACCGCTTGCGTTCACCACCAGCATTAATAACCTCTAAATCTTTTTGAAGCAGGGCACGATAGTACTGCTTCTGCATCTGAGACATTCCAACTTTAAGTATGGTTTCCTTCTTTGGAGGTAAACCCTTTTCTACATCAGATTTAAGCCTCCGAAGAAGAAATGGGCGAAGGACCTTCACAAAAATTGCAAGAGAGAATTATACATGGTTATTAGGTGTTGACATTTAATTATATAGGATCAATAATAAGGCATTGCCATTGGTAAGTCATAATGAGTATATCCCAACCTTATGAAGTTGCTGAACCACCTCCTGTTGATCATTTTCTCCCGAAATTTGAAACCATTCATCAAAGGTCTCAGCAGAGCTAAATATTTCGGGTAGCAAGAAGTTGAGGAGAGCCCAAAGCTCATGGAGATTATTCTGCCATACGGCAAAGCAATTAAAATCAGATTTTGACCAAAAATGAACAAAATGGACCCTGCTCAGGATGTAAGCACTATGTAAAACAGTACTCGAAAGAGAAACCTACCTGCAGTGGAGTGCCTGTGATGAGGAGACGATAGTTAGTGTTGTAAATTCTCATAGTCTTTGAAAGAAGAGAATTCTCATTTTTTATCCGGTGAGCTTCATCAATAATTATGTAACGCCAACTGAAACGCCTCAATGTAGTTTTTTCTTTGATTGCCATTTCAAAACTAGTAACGCACACATCAAATTTCCCAGGCTGTAGCAAATTGTCCCTTATATGGTTCTGCACAGCAGAACAAGAGAGCATCAGTAATATGCCAACATATGTTTTCAGCAATGATTAAAGAATTGACTTTGACACTAACCCTCTCTTCTGGATTTCCCAAGAACTTCACAGCACGTAGAACAGGGCAAAAACGTTGGATCTCCTTTATCCAGTTGCCAAGTGTGGACTTTGGAGCAACAACCATGTGAGGACCCGTTATACCCCGGAATTCATGCAGATAGCCCAGCAGTGAAATGGTTTGAAGAGTTTTCCCAAGTCCCTGAATAATGAAATTAATGAGTAAAAAACCACAATAAAAAAAACAAGACCATCACGTTTAATAAATAAAAGCATACCATCTCATCAGCCAAAATCCCATTGATACCATTCTCATACAAACGTATGAGCCAATTAAGCCCAGCCAACTGGTAATCTCGCATTTTCCCCTTAATGCCTGCAAAGAACAAGGATTCGTCCATTTAGAAGTTGACATATATATAGCAAAAAGAACCAAATAAAACCCAAGGACATTAAAGCCCAACAGTATTGAAGATTTTATGAGAACAACAATCAATTCTATAACTAGGAAATTGAAGTACTACAGTCCCCCAACAATTATTATAAAAAAGGCATTGGTGGAAGTGAAACAGAAAACAGACATCAATTGCACCAAATCATGTTTTAGACAAGAATCACACCAATCAAGTTCTTTTTATCTTTTAGAGAAGAATCAACACAACCAGACACACCACAAGAGAATGTTGTCAAATAAAAAGGGCCACCCATAGGTTCCTGACATCTGATCTTAGTTGCAAAATTACAATTATCAACAATAAACATGGATAAAGTTCGATCAGTTCGCACCTCACCAGACTACAGTGTTCGTTGGTCTACCTTAAATGTTGGTGCCTGGTTTCATTTACTCTCTTATTAAAAGCACCAAATACTTTTGTGACAACAAAGAAAAACATCCATATACCTTGAAAGAAAATGCTTCTATAATCAACTCGAGTTGGATATTAGATCAGGAAAATAACATATTTCAAGTAGCAACACAGTAAAGATGAACTCACATGAAGGCTGAGAAACCAAACGCGTCCCCCCTGCACCAGCTAGGGCATCTTCCTCCTCCTTAAGGTATTCTTCATCTTCCTCTTCTTCTGTCATCTTTGACGCATGTCGTCCCCTACAAATTGGTAAACTTACATGACATTGACCAAGAGACAAAAAAAATCCCTGAAGTTAGGAACAAAATCTTATGGTTCTGCAAACGAGCAGCTCTATAATACCAAGATGCTGAATTTCCTTGTAACTGTAATATGAACTTCCTTTAACTCCATGACTAAATGGAATATGGAAACACATGCACAAGGTACAACAGATGCCATCTAATCAGTGTACACAATCGTGACAACGTTCATTAAATTAAACAGATCAAGAGGACAACAAAGAAACCACGATAAGATTGAGCTACAATGCATGAACATAAACAATTGGCTTTAATGTAAGTTGATGCAATGCATAAAGACCCATCAAATCAAATTATAATTAGTTACTCCCTCCGTCCCAAATTGTAAGTCGTTTGACTTTTTTTTACCACAACTTTGACCACTCATCTTATTCAAAAAATTTGTGCAAACGTAGTCAAATTTAAGTCATTCTTGATATTCTTTAATTACTAAAGCTAGCCATAACAAAAAAATATGATATTTTGCGAAAAAATTTGAATAAGACGAGTGGTCAAAGTTGGGGTCAAAAAAGTCAAACGACTTACAATTTGAGACGGAGGGAGTACATGATATTCAAAACCTTTTCCCAGTACTAAACAAATTTGTATACTAATCAGCCAGATGGTGCACAATGAGGTGTCTGTGTGTTTGGGTGTGTGGTCAAGATTTTATATTTATAGTTTCTTGTAAGTCACAACTTTATATAAACCTCAGCCCCTCACAGCTCAGTCCAAAGTGAGGTGGTGAGGATTGTACGGGACCATTTTTTTCTCTCTCTATTAATATAATGATGCGCAGCTCTCCTACGTATTCAAGAAAAAATATTGTGATCACAATAACCTTAATGTCATTTTCAACCTCATAATTGTTATGCTGAACAAAGGAGATAGCAACTTTTCACTAATCTTGCCAGATGATCATTCATATAGTACAATAATGGCACAAACAAAACCTATCTTACCGCCCACGTGGTTTTTTCTCTTTTGATTCACTTCCTTTAGCAAAGTGAGCAAATATTTCAGTCTGCTGAAGAAGGTATTTCAATCGTCCCTTCCCTTTGTTGTTCTGTCAAATAATATAGACAGCGACAGAATGTATTAGCATCAAATGGATAAGAAAATACATGATTTGCGCATTGATAATCGCACACAAATCATGCAGGTGCATGCAGGGATTCCTTTAAAGACAGTGCATACCATGTCAGCATCAATGGCAGCATTCTGAGTATCCAATATTTCTTGGATTTTTTGCCTCTTCTTCTTCTGGAGTTCCTTTAGCCTGGCTTTCTCACGCTTCCCAACCACTGCCTCTGTCTGCAACAGAAATACTTAAGGGCAAGGCAACGCAAAATTATCTCTACAAAACTGTAGGACGAGAATATAAGATACAACTAATGCCCCCTTTGAGACTCCCAGCTTAAATCTAGAGATATTTGTCAGAATTAATGGTATCTGTGGATTATATGAGTGTAATTAAGGCAACTAATACATGATGCCACAGCTGTAAGAGAAAAATAGAATTAGAAGCACTGCTACAAGCAAATAAAATTTGAGAATGTCCAGCAGATAGCTAGCAATGGCCGAGAGGTTGCCCATTCTATTTTTTTCCACCGAAGATTAGTCTAAGCACATCCCCGAGCCCAGATCCTCTAAAACCCGACTCATGCACCCCAAACCCTAACCGCCCGCTCACCTCTTCGCCGTCGTCGCCTGCGACGGCCTCGTCGTCCTCGGTGGACTGGGACTCTTCTTCACCCTCTGCAGGGGCGGCGGCACCGGCATCCTCCTCCTCGTCGGCGCCGGCGCCGGTGGTGACGGCCTCGATCTCCTCCTCGTCAACCTCCTCCTCCTGCTGCCCCTCCCCCTCAGCCTCCTCATCCTCATCCTCCCCGGCGGGCGGCGCCGCGGCGTCCTCCTCTTCCTCGTCACCCTCATCGCCAGATCCGGAGGCGGCGGCGTCGGACTGGTCCTCCTCCTCCTCGGCCGAGGACGAGTTCTCCTCCTCGTCGTCGTACTTCACCGGCTTCGCCATTGGGGCGGGCGGTGGCGGGAGGGAGTAGGGTTAGGGTTTCGGGGCGGGGCGATTTGGATTTTCAAGTGCGGAATGGGGTGTTCGAATCGTCTGATCGAGCGAGAGGTGGGGATTTCAGGACTGAAATCGATTTGGAGGTGAAAGGGAGGCAGTGGCTCTTTTATATGGAGCGCCTTGCACGGGAAATTTTTGGCGGTTTGCAGTTTGGACCATGGAGTCATATATATTTACGATTACACCCTTGAGCATAAGTACGGAAGAATTCTGGAGGATCAATTTTACAAAAGAATAAATTGAAGATGGTGAAGAAGGCTAAAGGATTTGTGGATGCAACAGCTCGAAAAAGAACAATTAACATAAAATGCACTTGTACACGTAATATGTAAATGGTTGGTTGTATTACTTAGCAGAGCACTGACCATTCATCAGACCAAACGAAATATACAAGTTCCCGTGTACCTAAATGGAAAACGTGCTGGAAAATAGTAGAGATTTCCGGGGGCACGATGACTTGGAGCCATTCCCGTGAACCCGATCCAGGTGCACCCCGCACAGTGGGTCCCGGTTCTCAGAGTGACCACGGTGTTGGCTCATAGTAGACCACGCGTACGGTGTGCAGTCGATCCAGGGAAGTGGGAAAGAGGTTTGTTCCCGCCAACGAGGCGGGATTGGGTTTGAGGCCTCCCGCGGTCCCGCTCCCGCCGCCCTGGAATTTGGGTCTGGACTCTGGACTGGACTGATGAAATGTTGTTGGGCTCAACTGCGTTTCATTTGTTCGGCTCGGAAGACATGGCCCACGGCCCCGCAGTCACAGGTGGCCCAAAACAACTAGGATGAACTGCTCGCTTCGCCGCGCCCAAGAAAGGATATGCGCGTGATTAGTTTTTGTCTAATGTTACAGACTTCTCATTATCCTGCCAATGCAAACTACATTTAGATTAGATATACATGAATTGTTCCTCAGGAAGCAAAATATACACCAGTGGTATGCATGCGCTATACTTTCGTTGGTAAGCAAAGAAAAGGAATATCAGGATACGCAGGAAGTACAATAGTCTGAAGATGAATCGGCTTGTTTAGTTTGACAATTTGTCAAACTTTTTTTGACACTGACAATCATGTCTTCTCTCACATGACATATTTCTTAGTATGAAAATTTTTCACCAACTACACACAACTAAATATGCTCTTAGACTCGATGCAATTGCATTTTAATCCATCTGCAGTTGAACTCTATGATATAAGCACTATAGAAATAATACGGTAGGGATGGCTACAAAGATTTTTAAAAAATTGTTCGCTCATGATATTAACCAATTACTCAACTGAAAATAATTTTTGAAACGAAGCATGCCAGCACAGGAAAAACAAAAGGAAGTGACTTATATTGACAAAAGCGAATATTATAATAAGTTATTATAAGGGCATGGCTAGTAATAGCGCCGATTGCCGGCTGGAAGGCAAGTCATGATGGTGGTGGGACCTGGTAGCTCAGCCAATAGTAAAGGATTCATGCCTTCTCCGCCGGCTTCAGCGGGCACATGGCGAGGCACCCGCCTCATTCTCTCTCTTAGTCCACGTAGATTCTCAATACTTGCTCTAAGCCTCCATGTTGTTCGGAAGGAGGTAGGAGGGAGAGATAAATAAGTTATTGGTGAGACAGACAAAATGTGGCCGCACACCAACCATCATTGGCCATCTCAGCAATCTAGCAATGAAGCCCCAGGTTGGAGAGTGCAGTGTGACAATCAAACACGATTGTCCTATGGTCGTGGACCGTGGTCTTTTTTTTTTTACCTCTTTGGTCGTGGCTACAGTAGCATAGAGGCTCCCCTGCCGGGGTAGACTCCTAGGGATAAGAAGTTACTTATATTATTATTATTATTATTATTATTATTATTATTATTATTATTATTATTATTATTATCCTCTGTTGAATATATATAAATAATATATAATTTTTCAGAAAAAATAAATCTCTTCTCTTTCTTCTTCTTCTTCTTACTGTATCTTACTCTAAAAAGAAAAAAAATGAAACTGCTAGCGCCCAAACATCCGATCCGGGGGGCTAGCATCGGACGCTGCAACGGCCATAGAATTGAAGGATTGGTTGTAGGATAAAAATCAGAAAAGAAAATCACATCGCAACGTTACTAAAAATCCCCACTTTCATTGGTGCATTATCTTCCCTAGACATACATGCACCAGATCATAAGAGGATAGCACAGGGCGAATAGGCCAGTCTTATATAGATATAGGACTCAAGCGTGAACATATTCTAGTGAATATTCCAACAAGTAGCCGATACAAGCTCACTCTGGTGAGTGTAAGCATAGAGCTGACAATCATTACACAAGACTTAAACATGCCTGACGGATCTAGTGGTGCTTTAACATGGGCACCAACCTGCTTCTATCACATATCACTAGATGCCACATTGATAATCCATTGTAAAAAGATTTCAAACAAAAGCTCCAAGTCTATGTTGCAACCTCTACAACAAACAAGTATATAATTTGCATCATACTCACTCCATTCCTAAATAATCATGTTTCTCACTTCTTGAGAAACAACTTCGGCCAATTATATATAGAATATATATTAAAATTTATGGTACAATATAAATATCGTTAGATAGATATTTAGATGTAAAAAGTCCATATTGCTCCCCTCAATTATAACAAAAGTTTGGATAACCCCCTAAACTATTTTTTAGTTTAAATTAACCCCATAACTATACGATTTAGTATATTTTACCCCCTAATGTAATTTGTCTTCTTTATTTGTCCATATATAAGTTGAATTTTTATCCAAAATTTTGTAGGATGATAGGGGACATCATAATGCATGTCAAGAAATTATATTATGATTTGTGTATAATTTTGCATAGGTTTGTATCATAAAAATTAATTTATTATAAAATATCTTACCTTGTCAAAATAATAATAAAAAATTATGACATAATTCTCTAGCATGTGTTATGGTGTCTAGTATTGCCTTGCAAAATTTTAGCTTTAAAACTCCACTTGTGCATAGAGAAAACAAAAAAGATAAAATGTATTAAGGTATAAATTAAACCAAATGATATAGTTTATGGGGTAAACTGAACCAAAGCATAGTTTAGGGGGGTTATTTAAACTTTAGCTATACTTGAGGGGAGTAATTTGGACTTTTTCCTATTCATATATAGTTTTTTATAAAAATTATTTGGAGGTTTAAATATTGCACATATTTTCTACAAATTCAGTCAAACTCGTGACACGGACACCCAAAACGACACTTATTTAGTAGCCGAGGGAGTATAGGATTACTCAATTAAACATCAGAAAATAGTTACTGAAACATATGAAAAGAGTTATTGCAAGAAGTATATATGAACTAAGTGATTACAACATTTGCAAATGTATCGCGCAACAAATCGAATGAATCATTGCAACATTATTACATATTTCTATAAAAAAATTGTTGGAGTATATAGAGGCCCATAAGGCCTGGCCCATGTAGAGGCCCATGTAGTGTTGTCTTAGCTTCCCTAGATGAGGGAAAAGGTGGATACCAAAAAATTTAATTGAAGTAAGAAGTCCCTCCTATCTCACCCTTCTATGGTTTGAGTGGCAATGCAGTGAATTCCAACTCTAACATGGTATTG
Organism: Digitaria exilis; assembly: GCA_015342445.1. Lineage (NCBI taxonomy): Eukaryota > Viridiplantae > Streptophyta > Magnoliopsida > Poales > Poaceae > Digitaria > Digitaria exilis. The sequence continues at coordinate 376,293 of JACEFO010002165.1, forward strand.
GAGCTACGGTTAGCTCCCCTTCTCTCTAGCCGCCACCTCTTCTTCTCTGGCCGCCGGCGCCGGCGCCGCCGTCTCCATGGCCGGCAGCCAGTCGGCGCTCCCCTCCTTCCCCCCTCTCCGTCCTTCCTCTCCGCGCCTCCCTGCTGCCGGCGCCGGTGCGGGATCCGCCGCCGCCATGGCCGCAGGCGCGAGATCCGCTGCCGCCATGGCCGCTGGCGCGGGTTCCGCGGCCGACGATGCCGTGGCCGGCGCGCTGTAGCTGCCGCCGCTTCCGCCCCCTCCTCCACTGCCGCAAGGGCAGCAGGGGCAGCCGCCGCTGCCACCACCTCCTCCACTACCGTAGGGGCAGTCCCCTCCCCTGCAAGCGCGGCCGCTGCCCCCTCCGCTGCCTACCGTCCAACCGCCCCCACCTCTGACCCTGAGCGCGCCGCCGCCTACCATGCGGAGCTCGCGGCTGATGCGGGTTTCACCGACCCCGCGAGCCTCGCCGACCTCGCGGACACCACGGGCCCGCGAGGCTACGCAGGTTCTCTCCCGTTCGACAGTGGCGTGCGGGTCTTCGACAGCGCCGGCTCCACGGGTCGTCCTCCTCTCCGCGACACGGGCAAGGCGGTCTCCGATGGGGCCGTGTCAGCTGAAGCCGCCCTAGCTGCCGCTCTCCATGCGGCCAAGGCCCCGGCCGTGGCGGCCGAGGAGCGGGTTCGCGCGGCTTCCGCTACCTGGGCGTGCGAGCGTGCGGCCGCAGACGCTCTCGCTCGCCGGGTTGCCAAGGCTGAGCGCTACCTTCTTCCAGTCTCCGACCGGTAGCCCGTCGTCCCCTCCACCGACATTGGCGCCTCTTCTTCACGCCTGCCTTCGCACGAGGACTCTCGCGGCCACCTTCCCGACCCGGTGGTCACCTAGCTCCATCTTCAGGCTATGGGTGTCCAGAACATCCGGGGGGTGATCAGCATTGTCCTCGACTCTTCGTCCACCTCCTACAACAGTTGGCGGGACCAGGTGCTCATGGCTCTCCGGCGCTACCACCTCACCGACCACGTCCTCGCCGACACCCCTGAGGCCGCACGGGGCATGACCTGGCACCTCCTCGACACCGTCGTCTTGTCCTGGATCTCTGAGACCGTCGCCCAGGATCTCTAGGGCTCCGTCAACCCTCTTGGAGGCACCGCTCGTGCTGCTTGGCTGACCCTGGAGAACCAGTTTCTCGGGCACGCCGAGACTCGCACCCTTCAGCTCAGTGCCGCCTTCGCCAACTTCGAGCAGGGTGACCTCTCCGTCGGGGAGTACTGCCGCAAGATGAAGAGCATGGCCGACTCTCTTGCGGATCTTGGCTGCCCCATGGAGGACCGGCTCCTGGTGCTTCATATCCTCCATGGTCTCAACGACACCTTCGACCACATACGGGACTGGATCACCAGGCAGCGGCCTTTCCCCTCCTACACGCAGGTTCGGGACGACCTTGTCCTGAAGGAGCTCACACGGCGTCCCCAGGCGCCCATGACTCCTTCGTCCTCCTCCACCGTGCTCGTGGCCTCTCCGCCGACCCCTGCGACTCCGCCAGCCCCCTCTCTCCTTGGTGCTCCTCCCCCCGCGCCGAGCAGGGTTGGGGGGAATCATGGCAGCCGTCGTCGCCGGGGAGGGGGTCGTGGTGGTGGCTCTGGTGGAGGACGTCGGGGCCCACAGGCTCCGCCTGCTCCTGTCGGCTCCTCTCCCGCTCCTGGGGGTGAGCCCTGGCCATCCTTCTCCAACCCATGGTCAGGGTGTATCTCGATGTGGCCGTTTCCGGCTCCGGGCGGTGGATCTCGTCCTCCGCACCAGCCTGTGGCTCTGGTTGCAGGACCTGCTCCGTCGGTCCCGACGTCTTGGTTTCCACCCACCTAGCCCAACCTACCTTCTTTCTGGCCTGGGGGATGGGACCAGGCAGCGTTGGCTTAGTGTTCAGCAGCATGGGCCTGACTCCGCCGAGCAACCCCGAGTGGATCGCCGATTCGGGGGCCTCGTACCATACGACCCCTGATCCTGGTATACTTTCTTCCGTCCACTCCCACATGTCTCTTGTCCTTCTTCAATCATGGTGGGGAACGGTTCATGTCTTTCTGTCACTTCTGTCGGCACTGCTCCTGGTCCTTTTCGTCTTTCCAATGTTCTTGTTGCCCCTCAGATGGTTCACAACCTTCTTTCCATTTGTCAGTTTATTGCCGTCAATTCTTGTTTTGTTGAATTTGACTCTTTTGGTCTTACTGTGAATGATTTGGCTTCTCTACGCTCACTCCTCCGATGTGACAGCCCGGGACCCCTTTACACCTTCCGCCTCCCGTGTTCCGCTGCTCCGACTTCGACTTCTTCTGCTTCATCCGCTGCTTTCACCACCACATCTACTTCCATGACTTGGCACCGTCGGCTCGGTCATCCCAGCCGCGACGTTTTGGCCCGTCTTAGTCGTAGTACAGGTCTCCCATGTACTAGGGCTCTAGATGAGCATCTTTGTCATGCGTGCCAGTTGGGTCGTCATGTTCGACTTCCTTTTTCTTCTTCTCTTTCACATGCGAGTCATGCTTTTGATCTTGTTCATTATGACTTATGGACATCTCCTGTACTGAGCATTTCTGGCTATAAATATTACTTGGTGGTGGTGGATGATTTTTCTCGTTACTCGTGGACTTTTCCCTTGCGAGCAAAGTCCGATACTTTTCCTACCCTTCTCTACTTCTTTGCTTGGGTTTCTACTCAGTTTGGTTGTACTGTGAAAGCTGTTCAATGTGACAATGGTCGTGAGTTTGATAACCACACCTCTCGTGACTTCTTTCTCTCTTAGGGGATTCAGCTGTGTCTGTCCTGCCCGTACACCTCTTCCCAGAATGGCAGGCCTGAGCGGATGATCCGCACCACAAACGATGTCATTCGCACCCTTCTCATTCAGGCCTCTCTTCTAGCCCGATCAGGGCTGAGGCTCTTCATACAGCCACTTATATGCTCAACCGCCTCCCCTCCACTGCCATTTTTGCCCCCACTCCACACCATGCTCTCTTCGGTACTCCTCCCAGCTACGATCACCTTCGTGTTTTCGGGTGCGTGTGCTACCCTAACACCTCTGCTACTACTCCTCACAAGCTCGCGCCCCGCTTGACTCGTTATGTGTTTCTCGGTTACTCCTCTGACCACAAGGGGCACCGCTGCTTTGATCTTACCTCCCGTCGTATCCTCATCTCCCGGCACGTCGTCTTTGACGAGTCAGATTTTCCTTACTCCACCTCTACCACCCCGTCTCCCGACCTTGAGCTGGAGTCCCTCTTTCCGACTGACCCGGTGGTTCCACCACCAGTTCTATTTATCCCCTCTCCGCAGGTGTTCCTACCGGCCCGTGGGTGGCTCCGACGCCCCTGGACACGCCACACGCGGCCCCAGAGTCCCCTGTCGTGCCACGCGCGGTCCCGGAGTCCCCTACCGTGCCACGCGTAGCCCCGAAGTCCCCCACCACGCCAAGCGCGGCCCCGTAGCCCCCCCCCCGTGCCTCGCACGGCTTTGGAGCCCCTAGCGGCTCCCCTCGTGCCCCCAGGTTTCCCGGCACGCTCCTGGCAGCCTGTGCACGTCTACCGGCGACGGCCGGTGCCCGGGCCGGCGACGTCGCTCCCGCCACCGCCTCCTCCCTCGGCACCGCCAGCCCGCCCTCGGATCCGCTCCCGCGTCGATCCGGACGTGTACCACCCACCGGTTCTCCATCGGGATCGTGGTCATACCCATCCCATGGTGACACGGCGGGCGGCGGGTGTCCCACAACCTGCGGCCCTCTCTGCCGTCGAGAGTGAGCCGGGAGTCTCTCCGGTACCCTCCTCCGTCCGTGAGACTCTAGCTGACCCTCACTGGCGTCGCGCGATGGAGGAGGAGTACGCGGCCCTTCTTGCCAACCAGACGTGGGACCTCGTACCGAGTCCGTCTGGTGGCAACGTCGTCACCGGCAAGTGGATCTGGACCCACAAGCGTCGGGCTGACGGGTCCCTGGAGCGCTACAAGGCTCGCTGGGTCCTTCGCGGCTTCACCCAGCGCCCTGGTGTGGACTACGACGAGACCTTCAGTCCCGTGGTGAAGCCGGCCACCGTGCACACGGTTCTCTCGCTGGCTCTCCAGCGCTCATGGCCGGTTCACCAGCTGGACGTGCAGAACGCCTTTCTCAACGGGACTCTCACCGAGACCGTCTACTGCAGCCAGCCGACGGGGTTCGTCAACACCAGTTGTCCCGATCTGGTGTGCCGCCTCAACAAGTCACTCTATGGCTTGAAGCAGGCTCCCTGGGCGTGGTACTCTCAGTTCGCCACGTTCTTGACCTCGCTGGGCTTCACCGAGTGCAAGTCGGACACTTCGCTGTTCGTCTTCCACCGAGGCACCGAGGCTGCCTATCTGCTGTTGTACGTCGACGACATCATCCTCACAGCGTCCAGTCAGCCTCTGCTCCAGAGTATCATCCACTCTCTGCAGCAGGAGTTCGCCATGAAGGACCTGGGCGTGCTCCACCACTTTCTGGGAGTCACCATGGAGCCCCGTCCTTCCGGCCTCTTCCTCCACCAGCGATAGTACGCTCTCGACATCCTGGAGCGGGCAGGGATGGCTGACTGTAAGCCCTGCGCCACTCCAGTCGACTCCCAGGGCAAGCTCTCATCTAAGGAGAGCCCTCCTGTTGCTGACCCGATGGCCTACCGGAGTCTGGTCGGGGTTCTGCAGTACCTCACCTTCACTAGGCCTGACATCGTCTACGCAGTCCAGCAGATCTGCCTCCATATACACGACCCTCGCGAGGCACACCTTGCTGCCCTAAAGCGCCTGCTGAGGTACGTTCGGGGCATGGTGGACTGCGGCCTCACCCTTCACCGGTCCCCCTCTACCGAGCTCGTCGTCTACATGGACGCTGACTGGGCCGGCTGCCCCGACACCCGTCGGTCTACCTCGGGCTACGCCGTCTTCCTCGGCGGCAACCTCGTCTCCTGGTCGTCCAAGCGGCAGCCGGTGGTCTCTCGCTCTAGTGTCGAGGCGGAGTACCGCACGGTTGCCAACAGCGTGGCTGGGTGTCCTGGCTACGACAGCTCTTGGCGGAGCTCCATATCCCACTCACCAAGAGCACGCTCGTCTACTGCGACAACGTCAGCGTCGTCTACCTCTCCACCAACCCGGTTCAGCACCAGCGGACAAAGCATGTGGAGATCGACTTGCACTTCGTTCGCGACCGGGTCGCCATCGGGCAGGTCCGGGTCCTCCACGTCCCGACCACCTCCCAGTTCGCCGATATCTTCACCAAGGGACTACCCTCCTCGACGTTCTCTGAGTTCTGGTCCAGTCTCAACATAGCCAGAGGCTAGTTGAGACTGTGGGGGGGGTGTTGTGTCTGTGTCCTCTTTCTTGTTTCTTGTCCAGTCTTCAGCACCGCTGCGTCGGTAGCTCAGACTGCGGGGGTTTTGGAGTGTATAGAGGCCCATAAGGCCTGGCCCATGTAGAGGCCCATGTAGTGTTGTATATATCTCACCCTTGTAGGGTTTGAGTGGCAATACAGTGAATTCCAACTCTAACAAAAATAGGTGAAATAATACTGGCAACATGAAAAATTGTTGTTGAAACAATTCCAATGAACACAAGCACCATGTCTATCGACAGAAATCAATCGTTTCATGAAACCTGCTGGGCTCCTTGCTGGAATTGAGCACTGGATGGCTTCAAGCCCTACACCTTTGCACTCTCCATGGATGTTTACCGCATGGAAGGTGCCTCATGGCCATCTAGAAGAATTTTAGCTTAAGACTCCATCATCACCATGGAGATGCTATTGCCGCCATGTACGAGTTGAGTGACCTTGCACACATACGACAGCACAGGCCAGGGCTGAGTTGTTGTCGGCCTTATTCGAAGGAGGGCCGCATGCGGTGGAGGGGTGCACCACCATAGCTCAGGCACTCGGATGTGTGTGTTGGGGGCGAGGAGAGAGAGAGATGAGTGATTGAGGAAGAAGGACTAGGACATAATAAAGATGCGGAGAGGATGAGTTAGTTTCTATGAACCACGACGTCTGATATTTCTAATTAGCCTGACATCTTGGTGGAAGCATTACCGTAAAACAAAAACCCATAGGGGTGAGTTGTGTTGCCGCATCTCTATAACACGAATCCTTCCCCCAAGCTCGGGCAAGAGATTGTGGTACGCCAACTACAATTATTAGTCGTTGGATCTTCCATCTACGGTGAAAGCAAGGGCCAAATAGGTGCTGCGACGTTTCTTTCATCTTGATGAGGATAAAAGAGTTTGATGTTTTTTTAGAAATGGGGATATATTTTATCATTCGAGCCTCTGTATCGATGGATACATGTAACTGTTCATTATTACATCACCATGGACAGACTCTAAAAATATTGAGAATAGAAAAAATGTCATATTTTAAACAAAATCGGGTCTATTACTAAAACACCATCCATTAGAAGTGAAAATCTCCAATGTTGTGGTTTCAAGCATACGACATCCCCAAATAAATTAGGGACGCTCCTCCTCTTTCTGCAAAAGTGACTAGAACCTCATCCAATATGTTCCTCTGAAGATCACCTGCAGGGGAGTAAAAGGTCTGGTATTGTGAAAAGCACATCATTTCTGTATAGCCAGATTGCCCAACATATAGTCGAAGCTCCTACCAACAGTTTGCACTTAAGTTTCTTATCCACCCCAAGGGTCCAAATATCAAACATATGTTGAAAACTCAAAGGAGGTGTGATATTAAATGAAACTTTTGATGCTAGTTCGCATCTTGGATATACGGGCACTGGTGCTGCCCTAATATAATAGGATGGCAAGGTAAAATGGCATGTAAAGAGGGAATAATATTTAGTATAGTATTTTGAACTATAAGGTCACATTATAGTTCAACATAAGCAGTTTAGAAAAGATGAAACTAGCTTTGAAAAAATCAATTTTAGAAAACACAATAGTCATCACTGAGTGTTGAGGCAATGAACAGATTCTGTAATGTAGAGGCTGGCATAAGAGATCATTGCAGCTGTATCCTGGATGGATGAATCCTTGTAAACCTGTATCTATGGGGAAGGAAGAGGTCTGGACAGAGACAGTTGCCGAAGTGAAGGTATCATGTTGGATTTATACCTTATGGGTTCTGTTTTTATAAAAAGATTGCCTAGTTCCTTGAGGACTACAATTTTCTTATAGGAAACACAAACGCTTGGATGGGAACTGATCATAGAATATGAACCCATTGTCTTCTTGTTCTCTAATATATATGTTAATGCTGCATTAGTAAATCCTAGTCTTAGATTAGCCTGTTATGTGGATGATCAGGTTAACCCATAGCTTTGCTCCGTTGGTTGTGTATCAAATTGAGTTTACAACCGGCATGGCCACCACCTAGCTTATAATGAATTACGATTCCACGCAGATAAGTGATGTGAAAAAATAAATAAAAGCCAATTCCATCACTACTTCTAACTAATAATCTTTTAAGGTTATTATGACTGAAAATTGCATTAGCAAAAAATAATCCCCACTTAGTTGTTACTACCATGGTATTTAGTTTCTATAGTAGGCAGCACAATCTAACTTCATACATTGAGCTATTCAGTTTTTTTTTCTAGTTGCTAGTATTTTGTTGTGATTTCTGACTTGAGATACCTGGAAACTTCCTTTCTTCAACGCAATTCTACAAATCAGAGGGTGAGGAAAGCTATCATTTGCAATTCTTCTCGATAAGACTTCTGCATATATGCTTTGAGAATCGTTCCGTTTATGAAGTTTAGGCCACACAAGTGTCCCTTAGCTCTTCACTAACTCAAAGGACAAGCCTAGTCATATAACTCATATATGCTAAGAATAAGTGACAAAATAAATAAAAGGTTCAAAATAAAATAGAAAAATATAACCAATCAGCCTCTGCATATATTCTTCATTTTTTGTGTTCGACTTTTGTTTAGGTCAATTCAATACGCCTACTACATTTTGTTGTGATGCACGATGATCAGTGACTTATTTGACAACAGTTTGCAATTTAGACTATTCAGTAGTTGACTTTCGAAATAAATATACCATTTCTGAATGTAATAACAAGTCAAAGATTAGATTTGTGGTTAGAATTAGCTGGAAAAATGATTGGTACATTATCTAAAAAGAGAAAAAAAATTGGTAATATTTGATGCTTAGTGTGAGAAAATGGTTGATGCCATTAGGATCATGGATATTGCAATGCTTATAATTGTAAAGGCATGGTATCTTTCTCAATGATGTACTTTGTAGGAAAAACAGAGTTGACATTCTAAAGGGGCATGTCAGGATATTTTTGTTCTAGTTTTGAGATACTGCCAATGGCAGAGCTTCAGGTGAAACTGTATGGGGGCTATTCAGATGTTGTAAACTGTAATGCTCAATCAGGCAATAATAAATACTCATACTCCCTCCCTATACAAATATAAGCAAGCACATTCACAGTTTATTCCCAGATAATGCAAGGATTTCCAGGATTTTCCACTGCTCTCCCCTCTCATCATTAATTTACTATGGTGATTGGTTAGTTGAAAAGGAAGACGTTTTAATTGCATCGTTGTGGTCTCTAACTCTCTGTGATGATTGAGGGGTACGACAGCTTTTATTGATCGGTAGCCTGTTATAAATTCTAGAAATACTTTAGTTGTGTACGGATGAAGTACTCAATAAATCTCAAATTGTGCACTGGGGGTGGGGTGGTGGTGGGGGCGGGGGGGGGGGGTTCCTGCCCACCCTGGTCTGGCTTTGCATTATCCTCTTCTAAGTTCCAATGTATAGTGCCACAACTTCAAAAAAACCTACTAGTATTCTTTATCAATTGACAGGGACACAGGTTGGCATAATTTTGCATGCATTAGATACTTCCTTTTTCAAAGCAATTTTACTAACCATATAATTAGCAGAGGCAATCTTGTTATAGTTTGTTCGGACTGTGAATTAAGGAACTTTCCCAATGAAAGAGTAAACAGGTTGTTTCGCCATTTTAACTCCCCTGTTAGAGGTGTTCTTTCTTTCAGAGTATGACAACTTAATTTTTTTGTTTTAGGGTCTGTTTTATAATTGGAGGGAATACTTGATTTAGATAAGTTTCAGATATTTTAGTTACTGACTATGTGTGAGCCAAATGTTTCCCACTCCGTATACAGGTGATCAACTTAAGTGTCATCTGCTGCTTAACCTAGCAGAGCAAACAGCATGGGTTCAGAAACTCTTCGTCTCTCTCAACTCTTACACATCGTCAAGTCAAAGGTACCAGCATCAAGGAATATCGTTTCTAATTGTTGATCTGGACACATCATGTTTTTGTGCATATGATTTATTTGGCCAAAGAAGTGAGTGCCATATTTTTCAGCAAAACACTGCAATTCTTTATAATGGAATTGATTTTCGATTTTAGTAGCAACGCTTGCCTTTGCAAATATCATAACCATGTGTCACATGGTTCCTTTCCAGTAGCAAGTTACAAGCTGCCACATATCTGATCTCTCGGTACTCACTTTGCCTGGAATCCCTACCTTCTTTGAGATGCTCCTTATCCATAAAAATGCCACCTCTATGGTCAGTATTTTAATTTAACAAAAAGATTAATTAGAAAAGGCGACCTCAGAGCGTGGCATCACATACCCCTGCATATCTGATGAGGTGTGAGGGACTTGCATTTGATGTGATTCTAGACATACAGGATATATATAAGAACTGGTCGTCGTAGAGGCCAATATGCTATACTATTCTCCTCCATGCTGACTTGGCTTGACGCTGACCAGATTCCATGCAAAGGCATGTGGTTTGGTGACATAATCAATCTCTCTGACCTTATATATTACAATCCATTGGTGATTCTATCTAATTGTGAAGGAATTCATTCATGATATCAGGTTAGTAAATTACAAATAGTTCTTCCAAAAAAAAACAAATAGTTCAAATGAAGCAACAGACTATAAACCTCCATAGTTTTATTTATGATAAATTCTAGTTCATTCCAACGTTGACATACTTTAACAAAGGCCTGAAATATTAGCATTGAGCAGTTCAACCACTACATGTCAACTATGCAGCGAGACTTCGTTTATGGAAAGCTGGCTGAAAAAAAACTGAAAATACAACAATTTAGACTCCGTTTAACTTCAAAATGGTTTTTTAAGTTATGTCCTGATCTCTACTCTAATAATACCAGTATTCACTTCTTCAAGTTCTGTGATGATTTATTTGGGCTCCATGTAACAAACTGAGTGTTCATGGTGTTATTCATGGTATTTCGTTATGGAAAAAAGGGAAAGGGAAGACTGATATTTCAGTGAATCTCATCAGTGACTTGTGCCAAGTTGTTTCAGCGACTCCTAGTTACTACATCTTATTCTGATTCTAGCTCTGCTAATACATGTTACAACTGCTTTGCTGAATGTTCAACAGTTTACCCACTTGCATATCAAGACTACTAAACGAACATCTCATTCTCTCTCTTCTGACTTGTCCAATAGGATAGCCTAGAACTCCAGAAAAGTAAGATCCCCAAGCCTTATCAACATCCAAGGACGGATCGTCTCGGTATCAGGTTGCTACACCGCTATTGCCGTCCAAATGTTCCATATTCCACACAAAACCTTTTTGTGGGTTTCGCTAGGACGCGAGACGCCTGGCAATTATCCAAACCCTTCCTCTACCATCTTTCGCTTGTCGGACCACAGCAAAATCCACTCTTGGCATCACATTTCCATGCCTATATAAACCTGCCTCCATACACCCAGTCATATGCAAGCAAGCAAGCACAACTACACGAAAAATCATACAAGAAGCAATCTCAGATCTATACAGCCTACGTTTTTCACTTCACTCTTCGATGGACAGGGTGACGAGGCTGGCATCGCAGCGTGCAGTGGTGATCTTCAGCACGAGCTCCTGCTGCATGTGTCACACAGTGACGCAGCTCTTCCGCGAGCTCGGAGTGAACGCAACAGTGGTGGAGTTAGACGAGGACCCACGGGGAAAGGAGATGGAGAAGGCACTCGCGAGGCTGATGGGCCGCAGCACCGGTGTGCCAGCGGTGTTCATCGGTGGCAGGCTCGCTGGCTCCACGGACAAGGTCATGTCGCTCCACCTCAGCGGTAACCTCGTCCCTCTGCTGCGCAATGCGGGGGCACTCTGGGTGTAGCCTTGTGCTCTTGGTCAACTGATAATAATAGTAAAACTGTACAAGTTAGTATTACCGACATTTATGTCGAGGGGAATGGCTTCAATATTTTGTAAGCGTACCATCATCTGAGGATTGACTGTAGCATCCCACATTTTCGTGTGATGTTAAGTTGTGCAAAAAATCTCTAAATTTCGAAACTTGTGCTGAGATTATTTAATTCTACATCAACTTATGTTATGTCTAATATGCTCCTAAAATGGGTAATCTGGTTTATTTTATTGGAATGCTTACAGCTATTAACTAATTATATATGTAGTCATAAACCACCATAGCTCCGCCATTACACCAAGGCTGCTTTACACTGTCTGATGAGGAAAATAATCAGATGATGCCTTGTCATGAGGTCAACACTGAAAAGTTGCCACAAAATTGTCCCTTTTCTGCGCATACCTTGATAACATCTGTCCCAGAGCTAGCTGCTCCCGGGAGGCGGGAATTTTGAGGATAGATAGTTTATGTTCAACTCAGTGATATAGAAAGAGCTGGGAGTCTATTTTCATTATTGGCGTTATGAAATATCTTGCTCCAACCTATTGTCAGCACCTTTCATCAGACAAAAATCCAACCAAAATAGTTCTAATGATGTCAAGTTTCTCATGACGATGTGATAGCAGCCTCGTGAGGGTTACGAGGTTGCTTTGATTAGAGGCTTGACATTTTGAACTAACTCTTCACTGTGGTGAACTTCAAGGTTGAACTTACATTTTCTAAGGCCATTTTCGATGGAGATTTCATGTTTATGTTTCCAAACATGTCACATAAGAGCATTTAATTCATGGTTCGGATGAGTTCATGCAATGCATTGTTTCATCCTTTGTTGTTTCCTACACTACATGCAAGACACAAGCCTCTTGGAAACAGTGTACAAATGGTTTCATCCCCATGAAACATATTTAACCTCTCTCGTTAAATCCATTGTTCGCCTAAACAACTGTTTAGTATGTTTAAACACCATTTAAACAGTAAAAAGAGGTTGCCCTTGTCATTTAGGTCCTAAATGGTTGGACCGTTTAAACCGTTCAAAATCGTGTAAATCGTCTAAACAAAATTGAGTTAATCATGATTACATTAGCTAAATGACCATTTAATTCATAATTTAGTTAATAGGAAGATTAAAACTACCACAATCAACGTTGAAGTAATTAATATCGTGAGTATATGAAGTGTTGTAGGATATAGATTTCTTCAAAAAAAAAATTGGTACATACTACATATTGTACTTTACATTCCACATTTATCTTAAGGTACAAATGTATAGATTACACATTTATCTTTCATACTACAATCCACACTTTACACATAAAAAACCTAGTGCATATTTAGTAAAAATTAGAATAAGCATTCATATGTGCACTTGGAGCTTTAGTCTTTAGGAAACCTAATTCACCCCCTCTTATGGTGTTATGGTCCCTTTAGTCCTTGTCATTATCCATGTTAGGAGCTACATCATCATCCATGTCACATGTGGAAGATTGGGCTATTCAATCCATGATGAATATTAACCTATGTGGCAATGGTTTGTGACGTTTATTTTTCTCACTAACGTTGGTCTTGGGTTTGGCTCTGCGAGACTAAGTGTATTTACTTTGGTTAAGAAACATCACAGATTGTCTTGATATGTGATGTTTATGTTGAAATATCAGACAGGTTAATCTGTGACACTCAATATGTAATGAAATCTGAAAACATCGTAGACACTGTTTAGTGACAATTTTTTAGTGATTTGTAATTGAATTTGTCCATCATGGATTAACAGTTCTTGTATATCTAACGATGTAAAAGCCCATTTTGTTGCCAATGAATTGCCTTGTTTAGTTGGATAGATAGGCTTAACACTGATGAATTAGTTTTGAAGTAGATTATTTACTCTAGTAATGAACTAGGTTACATTGTTGAAAAGCGTTACTATCTAGACATTCAATAGCCATAAAAGTTTTCATGTATAGATAGTGAGCTCTGACCACAAGGGCCACGCTTCCAAGAGTTTTCACTTTTTAGGAGAAAGTCACCTTTGTGAACTGAGGCAGCTTTATTAATTGGTTTTGAGTTTTCGGATACTCTTTATGTTTACTTGCTTTGAGCATATGAAACTGATACAACAATGAGTATGGAGTTGCCAATCGGTCAGCAACTTGTGTTCAAAATAGTCATGGGAGTTTATTTCAAAAAATCATTCAATATGTTCAAAAGAGTGAGTTTTTTTATATAATATTTTGAAATAAGTTCTCTTGATCTTGGCCCATTTTCCAACCCCATATTACAAAATTTGTTGATGTTGGAGCATAAATTATCCTGGGGCATAACCAAAGATGACTTTTGTTGTTCCTTATCTTCTTAAGTATTTGAGTGTATGAGCTAACTCCAACGATGAGTGCTACTAAGGCTTTTTTGCACGGCACAGAGAATTTTGTGTAATGAACCCAATGGTTAGTGCAATAATTTCGTTTCTTTAACTGAAGTAGTATTCAGGGCGATAATTAACGGTGGCAGCATTAAGTAAACATTCTTGCTGGCCTCTAGATAAAGCTGGCAGAATACTAACACATATTGCGGGCTTGAATTCACAACTAGTTCGGAACTTTGTTTCCATGTAGGGTTCTAAATGGTGCCAGGAATGAAAATTGGTTACCCATGCTGGTCTTATCCCCCAGCACAGATATGCACCCCACACCCGCATCAGCTTGTGTCGGGTCAGTAAATGGTACTACCTCCGTTCCAAAATATAGCAACGTTTAGACTTTTTCAAAGTCAAACATTCTTAACTTTGACCAACACTATTTCCAAAAATTTAATTTATTTTGAGTGAAAAGGTACATGTTAAAATAGTTCCTTTCGTGACTGGTCTATAAACATAATTCTTACTTTGCCAATCTGTATATTTTTTGTATTATTTATGGTCAAAGTTATTAATGTTTGACTTTGGAAAAAGCTAAACGTTGCTATATTCTGGAACGGAGGGAGTACATATGCGGTTTTAGAGCCAGCACGGAAAATGCGTTTTGCCATTGTGTAATCGGTTCATTTCACACTATAGTTGTATTTTTTCCATTATAATACGGATACATGAACAATGACTTGCAACAAAATATTATGGAAAATGAACACAGCATAGCACGTGAATTCATTTGATTGTTCTATATTCTCTCATCGCTCAGGATGCCACTTGGCTGCAACCAACTTAGTCCATGTTATCCTGGAATGCTGTGTCAGCAATCAGGCAGACCAGTACCTTTGCCAGATTCGGCACTTATTATGTGACAATTGTCACAAGCTCAAAGCCACAGTCACCTGTGGTTTCAGGACTTTATCGATTATAATTCTTGTAGGGTAATTACTATTACTAATAGCCAGTTCCGTCACTACATTTTTATGTTTTAACAATACGTGCGATTGAGGCTTGCATAAGCAAAAATTGATCCACAAAGAAAGGACTAGTTGAAGAGAACCGTCTGGCCCTAAGCATTCTCATCATGATATTAAGTGGATTGCACACCATTGCTGAAAACCCCACATGCAACCTCCATTACTCTACCGTAATTTTGAATTGAGATATCATGATGCTTTATTTCACTGCAATTCTACAAATCTAGGTTCAGAGAAGCTATCATTTGGAATTGTTCTTGATGAGACCTCTGCATATATGCTTTGGGAATCGTCTCATCTATGAAGATTAGGCCACCGAAGTATCCCCTACCTCTTCACTCACCCAAAAGACATGCCTAGAGATATAGCTCTTAGATGCAGAGAATACAGAACAAAATCAGTATAATGTAAAGGAAAAATCGAAAAAAGAAACACTCAAATTTTTCACTTGTTTTCCCTTTTGACTTTCGTTTAAGTCAATTCAACGTCTGCTTCAACAATTTGGTGTGATGCTGATAGTCTGTATGACTTTGTTTGACAGCAGTTGACATTCGAAAGTACATCTGTGGACGTCGTATAAAATTAAAGATTGGATCTGATGTGAGACTCTGCCAAAAAGGATTGGTGATTTTTGTGATGTTCAATGAGAGAATTTTTGGTTCACATATACCTGCAAAAAAAAAAAAGAACACAGTTGATGTCAGAGAGGACTCTGGCACAAACATGGATTCAGAAACTCATCGGCTATCGCAACTCTTATATCTCCCTGAGTACACCGTACCAACAAAAAAGAATTTTTTGCTAACCCATAACCTGGACACCTACGTTATGCATACAAGTGGAATGCCTTTCTGTTAGAGATTCTTGAAATTTCTCCGTTGCAGAACTGATTTTCAATTTTGAACACTCTTGCCTGTAAATATCAACACCCATGTGTTACATGGTTCTTTCTTCTTTAGTAGCGAGTTACAAGCTGCCACATATCAGATCTCTTGATACCCACTTTGCTAGGAATCCCCACCTTCTTTCATCAGATGCTCCTTATCCATATAAAATGCCATTGCCACCTCTATGGCCAGATAGCAAAAACTTTAAATTAGAAAAGGCGGCTTCGGAGCGCGGCATCGCATGCCTCTTCATGTTTGATGAGGTGTGGGGGGCTTGCTTTGGTTAGATGCTGAACATACAAGATAAGAACTGGTCTTAGAGGCCATCTCTGCTATTCGTAGTGCCTCTTTATGGAATCCGTCTTCCCCAAGCTGACTTGGCTTGACGCTGACCTGATTCTTGGGATGGTAACGTACGTACGACTAGGCTACTGTGGTATTGGCGGCCGTCATCAATCTCGCTGACGTTACGAATCAGCGGGGTAGCCTTATCTGAACGTGAATAAACGGAGGTCCACTTGAAACAGGGCATCAACTTTAGCAAACTAGCACGATTTTCCATGAAGCAAGTATCAGGCAGTAAGACCTCAAGTAGTTCAATTTCTAAAGAACTTTACATTCATTCCAGGCTTTGCAGACGTACTCTAAAAAGGATACTTAAAAATTTAAATACTGCATGCCAAATATGCATTCAGATTAAAAGAAACTGACACAAAGCTAAAATTCTAAATTTCTTCTCCTTTTATACTCCAATGGAAGCCGGCATCCTAACAAGGTGTGTATTGGTTTCTTGGGGCTCTAATGCTTATGTGGGAAAAAAAAAGTCTTCGTACGTACTATAGTTTCTAGAATTTTGGTATGGAAGATGGGAAGATCAATAGTGCAAATCTGTTGTATTTTGAATTTTCGCGAGAAGTTTCAGCGTCCAGTAGTTATTCTTTTTCCGTAGCTACATCTTTCTTGAATCTTCTACAGTTCACTCAACTCACATATCTAATAAGAAGACCAGATGACCATGATCTCACCAGAATCTCTCTCCCAACCCCCCCTATCCATCTCCCATTCTCTCTCTTCTGACTTGTCGAATGGGATAGCAGAGAACTACAGAAATAAAGCAAGAGGCCCAAACCTTATCTACATGCATGGAAGACCATCTCGGTATCACGTAGCTGTTGCCGTCCAAATATTCCACACTGAATTGATCTGTGGTGTCGCAAGAAAGATGCTTGCATTGGCCATTATCCACACACTCCCGCCGGTATCACCTTTCGCCGGTCATATAGTTGCAAAATCCTCTCTTGCCAACAATGCACATGTCCACGCCTATATAAACCGGCATCCCTTCACCAATTCCAAGCAAGCAAGCAAGCACAACTAGTCAAAGCATCCTACAAAGCAGCTAGCTCTTTTTGCCTCCCCTACATTTCTCTCAGCATCAAGTTCCTCCTCGCGAAGAACGTCACCCTGCCTTGATCATCAATATGGACCGAGTGACGAAGCTGGCTGCCCAGCGCGCGGTGGTGATCTTCAGCATGAGCTCCTGTTGCATGTGCCACACGGTGACTCGCTTGTTCCGCGAGCTCGGGGTGAACCCGACGGTGGTGGAGCTGGACGAGGACCCGCGGGGGAAGGAGATGGAGAAGGCGCTGGCGCGGCTGCTGGGCCGCAACCCCGCTGTGCCAGCGGTGTTCATAGGCGGCAGGCTCGTCGGCTCCACGGACAAGGTCATGTCGCTTCACCTCAGCGGCAACCTCGTCCCTCTGCTGCGCAATGCCGGCGCGCTCTGGGTGTAGCCTATCGCGCCGGCTCGATCCTCCGAGTCACCTCATACACTGGAGAATAACATGTGTGTGCTTTTTATCAGGAGATGGAGGAAAGAAAAAACGCAGGCCTTTTTTTCTGCACTGTAATAATGTAATAGAGGATGGGTGAGTGTTGGATCAGGGTCTTTTATTCGTGCTACGATGCACTTGTTTTGATCACGTCTATGTGTACTACCCTTTTATTTGGTCCGTATCAAAAGTTTCATAAGAGTCAACAGTTTGATGTGGCAAGATCCGGGAACGGCAAAGCTGTAGTGTCACAGTAGTCGGCAAAGGTTCTTGGGACCCCTGCCATAGCTATGGTTGAATCCTCCTTTGCCTCTTCCTCTTCCTCAACCTTGGGCTCGGTATCCTTAGCGGTAACCTTTCGCTGCTTCCTCCCTCAAGGACTTTTCAGTCCGTGGTTACCGCACTATTCGGAGGCACCTCCGGTTGCCCGGGCAGTTTCCCCCAATTATGGTTAGGACAAGATGCAGTCAACCGAGCTACTTGAGTTTCCATCATTTTTATTGAAGCTCAACTGGTTTTTAATAACAGAATTAAAGCCCTCCAATTGGGCAGCCATATACTCAAAAACTTTTACAATTAGCTAGAAATTTCTTGCTAATGTTATCATTAATTTGTTTCTGGTCATACCAAATATCTCTAAGTGAAGACTGAAAATTGCTATTAAAATTGTTACCTTGCTATTGGCCAAAGTGGAGATTGGGCTTGGAATTCCAACACCTTGCTGAGGACGAAAACCCAAATTACCGGAATTATTTCCGATAAAGTTTGCCTCCTCTTAAGTGATCGGGCAACTATTGCCCGAGTGCCCATTGTCACCGCATGTTTCACACGTGATACGAGACTCAACAATTTGATTCATCTCCATGTTTGGAGATTCCATCTTCTTTATCAATAGGTCCATCTTGGCTGCTAGCATGAACATAATCAATCTGGTGGACTCCCTTGGTGCGTGCTAACTGCTCTCTCCCTTCTAACTCTGGTGGGAGGCGATCTTGTCAACCAGTGCATTGGCTCCGACAACAAAGAGAGTGTGGAATGCTCCTCCGACTACGTACCGCATCCAAATGCTCCTAGGATCGAGATGTCATGCCATGAAAGAAATTTTGAATGAACAACCACTGTTCCATGTCCTGGTGTGGGCACGCTGCAATGTACTCTTGCAGACGCTCCCAAGCTTCTGGAATAGATTCACCATCCTTCTGCTGAAAGCTTGATATCTTTTCAAGGAGGGCGTTGGTTTTGCCCACCGGGAAGTATTTAGTTAGGAATGCATCAGCACAACCCTGCCAGTTGTTGAACGACGCCTTATTGGCTTAAAATCACGTCATCGCCTTGCCAAGAAGGGAAAACAGAAATAACTAGAGTTTGATGACGTCCATCATGGCACCCTTGGGATCAATAGTGATGCACACATCCAAGAAAAATTTCTGAAGACGGGCATTGGCGTCCTCAACTGCCTTCCAATAGAAAGGATTTGCTTGGACCATATTAACTGGCCTAGTTTTCAGCTCAAAACCATCAACACCTTGGTTGCCATGCAGCCAAGGAAATCTGCTGCTTGAAGGGGCTGAGAACTTGCAAAGGGTGTTGGCGGGGGCAGCCATAACTGGTGGCGGTGTGGGTGGAGCTGAGGAATATGAGAACTTTGATGAATCTGACTCCACACTAAGTATCAACTGAGGTGACACAACTCTGCATTGTACAACTCTTCCAATACGTTCTGGATTCAGATCAAAATTTGAAGGTAGGTTGAAACCGGTCATACACTACTCTGCATATCACACAGACAAAAGATAGCAATGGTAAGCCCAACAAAATTAGCAGTTATAAGTCTACAAACTCTATCAAACAAATCAACAATATCTTTAGCCAATTGCTTCCCCGACAACGACGTCATAAATGCTTGTTGGTGTTTCTTATGCTATAGAATTAGATTCCGCAAGCGCACAAAATAACCTCCTATACCATTTCACCTTGGAAAGCAATATCGTTAAAGAATATTGAAAAAAAATGAATAGCCTTTATAGAAACATTCACCTGCTAACTTCATGGGAGATAATAGGCTAGTCAGATAATGGTTAAATGAATCACCAGATAAAAGGCTTGAAATGACTAGCGACACAGGAGAATCAGTAAAAGAGTAAAGAAAAGAAGTTGTGATAACAACGGGCGACAAGATCCTATGATAGTTCCGAAGACTGAGAAACCACCCTAGCCTTAGCCTAGAATTCTATCTAGATGTTTGGGACCTTAACTTGCTTCGACGGCTAGAGCGGGAGGACCCAAAGTGGGATGAGAAAGGGGTCCTCCAGACACAGCAACTACTGTTATAGTAACACCAGAATGTGGTATACTACAAAGGACGAATAGGGTTGTCATCACCTGCCGCCTACCATTACGGTACCGTGGGGTGAACCACACTCCTGAGCTAACACTAAGCCAGACACCACGTCTGCACTTTGTTGACAGACCTTAACAACCATATTTAACCGTCAATATTTACCAGAAACAACCACCAAACATAGTGATAGGAGTTTATGACTAATAATTTCTACAAGTTTTGGTGAATTGTTGATTTCAGGAAACTACACCTGCATATGGAGAGAAAGCCCACTCAAGAGTCCAAGAAATACTTCTAATTCAGCAAAAGCAAATGATGGCTAAAGGGACACAAAACCCGAAGAAAACCAACGCAACTGTTGACGGTGCTTAGCCGCGTGAATTATATACCACAAGCGCGGTTGTAGCTTTTCCCTTAGAGTTTCCCCCAAGGTTATCAATCCGTGGAACAAGGAGATCGCTACACTTATCTAAGCACTAACTATGTTGATTATTAATCTTTTTGGGTTTTGGTTGGTGTATAAATAGATCTAATCTAGTAAGTTTAATATAAATAAATCTATGGTTTAGAATGCGAGGTTAGGTTAGCGAGAGCACAAGATATAGAGAACATTTGCCCCTAGGGTTTTAGGATTGCTAGGATATGTAATTGCCGAATTAACACACCAATTCTAATCTATCCAATTCCGAAAGCCGATGTCGTTTCCCCCACACTCATCACATAGCACTAGGGGTAGAGGCACATCAAACCTAGGGAATCGAGATCTATATACAAGATAGATTGAATCCATAAAGGATGTCAACAATTATAAACCAAGGTCACCTTACAACCCCATGAACAAACGAGGCCTTCACCCCATAAAGCTAGTTTTGGCAATGGAGTTCATGGTGTAGAAGTCCTCAGCGAAGAACTCCGTCGTCCTCCAATCTTGTCACGGCTGTCGTCTTCCTCCGGTGTGTGTTTCGCCAGTACGGCAGCTCTCTGGTGGTAATTAGCGTCCGGTTTCTATAAGACATAAGCTTTAAATAGTCCGAGGGAACCCTAGGTCGAAGTAGAGGCCGAACTATCACAAAAACGGAATGGGCCGACCGGCCTATGGGCTTGGGCCGGCTGGCCTAGGTCTTTTCTGGCCCATCTCGGCCTCCTCTTTCACGTGCGGACTCCTCTGTAAATTGGTAACTTATGTCCTTCACAAATGTGGCCCTTTTGACGTCGTTTGCTTCGGGATATTATTGGATCTTTGATATGTCTGCTAGATTTCCTCCGATCCCAAAGTTATCCGAGTTTGTTATTCAAGCCTTTGCCCGTGCACATCCTTGGTGGTCGGTCACGATCTTGGTCTTCATCCAAATATGCTCATTTATAGCTCAAAAATCTCCATAAACTAACATCGTCCAAAAATATGTGCATTTGCGACAACAGAGTTATTTCACGTGCCAAGTGACGGGTTAGTATATGAATTAGTCCAAAAACTCCACCTAAGTGGCACTAATATGGTGTAGCAAAGGGCCAACAACAACTTCTGCCACCGCAGGTAGAACTGACAAAGGAAGCCCACA
This sequence comes from Digitaria exilis, assembly GCA_015342445.1. Classification (NCBI taxonomy): domain Eukaryota; kingdom Viridiplantae; phylum Streptophyta; class Magnoliopsida; order Poales; family Poaceae; genus Digitaria; species Digitaria exilis. The sequence goes on from JACEFO010002165.1 coordinate 397,481, forward strand.
AATGATCTACCGACCAAAGATGGGCCTGAAAGGCCCTAGTAGGGGATCGACAGTCTTGGGGTGGAACACACGTCGGCTCATCGTAAGAAGAATTGGCATAAGCATACCACAAACGACCCACTGTCCAAAGATGGGCCTGGGCGGCTTCAGTGGGGGATCGACTAATCCCCCATTGACACTGTTTTGGCCCAATCTTTGGGGAGGTAGTTATGTCGGTTCCACATGTGTTGCCATAAATAAACATCGGGAACCAACCTTTGATGCCTATATAAGAATCCCATACCCCTCCTTCAGATCATTCAACTTCGGTTGAACTCAGATACACTTAGGAAAGGGGAGAAGGGATGTAGAAGGGCTTCAAAGAATTAGATTACACAGTGTGATTAGAGAGAGATATTAGAAGAGGATTAGAAGACAATTACAGAGAGATTAGAGGATGGTCCATACTTGTTGTATTCTTTTTAACCTTGCAATCCTTCTTCAATCAATGAACCTCTTCATAGGCTTGTAAGTTTCCATGTCTTTTGATTAAGTTATTATTATTTATTATTTGTTTGTGTGGAGCAGTGTTTACAGATTATTCTAGTGAAGGATATTTTGGATACATGTAACCCTGTGCACATACTAGCATAAGTAGTCAACGGCATAGGCATGGTGTATAGGCCCTAGATTACCATTGTTTACCTTATGTTCAATAGAGTAGAGGGGTAGGCCATAGGAAGGTGACAATATGTGGTCTTGGACTTTAGATATAGTGTTGCGTACACCCCCTGTTTGAATAACAAGAATAGAGTTTTAGTTGTCGAATAATCTTGATTGTATCTGGGTCGAACCGTTCTTACACGTAAGAAAATCCACACATAATTGTGATCTTATCTTAGAGCTTATCTTTAGATTGACATATACAAATCTCTTCTGCTTAAGTCATTCTAGCTTGAAGATAATTACACATCCTTTCCTTGTGGAAAATACAATACCCAAATACTCACGGGTGAAGTGCTACAATAGTATTTCTGTGCGCTTGCGGATTATTCTTTAAGAGTTAAGAAACACCAACACACTTAAAGCTAGAAATCCCCCAAGGCATTGACAAAGAAAAATCCCTTCAACCCAGGAACTTACAGGAACCTGGTCTAGACGAGAAAGACCCGCAAGAAATGCTTCCGATAGAGCTAACTAAACTCTAAAGCTAAACTAGAGGAGATAAGATAAACTATTCCACTTCACTCAAGATCATAAATCAATAAAGATAAATGTAAGTGGAAAGTAAAGCTTTCTCAATACTATAGAAGGTAAATATATTGATAAAGTAAGTTTGGGAAAATAAATTAAAGATACAAGAGCATTACCAGAACTCCGAAGCTTCTGGAACCCCAAGATAAGCTCGACTCGACCCTAACTCCCAACTACAATCCTAAATTACAAAGTGGAAATAAAGAACTCCTTGAGTTGGATTCCTTGGTGTGTGTCTTAGATGGGGTGGTGAAGGGCTCCTTTTATAGGCTATGAGATCGGTGGTCGGTGTCACTATCACGCCATGCAAAAGGAGTAACTCCCACGCAAAGGAGATCGCGTGAGGTTGCGGCACCAGGCCGGCCGGGCTAGCCCTAGTCGGCCGGTCACAGATTTCATCCACCTGGCACCACCTTCCTCGTAGTCGCTCTGGATGTTGTCCTGAGGTCGGTATTGGTTGCGTTCAGTTGAGGCTATCCTAAGCCACCATGCATGTGGGCCCTCTAATCCAAGGCAAGGCCTTTCGGGTCCTAGGATCAAACCAACCCAAGGTGCACGTCCCATGATGACTTGAAGTGCGTTTGGAGTGCGCTGGATCAATGACGTGGCATTTGGCTTAGAAGGGTGGCTGGACGGCCAGACACTATCTCTAATTTTGCTAGATTTTCACCACTGAGTCCCTGCAAATATAACTCATCCAAAACTCATGGAATTCGTTAGTGAAAAGCAAATTTATTCATGGAACATGGTGTGATTCCTCCATTTTATTCCTGAGATGTTGACGGTCCAGCACAATCAATTGACCGTCAACACTTGGCTTATAGCTCTGGAGTGGTTTTTTCCTTTGGTTTTGGTAGGGTCCTGGGCTTCTTGGGCACATTGCTGATTATTTCCTTGGCCACCCTCTTCTAGCTCGAGTTGGTGCTTCCCGATGCTTTCTCCTGGATTTTGTTAGGCTCCTTTGGAGCCTCGACCGGCCTCTTGCAGCTTTTCCAGTATTGCTCCCAAAGGCCAGGTTGTTCTCCTTGACTCCATCACGGTCATATACTATGTAGGGTTGAAAACGGTCAGGATAAATCCTGTACCGTCCCGATCTAATTTCTACATTTCAACCAAGCAAAATCGTATTTTCGGACAAAAACAAAATCAAAACAGAATGCGGAATGCCAAATATGAAATCAGGACGGAGACGGTTTAGGCTCTGTTCCGATCATTTTTGTTTTTTCCGTTTTGTGTTGGGATATCCCGTATTTGCAAAAGCAGTATATCACGTTATTTAGCCCATCTAAAAGCTCATCCAGTTTCTAGACAGCCCAGCCCAACAAAACATGGTGTTGGCTTATTCCACATGCATGTTAACGTACAGGCAAGGCCAGTTGCCTCCTCTCCTTTCCGTCCTTCCTCACACCGCGCACGCATACCTGGGTCGCGACTCGCACCTTCGCGCCGCTGCTGCTGACAGGCACCATGCCACCACTCCGGCCAACAATCCATGTCCAGCGCGCCAAGCTCCACGGACCTCCGACCCCTGCCCTCGCGTGCCCTCATCAGTCTGCCACTCACTCGTTTCTCCAACTTTCTACCAGAGAAGTCACCACCACCGCTAACAACCACCCACTCCAGCCAACAGTCAGTCCACTGCGCCAAGATCCATGGTTGCTCATTGTAGCCTTTATTGGTCTACTAATTTTTCTTCAGTATGTAAACTAGCTTGTAGGAGGAAATCAGGGTGGAAAATAAGGAAGATGAGTTACCGATTCCGGCCAATTTCAACCCTATATTAATATGACATCACTTTCATATATTTCAGCTTGTCCTATTCTACACAACGGGATAGTACCTTGTGTTCCTCCTTGTTCCTTGGTGCAGAGGTGGCAGGCTCACGAACAAGCTCTATCGTTTCCCTAACTGCAAAAGATATGTGTTAATTGGTTACATAAGTTGGTATGGGGTTTTTCTAACCTCTGGTGTCATTGTTGCTGTAGAGATGTCCAGGATGATTTTTGGTATTTCTGTCACATTTGCCAAGTATCTTTTGATGAAGTACATGGCCTTCTTGTTGCTGAACTCTTCTGCCATGTTGCGCGAGGGGTCCTCCAGACCTGTGTACTTGTATCCTGGTGTACATCGTCGCCTGATAGGTTGGATCCTTCTACGAAGAAAGTTCATATATACTCGGGCCCCTGTCGGACCTTGTTCTTTTAGGTTTTGGATTAGGACCATTGGCTCGTCTATCTGGATGACTTATTCATTGCTCAAAGGGGCAAACCAGTGATCACTGGCGTCTGGTGGATTCCCCAAACTTCCTGGCAGTTGAGGTTGGTGGTTCCATACATAGAACCATTCCTTCAGATTATCCTTCACGACATAGTCAGGATATAAAGCCTTCATTTTCTGACGGAATTAAATTTCAGCTCTGCCGACTACTTTTGGTGCACTGGTGGTGATCTTCATTCTGAAGAAATGGAGGAACAGTCCCCAGTGCGGGTCAATACCCAAGTATGCTTTGCATAGATGGATGGAGATTGAGATATGTAGAACCGAATTTCAATTGAGGTGGCAGAGTTCTACTCCATAATAGTCGAGCAGTCGGTGGAAGAAGTCATGTGCTGGTAACCCAAATCCAACTTCATAAAAGGGCCTTGAATCCCATAATTTCTTTGGTTTCTTTGCTGAGGAAGTCTTTCTTCAAGGCAAATTTGAAGTGGTTGTTGTCCCATTCTAGGAGGAAACCTTCACGCACTAGATCTTCAATTTGGCTCTGTTTTTTGGTGTTGGTCATCCATTCTTGCAAGGGATCTCCTGCTTCGATTGCTGCTTGTTGGTGACATTTCTCTTCCTTTGTTGCTCCTTTTCTCGTCTTGCCAGCACCTCTGTGGCTTGGCCCTCTATTGCTCGACATCCTAGGATGCTAGGACTTGCTGGTGGAGGCTTGCTCGGGGCCTGCACGACTCAAGAGGGGTGGAAGCAGCAATGACGTTTGGACACCTAGATCTGTTTTACGTCTGTGGTGCGGAACTTATTTGGGGGGAAATTCAGGCAGTTATATTTTCCCCTCTCAGGGGTATTTCAGTTATTCTCCAAGGTGATAGGTACCGATATGAATTGGTAAGGGAGTGGCCCGATATTCACGACAGTAGGTTAACGAACAAAGGGATAACTTGTTGTGAATAACGGGTAACTGGCTTTATACCTACCAAGCGTGGATGCGACCAAGCGACGGGGAGAGAGGCACTGAAACCTTGAGGACTTTGACTCGACTTTGACTCGATCTCCGAACGACCACAGAACCACAATCCGGGACTTATCCACACAAAATGGTGTAGCCGAACTGGCAACCGTAGAGCATGAAGTAGAGGACCCCAATGGGATTTCTTCACAAGTCAAAGAAGAACAAGGAAGAACAAGGGTGTGCAAGGAACTCAGCAGCGTGGCTGCAAAACCATATGAGGTTCTCTCTTTATCAATACTCAACTTATGTTTCTAGTAGTACATATGGGATATTTATACTAGGAATAACTCTCCTAGATGAGTTTTAAGATAGGTATGAATTTAAGGAACTATGTTGGTAAGTGGAGAGCCAAGTGGTGGAGCCATTTATTTAGTCTCTTCAGTTCATGTGAGTCTGCTTGCCTATTGGTGGTCTCCACTAAAACTAGCATTACTCTTAATTGGGGACTCCAAATGACGAGCTGTTTATTGGGTTCAGAAATAGAATTAAAGATGCTTCCTACTATGTATAGCATGCCCCATGATTCTGCCCAAGCAGTACTCAAAACATTGCCATTGGAACTTAACCATGGATTATTCTTAAGATGGCTCTTGACCTCCTAGAAAGAGGTACTCAAAACATTGCCATTGGGACTTCAAAGAACTTGGATCTTGATGTTGATGTAAAGTATACTTGATGAGCTTTCCAGCGAGTACTTATTCGCCTTCATAGCCTTCCGGAATTAGGAGAAATAGAACTCCAACCGTGACCAAAGTACTCGGATGGCATTCCAAACAACTCGGATGAGTTGTTTCTTCATGGGTGAACTTGAGTAAAAGCAGAGTACGCGACTTAGGTAGTATAACATTCTCATTAATATCAAAGTGTAACTCAGAGAGGAAAGCATTCACCTCTTGTTGTATTTTCTTAGCATGACTACACGTAACTGGTGCTTCATACTCATGTGCCTTTGTTGCACTCATGTCTTGTTGTGTAACTTGTGGTGGCATTGTTGTAGCTGCAGGCATAACCAAGACATCTGGGTTACGCATGGCTGGGATGTTCTCATCATAAGTTCTATTTTCATGAATCGTTTTTCTATCTAGATTGGTAATATGAGTGGTTCGATGGTAATCCCATCATTATCATCATTTTGTACATCGAAAGGAAGCAATTTGTCAATTCGGAATTCTTTTTGTCTTAATTCTGAATTCAAATATGGTTTAGATTTAGGGTCACGGGCTGTGGGTATATTCCCCAAGAATCTCCAATTTTTTTTGGGTTTTTAAAAATGAACTTGGATATAATGGTAATTGAAGCTATTCAGGAAGAAATTACTGAAGACCCTTGAATTCCTTCAAAGCAAAAGCTTGGAGGCTATCCAATTGGGTGCACCATTAGGTGCACACCAATATTTTTCTTCGCATGTCCTTGAGCACATCATGACCTTTGCTCAGAATGGTTGCAAGGTTATGGGAAACAAGTCGACAGTCCAACAAAAAACCCAGCTTGACTTTCAAGAACTCGTATGAGCCTTGCAACTCACAACAACCCTGACCTTCAGGTGATCAAGTGCTCAGGGGCATGTTGGTATGATATAGTGATGGATAAAGAACCCCGATGGGCTATCCTATGGGTCGGCCCATGAACAAGACGTGTCAACGAAGACAGAATCTGTTGAAGAGCGGTGCATATCAAGGAAGATCTCTAGTTTTGGAAAAGTTAGAAATATAGTTATAAAAGACTCCTACTCCTATACGATTTCCTTTGTAACCCTACCCCTCGGGATATATAAGGGGAGGCAGGGACTCCTCTCCACGAATCAATTCAATACAAGATACAACATACAAACACATGATATTACGCAAATTGCTGCCTGAACTTGTCTAAACTCGTATCTTGTCACCTTCGGCTCAAGGATCTCGATGACTTAGTCCCCTCGAGATCCGGTCAGCTTAAATCGCCGACAACTCCTCTCCACGCTTCACCTGCTCCTCTTTGCAAAATCTGCGTCCACAACCCGCTCCTCGTGTTCCAGTGCACCAAGCTTAAGTTTGAGGAGGAGCTCGTTGCGGAGGCCATGCGGGACCATGGTGTTTTTCAAGAGCCTCGGTGGCCAGGTCGACATTGTCAATAATGGGCAGCCATACGTCATGTTCGATGACAGCAAAGTCTGTGCCTGCAAGACCATCATCGAGGAGGATCGAGTTGTGTTAATTGAAGATTGCATCTATGACGAACGAAGTGCTGCCCATCGGTGGGCCGGGGAAGGTGCTCATGCCACTGGAGCAAGGAGATCTTGCGTCCTAGTAGCCTGAGCCACATCTCCCCTTGCTCCAGCGGAGAGGTCCGCGAGCAACGTGACCGGGTCGGTGACGTCGGAGAAGATGACCTAGGCAGGGATGATGTCCGCAACGACATTCTTCTTGCCCGCTCCTGTGCATCGCCGCTATGCCGCTTGAGTGCCACCGCCGAGCCCTTGCCACGCCTCGTGCTCGCCGTTCGCCACGCTCCGCTGGAGGTGGCCGGTGAGGCGGGTGGCGAGGAGCGGTCCGTGATGCTAGAGAACGGCGACGTCGGGGAGTGTAGCGGTGGAAACTAACGAAAGGAACGGTTGTGGCATGTTAGGGATTAACTTTTAGGACCAATGGTATGTACGGTGTTTATGTTTTGTCGGTGGCAAATCAAGGATTAGAGTTTAACCCAATGTTACATAAGGAATTTTCCCTACATTCTACTTCCGTCGCCACCGCACCAGCCACACATGCCCCGCACTCCGTCGCCAACCCGCCTAATCCGTCGACCGACGGCGCGGCGCATTGCCCGCGCTCCGCTGCCAAACCTCACCGCGGGCCTGTGCTCCACTACCTGTTCAAAGGAAAAAGACGACATATTTAGAAATTTGTTGATAGAAATATAGGAATTCTCAAAAAAAGATACTTGGGCACTGCCTTTTGAGCATAGTGCGGGAGCACCTGAGCCGTCTCTTTTCCCACTTTGCGACAGCCCCACCACCTGCGTCACTGCAACCGCGCAGCTGCAAGCTTCCCGCACAGGAATAACCGCTACTCCATTTCATCGACATTAAATAATACAAAAAAAAAGAAAAAAGACGCACAAAATCAGAAAAGCAATTTCCAATTGCCCTCCGCCCCCTTCCCCTTCCCCTCCCCCTTTCCGTCCCCCCGCTCCTCCGCCTCGCGCCGCGTGGGAAGCTACCGCCCACGCGCCCACGCCACGAGGCCAGCGAAGCAGCTCGCTAGCTACCTTCCCGGCGTCGACCCCCGCCGCGGATCCGGCTGCCCTCTTCGGCGGAACCCCTACCCTCGCCGCGCCGGTCCGGGTGCGGAGGGGGAGCGCGATGGCGATGCACGAGCGGAAGACGATCGATCTGGAGCAGGGGTGGGAGTTCATGCAGAAGGGTATCACCAAGCTCAAGAACATCCTCGAGGGAAAGCCTGAGCCGCAGTTCAGCTCCGAGGATTACATGATGCTCTATACGTGCGTATGCTACCGCGCCTTTTGCCTCCTCTGTCCTCAATCTCGATTCCATCCGTACTCAGATTTGCTTGATTAGTCTATGCGTCGCTGATCTAATCGAGGCTCTGTTCCGTTGCCGCAGGACGATTTACAACATGTGCACGCAGAAGCCACCGCACGACTACTCACAACAGCTCTACGAGAAGTACCGCGAGTCATTCGAGGAGTACATCACGTCAATGGTGAGAGTTTCATTGAATTGGAATTGATTCCCTGGCGTAACTCAGGTCTTCTGTAGGCTTCTTGGTTGTGAGAATTATGTACATTCACTATGTGGTTTATTTCAATTTGGTAGCTCACAATAATTGTACCCTTACCAGTTACCATTCAGAAACATATGATGTTTTAGAATCTAAGTAGACAGACTTCCTGAAAAATTTGATAGAATGTACAAACTCGTTCAGGTGTTTTTCAGTGCACCTCTTTTATATAGATACATGGATTTTGAATATTAAATCAACGGTATATATTAAGGGTTAGTCTTAATTACACCGTTTTCATGTCAAGAGTTTAGCCATTTAGGTTGCCTGCCATCAGCCGAAACCCTTATGATTGGATGTCAAGTGCCCTACTTGATTGTGGTGTTTTTTTTTTTCCTTTAAAGATCAGCATGCTGCCACCTTATTGAGCATTGTCAAGAGTGTTGTCTTTGCAAGAGCACAGAAAACATCTGTATCTATGGCATCTATGGATCACTCAGTGCAGGAAATTGAAGCATGTGGACATGTGAACCTGCATCATTACATGGAAGGCCAACTTCTAGCACTATTTAGATTTTATTCAAAGCGTCCACATTATTCTTACATGATGCTTTATATGTTTTACATTATTTACATTATCCTAATGACAAGCCACTCATATTGTGTCCACTAAAGGACAACTCAAGAATAAAATTGAGAGAATTGTACTGACAAATGCTTTATATGTTTTTGGGTGTGGTGATCAGTGATCATGCCCCCCTCCAACAAAATGCTATTTTTTTCTGCGGTTCTATTGGTACCTTGTATACCAAAACATTAACAACTCTTAGAAAGTACTCAGTGTGCTGTTTTAGAGGTTTTGAGCTTTCTGCACTTTTTCCCTTTGGGAAGGTTACTGAAGCAACCCCAAATTAGTTAGACTAGACATAATGGAATAGTGTTACACTGCTACTAGTTTTGTTGAGTACATGAGTGGAACCTTCAATAGCAATATTTTTATGCCTGTACTAACATAATCATGAAAAATGGCCATGTTTGTACCAACAAATGCTGTATATGTTCTTGGGTGTGGTGATCAGTGATCACGTTCACCTCCAACGAAATGCTATTTTTTCTGCGGTTCCATTGGTATTTGTACCAAGACTTTCACAACTCTTACAGAATTATTGATGTGGTTGCTTCAAAGTTTTTTGGGCCTGTATTACAGGCTTAAACTACCCATGCTAAAACCAGTTATTAATACTAATACAATGAAATTACACAGGTATCCAGTGTGCTGTTTTAGAGGTTCTGCACTTTTTCCCATTGGGAGGTTACTGAAGCAACCCTAAATTAATTAGACTAGTCATAATAGAATAGTGGTACACTGCTACTAGTTTTGTTGAGTACATGAGTGCAACATTCAATAGCAATATTTTTATGCCTGTACTAACATAATCATGAAAGTTGTGGCCATATTTGCCTATTGGAGAATGGACACTATATGTAGTCCAATGTGTCATATATTCTTTGAATTGAAGGAGTATATAGGTTTTGTCCATTTAGCTAGTTGTGACGAAAGCTATTTTCCTAGATATTGCGTTGGTTGCTTTATAAACATTTAATATGTCGGCCTGGTAGTTTTTTTTATTGTGCTTGCTTTTGGTAAGTATTGTGTTGTAAAATACAACATTGAAGTATAACTTACTCTACTCAGTTTTAGATATCCTGTTTTCTGCAGGATCTTTAGGTTTTCATTAATTGAAATTGTACATCTTAATTCGTATTTCTTTTAACAAAATTCAGATAACTTATTGCTTAGTGTTTTGTTACCTTTTTCATGCGTGAAGACATTGAATTAATTATACTGAAGTGTTTGTCTGTGAGGAACATTTGAATCTTGATCGTGCAGTTCAAATTGTCAACACTAAACCTTTTTATCAATATGAAAAAATGTACTTATTTTCACATATAAACATCTTTTAACTGTTATGACTTATGAATATGGATCCAGATGGCCTGGACCCAAGCAGCCTGACCTTGCCGAAGGTGGCAGTCAGACCACAAGGGCAGGGATAGGGAGAGTGATCTCTCCTTTAATCTGTACATATCCTCTCCTTATATAGAGAGGCTTAACACCTAAGCAAGAGATCCAATGTTATCCCTAACCTAACCCTAATGGACTTCCCAATAGACATAGTCAGCCCAGCTAACTACCCATGACAGTTGTTTTAGGAATTTTTCACTCATTAAAATTTGAAACTTTGATCACCTGGATGATTTAACTGCATTAAATTTTCTTTATATTTGCACATGTTCTCTTTCAATAGTCAGTCATAGGTAACATGGGCCCAATTTCGTGCAGGTCCTACCTTCACTGTTGGAGAAGCATGATGAGTTTATGTTGAGAGAGTTAGTAAAACGATGGTCAAACCATAAAGTAATGGTTCGGTGGCTGTCACGCTTCTTCCATTATCTTGATCGGTACTTCATCTCCCGAAGATCACTACCACCGCTTAGAGAAGTTGGGCTTAGTTGTTTCCGAGACTTGGTAACACAGCTGTTTAATTTGGATTAATCTTGCTCATTTTATTAAACTGAGCTACCGGGTCTCTGTCACTGTAATGATTTCTGTATTTTAATCAATTTCACATCTGGTTACAGGTATATCAAGAGATTAAAGGAAAAGTAAAAAGTGCAGTCATATCTTTGGTGAGTCTTTGCTTTGCATCTTGTCATGTGAATCTACTTGGTTGTGTATGATTGGTTACAGAAATTTCTTTCTTCAACAGATTGACCGGGAACGTGAAGGTGAACAAATAGATAGGGCCCTGTTGAAGAATGTTCTGGATATATTTGTTGAAATTGGTTTGGGTAGTATGGAGTACTATGAAAATGATTTTGAAGATTTCTTGCTCAAAGATACTGCCGATTACTACTCTATTAAGGCCCAAACCTGGATCCTTGAGGATTCTTGTCCGGATTACATGTTAAAGGTATCTTCATCTTGAAGAGATTTTTGCAGACATTTCTATCTGTGGGTGAGCACTTTCTCATGGAATTTTCTTTCATTAGGCTGAAGAATGTCTGAAAAGGGAAAAGGAGCGAGTTGCACATTATTTGCATTCTAGCAGCGAGCAGAAGTTATTGGAGGTTAGTGGGAAGCCATAAACTGCTATATATTGAAAGTACCATAGGATTCCTGGTTGAGCACTAGGCATGCTATCTTTACTCGTGCTTTGATTTTGGCAGAAAGTGCAGCATGAACTGCTTACTCAGTATGCAAGCCAACTCTTGGAGAAGGAGCATTCTGGATGTCATGCACTACTTCGTGATGACAAGGTTCAATACCTCGGTGGCTGATCTATCTTCATTAGTAACATAAACGTTATATGAAATATGTTGACATAATAATTTATGAATCTTACTGCAGGTTGAGGATCTGTCTAGGATGTATAGGCTCTTTTCTAGGATAACTCGGGGCCTAGAACCTGTTTCTCAGATATTTAAGCAGGTACTTTTTGCTTCAAACATGTACCATTACTTTGTAAATATGTTCAATGTTGTAATCTAACTGTACTTCTCTGCAGCATGTTACTAATGAGGGCACAGCTTTAGTCAAGCAAGCAGAAGATGCTGCTAGCAATAAGAAGGTGAAGTGTTTTTTGTATTGGATAGTTGATTTATTTTATCCTTAGGGCGTATTAGTACCATGTTTTGCGTCAAACCTTTAGAGTTTGTACTTCACTCATGTTGGAATGTCTTACTGTATCTCATTTGTTAACTATCCTGCTGCATTTGTTTTCCTGGTCATGGGTAGATATTTGACTGAGATCCCAATATATTTTGGGCTTGAAGATTTATTTCTTATGTTCCATTTGCTAGTGCATATTAAGAGTTAAATTCACATGCGTTAATGTAGATTCTGAACATTTTTGTGTGCCATATGTGGAAATATCTGCCATAGTTGTTTCCCTATGTTATTATTTGATGATGGTTTGGAGTATTGGACATAGTGTCATAGCCTGATGAATAAATCATGCTTGCCTGAGATCCTTATTTTATTGTTCTTATTCAACAAATATCTTCAGTTGTGTGTCAAATGCCTTCTTTTTTTTTTCTTTTGTATGTCCTATGTTTTAGTTTTTTTATTCTTTTTACTTGTAGAGTCTGTTACATTTTTTTTATTTTGACAGATGTTTGCAGTTTATTTCGTCATGTTAGTGTGCTTTTGCATTGTCTTCAAAATGATTTCTTATGTTCAGTTCTTTGCCTCCTTTGAATATTATATAATATTATCCATTCTTTACAGCCAGAGAAGAAGGACATGGTTGGTTTACAGGAACAGGTTGGTGTCTAGGTATATATTGCTGTTGGCTTACAATTTTTTATGGCACCTGTTAGCCACTGAGTTTTTTCTTGACTTTAGATTTTTGTCCGGAAAATCATTGAGCTGCATGACAAGTATGTAGCATATGTTACAGAATGTTTCCAGGGTCACACGCTCTTTCATAAGGTTTGTAAGCTTGATGTTCTTATCTGAGACTGTTAGCTCACTACATACTTTTAACTGTGACATTAAAATGTTGGATCCTTATTTTTTCATCTGTTTATACAGGCCCTTAAAGAGGCTTTTGAGGTTTTCTGTAACAAAGGTGTTTCTGGTAGTTCAAGTGCTGAATTGCTAGCTACCTTTTGTGACAATATTTTAAAGAAAGGTGGCAGTGAAAAGCTGAGTGACGAAGCGATTGAAGATACCCTTGAGAAGGTACAGCCATCAATTTTTTTGTGTTTGTACTGCTATCACCCTGGGAACCTAATCATGGAATTGTATGCTTACCAGGTGGTAAGGCTGCTTGCATACATCAGCGATAAGGACTTGTTTGCTGAATTTTACAGGTAATTTCTAGTTATTTAGCATACTATTTTCAATGCTCTTTAAGGTCTGGATAAATTGGAATAATACTTTCATTGACTTCTGGCGCTAATTTGCAGAAAGAAGCTTGCGAGGAGATTACTTTTTGACAAGAGTGCTAATGATGAGCATGAAAGAAGCATCCTGACTAAATTAAAGCAACAGTGCGGAGGGCAATTCACTTCAAAAATGGAGGGCATGGTTACTGATCTGACTGTTGCAAGAGACCATCAAACAAAATTTGAAGAGTTCATAAGCAGCCATCCAGAGCTAAATCCTGGAATAGACTTGGCTGTTACTGTTCTGACAACAGGATTTTGGCCAAGCTACAAATCTTTTGATATAAATCTGCCTTCTGAAATGGTATGTTTTCTGCCCTTCATGTTTACTGGGACTTATTATAATGCTTGCTAAACTTGGCCAGTAATTTAAGTTACACATGGCTTGCCTTACTTTCTATATCCTATAACTTACTCTGCACAGTATAATTATTTGCTTTCTCAATCTTTTTTAAGGTAAAATGCGTAGAGGTTTTCAAAGAGTTCTACCAAACAAGAACAAAGCACAGGAAACTTACCTGGATATATTCCCTGGGAACCTGTAATATCAGTGCTAAGTTTGAGGTCAAAACTATTGAGCTCATTGTTACAACTTATCAGGTATTCTAACTGCATTTCAGTAAACATTTGCACCATGTGTTAGATGTTCTCTGAACTCTGATCTTTTTTTATTGTTGGTAGGCTGCATTGCTGCTACTATTTAATGGAGCTGACAGGCTTAGTTATTCTGAGATCGTAACACAGCTAAATCTCTCAGATGATGATGTTGTTCGCCTCCTACATTCTCTTTCTTGTGCGAAATACGATATTCTCAACAAAGAGCCTAGTAACAAAGCTATTTCACCAAATGATATCTTTGAGTATAATTCAAAATTTACTAACAAGATGCGAAGAATTAAGGTATCTTATATATTATCAATTGGCAATTTACTTCCTGATTTGTTGTTGTTTTAATCTTATTGTTCTTTCATGCCATTTGTAGATACCTCTTCCTCCAGTCGATGAGAAGAAGAAAGTAGTTGAAGATGTTGACAAGGATCGCAGGTATGCAATTGATGCATCTATTGTACGCATTATGAAGAGTCGAAAAGTTTTGGGTCATCAACAACTTGTGATGGAATGCGTGGAGCAGCTTGGTCGTACGTTCAAGGTATGCAACATTTGCTCAACACTGTAGTTGAAGATGTTAGCAGTGAAAAACCTTCCTTGCCCTCTTTGTAAGTTCTCAACACAAGCAATCAGCTCTGTGTTGTGGATTTTCTGTTTTCTCAAAGGCTTGTCACAACTCACAAGTGTACTTTGTTAGAGTTGAGATATTAGGTCCCTTACTTTATGCAATGAATAGGTCCGTTTACTTCTGCTGTCTTCAATTATATAGCATAAATCTACTTAGCACCATTTGTTCTGTGCTTGGCATACTACCTCTGTCCAGCCCCAAAATCTCTGGTTTGTGCAATACAATTTTTTATGCATGTTTAAAGGAGTATTCTGGAATCAAGTCACTTGTTACTCAATTTCATTATAATGACTTCACATGATAAGAAGTGCTGTTCTTTTCTCTGTAGCCGGATTTCAAGGCAATAAAGAAGCGGATTGAGGATCTTATCACAAGGGATTACTTGGAGAGGGACAAAGATAATCCGAATGTGTACAGATACTTGGCTTGATCAATCTGCTCTGTGGTCGTGCGGTGTTTGTACAGGCCTGAGTTCTTTGTCGCGTGGTGTTTCCATGATATGTTGGGGATATCTATAATTCTATTATTGTCAGCGTGGGCATTTCTCTGATGTACATCCAGCTTTATCAGTGATTGGCCTGCCAATGGAGACAACATGGATGAATATTCGCGGATGGGAGCATGGAAGACATGCGAGTATGTGACCGTGATGTAAGTTGTAACACCATCTATTAGATTTTGTATTATTTGTGGTATTTTTTCTTTTCCCCCAATATGTATAGATTTCTTTTATTTGATTCAGTTGTCTAGATTATTTGAGAGATAGTCATGAATTATCGGCACACCATCCTGCTCAGTGCAGTGTGATGCCAATCTTGTATTTGTTGTGAATCGTGTCTTGTATAGTTTGCCGGCGACCTGTATCAAATGTCCTTACCATACGAGGAGAGCACAAGCGAAGAACACATTGTGCATGTAATTTACAATTTAAGCTTTCATTGTTAAAAAAAAATTGTGGAACAAAGGACATAGAGGGAATTACTGTGTAGCCTTTGCTGATATTTATTTGGGTGTTGGGAGGGGGTTCTCTCTTCAATCCCTCTTCACCTCAGCACAAGCGGAATAGGTTGAATAAATATCGTGCTTACCGATCTCAATTTTTTTTAAAAAAATTCTTATTTCAAATTGAGTTAGTTTATCCCTCGGATCAAACCAATACTCTTTTCCTTTCTTGCTTCTAATCTTTATTCGAAACATAGCGAATATAGTGATGGACGGGAGGCTGACTTTTCCCAAAGTGGTTGCTTATGAATGTATGTAGAGGAAAATGAAGTCTGTTTTGAGATTGTTGTCAATTTTTTTTAAAATTTGACTACAATTTTTTTGTTGACTCTAGAAATGTGAAAATTATATGAGTAGATTCATACTAAAATATAGTTTCATAAAAATATTTTATAGAGAAATTATTAGTCAAAACTTTGTTTTGAAGACCGTGTCAATGTTCTAAATGATTTTCTTTTCTTAGTGAGTAGTTGTTTAGAGGCAAGAGCACTGGCGAGACTTCGGAGAGGCTTTGACTTTTTCATAAATAATGAAATTCCTCCTCACCATTATTGAGACCAGTGTTATCCTAAACGCTAGACAGTCGCTCACACTCTATTTAGCGTTTAGACGAAAAATTAAACGGCTTGCACTGTAGCAGCAAATATACATATAAAATCAGTTACATTCTATATTTAGGTATACATATAATATGAAATGACATAATATTGTCATGTAACAAACATAACAGCCACGGCACCACGAACCCACTACTTTAGGCTTGTATTTTTGCCATATGGCGCAATTTGTGGCCCAACATTATACCATCTATATCTAGTTATCCTGCTAAAATATATTTCTTATTGACTACACGATCGTCTAAACACATGTTTAATTTCTGTTTAATTGCATCGTTTAGACTATTTTTGACCAGTTTGATCATTTAGACGGGTTTAGCGTTTAATTCCGTATCTAGACCCTAGACTACACATGAGCTCTTCATTTACAGCTTAGACGCTTCTAAAGGGCCGTTTAAACACGTCTAAAGAAATCAAAAGAAGGGCCTCACGCGTAAAAGAAATATCAGTGTTTACAGGATATCATGTGCGCTTTTCAAAACTCGTCAGCGAAACTATACTATTGAACGTTGTCTAAATTAAACTAAAGTCAGGCTCAACGTCTCTAGGCTTTTCAGTTTAGGGGTTCATCTATATTTTTTACTATTCATCCTCTTCACAAAACAAGTTTCCAGTATATTTCTTCAACTTCCCCAATCTAAACTCACGAAACACGCTATCCATAGCACAACCCACCAATATCCACTAAGCGAAAACACGGTGGCCCAATCACGCACGTGCAGAGAGAGAGAGAGTAAACAACACCCGTGGATAGATGGTGATAGAACGATGTGATGCCCGATGACCATCGATGACGGCATAGGTGTTCAACGGTTTTTTGGTATTACCGTATATTGATGTTTTCGACATGCTATCTCCAATGCCATTCGAAACCTACAGTGTCTCCTCAGAAAGGGGACCGGGTTCAAGTTTCAGAAGGCTTCTCCGATCATAAGCGACGAGCACGACTAGGCAGTTCTTGCAAGGACCGTAGTATATTTTTGTTTCTTTCAAGGGCGTCTTTTTAAGATTTGGTTTGTAATCCATATGGAAAACATATGAAATAAAACCTGGTTTTTTTAGAAGAAAAAAAGATGGTGGTAGAAGGAGGCTGGTCAGGCCGGGTGGGGTGGGGTGGGACACCCGATCAATCATGAGGCAACACTATGCATATGATACGACATGCAGCAGGCAAGTGTGCTTTTTATTTACTATGCTTCACTGTTTTTCTCGAATATTTGTTACCTCAAATGTATGGTTCAATATTTATGTAATAAATATAGTCAACATTTTAAATTACTAGATTCAACAGTTAATTCAAACTTAGTTCAATAATTTTAATAAACTACGCTGCTGCAGCCAGACTACGCGAGCGCCATGCCACACCGTACGCCAGTGACCGGGTGCACTACTACACAAGGCCCTATCACCACCGGCTCCAAATTGCCATCAGCAACGGTTTCAAAACCATTCTGGCATAAGTGATAGTGATGGAGTACTACATCACTATCGGTTTCTGAACCGGCGTTGAAAGGGACACATCACCAACGGTTCAAAACCGTTGGTGATGATCTACCTATCACCATCGGTTGTTTATACAAACCGTTGTTGATGACCTACCTATCACCAACAGCTTGTTTTACAAACCGTTTGTGATGATGCAACCATCACCAACGCTTTTTGTTGTCAACCGGTGGTGATGCCTTCCTTCACCGACGTTTCCAACCGTTAGTGATGATGTTTTCCAGCAAAAAAAAACATATTTACACCATAACAAGATATATATTCACCAATTGACAGCAATATAAACCACAAAATAGAATATGCAGAATTCGTCCACAACAAAATATCATTACATGTCCACAATGAAATATTTTGCTACATAGTCCACAAAGTCCATAGATCGATTAACTAACAACAAGTCCATAGATCCAATCAGTTCACAAACAAAAGTCCATACAGTTTCCAAACAACTCGATAAGTTATCACTTCTAATCATCACTAGCAAGCAAGTAGTACTTTCCCTTTGGACTGACAACCTGATCGAGAATAAACCCGGCTAATTGCTCTTGAAGTGATATTAGTTGCCCGCTCATTAGCTCGGAAGTGTCCATCCCATCTCTGTGCCAAACAAATCAAAGAGGTATCAGTTAGGTTCAAATACTAAGTGCAAGTCATGAAAGCTAATTATAGAGTATTTGAAACATACGTGCGCGCCTACTGCACTGTAGTCTTCCCCAGTGTAAGCGTGCATCCAGTATATAACATAAAACCCGCAATGATCACTACAGTCATGCTGCCTTAGGATCCATTTTTTCATTAATAGTGAAATCTCCCCAAAAAGGTCTATGAACCTTGCTTTTCTTACGATAAATTCTGAAGACCCTATGTCACATTAAAAAGAGTGACTACAATTAGGAGGAAGCCGATCTAACAAACAAAATCCAACATATAAATAAAAGAGTGATTTTGCATATGTACGTGTTCATAAGGTCAATGAATGGCTGGACATATGTTTGCTCCCTTCTCTTTGAGTCGTAAATGTCGATGTTACTATTCTCAAGGCTTATATCCACGAGGACATGATGGTTGCTGCATATTTCACAAAATTGAATAAATTATGAGCTTCATATCAAGTGCATTGCGGTAACAAATGATCATATTCTCTTACAAGCAGTTGTAGGAGAGAAGTATGTGTTTGTTCTTATTCAAGGCATGAAAAGCCTGAAGCAAGTAAGTCGGTGTGTCTTGCCAGGATAATGTCTTCTGATTGATAGCAGTAGGGTCCAAGAAGGCTACATCCTTAATCCCATTTTGCTGACATGTATAAGACTCCATCCTAGGAAAAAACAAAGTTATATGTACTAGGCACTTCGTAAAGAACTCGTATTACATATTAGTAAAATAAATTACTTACAGAGTCCACAAGGCCATGATTGAGACATCAATGGTTCGTCGTTGGTAGAACTGAAATAGTTCTTCGAAATAAACCTACAAATCACTAGCATTTTCCTTCTTGTAGATATCATAATTTGTGTAACTTACAGCAAACATGTAGGAGATTTGTTTTTTTGTACCAGGCATGTAAGTTTCTCAATCTCGTGGGTAACTTGGGGAGATCGCTCGCCTCGACTAGATCAATTCCTAGCTTTAACTTCAATACAATATCAACAGGCTCTTGACTTAACTCCAATTCAAGAAGTTCTTCCTCAGATATGTTGTTTTCCTGACAAAAAGCCTTCCTCAATTCTATCCGCTGCATATTTTTATTGTGCACAACCTTTGAAAAATTAACCAAATGGCCCTTGCTAATTGATCGCGCAAAATCTGAGCGTAGTTTTTTTGGTTCTGGATTCTTTGACTTAATGAAATTCTTCTAGAAATGCGCAATAGTTTCTAAAGGAATCTCCACCCCATCAACTACCTTGAAGAGCAATGTTATGCTACCATTAACCAATTTTTTCTTTGGAGTCCTCTAGGATGATCTCTTCTTTGATGGCGTGCGCCTCGAACTTGGCGGCGGTGTTGGTTCCTTTTGAGGCGGCGGCAATGGTCCCTTTTGAGGCGGCGGGGTTGGATCCCTTTGAGGCGGCGAGGATGGATCCAGTTGAGGATTCAGGCTCTCATCCCTTTGTGGCGGCACAGGGTTAAGTCTGTGGTCGCTATCATTATCATCATCATCATTGGCATCATCATCAGAGTCTGACGAGTCAAAGGATATATAGCATTTCCTCCAAGCCACAAATGATCCAAGGTTATGCTTCAGCTTCTTGGAATCACCCCCCCGGCAAAATCCAACTCCACTATACCATATTTCTTCTTAACAAGAGCATCAAGTGTAACTTTAGCATAACCAGCTGGTAATGGACGACAATGCAACATAACATCAGGGCCAGTAGGGGAAGCCTAACCTACTGCCACCTTGGTCTTGATGAATCCTTCTTGGACATATAGCTTGCAAGGTCTTGGAGCTTCAATCTCATCTACAGGCCATCTGATCAATGCATCTTTTGCAGGAACACCGGTGCTCCCACAACTACTACGAGGTAGCATTGTGCTTGCAAAACCTTGGGTGTTATCTTCTATTAGATGTTGGCTCATTTTTCGCTCAACCTCTTCAAGCATTCGAGCAGTAGATGCATTGCATTCTTCACGAACTTCCTCGCGCATACGACCATTTCATTCCACATTGCCTCTTGTTGAGCTTTCCTCCTCCCACGACTTCTGTACATGGCCAAGTCATCCTCGAATGCAATCCCCCATGGAATGATTTAGTCCCTCGTGTGCGTCCACCATGCTCTTTGTGACATCCATGAAGAAATTACTCAAAAATAACCTAGAGACAAGAAAGAGCATCTCCATCACATTTTCCAGGTCTTGGAAAAATACAAACAACTAAGGAAAGCATATAAGTGCTAAATTCAAATTAAAAGAGGTCACATTCACTAAACTAAATATCATATGAGGCTACATCCATAAAAAAATTCTAAGAACTATGGCTAAAGTCAAGAAATAGGCTCTCCATCATATTTTCTCATTTTTTAACAAAATACTAACCTTGAAGCATGGTGATGATAAGCAACATTGAAAATTCGAATCACCCCATTTAAATCCATCATAAGTGAGTTCTAAAATGAGCCATATAGAGCCTACCATCAAATTCAATCCAAATTTTGCAAACTAGCCAACCAACAAGCTATGAATATAAAGTATTGCTAGTTACCAACCTCAAAATAAGTTGTTAATGTGTATCCTTCGAAAATGGCACTTTTCTTGAGCTATTGGGAGAAACATGGCCGCAACAATGGAGGAAGGAGAGTAGGGCGTCGGGTTGGAGAAGAAGGGAGGAGGGTGGAGGGGAAAAGGGGAGGGGGTTTTGTACTATACGCGGTCATCACTGACGGTCCATATTACGAGCCGTTGCTGATAATCCTTATCACTGTCGGTCCGTGTTACAAACCGTTGCATATACCTTCACTACCGGTTTTTCTATAGAATCGTTGGTGAAGGGGGGTCATCACCGCTGGTTCCAACGGCTCCGCGCGGTAGTACGCGTGTTAGAGAATAGAACCGGCGGTGATGACTATCACTGCCCGCTCTCCCAAAACCGGCGGTGATGAGCCCGATACTGATGGCAGTTTCTGTAGTAGTGCTGCCTCATCGGTTCCATGCCATCACTGTATTTGCAGCCTTTGCGGAAAAGAGCCGTACAAGAAGCTTGGTGACGAACTCATCGACGAGCTCTATTGCGTCGATCTGTGCCACCAACTGCTTGATTTTGCCTCTGCCTACGCCGATTTGAGTTATTGCTGGCTCGACGCATGCGAGGTGTAGATTGAGTGGCACGTGAGCAAACAGAGTAGCGAACCTGCAGATGGCCGCAACGTGTACGTGCTCATTGTATTAAGAAGAAAAATGTAATATTTGACACAACGGGAGATGATATATCACTCACAACGGGATTACCGGCCTACTAGACTTATATTACACAAAGCATTACAGCTAGAAGCCATCTCGAGGTGGCTAATCTAGTCCTCAAACTGGTACCCAGAAGTACCATCATTACATTTTGCTTCTTTCTTGACTGGCACAAACTCATTGATTGCCTGAGCGTGGGTGCAGGAGAGGCCATCGTTGAAAGATGATGTCCAGTTTATGCCGAGCTTCATTTGATGTTGACGATGTGCCATCTAGGATGTTCAAACGTCGCATTAGGAGAACCTCACCGCATCGTGCAACCAGGACCTTCGACAAGGCATTGTTGGCCAAACGTGAGCTACTGCGTGTTTAATTGGCATCGGCGGCGCCATGGACTGATGTCGAACATGCTCGTTGAGGAGCACCATGGAGATAGGCATCTGGAGCTCATGTGCGAACTTGTAAATGTCTGTATCAAGGTCCCCACCATGACCCAACTGGTTTGTGATAGAGACCCGAATGTCCGAGTCGTGGTGTTCGGACAAAGCCTTTGTGAACCCAAGTGCGTTGGACAGGTCTCTAAGTGGGGCCATGGGCTCCTTCGTCACTACCAGCAACCCCAGGCCACCAATGCAAGCAGCCAATGGTCCCACAAAATCGTCGTGCACCGCTTGTCGTGTTGAGACCTGAGGCTGACCATGCTCGAGTAGCAGAGGACCCATGTCTATTGTTGTTGACGCCTTTTCGGGCTAACACACGAACGCACTAGAACGTGCGATGTGCGGAGGAGCTCGCTGCAGCACCACTGCGACGGGCGGTCAGACCCCCTGTTACGGGCGGTCAGACTCCCTGTTACAAGCGGTCAGACTTCCTGCAACAGCCCGGCAAGAAACCAATGAACGCCCACCCGGGATGGACCCCGTCAGGGTAGGCGCACCTTGGGTTGTTCTAGGATCGGCAGGCCACCTAGAACGTCCTCGGTCGTCGTCGAGACGAAGGAAGAACAACAGATGGGATTGGAAAAGCTAGGGCAAAGGAATAAAAGAAAAGGTACAAAATAGTAGATGTATTTGTGTTTGGCGATTGGGTACAGGTCCTCAATCGGCCACGACCCTTCGTAATATAGGGTGGGAAGTTCTTGCCCCGCAAGGAAGTCCCTTTACATATCTAAACCGCGAGAAATCCCTAATTCTACTCGGACTCGGGACAAACGGTCAGACCGCCTGTGACAGACGGTCAGACCGCCTGGCATATTGCCAGACCGGCTACAGGGCACAGCCGGTCAGACCGCTTGTAACAGGCGGTTAGACGGGCTGTAGAGCTAGATCGACATCTTGCCATTTTTTGTCATCAACAGTTGCTAATTAAGCATGGTAGGCGATCGTCGTGGAGGGGTGTAGTTGCACCTATTTGCATGTACCAAACAAGGATGCAACCTCCACCAGCATCGGGTCCTCCGAGACCTCGCGTGTGAAGAGTGCGGCGACCGTAAATGGCAAGAGCAACATGGGTCAAGCTCAGGGAGTGCCACGCTAGTTGGCTCCCCGTGTCAGTGGAGGCTGTTGTTGCATCCCTTGTCATCCATTGCTGATGTCTCTACCGTACGATATTTCATAAATATCGCTTTTTTTTTGTAGGGGTCCAAATTTTTGTTTAAAACCAGAATTGAAAACCCTGGGCACCGCCACACCGATGTCAGCTACACAGCTCGATCTATCACACATTGATGTCATCTCCATTGATAAATTGTGCGTAACAGTAAATTTATATTGATTTTGTTGACATCCATCGATCAGCTGTGCGTATCAGCTGACATCGACGAAAAACTTTAGCAAGGAAATTGGGATGAGCCATGTACCATGTGTGGACCAAGGTAAGCACACAGTTAAAGTTAGCATCCATCTCACTCCAATAAATGATTCGTTCAGCGTAATTCGCATGTTCATACTTGCAACAAGAATTCCGAATGGAAAGTTAGCAAGTCCTTGCATTATTGGAAGGAAAGATATACATGTTCATCGATGATTATTTTACTACTCGAGACACGTACAGTAAACCACACATCCATGCATTTATATATCAACGGCGTGGATCAAATATTCCCGCATTTTAAGTCCATTTTCTGGAGAGATCCAAACCGACATTAACAGATCGGTCGATCATCAGGGGACTCCGTTGTGAACACGATCCCACCACCCAATCCCAAAGGAACTCCCGGCGGCCCAAAGATCAGCTCGCGTCGTCCCTCCTATTTATTCCCATCTCGATCGCCAACGCCCAAAGCCCTAAACCCTCGACGACTCATCGCGTCGCCTCTATCGACTTCTCACCGCCTGCTAATTACCTCTGCCCCCCTCGGGCGAAAGGCAATTCCGGCGGGGGACGTCACCATGACGCAGGTGCGCGAGATCATCCTCATCGATGATGGATGGAAACACATGAAACAAGGCATCGCGACGCTCAGGCGCATCCTCGCCGATGAGCCCGACGTCTCCTTCAACTCCGAATCGTACATGGCGCTATACACGTACGTTCGTCGTCTTCCTGTCTGTCTACTGGAGCTCGGATCGTTCGATCTCTCCTGTTGGTCCGACCACATGCATATATGTGATCTGTTATTGATTGACTGCTTCAATTCGTTGCGGCCGGCAGGACGATATACAACATGTGCACGCAGAAGGCGCCGCACGACTACTCGGAGCAGCTCTACGACAAGTACAAGGAGGCATTGGACGAGTACATCACAACCACCGTAAGTGCCACGGCTTCTTGATTACTATTCCCTCTTCGATCTCCTCGCAAAATTGTTGATTTCTTTCCATATGCTTTTATATTGTACCTCTCTGCTTGAATATATTTGCAATGCACAACTTGTGCATGGATGGTTTTGCTTTAACTGCTCAAATTTAGATCGGAATTAGTTTTGGCCTTGAGTCATTAGGATGTATTACTGTGATATTTATTACTGGTACGTGCACGCAAGATCAGATCTTTATTGTATACTGTTTTTTTTTCGGTATGGATTCTTAAAGATGCTTAATAAATCAGTGGTCAATCTAAACCCGGTTAAGTTCTGAAATCGTGCGTGACTCATAAGTGATCATTGATGCTATACACTCTTGTTGTATAGAGTTCTTGCCTCCTAATATGCTAGAGTTCTTATATATGACTTGTGGCGGGTGTTGATTAACTTCTATTGTGGGCGTGCAGGTGTTGCCCTCGATGAGGGAGAAGCATGGCGAGTTCCTGCTAAGGGAACTGGTGCTCAGGTGGAAAAACCATAAGGTGATGATCAAGTGGCTGAGCAGGTTCTTCCACTACCTTGATCGCTACTTCATTTCACGGAGGTCCCTTCCGTCCCTCAAATCAGTCGGCTGGGAATCCTTCAAAACTCTGGTAGTGTTTCTATCCTCCTACGATGAGTTTTACATGTGTATATTTGTAAGAAGAAGCTTACCAATTGCTTATGTGAGTTTTGAATATCTTGGTTTTCTTGCTTTTGTGACAGGTTTTTGACGAGTTCAAAGCCACGGTGACAACAGTTGTGATTGCCATGGTTAGTCTTGTACTTTACTGATTCTTGTGTTGCATTTTTACAGAGGTGGCATTGAAATCATTTTTCTTGTGGAATTTCTTGTTCTGACAGATCGACGAGGATAGGGAGGGCCAGATTATAGACCGTGCTCTTGTAAAGAATGTTCTTGATGTCTACATTGAACTTAGCCAGGACCCATCTGGGTCCGATTCTGGTTTAAAGCTTTACAGCCAGGACTTCCAAGATGCATTCCAGCAGGGTACAATAGATTACTATTCTAAGAAGGCCCAAACCTGGATCATGGAAGACACTTGCCCTGAATACATGCTCAAGGTAACCGAGGAGCTCTTGGAAATTCCATTTCGTTGTGTAAGGTCATCTTCTGACTCTCTGTTTCATAGGCTGAGGAATCTTTACAAAAAGAGAAGGAACGAGTTGGACATTATTTGCATTCTTCTACTGAACCGATACTTATGGAGGTTTGTGTCAGGCTGTTAATCTCAATTCGAACCCAGATAAACTGATCAAGTGCAGTAAATTTCTCTGACACTGAAATTATAACACACTTCTAACTTTCTTATAGGCTGCACAAGGAGAGTTGCTGGCTAAGAACATAGACCGAATACTGAACAAAGAGAATTCTGGATGCAAAGTGTTGCTTCGTGATGAAAAGGTCTGTTAGAAACACATGTCCATAGCAGGACCTGAAGGAAAGCAAATTTACTAAAAAAAATTGATAATATGTTGTTACCACAGGATGATGATCTTTCAAGGATGTTTAGGCTCTTCTCTAGGATTAAGGATGGCCTGCCTCCAGTATCTCAAACATTTAAGGAGGTATGTATTACTACTTCATTATGCTATATCGCATTGCACTTTTAGTCAACTGTTTCTTAATAAGTTTACTTCTCTGCAGCATGTCAATGAAGCAGGCAAGTCTTTGTTGAAACAAGCTATAGATGCTGCTGCAAGCAAGAAGGTGATTCGTCTTTGTGTTTTCAACCATTGCCTGCTCACTTTGGCGATGTTCTTTCTACCATAACTTTGTTAAACCAGCTTCGTATAGTGAAATGCTAATAAATGGAACTCCTCTTGAATTAACTGTGCCTTGTTCAAAATGTGAAAATTATAACACAATTTCTGATCGATAACAAGGTTCCAAAACTTTGATGCCTTGCATTGCTGTATCCTGGTGAAATTTCATTACATGATGAATATCGCTTGTTTAAAATTATCTGTTCATAATTCCTTTTGCAGTTTGTGGATACCTAGTTAAAATATTAGCCATTTTCCAAATTGACAATTGATTTTTTGATCTTGTTACTTAATACATATGGATCATTTCATTTTTTTCCCTGACCCCTTACATAATATCTTTTGTAATCAAAGTTGCATAACATCTTTTCTTTCGTATATGCAGAATGACAAGAAGGATGTCGTGAGTGCACTGGAGCTGGTAAGCACTTTACATGGCCGATGTGTTGGAGGCTGCTTGTTATCCTCATTGATTTATAAATGATAAATGATTGCTGCTTATTACAGGATTATGTACGGAAAATCTTAGATCTCCATGACAAATACATGGCTTATGTCATCAGTTGTTTCCAAAATCATACACTATTTCACAAGGTATGCTGGCTCAAATACTTTTGTCATCATTAGTTGTTTCCCAAATCATACACTATCTCACAAGGTATGCTGGCTCAAATACTTTTGTCATCATCAAATGTCTGCCTCACCTGCTATACACATTGTTGCAGGCACTTAAGGAGGCATTTGAAGTTGTTTGCAATAAAGATGTTGCTGGTTGCACTTGTGCCGAATTGTTCGCCTCGTACTGTGACAGTATTCTTAAAAAAGGTGGAATCGAAAAACTAAGTGATGAAGCAATTGAAGAGAACCTTGATAAGGCATGTTTACTGCAAAATTATTAGAACACCACAGTTGACATGCACGTTTTCTCATCCTTTTGAACAAATTATTGCCAGGTTGTGAAGATTCTGACATACATCAGCGATAAAGACCTCTTCATTGAGTTTCATAGGTGGTTGTTACTATCTTTTATGTAAAATGTCGTCGAAGTACATTTCATAGTCGAAGCTTGAGATGTCTTGCATTTTTCCCTGAAAATTTGCACTGTAGGAAGAAGCTAGGGAGGAGATTGCTCTTTGATAAGAGTGGCAATGATGAACAAGAGAGAAGTTTGCTTTCCAAGCTAAAGCAGTATTTTGGAGGGCAATTCACTTCAAAAATGGAGGGCATGCTCACTGATATGACAGTTGCAAAAGATAATCAGTCAAGATATGAAAAACACATCGAAAGCAACCCCAAGTTGCATCCTTCAGTAGATCTAAGTGTTCAGGTTTTGACGACAGGATTTTGGCCAACATACAAAAGCAGTGATATTAATCTTCCTTCGGAGATGGTATGCCATTTAGTTCCTTGATCACTTCTATTTCTCAGCTCTCTTAGTTGAATTACTGAGCTCAACTGTATTTTCAGGTTAAATGTGTAGAGGTGTTCAAGGAGTTTTATCAAACAGTCACGAAACACAGAAAGATGAACTGGATTTTTTCCTTGGGAAATTGCCAGGTCGTTGGAAAGTTCGACGCGAAACCCATTGAGCTGATTGTTACAACGTATCAGGTATGTTTGAAATAACAGAACAAGTTAGTCCATAGCTTTGCTTGCGCCACAACCAACTTGCCAATCTCCACATTTCCAGGGGGCACTACTATTGCTATTCAACGAAGCTGAAAGACTAAGTTTCTCTGAGATTGTGACGCAACTAAATCTTTCCCAAGATGATACTGTGCGTGTCCTTCATTCACTGTCATGTGCAAAGTACAAGATTCTCAACAAGGAGCCAAGTGGCAGAACAATTTCCCCAAAAGATGTATTCGAGTTCAACCAAAAATTTACTGATAAGATGCGGAGGATAAAGGTGCTATTTGCTGTTCAAACTGCATTGCTATCGTTGCTTTGGATCTTTTGCTTGTTTTAGATTTAGAGACCTGACAATGATGTATTTTGCAGGTACCACTTCCTCCATCCGACGAGAAGAAAAAGATCATTGATGATGTCAACAAGGACAGGAGGTTTGCAATTGACGCTTCTCTAGTGCGTATCATGAAAAGCCGCAAGATAATGACTCATCAGAATCTCGTTGCCGAATGTGTGGAACAGCTAAGCCGCATGTTTAAGGTATTTCATGTTGTGTATATTTGTGCCATTCATGCTTACTATAAAGTTACTTTCTCAGCCCTTTTTTTTATAATAATAATACGCGTTGCTGCAGCCTGACATCAAAATGATCAAGAGGAGGATTGAGGACCTTATCACGAGAGAGTACCTGGAACGAGACAAAGATGCAGCAAACTCGTACAGATACTTAGCATGATTGGTCGATGCTGACCAGGGTTTTCAATACCGGTTTCAGAAAAATATCGGACCCTCCGATAAAAGTGAAATTTCGGAAATATCGGATTTTTCGGTCGATAGGTCCACATGTCAGAGAGACGAAAAATAAAGAAAAAAACTGCACTACGCAAAACTCAAACCGCAGACCTCATGAAAGCTTTGGAGACCCTGAACCACTGCACTAAGAGTTTGTTTGTTTCTGTATCACTTTGAGAAACCTATTGAATTGACTGTTTCGACCGAAATATTTTTTTTCACCAACTACCGAAAAAAGAGATATTTCGGAAATTTCGCCGAAATTTTAAACCCTGATGCTGACTGCTGCAAGCATGACAGTAGTTTTGCCACTTGTGCATTCTGTGAGGCATTGCATTATTATGTTACAGAAATCTTGGTAGCTTAGGCTGGGAGATACAGTTGAGTTCAGCTTGGCATGTGCTCCACCGCTTGATATATTTCTGCTATTTCTCTTTGGCGTTCCTGCTATTTCTCTTTGACAATCTAGTCCCGGCCGGATTAAGGAAGAATAGTATTTTGATCACGCTGGAGATAATCCATCCTGTACCGTGTTACCTATCAAGCAGTTTAGTTGAATGATTTAAGCAGAAAAGAACAAGCATGCCTACTATGGGCTTGTATGAGGTATGGCGATAAGCTCGGTTATTTTTCATTTTCCGTCCAATGCCCATGTGCATCTTGGCAGCATCCCCAGGCTTATTTGTGTATATGCGGATCTCACATGCACCTTGTAAACACGATCAATAGAAGCGCTTGCCTCCAGCAGTCATGCGACCCCGATCAGAATACTTATTTCGTAGTGCAACAAGTTCCCTCCAGGTGGCGGTGGCGATACACGTACGACCTTTTGGTAGTAATCTATTTGCTCTCCTCGTAGTAGTAGGGGACTGTGACATTGGATGGATTTGATAATCATCAATGTTAATCGCAAAGGATACACAGTCAGTAAAAAGTGCTGACGCAAGGATAACAATGTAATTTTTATTGATACTGAAGAATCCATATATAATTAATAATCTTATGACGATCACGTACTACACGGATCTCGTGCTAAACGTCCTACATTCATGGTGCAGAGTTAATCTCAGAGTTCAAACACAATCCAATGATCGACGGAGGACAAGACCAAAATAACAAGACGCTAGCTAGACGTAGTAGATCATGCCAACTTCGATGAGGCTAATGTGCGGGATGTTGAGCGCCACGGCGGGTCCCCTGCAGTTCTTGCGTAGGAACGTGTAGGCGACGTCGATGGCCAGCTTCTTGACCAGCGACGAGCTCTTCCTGGCCTTGATGTACGAGTGGCCCATGATGTAGGCCACCCCGGCGTGCTTGGCCTCCACCAGCGCGCTCAGCTCCTCCTTCACCGCCGGGTCCATGCTCTCGCTCGTCGCGTCGTCGATCTCGAACCGCATCCTCCGCCGCACCGCGAACCCCGGCGACTCCGCCTCGTACATCGCCTGCAGCGACTGCATCGTCTCCGTCTTCCCTCCGCCGCTCTCCGCCGCCGTCGCCGCCGACGCCGCCGTCGCAGCCCGCACGACGACGCTGTCGTCAGCTGGGTTGTTGAGCTGTGGGGCCCTCATGAGCAAGCCCGTCCGTGACAGGTCGAACGGCCGGCTCACCACGGCCATCCTCCCCTCGACGGAGCCGTCGCTGCTGCGCGCCGCGGCGGAGGCGTCGTTGCCGGTGGCGGCCTCGGCGACCTCCATGTGGACGAACTCGGCGATGCGGACGACGAGGTCGTTCTCGAAGTCTTGGTCGTCGCCGGGGACGTCCTTGTAGCCGTGTCGCACGACGCATCGGTACATGCGGAACTCGCGCGGGCCGATGCGGCCGATGAGGTGGCGCTCGTAGGAGCGGACGTGCGGGATGGGCACGGCCTTGACGCACACGAACACGAGCACCTGGTGGAACGCCGGGAGGTTGGTGACGAAGTGGGAGAAGATGGCCGGGACGCCGGTGGCGAGCTCGGAGTAGATGAGGCCGATGCCCGGGACGCGCACGATCCCCAGGCTGGGTCCCAGCGCGTGGAGCCACTTGAGGGACACCTTGTTCTGGACGTCGAACTGGTGGCGTCGGCGCGTGCCGTAGTGCCACACGTACATGACGGCCACCACCACGAGGGACAGCGCCAGGGGCAGCCACCCGCCCTGGGGCACCTTCATGAGCGCCGCCGAGAGGTAGACGGACTCGACGGAGCCGAAGGCGAGGAGGAACATGGCGGCAAGGAGGAAGCTCTGGCGCCACACGAAGACCATGACGAGCGCCATGAGGAGCGTGGTGACCACCATGACGCCCGCGCAGGCCATCCCGTAGGCGTTGCCGATGAGGTTGGTGTCGCGGAACCCCACGGTGACGCCGAGGCAGACGAGCATGAGGAGCCAGTTGATCTCCGGGCTGTAGATCTGACCGTGGATGCGGTTCGAGGTGTGCACGATCTTCACGCGCGGGAAGCACCCCAGCGCGGTGCACTGGCGCACGATCGAGAAGGTGGCCGAGATCACCGCCTGGCTGCCCACGATCGCCGCCAGCGTCGCGATCACCAGCACCGGCCAGAAGATGGGGCCTGCTCGCGTCGAGAGCACATAAATGCATTATGCAAATATTATGCAAATGGCGCTACTACAAATAAGAATCGAAAATGTATGAACGTACGGGGGATCGACTCGAAGAAGATGAAGTGGATGTCGCAGTCGGGCGACTTGGACAGGAAGGCCGCCTGCCCCATGTACTGCAGCACCAGGCACGGGTAGATGAGCCCCACGAACGCAACCCTTATGGATGCAGCGGTGAAGTGGCCGAGATCTGCATACATGGCCTCTGTGCCTGCATTTATTTGGCCACGAACATGTAATGTCTGTTGGGTGTACAGCAGATCGAACCATGGGAGTAATGCAAGCAGCACTTAGCCATGAGTGTGTGTTACCTGTCATGGAGAGGAGCACCCCTCCGAGCGAGATCCAGCCATCCTTGCCGGTCCGCTGGAAGAAGCTGACGACGTAGTAGGGGGAGAGCGCGCGCAGGATCCTGGGGTTCCACACCACGATGTTGTAGATGCCGAGAGCCGCCAGCAGCAGCAGCCAGAGCACCACCACGGGCGCGAACAGGAACGCCACGCGGCGCGTCCCCCAGTGCTGGAGCGTGAAGAGGCACACCAGCACGATGCACGACAGGAGCACCACCTCACCGTGCGTCAACGCGCTCGAGTGCACCTGGAGCCCGGAGAAGGACGACAGCACTGACGACCAAAACGCAGACAGCCGAGATATATATATATATATATACATACATATATATAATCAGAGAACACATCAAGTGAAGCAGATGATCCATCAGAGACGATCGAACAGTAAATGAAAGCAAGATGATGAGAACAAAGGCGGCGGCGCACCGGACATGGCCGGCGTGAGGACGCCGTCGCCGATGACGAGGGATGCGCCGAAGAGGACCATGAGGAGGAGGCAAGTGCGGGACTTGCGGTGCCTCTCGAGGAAGCTCCGGAGCGCCCTGAGGATGGGGGTGTCCTCGGTGCCGTAGCCGGGGCGGTAGTAGGAGGAGAGCTCCTCGTCGGCGGCCTGCTGGTTGGGCATGAGGCTGAACTTGGCGTGGCGGACCAGCAGCGAGTAGAGCGCGAAGGTGCCGCCCTCGCCGTTGTCGTCGGCGCTGAGGACGATGAACACGTACTTGAGGAGCGGGATGAGCGTGATGGTCCAGAACACCACGGAGAAGACGCCGAAGACGACGGCCTCCTCGCCCAGGAACCGGTGCAGGGAGCCGTTGAAGGTGCCCTTGTACACGTACAGCGGCGACGTGCTCAGGTCGCCGTACACCACGCCGCAGCTCTGGTACGCCAGCACCAGCAGGCCCGTCCAGTGCAGCTGCATGCAATCGTCGTGATCCAAATCAAGCTAGTGACGCTACGGGCTAGGGCTAGTGACGGGGAACTCTAGTTCGTCACGTTATTCAGTGATGAACAGTGTACATGATTCTAAGTTCTTTATCTTATCTATCATTAACTGGACTTGTATTGTCAGAGTCCGGTAACTCCGTCGCCAGCTATCTTTAGGAGGGGTTTGTTAGGAATCAGCGGTGGAAATTACTTGAAAACGCTTCGTGCATGTTGATGTTCTTCTCTAACTTTGCCGAATTCATCCAAGAACAATTATTGATATATTCTACTAACGAAACAAATGTTTGATCGAAACAAAATTAATTCAGGGAATACCAACAATGTTTGATCGAAACAAATAAATGGAGTTGTCTAAATCGCAGGACACGTATCAATGGAAGATTACTTATCGACAAGAAAACCAAGACAACAAGTCGTATAATAATCACGAAAAAAAGGATTACATATCGTTGCGCATGCAATCCGGTGACTCACAGGTGGAGGGTTGTAGGCCTCCTCGTCGTCGATGTCGAGGGTGTTCTTGGGCG
The DNA here is from genome assembly GCA_015342445.1 of Digitaria exilis. Taxonomy (NCBI): domain Eukaryota; kingdom Viridiplantae; phylum Streptophyta; class Magnoliopsida; order Poales; family Poaceae; genus Digitaria; species Digitaria exilis. The sequence goes on from JACEFO010002165.1 coordinate 430,284, forward strand.
AGAGGCCATACTCAGGGTCCGTCGGCCTCATTTTATTGGGATCGGAGAAGACGAGGGGACCGGTGATTATAAGATTATGACGACGACATTTTATTGTTATGGATGAGCTAGCGGCCGGCGTTTCTGGATCGGAGCTCTGCCGATGAGTTTGTGTTCTTGGAGAGAAATGTGGTGAGCGATGGAGAAGAGATCAGTGGGGGAGAGGGAGGGAGAGACGGTTTCTCAGGAGGTCGTTGACAGTTGTAGGCTGGTGACGTGTACATACCAGTGCGGAGGCAAAATATATACTTATGTAGGAGCTCTGCCCAGAACCATGGGCGGCTTGCATCTTATTTATTTTTATTCCTAGTTATTTTGGAAAACCAATAAAATAGTAGCAACATGAACAAATAACCCAAATAACTTTACATAGTGTACCGACAGGTAGTTTTCATTTTGAAAACTTTTGGCATTGGTTTAATGCTTTTTATTTATAATGAATTAGTTATGATTTTCTAAGTTTAATTTAAACTATATTATTTTATATTTCCATAAAATAGAAAATCACCTCTAAAACCATTCAAAGGGCCAATTTTACATGGTTTTGATTGTTTTGTAGTCGCGGATTGAAAATTAGACATTTATTATATTTAGAGGTTATAAAACAGACTTTTACCAACAAAGTATCATGCACTTGTTATTACAGGCAATTGCTTAAGTTATGTACATAATAAACTGTTCAAGAACACAGGCTATGACAATATCTTCTGTTGCTTCGAACTACCTCTGCCAAAATATAAGGTATTAAAAGGTTCAGAATTACTTCCCTACACTTAAAGCATGGCATCCTAGGATTTTTCAGACAACATAGGAGTAGATGAAAAAAAAACATGTGCCCCTAGTCAGATAAGTTTGTTGCCACCATGCAGATAATAAGCCCATTTCAGTAGCTGAATGTGTTTCCATTTAATCATGATGAGATATATCTATCTAATCATCTATGCATGCGTTGTATGGTTATTAGTATGGATCTCATTTGTTGATCATAATCCCATGATCGTTACATTTTCAGGACAAATATTGAATTATATGTTTAGTATGTCAGTCGTTTTAGGACGAAGTAGTTTCGAAAAATAAGTCAGTCTATTGGAATTTAATTAATTGTTGGCAGGACACTATTAATTGAAGTGGCCTTTTTAATTATACACATTTAACATTAAAAATATCAGGCAACATATGATGCCTTATTTAACGAAGTACATGTGTGATGGGTCTTTGCTAAACCCTTAATCTGTCTCCAATCTTATGATGCCTTATTTAACGAAGTATATAAGAAGTAGTGGTGAAGCATTAACATATGGGAGTGTTAGATGCCAATAAGGCGATATAGAAATATATGGAATGCACATAATTCTTAGTAACTGAATGAGCAGTGTCAGGCTTCGGTGCATATAAGAGCATCTCCAAAAGCTTAGCAGTAATCCTAGCTAAACTTAGAGATTAAGAGACTAGCTAAAAAATAAAAAGCTTTCTAAAATGAGGAGTAAACCAACATACTATAGAAAAACTGGGCTCTCCGTATGGTATAACGCTAGTGCTCCCCACGTGTCATACTCCTTTCTTTATCTTCTTCCTTTTCATATCTCATCTCTGTCTCCTGTCCTCTCGCCGTCGGATGCTCCACCATGTGCTTGCTCCGCCACCGCAACGTCTGTTGTGCGCTGCTCCGCCGCCACAAGTTCTGTTGTGCGTCGTTCCACCATTTTGAGGCGTTGCTCCGCCGTGCGCCTGCTCCACCGCCGCACGCTCTGCTGCCACTGCCAGGACTTCCTCGTCTCCAGCGCGTGCATGTTCTTGGCGCGGATCCACCGCCTTGTTGTCCCAAAGGGTCACCTTCACCAGCTTCACTGCCATCGACCGCCGCTCGAGCGCAACACCAACGGGCTGCGGTAGCGAGCTGTGTCAAGGAGTACAATGAGGTGGCAAGGAGCTAGAAGCCTAAGGTCAAGGCCTTGGTGGATGGTGAGCAGCGAAGCATGAGAAGGCGTAGGGCGGGAGGACAGGAGCTGCATGGGAGGAGGGCATGTGGGGAGGTGGATGGGGAGACGCCCACTCGACAAAGAAAGCTGGCGGAGGGGGCTGGATACCGAACTAGATAGTGAGGGGAGGATTTTGGAGAGGCAGTTGGATCCCATTTTTACGACAAATTAGTTATTTTTAGTTAGCGAACTTATGTTGCAGAGGCTTCTCAAGATGCTCTAACATTATTTATTGCTACAGAAGGGAAAAGCTAGCCAACACCTGGGTATTTCTAAGGGCTAGCACCTAGATTTTGGACCATTGGAAATCTAGGCGTGCTAGCCCCTCTTAGAAACATCTAGGTGTTGGATAAACACTCCCAGCTACAAAAACATGGATCTCCTCCCTAAATGGCACCAGCAAAGGGTGTGTCCAATACATTCCTATGCTCTAATTATGAAACCATGGTGAATGATGAGGTCTTTGGGATCATGTTGTATTATTTGAGACGAGGATCGTATATTTTCAAATTTTCCCTTTTCCACGATGGACATTTATGGGATACCAGAGCTAAATTGCAGTCAGACACTCACCAATATGGTGCATCATAGTATTTGGTTTCTCGAATCAAGTTGAACATGCATGGAATGTTTCCCCTGAATGAGATGATTATTGATAGAAATCTAGGATGATACTACATCATAATCAGGATATGGGATCATACGGCGACGGATCCATATAAGATCCAAACATATCATCACCGTGAAAGCCTACACGGCTACCACTATAAAGCTAACTAGCCAAGTCATACCATACGTCGCCTTAAGAAATGGCTCCGAAAGAAAATGCGAACCACAGAAAAAATTATGCAAAATTCAACAAATACCACGCTCTAGCTATTTTTAGCGCCAATACTACAGCGTCAATCGCCCAAACACAACCGCTGCCTCTTTAACTCACCCCGTGTGGCTCTTTCCTTTGTCGAGGGATACGCACGTCCAACACAGCCTTCCTCCCTCCACCACCACCAGCCAGCCTTCATTCCCTTCCTTCCCACGGCAACAAACACCTCGCCGGCGGCGTCACCGGCGATGGCGTACCGGGTGCTGGAGGTCACCCTGGTCTCAGCCAACGACCTCAAGAAGGTGACGCTCTTCTCCCGGATGCGCGTCTACGCCGTCGCCTCCATCTCCGGCGGCGACCCACGCCTCCCCATCCACAGCACCCTCACCGACCACGGCAACGGGTGCAACCCGGCGTGGAACGCCACGATCCACTTCCCCATCCTCGAGGCCGCCGACACCCGCGGCCTCGCGCTCCACGTCAGGCTCCGTGCCGAGCGCGCCTTCCTCGGCGACCGCGACGTCGGCGAGGTGTTCGTCCCCGTCGACGACCTCCTCGCCGGAGCCGACAAGGGCGGTGACCCGAGGCCAGTCAGCTACCAGGTGCGCCGGCCCCACTCGCACCGTGCCCATGGCGTCCTCTACTTCTGCTACAAGTTCACGGACGTCCCGGCCGCTGACGACATCATCTCGGAAGCCAATAGTTATAAACAGGGGCAGTACGTCAAGTACGTGAAGGACTCCGAGTTGGCGATGGAGAAGAACGTGCCACCGGCCACCGCGTACCCACCGCTGCCTCAGCCCATGTCGTCGCCGGGATACCCACCGGCGGCGCAGTATGCCTCGCCGTACGGCGCGTACCCGCCGCAGCAGCCTTACGTGTACGCTGCGCCGCCACCGTACGGGTACAGCGCTGCTCCGCCGATGTACGGCTACGCAGCGCCGCCGGCGATGGCACCGGCGGCGAGGAACGGTGGAGGTATGGGGATGGGACTTGGGCTTGGGCTCCTAGGTGGCGCCGTTGGTGGGATGATGCTTGGGGAGATGGTCGGTGACTACGAGGCCGACGCCGCCTACGACGCCGGGTTCAACGCCGCCTTGGCATTTTAGATTCTCCTTGCCGTGGAGTTGTGGAGATTTACTACTTCGTTACTTGTAAATTTCTAATTCATAATATACCACATAAATCAAGCAGAATTTGCAAGTTTTGATCTATGCTTCTCTTTGCAATGCGTAAGTGCATTATTGCCCATTTACCAACACCACCAATAGTCATATGATTTATTTGTGAACCGTAAAACGTACAAGCAAACTTTATTGGAACGAAACACACTTGAGCCACCGAACAAGACATGCCCAGGTCTGTACCTAGGGTATGTTGCCGCTGGCGTACCCAAAATCCGGCGGCATGCCAGCGATCACCTTCTTCACCGACGGCCTCGCGAGCAGCGTGTCCCACCAGGCCTTGACATGCGGGTACGCGTCGACGATGCCAGCGTACTCGGAGGCCATGAAGTAGCGCATGAAGCCGAAGTGGCAGAGGTCGGCGGTGGTGACGTCGTCGCCGGCGAGGTACTTGGACACGGACAGCCGCGCCTCGTACACCGGGAGCACCGCCCTCAGCTTCCCGAGGCACTCGTCGACGACGGCCTGGTCGCGCGGGCGCCCGACGTAGGGCCCGATGATGCAGTGCCGGATGATGGGCCACAGGGTCGGCTCCACGTGGTGGGCTTCCACCTCCATCCACATGTCCACCATTGCCGATCCCTCCAGGTCCCCTTCCTTGAGAAGCTCCGGCTTGTACTTTCGCAGAACATACCTTGCAATGGCGCGTGATTCTGGAGAGGTTCGAATTTAGCAGCTCCGGTTAAATGATTCTAGAACCGAAGGAAAATAAAATAAAAAGGAAGCAGCAGGTGAAGCTGTCTTACGGTAGAGGGTGACGTCACCGTCCTCCAGAACTGGGATTTCACCGAACGGCTGCAGAACGTACGGCGAACAGTTACTACGAGCTGACAAAGCAATACTATTATATGTTTCTTGCTGAATCTAAACTTCCTACTTTACTAAAACGGTGCTAATAAGTTCTTGCACCAAATCTGAGATCGATGGCGGAGGGAGAGGGAGCTACGTACGTTTCTGGCCAGGTGCTCGGGGCGTCGGTGGTCGCCGCCGCACCTGCTCATGGGGACGATCTCGTACTCGGCACCGGCCTCCTCCAGACACACCCGCACCCGGCCCATCCATGGAGACACCACCCAGCCGTAAAGCTTCATCGGCGCCATGCTTGCCGTGCTCGTAAGTTGATTAGCTTTGATTGCGGTGGTTCTTGTGTGTGATTATGCATGGGGATTTATACAGATCCATGACGTCTGTTACTTTTCCCCGGGCTGTAAATTATTGTGTTGGTGGGTTAGGAGACGGAGGCGGCTTTCCTCCCGGCCGCCGGTTGGGAGAGGACAGAGGGGGCGGCTTTCCATCCGGCCTGCGCGGTGCGCGCTGTATCTACTTTTGAGATTACTGTAATGGTTGTGGCAAAACTCACAGGTGGAGGTGTCATCTCTGGCGTCGTCATTGCTTGCGCTCGCAAACGATGTCAGCTACAGGCAAAGGTAAAGGACATATGATGACTCAGATGGTCAAATGGGGTTGCTGTGTGGGGTCAACGGTCAAGGCCGCGCAATTGACTTGTCAGAGAAGTTTTGGGGACACACTCGTAGATGATTCCATACGGAAACTTAATTGCAGCGTGTATATATATAGTTGTATTTGTATGCAATGCCCTTTTGCCTACTTTATTCTTTAATTGGAATATTTTTTGGAAAGCATTTTTTTTTTTGCTTTTGGTTTTGATCTTGAGCACCCACATATAACGGAACGGCTCGTAGCTAGGTCTAAGATGGTTGATAGTTAACCAACTAGATTCACAACCATACACTTGGTATGATAAACAATTGATTCTCATCTAGAAGGGGTAATGTACTTTTTTTTTATCTTAATGGTCATCCACGTACTTTTTTTTATCTAAGCACTAATGTGTTAGAAGGTAACTAAAAACCTTGTGGTCATCTAAGCACTATTTTCATAGAAACTAGAAACATGGAATCGCCGTTGCCGTGCTTGGTCAAAGTTTGACCAGTTGTAACAACTAACATGTTTGGCTCTTTAATATCGTACCCATTGGATCAGCTTATTCATGTTGAGTACGAATAACCTAGGCCAGCAAGCATTCTGGTGGATCTTGATCAATGTATAATAGAAAAAACATTTCATTAGAATATTTCTTTTATATTCAGGCAACATAAAGATCACAGAGAGTATAAACTTTTGGTCGGGCAAAAGGCTATCTAAATATGGAGGAGAAAGCAATAACCACTCAACAAAAATCAAACTTGCTTATATAAACATTATGTGAACCAATTATGAAAGTGCTTTTAATAGAAATTTTATTGTGTACCAAAACTTTATGTTTTCAAATTTTGAGTAATTTCTGTATTCAACACTTTTAATTTGAAGACATTTGGATGCCGATTCGAAGGTATGAATGATTGCATGTAAATATTTGTGCGAATGAATTGTGGAAGCATTTTGAACTTAAAAATATGCTCTATAATAGTATGATGTAATTTTTGGGTACGGTATTATACTGAAGAAACAAAATAAGAACTACTATAACATAACATTTTGGAAAAACATTTAAACAGTGTTCGTAGATTTTTTTTTAGAAAAAAACTATAATAGGTCACATATATAATAGGTTTATGGTGGTCCACAGATGGTGGGATCCACTTGTGGGTCTCGTGGATCCATGGTGGGCTCACTTGTGGGACCCACATCGACGGGTCTCGTGAGTTCCATGATAGGGCGTAGTTGCATAATTATTCCTTTAAAAATTATAGTGGTCAAACATATGATGGGTTCAGTGGGGTCCACAGATGGTGGGACCCATGTCGTGTGGGTTGGGTCCATGGTGGGCCGAGTGTGGGATCTATGTCGCAGGGTCTCGTGGGGCTCAGAGTGGGGCCCACTTGTTTACAAACTGTCAGGGGATCCCACGATCTGGGCTATCTACATGGCCGATCCACCAGCTGAGATGTAGAGGCAACGTTGCGCGATTTGGGAGCATGTCACAGCTGGTGGTTTGTTCTTCAAAGATTCATCAACTTTTAGGTGTTAGTAGAAAAAGTAGCTAATGGGTTGACGTGTTATGTTATGCTGATTCTTGATTTTGATAAAACAAAATATAAAATTAATAATGATGAATAATTTCATATTATTTCTGAATTTATGAATAAAAGAAAGCTTAGAACTATCACAAATAGATGTAGTATACAAAGTTAGTTAATTATCAATAACCTTTTAAGTGATGAAGACACTTAATGGTACCTTGAGTCCAACTAAGTGGGTCCCACACTGAATGTGTGGGTCCCACTAATAATGTGTAGTCCCACCTAAACAGCACGCGGGTCCCATTGAGTAGCGTGTAAGTCCCACGTAGGTCCCACATAAACATATATACGGCTCCCACGTGGGGCCGTAGATCGTGAGATGGGGGGCTCCAAATCTTTGGGACTTAAGTATATGTAAATAAACGCAAACTTCAATTGATCATCATCTCGTATAAATGGCTGGTCAATATTTAGTGTCCAAAATCATTTGATGGCCATGCTGTATCATTTTAATGCTGGCCGATTAATATTTACTCTCTCCACCCACTAATAATGCAATTTTTTCTGGGTTTCAAATTTGTCCATACATGTAAGGATTTATGGCCTACGAGCATCTCCAGCTGGGGCCCTAAATTGGAGCCTCTATATTCTTTTTTAAAGGCCAGCCCATAAAAATTTATGGGCTTCCAACTTGACTAAATTTAGATGATCTCTATTTCTAGACAAAAATTTATGGGCTTCCAACTTGACTACATTTAGATGGTCTCTATTTCTAGAAGCTTTGAACCGTAACTTGAAGGCCTTCCTAAAATAGGAGGTAGTTTAAAGGCCCGGCGGGAGATGTCCTCTCTATTGGGAGACTAAAACAAGAGAGATAGACTCATTTGAAGGCCCGGCTGGAGATGCTCTAATTCACCAAAATATGTAGGATTTAATTATATCATTTATGGCCTAAATGGATAGCATTTAATTGCATCTCAATAACCTTTTATCTCTATGCTTCAGTTGATCAAAAAATTCTAGGAAATCAATAAATGCATACGGATGTATATAAGTACTCCGTATCACCCAGTTCTTATATGAGGAGGCAAATTATTGTGACATGAATCTAGTATATAGAAAAGCAGTAACAAATTAACGTGCATTTAAACATATCCATTTATCTGTCACACTAGCTGGCGCTAGAGTTATTTCTTGCTACACGAAGGCATATATATACGATCAGTTACTCCCAAAAAAGCCAGCCAATAATGTTAAATGTTTTATAAGCACTCTGCACTTATGTATAGTAGTCCTGCAATTATAAATAGTAGTAACACACATACAGATAATTCATATGATGGCAACGATGTCCCAGCTGCGATTCGACCGCCAGTCTCCTCTCATCTTCACAGCTGCAGCGGCGGTGGCCATGGTGCTGCTCGTCATGATGATTAGCGGGACAGCAGCAGCCACGCCTACGCCTACTAGCAAGATGAGCGACGACGGGCAGCCACGCTTCTTTCCTCCCATTATTCCGACCGAACCGATGCCACCACCGCCTCGCCACCGGCGGCCGCCGCGGGCGCAGCATGAGATTAACGAGCACGACGGCATGGCTGCTGCAGCTGAAACTGCACGAAGTGGAGGAGCATCGGAAAGGCTCCCGGGCCTGTAGTCCTTGAGCCGAGTCGAATAAAATGCGCGAGATTGCCGCTCCATGCTTTTTCATCTCGAAGTGTATTTGTTTTTATCAAAGAGTACCAAGCAGAAAAATATGTTATGGAGAATTACTTGCGTTCTGAATGAATTAAAATAATGGAATGATGCATTATTTCTCTGTTTAATTATTTTTGGGAGTTGCTAACGGCCGGACTTTTGGTTCATGTAACATCCAAAAATAACGCCTGCAACATAAAACGTAACATTTGTAACACTGAAAATTAGCGTTTGCAGCATCAAACATACGCTGAAAACATTTTATGGGCCATCCGTTGGTGATGAGAAACAAATTGCCGCAACACATGTTTTATGTTGCACGAAACATTCAAAATCTCTTAATGACAATGCAATATACCATTAAAATATTTGCAACATGCGTGTGAAACATATGCAACATTACAAACCATAACTACTTTTGCAATATCGTCATAAAACACTTGCAAACATATGTATGAAACATGTGAAATATACGCTTGTAGCATGCAACAAACCATAGCAAAAGAGAAGTACTGGACATGTGGTGGATAAGAAAGATGGCAAAGTTGGAAGCTCGCTGCTAGGGAAATTACAAGAGGCCCAATATCCCCTTTGGGCTGCTCGCTGCATCTGCTGCCGCCCCTTGAGATGTTGCGGGCTTTTGCGCGAGGCGAAAAAGCATAGCACAAGGTAGGCCCAATAGCCTTTTTTTTTTGGAAAAAGTCCATTTGACAACCTTAAATTTTCGACGTCGTCCGTTTTTCAACCTTGAACTAGAAAACCAGGAATCTTACAACCTCTATCTCTAAAAACCGTCTGCATGTCGCCCTTCTCCGGTTTCACAGGCTGGTTTCGCCGACGTGGCGATACTCCCCGCACGCGTGGCTTGCTGACTAGGATTTAAAAGAGGATGGCGCTGACTGTAACCCTAGCCCACTCATTTGAGTCCCCACGCGCCCCTGTCCGCTGCTGTCGTTCCCCATCCGCCGCCGTCGTTCCCCATTCGCCGCCGTCGTTCCCCATCCGCCGCCGTCGCCATTGATGGCGTTCAGCTCGAGCTCGACCTCGTCTCAAGTCTCTTGGTCTAGTGAGCGCGGCGCACGGAAGTCTCCGATTCCGTACAGAGTTCCTCCGCTCGCCTATGAGCCGGGGGTGCTCTGCCATTGCCGCGAGAAAGCAGCCCTGTGGATCTCGTGGAGCGACGCCAACCCTGGTCGTAGGTATCTGAAGTGCTTCCGTGCTCGGGTGAGTCCAGATTTATCGTCTATCATTTGATTTGGGAGCTGCATTTTGATTGGGCTTAATTTCTTGTCTATCAGGATGGAGGATGCAATTTCATTCGGTGGTACGAAGGACCGCATAATGCCTTCGTGCAAGGGCTTTTATTCGATCTGCGCAATGAAGTGTGGAATCTGAAGCGAGAGAGAGCTGAGTTGCAACATGCTATTGGTGATGCAGTGATGCAGCTGAACGAACAGAAGAAGGTGATGCAGTAATTTCCTTTCCCTTCTTGCTTGGCCTTGTATAAAACTCCGCAAATCTGGTCAACTGCTTTTGCATCTCCATTGTGTCTTCTCTAATCGTGCCCACTTCATCCTGTAACATGTCACCACCATCTACTAAATATTCAGCCACAACATCCTCTTCTGGTTGGTGATCCTCAACATAAATGTCTGCAACCCCTCCTTCAATAGTAGCATCAGACATCTGCATGCAGGAATTGTCATCCACTAGAACCCGAAGTCCATTGTCAAGTTCTTTACCTGGGAACAACCAATGCAATAATGTGCCTTCCGATACACTACTGCAATGATCTCGCAGGTGTCCAACTATCTCTGGCAATGACACCTTATCTCTGTCTATATAGGACATTGCTTCCTCTCCACCACAATACTGCACATCCTTCCCACAATTTTTGAACTTTCCATTGAAATGGAATCTGACATTGAGCGTCCCCTGAACATCCATATCTGCAGCCAGTAAGTGCACATACTAAATCACACAGCCAATGCAATACGAACTAAGCACTGGATCTATAAACAAATCCATGGATTCTTCTAAGCACCTAATCCCAAGGAATAAACAAAAGCTTCTTGCATAAACAATCCCCCTAATCCTACACACCGTAGACATGCAATTGAATATTAAACTCGTAGATTTGGGGATTAGCTTTACTAACCTCACGTGACGTCCTCAGATCCAGCGGGCGTATCTTTTGTCCTGGACTCAGATCCGTTGGCTCGCCTCCAATGCCGTGTCGTCGGATGGAGCCGCCGCCGCCGCCGCAAGGAGGACGAAGCAGCGGTGGAGGGGTGGGGAAATGAGTGAGCTAGGTTACTTGCTCAGTCAGCACGTGACGGTTTTAAACAGTGAGTAATCGCAAGCCACGCGTGCGGGGAGTATCGCCACGTCGGCGAAACCAGCCTATGAAACCGGAGAAGGGCGACATGCAGACGGTTTTTAGAGATAGAGGTTGTAAGATTCCTGGTTTTCTAGTTCAAGGTTGAAAAACGGACGACGTCGAAAATTTAAGGTTGTCAAATGGACTTTTTCCTTTTTTTTTTGCCTCTGCTCGGACTTTTTTTTGGTGTTGATCGCAAGCTTGTGAACTGCGAGTGTGCTAATTGTCTGTAATTTCCTTCTTTCTTGTCGCTTCTTGACCTCGTACAGAAATATCTGGTCAGCCAGATTCTTGAAATAAGAATGAATGAAAGAAAATGTACACACATAAGAATTTTTTCACTACGGCAAAATTACTTGATCATCTAGTATGTTCAACATAATAGAGCCCTGGGGCTCTGGGCACGCCACCACATTTGCAAATAAAGCAGTACGCACGCGGAATAATCAATAGTCCCACACTCCCACTGAGCAGAAGCGCATCAGATTCGATTCTTATCATCGGAGAGAAGGAAAGATATCCCCCGGTCATGGCCATTTTTTTTTTGCCAACTTATCATTTATTTATGTCAGCTTAAAAAATGCATATGCCTTCATAGAAATTGACGTCTGAAATCACGTTGTCAACAAGAGCCAGCCACTAGAGAAGAGAAGAACAGAAATAAAAAAAACAGAGACAAGAAACGAAAAGAAGGGATGGATATTATTAAGTTGCATGCTCCAACCAATTCAATCTAAAAGGTTAAGCTGATAGGGAAATGTGGGCAATTAACTTGTACTTCAACACTCTCCCCTCACATGTAGGTTCTCTTAGGCCTCAAACATGGAAGTTAGAAGTCGGTTGTAATTATTTTATTTAATCGCGCCCGCTAGGATTTGATCTTGGAACCTCTGGCCCTGATACTTACATGCTCCAACCAATTCAAACTAAAAGCTTAAGCTGATGGAGAAAGATGGGCAATTAAGGTGGGCAATTAAAACAGATAGATATGATCCGTCTCCACTCCGAGGAAGCGATCACGAGAATCAAACCAAAGCAGCGCGAAGAAATCATGGCAAAGAAACAGTAGCTTTTCGAGATTAGAATAAACATGCTGAAATTCCTGACTACACCACAAACGTGTCGGCCGGTCATATGTAATGTAATACTCCTGGGACACGCTTGCTCTCCTCTGTTGGTGGTTGGTTCACATTTAGTCAACCTAGAAAAGTGATCGAAGCTGCATGCATTCATTTTGATCATTTAGCTAGCTATATAGTCCTGAATTTTTTTTTTGCGGGTAGTCCTGAAATTTTTTGATTGATTGGTGGAGGGAATTAACTGAGTTTGAAACTAAAAAGTGATCGTCATCCGAGTAGATGCCAGATGAAAGGAGATGTTATGTATACAGTCGTCGGTGGATTCATGCGGATTCTACGGATGAAACAAAGTACAACATCGGATAAAATACTTTCCCTTTAGAAATGACACAGTCTCAAACTTATTTATGCCTTTGAAAGTTGTAATATTATTCACCGGCATACATTTATAAAATCTAGTAATCCCCTGTTCCTCAAAAAATCCAGTAAGTCGTAGAAGTATCTTCTAAAATAAAAACCACATACCTACCATCCATGTTGTACAACTAGATTTTTTGTCAAGTTATCATAACCAAAGTTTGAAAGGTGAGCAGGATTTTATCTAAAAATCTACTTCGACGGAACTACAACATAACCGGACAAAAAAAGCTGACTAATTATAACCTAGATGGAAAGGCTACTTTGCTACTCAAGTTACTCAATGCAAAGACTTCAAAAACCCAAAACATTGTCGATGTCGAAATCTCCACATGCTCTTCTTTCCAATAACTTCAATAATGCAGGTTTACTTTTCCTTTTACGGATGCTTCCTTCACAATGGAAAACGAAGCAGAGGCTATGCATACAAATCGTCAACACAAGGGGTGTAGGTTCAATGGTCTTCAAATATTCAGGTAAAGAAGCCTGCAAGGCTGCAACACAACAGGGAGCTCTGTAATCTGCCAATGTTCCTGGCATGTGTGTTTGACACTTCAAAACGATGATGTTTCGCAAGGGCTAAAATATAAAACGCATCCTTGGTGCAGAGCATGTGAGGCACTGTATGTATCGAGAAGTGCTAACCGCTTGGGGCGGCAGCCAACGGCGCCCACCTTTCTACTGAATTTACTGAACCAGTGTAGTATTCAATTCGATCTGGCCGTCATCCGCCGCTGCCTGCCTTGATCAGTTGCTGCAATCCAGTAGCCTTTTTGTGCCTAATTAGTGCTAGAGTATTCATGCAAATTTGAGCAAGATGGCGACAGACACAGCCTTAGCACTTTACCATGTTTTCTGCTACTAGCTTTGAGGTTTCTATAGTATGGTCCACCCTATTGTGCATGATATTATGCAGTAGTAGTGTACTGTGTATATGTATTCTCGATCTTGCTGTGTGTTCTGTCCTGTACACTTGACCATTCTTTACGAGCTCTGTAGGTTTGAGGTCAAGTTCTGTTGTGTCAATCTGTCAGAAACTCTGCATTGAAACGGCCAACGGGAGTTTGTTTTTGAGCAAACAAATTGACTAGATAGCATAGCTGGTGTAAAGACTGGGACGGGAAAGGAAAGGAAGCCTCTCCCTCCCTCCGTAGGCTTACATTTCAGCTAGCAGCAAGGTATGCTATCATGACATGAACGGAGCACCAACCCAAGCCAAGCCAATGGGGCAAACGTGGTCGTGATCATCATATACCGTAATCATCATGGTGCACTTAAGGAGCTAGGATAATCATAAACAAATGATCCTGTAGTTGGATCAAATACGCATCTTCGCGCAAATCGCTTTGTTAACAATTAAAAAGAGAAATATCCCGGCAATCACCTGGTGGACCAAGTTACAAGTTAAATCATTGCTTGGACAATGGAAACGAGTAGACATGAAAAGTAAGTGCCAAAATGTGATCAAATTGCCTTTCGATTAAAATAGTATAGCAATCGTGTAAATTCTGCATATGTTTCTTTACAAACCTCGAATTGAATTAGCCACTTAGGGCAGACTCAAGCAACAAGTTTTATGAAACATTTGAAATCCTCTCATTAGTCCTTATTGCAATATTTTTTCAAAAAATAAACTATTTTATGTATTTTATCCAGTTATTAGAGGTTATTTTATTGAGGTTTTTTTTCACTATGATTGGCAAGTAAAAGCTGGTACTACCCGGTACTTGCAGATATTTAAGTACTTTTGCTGGTACTTACGGGTACTTTTGACTAGAATTTCGAAAAAATAAATTAATCTGGTACTTGATCTCATAATTTTTGTACTTCTTGGTACTTTTAGGTGGGTACTTTTAGGTACTAGACATATTTTCCACCGTTAGATTTTACATCCTCGAAGTACCATGGTACTTGGTAATCATTTTAAAAGAGATCTATTTTATTAGTTCATCGTTGCTATGATCATGTAAGATTTAACAGAAATAATACAATATTTAGTGCTCCAACAGTTGTAACTATAAATTGCAAAAAAATAAATAAAATAGAAAATACATTTATCTAAATCCGTGTGAATTGCACATGTCAATGAATATTGTATCAGACAAGAATGTGTGAGAATGAATTCAAAGGAGGTGAAAGGAAGGGAAGCAATGCATGTTCACATGCCTGAATTTGTCAACAAAGTGCTCACCTAATGGTACACACTTTGTGAGTATTAAAAACCCTCCCCAGCCGACTCTTCTTAGAAACTGAGGAGCAAGGCGGCCAAAAGGCAGGCACACAGTTTGATTCGATTCGATTGAGAAAGGAAGAAAGAAAGGACGGGTGGTGGTTGATGGTCCACATGCCTAGCTTTCCATTTTGTTCTTCCTCCATCTGGACCATGTCTCTCTGATGGCTACTTGAGGTCTAATTGTACTGCTCCACTCCATTGTCAAGTCCAAAACGCATCGCTAGCTCACCGTTGCGGCCTAATTTGTCTCATTTCACATCTCGTAGCAAATGGCTAGCTAGTTGCAGAAGAAATCGCTTGCTCGCTTGCGCTATTGACTTGGCTTGGTTGGTCACCACGGATATGTTTAATTTCTGCAATTATTTTAGTCCCATGCAGATGAGGTGGCATCTTGATTGCGTGTCCAGCGCTGAACTGGACGGGACCACCGAAGAACTGATCGATCGGCAGATTTTGGAGCCATCGATGTACGTATGCACGTAGTAGCACCGAATCCGGTACTTGTATATTCAACGAAAACAACACTCGTACAGTGAGCTGATTGAACCTATCCGTGGATTAGCATAAACTAATCGGTATTGCTTGGATGCAAGATCTGGCTGCCGTGATTTGGATCGTCCAATAACACAGAGGACACAGCCTGCTGCGCTGCTGTCGTCTTCGGTCAGTCACACAATTTTCTTTTTCTTTTTTGCGAGTAGTCACACACTATATATTTTTTTTTTTGATATCAGTCACACACTATTAGTATAAGAAGAGGCACAATGAGTGTGGAGAATCAGATGCACCCCACCCACTGCAAAGGCACAAGCGCCCAACCAAACAGAGCATAGCACACAGCCAGAAATAACAGCTCACCAAGTTGCATGCTCTTCAGTTTCCCTCCTGGTGCCCAGCTTGATCATCGAGCTGCTTCCAAATTTCAGTCACCTAGCTAGTGGACACTCGATCTCAGTTGCTGCACACACATGGCTTCCTTGCTGCGGTGGAAGGACAAGTACGTGAAGGAGAGGCTACAGGGCCTCTCAGGGCTCTCCTGCTCCTCCACGGCCTCCACCTCCGTCGTCGTCGCCTCCGGCCGCGCCATCGACCGCCACTCCCCACGCCTCCGGGACCCTCACCGGCGCCTCCCACCACCCGCGCCCAGGCCACCGGGCTCACCTTACGAAGACGGCAAAGAGAAACGGAAGAAGAGTACGGAAGCAGCAGCGGCGGCGGCTAGTAGCAGGTCTTCGACGTCGTCGTCGTCGTCGGAGCACAAGAAGAAGAACAAGAAGAAGCAGGCCGTGGTGCAGCTGCAGCAGGTGAGCCCCGCCAGCTCCTCCAGGTTCCTGCTCAACTCGTCCAGGCTGGCGATGCACTCCGACGACGACGTCATCACCGTCGTCGACGCCTTGCCACCGCCGCTTCCGTCACCGCCACGGCCATCGTTCTTCGACGATGAAGACGACATCAACGTCGTCGCCGACTCCCTGCCTCCGCTTCCGTCCCCGCGGCCGGCGTTCGTCGACGACGACATGTTCCGCAGCCGTGGCGACGCCGCGTTACAATTACAACCTGCTGTTCGGTCAGGGACGCCCCACCAGATCGAGGCGCTGCCCGTGGGATTTTTGGCGAGTCCGTCTGCAGGAGCCGGGTCGTCGTCCTCTTCCTGGTTGTCGTCAGAGACAGGACGCGTTGCTAACGGTGACAAGACTTCCATGATGAGATCGTGTTCCACGAGAACAGGCCAACAGCAGGTACAGATCGATGCTGTCCGAGTCGATGATCGATGCGTGTTGCAAACTTTTAAGCCATTTGAGCATTGAGTAATCGATCGGGCAAACATATGCAGGTGGTGGTGCTGAGGGTATCTCTGCACTGCAAGGGATGCGCCGGCAAGGTGAAGAAGCACATCTCCAAGATGGAAGGTGAGAGACGACAGTGTGTTCGTTCGTCTTCGTTGCCTTGCCTCTGTCCCGTGCGTTTTAGTAATGCAAAGCATGAATGTATACGCAGGGGTTACTTCGTTCGACATCGACATCCCGACGAAGAAGGTGACTGTGGTGGGAGACGTGACGCCTCTTGGCGTGCTCAACAGCATCGCCAAGGTCAAGAGCGCCCAATTCTGGCCGGACGCTTTGTCCTCTCTGTCCACGCCGCCGCGTGTCTCCGCCTCCTTCTGAAGAGCCGTATAGGTTGACGAACTTGATGGCTAGGATCATATCGGACGAAAACGCGCGGTCTTCCAACTATCTTGTCCATATTCTGAATTGGAAAAAATATATTTGTGAAATCCAATCAAGTTATGATGTTTTGATAGTTAAATGCACTTTGGAACAAGTCAATCTTATGTAAATTTTCTGCTTCCAGTCCTATGTGTTAAGGAGAGAGAAAAAAATCATAAGCGATTTTAAACTTATCGTAAAAATTATTAAAATACAGGTTTCTAAACATGATAATACTCCCCCATAGTTGTAAGCCTCTGTATAACGTATGTGTTGTATAGTATAAATTACCAAATCTATATGAACAATGGCCCGTATATGAAGCTGATTATTGGGGAGAGTGTGAAACATAAGAACTTTTTCAGATGACTAAGGTCCTAATCCTCAATTTTGAAGTTCAGGGGCTTAGATAACGTATGGAGCGGCGAACTGAGCTCTAGCTCAGCTGGCAAGGTTCTTTATGGTGGAACCAGCCCACCAGGGTTCGAGTCCTGGACTTGGCACTGGTGCTCGCATTTTCCTGGATTTATTCCGGGATTTAACCGGCACTATTCTTTCAGTGGTAGGCGACGTGCCCGTCGATAGCGATGCGCCTATGGTGACTTCGTCAATTTGGAAGATTTGCCGGCCCAGTCTTTCGGAGATGCTCATAGGGGTAGGGTTACGTGCGTATGTTTGTAGGGGCAAGTGTACGTGCGTGTATGTGAGTGTCTGCGTCTGTACTGTGTGATTCGAAAAAAAAAGACAACCTGGTTAGAAGTGCAGGACCAGACAACGCATTTGACTCTATTCAGATAATATTTGCAAAGTTTAAAAAAGAAAGAAAAATATTTACTTGTTACTATAATTATAGAAGGCTCTGTTTCCTCATCAACTTGTTGTTGTTGCTTTACATAAGTCACCCTCTCATAGCAATTAGATCTTCATTAGCTGGCTCAGATCCATATCCCTCTCTCTTATCTTATTCTTCCTCCATTACTCTTCCTACGTCACGCTTTGTCAACCTATGTGCATCAATGTTGGATTCCCTTCGTTTATGAATGGACTCGACTTCGTAGAAAGCCGCTGCTCTAGTCTTAATTTCTTGGACGATGTGGCTGTTAGTTTTCCATTGCCACTTGTTGATGACCAAAAGTTGCAGCAAGCCGATCAGGCTTGGTCGGTTGTGCCCTGCAGCCGAAGTGCAGGACCAGACAACGCATTTGACTCTATTCAGATAATATTTGCAAAGTTTAAAAAAGAAAGAAAAATATTTACTTGTTACTATAATTATAGAAGGCTCTGTTTCCTCATCAACTTGTTGTTGTTGCTTTACATAAGTCACCCTCTCATAGCAATTAGATCTTCATTAGCTGGCTCAGATCCATATCCCTCTCTCTTATCTTATTCTTCCTCCATTACTCTTCCTACGTCACGCTTTGTCAACCTATGTGCATCAATGTTGGATTCCCTTCGTTTATGAATGGACTCGACTTCGTAGAAAGCCGCTGCTCTAGTCTTAATTTCTTGGACGATGTGGCTGTTAGTTTTCCATTGCCACTTGTTGATGACCAAAAGTTGCAGCAAGCCGATCAGGCTTGGTCGGTTGTGCCCTGCAGCCGATCAGGCAAAACGACAGAAGGTCTGACCACCTGTAGGGGGCGGTCTAACCGCCTGTATGAAAAAGTGCTCAAAATATGAATTGGACTCCACCATTGCATGGGCCTTGTCGAGATGATCAAAATGCATATGTGGATCGCCTGATTTGGAGTCCGGATCCTAGAGTTATGGCTTTGGCAAGATGCAGTGCTGCACCCAGCCGGTTAGACCGCCTGTAAGGGGGTTAGACCGCTTGTGGCAGTCCTAAACCAAATTAGAGTTGTGTTTGACGGGATTTTCTTATGTAATTGACTCCCCACGGGTACAGACCTCCCCACCCTATAAATATAAAGGGCTACGACCGATTGAGAGGTATCCAATCCAATCGACACTAAATCTTCAAACCCTAATCTTTTTCCAATCTTCGTTGCTATCCATCGTGATCTCCACGGCCATTGATGGCGTCCTAAGGCTTGCTGGTCGACCTAGGTCATTCCGGCGACGTCCATGCTCTAACGGGGTCCCTCCCGAGCGTGAGCATCGACGGCCTTTTGCTAGCTTATAGTAAACTAGTCGTTCTTCGCCACGAAAGTGCGTTGATTATCTCTTTGTTGGTTTGCTCGCAAACTTAGCCGTCCACCACCACGTAAGTGTGGTAGTTATCCATTGAACGATCGATCTCGCGGCACCACAGCTACAGGCGGTCTAACCTCCTGTCATCCAGCTGCAATTCGATCCGTTTGCGATCCGCGCGATCTAGCGCTCTCGTGTGTTGACCATAAAAGGCGTCAACACATTTTGGCGACTCCGCTGGGGAATAAAGACCAGGTTGCTCAAACCGTTCTATCAATCCCTAGTCATATACTTAATTGATCTATTACTTTGATTCGCCGTTATAGTTGGATCTGGTCTTTTTGGACCGATTACTTCTATAGTCACTAACTTTGGATCAGGCTACCCAAGCCGATTACATTATATTTTGCTTGCTTCCTACTGCAGATTAAAGACTAGAAGAGAAGCAAAGTATTGGTCATTGGTTGCTTGGATCATCAAAAATATCTGGATTTATTTATTACAAGTTCATTAGCATGAAGACCTATTATGGCGGGTTATTCTTATGTTCCACAACAATATTACTACGACCAGCCCAAAGGTACAAATTGCAAATACATTTCCTATGTCTAATAGTTATTTTGCAAGTACCATGAATTCTCATGTTGATGTTGCTAGATGTGATAATAGTAGGCATATTGCATCGGCTAATAATTATTCAGATTGTTTTACTTATGCAAATTATAATTCTGAATGTTATGCTCAAAGGCCATTGTCAAATAATATACATGCTTTTAATTTCAATGCTAGTAGCAACATACAACATGCACCTATTCATTCTGACGCATCGGCTGTACAACAAGTTCAGAGGCCGATGAGTGATTATCAAGGCCAAGCTAACATGGTGAGTTTGGCTAGTTTTTATGGAACACCATATATTGATAATTCTAGTAATGTTCAACAAAGTGTTCTATTTATTAATTCATCGGCTGCAAATTCACAAAACTTGCCGGTGAATGAGAAGATTGGCCACGCTAATTCTAGCTATCCGGCCAGTTATTCTCAACATCATACACCGTCTACCTTCATAATATTCAGCAGGGTGAAGGTGAATCGGTTAGTCAATATTTAAGACGATTCAAAGAAATTAAAAATCGTTGCTCTAATTTGTCAATTTTCGATGTTGACCTTGCTGGTTTATATTTTAAAGGTTTAAAATCTTCTATTAGAGAGAAAATCAACAATTGTGAATATTATTCGGTTGCTCAAGTTCACATTAGAGCTGAAGTGGCTCAAAACCGAATGAATAAAGAAAAGGAGAATAATTCAGATTTGAAAAATAGTTCCGTTATTGCAACAACCAAACGGTCTGAATTTGTTCTACCAAAAGTGACAAGTTTGGCTGGACAAAATAATTAAAAGAGTAAGAAAACAACTATTCTTGATTTTTCTAAAGCTGAAGGTGTTGTGCATTTACATATTGATTCTCACATCACAAATAAGCAACAATTTCAGGCTAAACAGGGACCCACCAATGGCATTAATTACCATGGGTCTAGAAGCAAAGAGAAGGCATTGGCATATCGACACAAGGTGTTTTCCAGCAGCTGTGGGAACACCGGTCTAACCGGTTGCAACAGCCAGTCTGACCGGCCTATGAAGGATGTGGATGTAGGCTGTCATCAAGAGAAGAAGTATGACACCATCTACATTAAAGTTCCACGCCTCTCCAACATATTTGAAAAGATATGCTTTACAAGTAATTCCCAATCAGATCATGTCTCTTTAATTGATTCATCTATTAGTGATTCTATCGTGAATACTTCTAAGAGATTGATTGAGGAGAATAATTTACTTGTTAAAAGTAGCATGAGTTCAGATTGTGTCGGTCATTGTATTGTAAAGATTAGGAAGGCCGACAACAACGATGTTTTGGTATTTAAATTTTCACCATCATTATTGCCAAAGTTTTTCTCTACATGGTTTGCTTGTGGTCATTCTGGGTTTAAGAAAAGAAAAGCAAAAGGCATTGTGAAGGCTGATGTTGAATTGTTAATTAATCTCAAAGCATCGGCTATGAGAAGTGTAAAGAAAGGTATAGCCGAATGGGTCAAGAGTAAATCTGAACCATTCGTTTGCTTGGCCTTAAAACCTTCTCCACAAAAGCATCATGTAGAGAAAATGAAATATACCTTTGATTTAACTTTGTGTGATGATTTATTTGATATCTTGCTAGAGAACAATCTTATTAAGCTATTTGATCACAAAGTTATTCCATCATCTCTTGAGTTAGAGGGTCGAAAATATTGCAAGTTGCATAATTCTTTTGGTCATAATACTAGTGATTGCAATATGTTTTGTCAATTCATACAATCGGCCATTAACATTGGACGGTTGAGATTTTCTCTAACACAAGAGGATGACCAGTTAGCTTCAATTGGTCTTGATGGCAAATGGTTAGTAAATCGATTGAAGGTAGCCGATTTATATGAGGATCCTATTTCAATTGCCAAAGAGAAAGATTCAAAGCTCCCAAGTGAAGAGAAGGACATCGTCCATGATTTGAAAGTTCAAGTAACTATTGAGGACGATGAACCTATTAAAATTACAGAGGTTGCTGGGGGGCAAATGAATTTTTCTCCATTGGATCAAGATCCTGTTACTTCAGTTGTGCTGGAACAGGAGGTCAGACCACCTGCGAGGCTGCGACAGGGGGTCTGACCTGGTGTGAGGTTAGACCGCCTGCGACAGGGGTCTGACCGCCTATCACCAACAAGGAAGACCGATCCCCGAAATTGATCAGGTCAGTTCAGGTCTAAGAAATTCACCTATGTCTAAATCTAAACATCCTAAAGTGGATGGAGGTAAAGACCGTGTTAAGCACAAGGGCAAAAGGCCAAAGCTCACTTTCAATGAACTTCTGGCTAAATATCAAAAAGATAATGAGGCCATGCGTGCTAATCGGTCAAGTGATGTTAAATCATCAAGATTGCCTTCTAAACATACTTATGGGAATTGGAATTGGCAAAGAAGGAGTTTCCGTTCAGCAGCATCATATTCTTCTTCAGGGCCATCAATGCCAATTCTATATGCTTCACACCCCGCCAATTTTTATCCTTATTCATCATGGACGTGGGATAATTCATGGACACATACTCCTTCATATTTCAGACCCTATCATGTAGAGTATGCAGCTCCAAGAGGACCATCATGTGCTAGTCAACTGTATGTTGAAAATGACCGTTTTGATAAAAAAGATCGGTCTAGAATTCGAAACAAGAAAAAGGTTGTCAAAGAAGTTTATGTGGTGAAAAAGGATGGCCGCAAGGATGAAAGTTCAGATCTGAATTCAGTTAGTGAAGAGCCGATTAATGTGTCAGACACTTCGGCTAGTGATGGTAAAGGAGAGGAAAAAATTGCTATGGATCCTCCAAGTGCCAAATCTGAACCAAAGAAGGTGAAGAAGCCAAAAGGTAAGAATGAGGTGCTGCTGTCCAAAACTGAAACAAAATCAGAACGCTCACTTCATTTATCAAATTGGCAAAGGAAGAATCTACAAAAGCTTAGTGCTCAAGAGTTGAGAAAGTAGGGTATGGCATGGGTTAGTAAAAGAAGCATTCGCACTCAAGACAAGGATGATGTTCAAGCAAAAGGTGCAACGCAATTGAAGGAGAAGAGGAGGTCCGAGAGACGATCTTCAAATAGAAGGTTTGCACCAAATCATCGAAATTATTGGTCATTGCATCATTCATTTGATTTTCAAATGCCATATATGCCTATGGCATGGAATTCATCCTATGGTATGCATGATTATCTCTCATATTCTTATTTTGATCCTTGGTTGCCATATGGATCTTTATATTATGGTGGGTTTCCATCAAATTGTTATGCATATTGATTAAATGCAATATCATTGTCATTATTTTACAAAAGCCGAAATGCTTAGTTCATAGAGAAGATTTTAGTTCCATTATTTATTTCTTTCTCTACACTTTATTTCGGTTGTGCATACTCTGATGGATGAATTCATATGGATGATATTTTATATCGTCCTTGGCAACATATACGGCCGATCAGCACCTTTGATCATCGCCCTAAAGTGGAAAGTTTCCCGATGAGCGGTTACTTGTGTGGATTTAATGCTCGGGGGCAAAGTATTAGCAAAATAAGTAGTTTTTCACCATGGAGTTTATATTTACTAAATTGGCTTGCACAGTGTTTAATGAAAGAGACATTGCTGCTATCTTTATTTCACTAAATAATGATGCTTTGAAATATTTAGCCAATTTAAGTGTTATGCATTAATGATCAAGCTGAATGTGGAATTTCATATTCGGGCTAAAGATTTTGCATCCATGGGTGAAAAGCATATCTGATTACATAATGACTCATGGTTGGTGGTGCAGAAAGTGTTTATATTTAAATGAGTCATTAGATGTTTTCATCATAAATGTCTAGTGAATGATTTCATCTTTATTATTTATCATGCTTCTAGACATCAATATTCAGAATTGTAGCTCTAGAATAGCGAGCATCGAGTCAGGCATTTTATGAGAAAAGACCGATGTTTAGCAAAATTAGAGGGCTTATTCTAGATGTGTCGGTCCAACTACCATTAACAGCCGGTCCAACCGCCATGGCCGGTCCAACCGCCATGGCCGGTCCAACCGCTGTTGACATCCGGTCTAACCGCTATTGGAGTTTTATAACTTGGTAAGGCCGAAGGAAGTAGGTGGAAAGAGTTTGTTGAATATTTTCATAATTCAAGATGCATCGAAAGACAGGATTGAAACAAGCAAAGAAGGATGCAAGAGTAATATGACCTTTATCGGTTTCAAGGTAATTTTGTCCTATTTATTTTTTGGCTGATTATTCATTTCACTTCATATGGTTAAAGTGATTTGTGAATGCTATTGAGATGTTATGTCTTTGTTCATGCTCAATTTGAGATGTGTTGCAAAGACCAATTGACATTATTGCAATTTGGTCGTTTTATGCATTCATAATAGCTTACATGTGTGAGAATGATCTTCTAGTATGTTCAGAAAACACAGCCGAGATAATGTGTACTCAAGCTTATTTGACTCACACAAGATAAGAGAAGCATGTTTGATGCACGTGTGCTCGACATTGCTCCTATGCAATTTGAATTATGACAAATGTTTCTTGATACGCAAAGCTTTACCAAGAAATCGGGGGGCATATGTTGATGACCAAAAGTTGCAGCAAGCCGATCAGGCTTGGCCGGTTGTGCCCTGCAGCCGATCCGGCAAAACGACAGGAGGTCTGACCGCCTGTAGGGGGCGGTCTAACCGCCTGTATGAAAGTGCTCAAAATATGAATTGGACTCCACCATTGCAGGCCTCGTCGAGATGATCAAAATGCATATGTGGATCGCCCGATTTGGAGTCCGGATGCTAGAGTTATGGCTCTAGCAAGATGCAGTGCTGCACCCAGCCGGTTAGACCGCCTGTACAGGGGGTTAGACCGCCTGTGGCAGTCCTAATCCGAATTAGATTTGTGTTTGACGGGATTTTCTTATGTAATTGACTCCCCACGGGTACAGACCTCCCCACCCTATAAATATAAAGGGCTATGGCCGATTGAGAGGTATCCAATCCAATCGACACTCAATCTTCAAACCCTAATCTTTTTCCAATCTTCATTGCTGTCCATCGTGATCTCTACGTCCATTGATGGTGTCCTAAGGCTTGCTGGTCGACCTAGGGCACGTCCGGCGACGTCCATGCCCTGACGGGGTCCCTCCCGGGCATGAGCATCGACGGCCTTTGCTAGTTTGCTCGTAAACTAGTCGTTCTTCGCCATGAAAGTGCGTTGGTTATCTCTTTGTTGGTTTGCTCATAAACCTAGCCGTCCACCACCACGTAAGTGTGGTAGTTATCCATTGAACGATCGATGTCGCAGCACCACAGCTAGAGGCGGTCTGACTCCCTGTGACGGGTGGTCTGACTCCCTGTGACAGGCGGTCTGACTCCCTGTACAGGCGGTCTAACCTCCTGTCATCCAGAAGCAATTCGATCTGTTTGCGATCCGCGCGATCTAGCGCTCTCGTGTGTTGACCATAAAAGGCGTCAAAACCGCTCCTTGATGCTTGGAAATGCGTTTAGACAGTCGGTAGCCAATCGAATTTTGGGAAGAAGTAGATCACTAGCTAGATCTAGTCCCTCCCTACAGGCAATCACTTATGTGCATTGGGCAACATCAAACAAATGGTGTGTTTATGTTGGGGAAAGATTCTCCGAAAATACATTGTTCACCAAAAAAACGTTGTTGATGAATAATATTATGTGAGTGGAAGAGATGTGATGAATATGAAAAAGTTGGATGAATAGTGTTTTTTTAGAGAATTTTGGTAACTAAACGCACCCAAAGCCGCATCAACATTGATCTTGGAGAATTTAACAGCAGGGATCCAACTTGGACTTGGTACCCTGACTCCAGTTTCTACTTGCAGCTTTGGAGGCACCAAATCACGCTCCACAACAAAGCGATTCACAAAGTAGTATGTCAACAAGGGACTTTGGTACCTGTCTTTATGTATGGCCTTCTTGCACGCCAGATGGCCCACATAATCACCGCCACCCAAACCAGAAGATGACCGCGGGGTAGCGATCAGGGTTTCCCTAACCGTCGGGAACCGGTCCGATTTGACCGGTTCCCGACCAAACCGCCCCGGACCGGTAGCGGTTCGGGGCGGTTTGAACCGGTCCGAATTTGAAAATTTTAAATTTGAATTCAAAAAATGGAAAAATGTTGAAAAAATTCCTAAAAATACTTCAAGGTGCGCGTAATCTATTGGTGTAAAAAGGTTTCAAATATTTGCTCATTTGGTATTTTTTTCGGTAAATACAAGTTAAATCAAAAAAGAAAAAAAAACAGTGGCCGGCCCATTAAGGCCCATGAAGGCCCAACGCCGCCCTAACCCTAACCCCCCCCTCCCCCAACGGCCATCGCTCATTTCCCCCCCCCCCCCGCGCAGCCGCTCCTCCGCCAGGCGATTTTTCACCGCCGGCCGCCGTAACCGTCGCGCGAGCCGGCTAACCGCCCCCTGAAGCCCGGTAACCGGTCCGGTTTGCCGGCTAGCCGGTCCGGTTGCTGGGCAACAGTCGCCTGACCGGTTACCGTCCGCATACGTCGGCTTACCGGTCGGTTGCGGCGGTTAGCCGCCCGCCTGAGGTATGGTCCCTTTGAAACTTTGAATCTATTTGTGATTTATGAAATTTTGAAATGGATGTAGTGATGGTTATATTTAGGTATATTTTGATTGCAGCCATGGGATTTTTAGAATGTATGAACTATGAAGCCATGTATATATATTTGTGATTTTGGAAATAAGGAAATGGATGTAGGATTCAAATATTGTGATATAGCTATGTGTTGTCAAGTTGACATTGATGTGTTTATGTTCGTTCCATGTTTGCAGATACGCAATGTCTGGCAGGGATAGAGATGTTGTATGGGAACACGGTCAAAATCTTTACCCCGGTTGGAGATGCAACTATTGTCATAAGTCCAAGGGAGGAGGTGGTGCCACTAGATTGAAACAACATTTGGCAGGGCGCGGGACGGAGGTCGTCCATTGTGAAAAGGTTTCAAAGGAGGTGCGTGAGTACTTTCAGCGTGAACTTGAAAGGGCAAAGAAGGTAACTGCTCAACGTGCTCAAGAGAAGTTGAGAAAGGAGAAGGCTGCATCGGAAGGTAACTATCCTGGTGGACATGAAGCGTATGATGAGGAGGCTGAGCTGAAGCGTGCCCTGGACCAATCAAGAGCGGAAGAGGAGTTCCATCACGGGGTGCAACAGAGAGGAGGCGCATACGAGCATGGAGGTGGTAGTGGTACTAGGGGAGAGGGTGGTACGTTGCAGAGGATGCTTCGAAGGGCAACTTCATCGAGGCAGACCCCTGGGGTGACGGACTATAACTTAGGTTCGGCGCGTGGATCGACGCAGCCAAGGATTGACACAGGCTCATGGACGCAGAAGGGTAAGAATGCAAAGGAAGCTATTGGGAAAGCTTGGTCAAAGTTTTTTCATACTGCGGGAGTTCCTGGAAGACATGCTGACAGTCCATACTTTGTCAGCGCGGTCAGAGAGACACAGAAGTGGGGTATGTTTTCTTTGCAGCCGAAATAATAGCTACGCAACTACATGTTTAGATCTAATGTCATGAGTGCCATATGTTTTGCAGGTGAAGGTATCGCGTCACCCACTGGACGGGATATTGATGGCAAGTACCTGGATCAAAACGAGCGAGACTTGCAGGTTCAGTACGCAAAGTTTCAGGCAGAGTGGGCTATGTTCGGCGTCACGTTGATGTGTGATTCGTGGACTGGGCCGATGAAGATGAGTGTCATTAACTTTTTGATATATTGCAATGGGGTCATGTGGTTCCACAAGTCTATTGATGCGACTGGAAAATCTCAAGATTCTGCATATTTGCGGAAGGTAACCCCGTACCTAGTTCATTTCGATCCGAATATGATTTGGATGTTGCTAAAGAATATGTGTATTTACCAGGAGATTCTGAAGGTGGTGGACGAAATTGGACCAGAGCATGTCGTTCATGTGATCACGGACAATGGCTCCAACTACAAGAAAGCCTGCAAGGGGATTAAAGATACATATGAACACATTCTTTGGACACCTTGTCTAGCACACACTGTCAATTTGATGCTAAAGGATATCGGTGAAAGGTACGAACATCAAGATTTGATCGATCAATGCAGGAAAATATCAGCGTGGTTACACAATCATGGTCAGTTGAATGCAATGATGAGGCAGGCGATTGGTGGTGAGTTGGTGAAGTGGTGTGCAACTCGCTTTGGGACCAACTACATGTTCCTAGACAGCATGTATCAGAAACGTGATCGTTTTATGCAGTGGATGGGATCTCCTGAATTTTTGCAGAGCAAATGGGCCAATTCAAATATGGGTAGATTTACTCATACGAGATTTTCAAGTCTAGAGTGGTGGGAGGGAATGAAATATATCATTGACTCAGTCCAACCAATATACAGCTTACTTCGCTTTGCTGATCAGGAGAAGCGGCCGAACATGTGCGAGGTATGTATTACCGTACAGAGTGTGAGAAATGAAATGCAATCTTTCTTTGGCCGCAATGTTTCCTCGTACAAAGAGTATGAAGCGATTTACAACGGAAGGTTGCAGGACATCTTCTTTGACACCTATGTGGTTCCAGGTAAGACGGCTTCTGCTCATTGTGAACAAAAGTTTATACTTTCACGTTCCGTACACCTTGTGCTCATTCGTGGTACTTTCTATTTTGCAGCTTGTGTCCTGAATCCGAGGTATGCCTATACGTTTATTCCAAGTCCAGAAATGTGGAGTACACTGAAGGATGCTTTTCAACGCATGACGGATATCTCGAGCGCCATCCAGGCACTGCAAGAGGCTGAGCTGTTTCGACAACGGCGTGGTGACTTTGGCACACAATTGCCACAACAAATGGCACTTGACCCAAAGACAACTGCATCTTCTTGGTGGATGATAAACGGGAACAAAACTCCCAAGCTGCAGAGCCTTGCTTTGCGGCTTGTTGCTCAATGTTGTTCGTCAAGTGGATGCGAGCGGAACTGGAGTACTTTTGCCTTGCTGCATACAAAGGTTCGCAATCGGTTGTCACACAAAAAACTAAACAAGCTTGTCTATGTCAACTACAACCTACGCCTGCGACTTGCGGATGTTGCCGATCCTCCATGGGATCAAGATGATTTCATTGACCAGCTAGCCCATCTTTCATTCTATGATCCTAAAAATCCGGTGCGGGAATGGATGGAATATGGAAGGTCAAACAAAGCTCCTGTTCTAGACGAGGACGATGATGAAGTTGACACGCCGCTTCCCTCTAATATTGTCGCTGATAAAATAAATCCCGCGGACCTCCGTACTTCTACCGGGGATGATTGCATCAGTGATTGGGCACGGCGACATGTAGGTGACACTCATGTAGGGAAGCGGAAGTACCACATCGCGCCTAGCAAGGTTAACCCGAAGCGCCAACGAGGTCAGGCCACGGGAAAAGGAAAACAGAAAGAAATAGAAGTCCTGAGCGATGAAGAAACTGATGATGGTGAGGGTGATAAAAGTCCAAAGTATCAGGAGTCTCAGGACAGCAGCTCTGACGATGATGGTGATGATAGTAATGATGGTGATGATAGCAATGATGGTGATGATAGCAATGATGGTGGTGGTAGTGGTGGCGGCAGTGGCGGTGCTACTGGCGGTGGCGGGGGCGGAGGCGTGTCACCTTCAAACCCACCTGCTGGTCTACATTTTACAGGTACCAAGTGTACGTACATATGAACATGTTTTTATTATTCTGACTTATGAGTATTAATTATACTATGTGGTTGATTGCAGGGGAGACTGAGTTCACACATGCAACCCAGGACATTGACCATGGAGCAACGATGTCGCAGAGGAGAACGGTTGGACCGACGGATTACGACTCTCCACAGTTCTCTTCTAGCTCCTCCTACAGGGAATCTTCACAGTCCAGTTATCACTATCCTATACCGGAGTTGAGCATGCAGCCACCGATGAGATGGGTGTACGAATGGCAAGATCCTCATTGGTATAATATGTTACTTCAGGAATGGCAAACGACATCGGCCTGGACGGGCCAAACTTGGCAAGAGTTCAAAGCTGAGTTGCTTGTAAGGCAGGGTTTGAATGTGATGTCCACCGCGGAGTATGAAATGGCCTCGCAATGCTACCGTTGAACAATTATTTGTATGAGAGGACTACTAAACTAACTATTTGTATGAATAATTATTTGTATCAGAGGACTACTAAACTATTTGTATGGATATTTGTATGCACAATTATATGTATGGATATTTGTATGCATTTGTGGTCTATTTTTCCATTAATTTGCGGATAGGTCATGCCCATTTTTTTTCAAGCCACCAGGCCAGCTAACCGGCCAAACGGGGCGGCTAACCGACCAAACCGGTCGGCTAACCGGTGGGCCTGTTTTCCACCAAACCGGCCGGCTAACCGGTCTAACCGGTCAGTAACCGGTCAAACCGGTCGGCTAACCGGTCCAAACCGGTGACACGGGGAGTTTGAATTCAAAATTTGAATTTGACCGGTTTCTAGCGGTTACCGTTCAAACCGGTCCGGCTAGCCGCTACCGCTAGCCGGCGGTTCGAACTACCGGACCGGATAAATTAACCCTGGTAGCGATCAAAAAGTTCATGGATTATTTTTTTTAGGAAAAGTTCTTTGATTATGAGATCCAACTATCCAAGCCCCCGCTTATATGCATTTATTTTATCTGTTGGGCCACCTGGCCCATGATATCTGGATGTGCCCATTTTGTCATGATTTCTAATTTTGCTAGATGTTGGTCTGATGCCCCATGGGCCAGTGCGGAAGTATCCACCCCCCCACCCCCACACACCCAAGTTCCTTTTTCTGTGTTTTTTCATTGGTTCATTTTATTTTTTTTCTTTCAGTTGAAATAAAGGTGTCCAAGGGAGGCCCCTCAGGTGTCGGTGCCTAATGAGGTTCTATGCTGGGCTAATAATATAAAGAGAAATAGTGGTAGGTCTAGATTGACTTGGGACGATGCGGTAAACAAAGACTAAGGAGTGGAATATTTCTAAGGAAGTATTTTTCTTATAGGAGCGCTTGGAGACTGGCTATCAACGTGCCCCTTAGAGCTTTGTTTCTTGGGTTTCATCTCTAGCCTACCCAAACTTGCTTGGGACTAAAGGCTATGTTGTTGTTGTTGTTGTTTCTATTGAGAAAGGTATGTTCCTTTCGGTTAATTTCCATTGTTTATCTATCAAATCCAATACAGTGTGTCAAGAAGAGAAAAAATCAGAAGTGATTTTAAATTTATCGTAAAAGATAATAAAATACAGGTTTTTAAACTTGTTAATACTTCCATAGGTATATAAGCCTTTGTATAATCAACATGAACATGTTGCGTATGGCCCGTATATGAAGCTGATTATTAGGCCGTGCAAAACATAAAAACTTTACAGATGACTAAGGTCCAAATCCTCAATTTTAAATTTCAAGGGCCTAGATAATGTATGGAGAGACAGCCTGATTAGATGTGTAAGATCAGATAATGCATTTTACTCATTCAGAAAAAATATGACATAACTTTTTTTTAAAAAAAACTACATCTTACTAATAATAGAAGGCTCTATTTCCTCATCATGTGACTTATCTTTACATAAATCACACTCATAGCAATTAGATGGCTCAGATCCATTTTCCAATCTCTATATCTTTTTCAGCTCCCTCCTTCATTTTCTTCTTCCTATGTTCCTCACAACCCTCACCCTGACTCGTGTCCCTGCCGCCACGCAACCATCTGGCTCCGCATCTTCTCCGTCACATGACGCTAATATGTTTGGTCATTTGCCCCCTGCCGCCACCGCATCCACCGCCTGTCTGTAACATCACTGATGTTGAGCACTTAATTTGTGGCAGTACACCCCAATTTAAATTGGCTCAAGTGCGCCATAACATCCGAGAAAGGACATTGAACGCACTTCAAACAGTTTAAACTGGTGAACTGTCGAGTGTCCTATGGACTCCTCGATAAACCACAATATACCATTATCTTGCCATACGACAGGATCGTTTTCGGTAGGGAGAACACAACGAGCATTACCATTTTTACAGTAACATAACAAGGTATGAAGGTACAATTTATTACAACTCCAAGTTTTTGAATTAACCTTAAGTGCAAGTTAAGCCATACTAACAGTTTAATACAAACCAGTCGGGAAAGTTCTATTACACCAATATCTACAACTCCAGTTCAAGCCTAGAAACACCAGGACCACGATGTTCTAGGTCTTCGGGACCTTGTTCTCGACCACTCCAGGAGCTGCTTCTGAAAAACAACAAGGGTGATCCCCTGAGTACGAAGATACTCAGCAAGACTTACCCGCCTTGCCAATAGAAAAGACTCTTAAGGAGTATGCAAAGCTTTTTAGTAGTTTGGCTGATTCAACTTATTTGCTAAAAAGCTTACTAATTCTTTAATCCTTATCTTTCAAGTTATATTTCCGGTTAAGTTATTACTTAACCATCTAGGTTATAAAAGCTTTTCCAAACAAGTGGTTCTAAGCTTCATCCAGCATATTGAATCACATGTCATCACATTCCACTTGTCTTACTACGGAGCTTAGCAGCTAATCAAGTGCATTCATAACCAAGAATTGTGGTGATCCGGACCGATTTACACCCTGCAGGGGATACCTAGTTCCCAGCCACACACAATTGTTCGTACCATGCGCGACAATCTTTCAGTTGATTGATCCAAAGACCGGAAATATCCTTACTCGAACCCGGGAACGCACCCTCACGTGGGCCCCATGTCTGGCGACCACCCCGTGAGTTTACCGGCTACGTCCCCGCCTTTCTCCGATCCAGCAAGCACGGGTAAGCAATATTTCTAATCTATGAACCAAACAACCTAATTGACTTTACTGGTCCCACACCCAGTAGGCAACCAGATAAAATCACTTGATCATTATTTAAATCACGTCAACTCCTTAATCCATTCACCAATGTGAGCAACACTATAGGATTAAGCTCCATCTTAATCATCCTATCCATGCTTGCTCACCCTTTTTCTTTAGATGACAAAACTCATATTTCATGGCAGACTTTGATTCATTATTAGCATAATAGCTTAACTAAGCATGACTAAATGATGTCACCTCATCTAGATTCTTTAAACAGGTGGCAAAGGTGTCCTTATTTCAAGGCATGATTCAATGCATCAAAGTAGGTTTTCAATCAATTCCTATACGTAATGCATATAAAAGCATAACGGTTGGACACATGAATAGTTCATAAATTAGTAGGAATATATGCACCGGGTCTTGCCTAGAGTAACAAAAATATTAGTTCCTTCGCTTGATTTCTCGAGCTCCGCGTAACCACGATCACTTTCTCAATTGGTTGTCGTTGCTCTTTCACGAGCTCCACGAACTCGAATTTTGGAGCTTCAGTTCTAAAGCGTAATGCAAGTCAGTGATCAATATGCGAAACGTTTGAGAACATAACTCACAACTTTACCTCTCGATAAAGTTGCAAGCCAACGCTAGCTACCCCTTTTTTTAAAAAGGACTATCTACATTTCTCTTTAATTAAACTTGTCCTTAAATAATTTTTATTTGTTGTAAACGAATTATTAACAACCTAAAAAGGATAAATAAATCAAAATAAACCTATTCATTATTAATTTGTAATTAATAAATCATTATTCAGAATTTTATACATTTAGGAAAAAATTAAGTATTTATTTATTTACCTTAAAAGGAAAGGCAATTAAATAAATACTTAACTTTTATTATGTTTCCTAGGGTTTAATAATTTTAATGCATAAAAGAAAATAAAACAATCCTAACAAAATTGGTCTCACTATTTTTGGACATTTCTATTAAATTCTATGCATTAAATGATGAATCTCAGAATTTAAATCTAAATTCTAAACCTAATAACCACTTTTTCAGAAAACCCCCTCACCTTTCCCGGCTTCCTCCCCGCAGCCCCTCTCCTTATTCAAACAGAGGCGCCCTTTGACTGGCCGGCCGCCGGCCTTGACCGGCGTCTCCCCGCCGGCGGTGAGCCTACCCATCGACGAAGGCTATCTCTAGAACATATCCTAGACCTCACGACCCCATTCCATCTCTCCTCCTGTCGGATTGGCGCCCAGACGGTAGCTCACGGCGGAGCAGGCGGCGGCGCTGAGCAGAGGCTCGCCGGACTGCCGAATAGAGGCAAGCTGCGGCCTCCTCTCTAGCCCGAGAGCAACAAGGGATCCAGGGTAAACTCGGGAGAGAGCTAACTCAGAGGGATATGGCCTGCGGTGGGCTGGCCACGTTTGGCTCCGGCCATGGCGGCGACACTGGTCGGAGATGAAGAAGGCGGCGGTGTTGGAAGTTCTATGGTGGATGGCTGTGGACCAGGATTGAAGTAGGAGGTAGAGGATACCGAGAGGAGGGTTTGTGCGGAAGGAATTTGATGGGGATGGCTGGACGACGACGAATTTCATCGGCGGCCGAGAGAGAGACGAGAACGACGATGAGATGAAAAAGAGATGAACTGAGGCAGAGGCAGGGTTTATATGGATGGGATACCGACACAGGATTGGCCACCTCATGCTGCACGTCCTCGGTGCTGGTCTCGCGCGACGGCGACGCGTGGACCGGCGTTACCGCCCTGCCACCGACGGCAAGCAGGCAGACAAGCAGCTCTCCAGTCCCCTCCTTTTCTCTACCAAGGCCGTGACATTGCCGCCTCAATTTTGTCCAATTCTTTATTCCAACTTGTCAAACTCCAAACAACAATCTTGAAAAGGGATCGTAGCACTTCATCTTTCTTATTGGCGCTTTGTTGTTTCGGTCGAAGTTTAACTCAGATTTGGGAGCTTCAATCTCGGGCACAAAGTTTTTCCCCACTTTCAGACTTAGTAATTTGAAATCTCAAATTACTTTTGAATTCACATTAAAACTTTCTTTGATTCTAAAATCAAAGTTGTAGAGTAACACTTCAATTTCACTTTCTCCCTTTGGACCTGGGTGAGATTCTCAACCAAACCCAAAATCGAGCTCTGAATTTTTCAGCCAACTCAATTGTTCATCCCCTTTTGAAACCCTAGCTTGATTCAAATTTCAAACTCAAATTACTCCAAAATCTTCCATATAACATAGTCTTGGTAGAAATACAAAAGTTCTCTTTTCTGACTTTAATTTCATTCCTCCTTTTTGGACTTCTTTCAAAATGTCAATGGTTTGCGCTTAATTTGAATATGAACATCTCAGCGTATTAAAGTCTGAATTTACTGAATTGTTTGCTGATTCAATTTTTACCTCCTCTTTTATCATAGATCCGAACCCGATCTTGGTCTGACCCAAACACAAAAGTTCTCTAGTATGCTTTTCTTAACAACATTCCTTTTTGCTCCTTGCTCAAATAACCATTGGTTTGCTCACAGACTGACACTAAAGCCGACTGCCCATTATGAAAAATCTGAAATTTAGCTTAGCTCCTAAGCTGTTTTCAAATGGTGAATAGTAACACCTTTTCTTTTCTTTCCTCCATTTAATTGAGCCATTTCCATACTCATTTTCATCCCAATTGTGTATCCACAACTCTCCATTGATCTCATTTGAACATTTGAATTTTTTTCTTCTTCTAAATTCTTTTCGAATTTTGACCAAATTTTGACTTTGGTCAAACTTTCCCTTTGTACAAAAATATGGGATGTTACATAATTAAACCATAATTAAGTTAATAAAGGGAAGCTAAGGCAAAACAATGGAAAGAATGTTATGATTTTACCAACCTATTGAAAAAGGGGGAAAAGTTGGACTAACACTACAGAATGAGGAAGTTAATTAAAACTTGAGTTTTGGTCTTACGAAGATGTATTAGTATGCAAAATAAAGCACCTTTCCCTTTACCACCTTGTTACAAAAAGCTTTGTAAGGATTTCATCTTGTTGAAATTGAAATTGGATTAAAATTATAACTTGTGAAGAAAGTTTAAATTTTATTATGTAAATTTATTGGGTAAAAATTGTATAACATACTCGATACCAAATGATGAACTTACAATATTTTCGCATATTTTTGGAGTTCATATTCTAGTGCTAAAAATTGGTGTCAAATTCAAACCTTTGTGATTTAAAATGTGACCAAGCCACAATGAGTTTGTAACTTTTTGAACTTCCATAATAACCTTTGTGATCTAAGCTTTCCAAAATGTATTTACTTGTCATTTTTGGACTTTGGGAACCTTTTCTTTTTAGCCAAACTCTTAAGTTGAATTTTCTCTTTTTCTCCCTCTTACTGGTGCGGCCGACCTGTCAGCCCCTTCTTCCTCCTCCCTTTGCTCCCTCCCGCGTGGGTTGGGCAGTGCAGACGGTGCTCCTGTCGCCAGTGTCCGCCCTAGCGCTTGCTCCTCCCGAGCGCACAAGAAAAGCCCCTTCGACCCCTGCTCCTCTCCTCCATAAATAGTCGAGCTCCCAGACGCCCAAACCCTAGCCATTTTTTCTCCTCTGCGCCGCCACCAACATTGACACTGGTGGAGCTCGCCGCCGTCGCCATTCCCCCATTGCAGGCCACCTTGGCTTGATTAAACACTGCGTCGAGCTTCTCCTCCACACGGGGAACCTCCTCAGCCACCCAGCGGCCGCAGACTCCACCTGCAGCAGCGCCGCCATGGCACCCATGGCCGCCAGCCATTGAGCTCGCAGTTGCCCCCTTCCCGGCCTCCAATCCTCAAGTCCAAGGTGAGGAGTGGGTTTTCCCCAACCTCCTCATCACTCTCATGCCCTCACCCCATCCAATCCCGGCCTTCCCTCGCCGGATTTTGGGCCACCTTGCTCCCAGTTCTGCCCACGGACCTCACTTCATCCCCTTCCTTTTTGCAGGGTACCCAATGAAAGAAACCAGGGACCTGGGTAGAAGGTTTTGAAAGATCTGAGGGTTAAAGTGAGAAACGAAACTAAAATCCATTAAAAATCGTAATAAAATCATAAAAGTTCAAACTGAAATTCTTTATACTCCAGCTAATGTATATTTTATTCCCTTCACAGCATATATATGCTTTTGATGCTTGGTTCTGTCTATAAAAATTAAACATTGGAAGTGAACTTTTGTGTATAACTCAAAATATACAACTGCTATGGGTGTGATATTTAGATATGTTGTTCTACTTAGAGTCACTGCTCTACAGTAACAATCTTGCACTGATTTATATTTTTTAACTTCATATATAAATTATTTAGTTTATCTCAGCTGAAACGTTGCTCGAGTTTTAATAATTAATGTATTCAACAAAAATTATCCAACTTTGTACAATAGTGTACACATGTTACCAGATATCTAATAAAAATATGAAACCCCCTGTTAAGCTCTGGTAACATGCTTTAATAAATTAGAGTATGAAAATAAGGTAGCATTTGTTTAGCCCATGTTTGCTACTAAAACTGAGTACCCACTTGATAGATGAGCTAAACATGACTTCTTTTGCTCCTATAAATAGTTCACCTTATTTTGTTGTGTATTTATTTTTCTAGGATTTAATTTGGTTTCCTAGTGGCTGAAATTGCACTAATACTAGAAATAAAAATTACTGAATAAAATATTTTGTTTTCTGTAGAAAAATAAACTTGATAACCTAAGTTAAAATTCAGGTTTCACCACATAGTTGAATCATAATAATTGAGTTGCAATTAGGATTTTTAAATCTTGCTTAATGAAGAAAATGAAACACAATTCTTTATCACATGCACATGAATGTAAATTTGGGGAAATATAAAGTTATCCAAAAACAATAGCTGAGTCACTAAATGAAGTAATTAAATTCATAATTTTATATATGTACACAATCACCATAAAAAAAACTATAATGGCACCCTTCCAAGTGTTTTGTAAGGTAAGAGAAGAGAATTTATTCTTGTTTAGGTGAATATGGCCTCAAATGCACTCTGGTTTTTTATTCGGGCATTGAAAACAATTTAAATCTTATACATGTGAATCTCGTATAGATCCCAGAAGGTGTGTACTCATCCCGGATCCCGAAGGAGGACCACAAGAAGGAGGGAAGAACGCTGTTGAAGCAAGTCAAACTAGCCCTGCCTTAGCCCAAGCTATGAGCTGAGCAAGAAGGCAAGTACCAGAGCATGACCTAACTCTTTAAATTATGCACTATGTTTTCTATATATTTGCGCATTTAAGTTTTCAGGAGTTGATTGGAACCGTAGTTGCATGATCCTAAGTACCTATGTTTGAACACTAGTATGATAGGCTCGATAGTCGCTATGCTTTAGGGTTCGTTACAAGTCGAGTGATCTGTCATTCACGAGATATAGGAGTTGTATGCTTTACTTATGTTGGAATCATGAGAACTAGTTGGACGGGGTGGATGGATGTCCCGTTCGTGAGTAATGAATTTGATTAAGGTGTGAACGTGTGGTACTGTGCGTCAAGCTTTTGAACGTACCACGCATATGTCGGGACATGGGCCCGGTAAACTCAGTAGCGGATTGACACAGCTTGGGCCGATTGCCTGTCTTCCTTGGAAAATTTATTTTCCCATGTGTACACTTGTGGGTATTTGCGCGAGGCCAAGTAGTGGATAGCCTTTGCCCTAAGGAGCAGGACCCGGTTCCGAATTGTGGATTGACGGAAATTGTTGGGATGGTTGCTATTTTTGGTGGTCTACTGTTTGTTTGGGTTTCCCTGGCCATGTTTACAAATCAGTTCGAACTGTTCGCTTCTCGCGGTTAATGAGACTGCTTGACATACTGTGCTGCATTGAGTAAGAAGTGAAACAAAGTGAAGGATTAACATTGTTGTGTGCTATTAATTGTATTGTCTACATGGTTGTTTAGCTAGGATGCTTATCTAGAATGGTTAATTACTAGAACCTTATGCTAAAACATTGAAAGTATGGATCCACTTTTAGTTTCTTTTGGCAAAACAAACCTTATCAACCAAAAAGCCTTCATGTCTAGAAGTTCGTGAAGTAGTTCTCACCCGATGGGGAAGACTTGCGGAGTATTAGTATACTCAGCCTTGCTTGTGGCTCAATTTTTGCAGGTATTGTGACTGATGTGTTGTTGCTAGTTGGACCTGGCCAGGCCAGCTTCCACCTGGCTGTGAGTTCGTTTGGGATGCGTCCTCCTCGCAGGGCCACATGGAGTAGTACCATGGAGCTTCATCATGGTGCTATTGTATCGTCGTTTAGTTTATTTCCGCTGCAAGTTTAATCTCTGAAAACTCTTTGTGCATTATTTATTTCAGTTTGTAATAACTTGATATTTATTTGTGCTATGTGAACTAGTGGAATGTTGTAATATCTGGGACTCACCTTCGTGTGGGCGTGCGAATGAACGATCGTGTAAGCGTGGTTAATCGGGTATAATCCAATGGCGCTCCAGCTTATTCCGAATTAAGTGCATGACTGCTTTCAGTGGTCCGTAGTGTACTTAACTTAGAATAATTTCGGAGTGGTCCGCCACACAGTCAGAGTTCCTCCACCACTCAGCTTTGGTGGGGTCCTCGCTGCCTCCGCTTTGCCACCATCTCTCCTGCCTCCAGCCACCATCTCTCCTGCCTCCATCGCAGCCAGCAAGTTGCCCGAGGACTTTCTCTACAATCGGAAGCCGTAAGCATCCCCCCTCCTCGTCAACCCTAACCCTAAATCCTTATTAAATCTCTAGTAAAATCCGATGACTGATGGATAAGCAAGATTTCACTCATTTGAGTAGGAGTGAATCTCATAATAAAGCAAATGTTTGACTGACAGTTTGTTAACAATGTGTGGGACCGAACTAGGCGACCAGAGGGGGGGTGAATGGGAGCCGATAAAAATTTCTTCCGATGAAGAAATTGGCCTGGGTCCCAATTGCCACCCGAAGCACACCTCTTTTCTAGTCGTCAAGATGACACGAGTCAACTAGTGACAAGCTCACCCTAGGAATGACTAGAAAACTCAAAACGATGCGGAAGCGAAATAAATAGACAATAAAAAGGTAGATCACAAAGCACCTGCAGGTTTAATTCACTTGCTCTGATCAACCTAGCTTAATTACACAAATCAAGCTAATTCAAAAGCTCATGCATTCAGTTCACTCGGTACGAAAGAATATTTTGATTAGTTAAGCAAGTTAGCAAGCTAGCCGACAGAGCAATGAAAAGTTATACAAAGATTAAACAAGTGAAGCTGAGGTCAATTCACCGTGCAGTCAAATCATAACAAATTATGCAAAACAAGGCACTTGGTTTAGAGCTAAACAGATACTCAAATGGCCTGCCTGCCTGCTGGCTGCCTGCTGCTCGTGCGCTTGCTTGCTGCTGCCGTGCGCACGGCTGCTGGACTGACCGGACGGAGGAAGCCTGCAGCTGCTGCTTGAGCGTGGGCCGAGGAAGCCTGCGCTTGGGCTCGGCGTAGATGAACTGCAGCTGGGCCTCGTGCACGCAAGGAGCGAGCACGTGCTGCTGCCGTGCGGTAGCGGGCCTCGCGTGCCGCGCGTGCTGCTGGACCGAGCGCCGCTGCCTGGGCCTCGCGTGCCGCGCGCCTGAGACCGCTCTCCCGTGCGATGCTTGCTCGCCCCGACCCTGAAGGAACAGAAGCCAACAGAAACGGAGACGCAAGAACACGGCAAGGCTCGAACCAAATCATAACGAAACGAAACAAAACTTGAGCCATGGAGGCGCTACAATATGCTCTAGCAGATCTAGACGTGGATTTGAAAAATCTCAAGTAAATCTTACGAAATTTGGATGAACTCAAAACCCTAACATGAAGAACAATTTTGGAGAAAACTCAAATTAAGTCAAATCCGTGAGGGATTCGAAGGGGGGATCACATCAATATTGCTCACAAGGTTCCTACCATCAGACACCCCCAACAAATCTCATGAATTTCACAGCCAAATTTCACGAACGAAAAATCCCCAAACATAGCTCCGAAAATACACCGAAAATGATAAATTCGGGATGAAAATATTAGGCACCAAATAGATGATTTGATTCACTCTAAAGGTTCGGTTACAAGCCAATTCTTGCACTAATCAAAGCTACAATGGCTAAAAGCTCAACACAAAGAGCCTCTCATCTCTCCCTCTCCCCTGTCTCCCAAAGGCTCTCACAAAACAAATGAGAAGCTACCATCTACCAAGCCAAAGAGATGTAGCTAAAATTTCAGCCCCATCATATATATAGGCATTTGGCCTAAAGACCAAAATGCCCCTATATGAACATACAACACAAATATCCCTCAGGGGTAAAATCGTCCAACTTTGTATCGGTATACCGGACGGACCCGACGTCTTCACGACTTCGCTTCGCCTCGACGCAAGCTTCGCGATGATGCCACACGTGTCCTCCGATCCGACGTCGCCCGGCCGCACCGGACTCGCTCCCGGTTTTGAGGCCCAAACCGAAAAATCCTCCGCCTGGGTGGTTTTGTGGCCAAACCACCTAAACCCTCCCGTCCGACGCCGCACGCCATGATGAAGCGCCGGTTTTGAGGCCCAAACCGGTCAAACCTGCCTCCGTGGTGGTTTTGTGGAAAACCCCCCGAAACCCCTCAGCTAGTCGCCGCACGACTTGCCGAAGCCCCGGTTTTGAGGCAAAACCGGTCAAACCCTCGGTGTAGATGCGTGTCCAGCCTCCGCCAAGTGCCATGACGCCTTCGAGCTCTTTCACGCCTCCGCCGCAACGGCAAGCCTACTCGATGCTCACCATCTCCATCCTTCTTGACTTGACCGACGCCATCTTCACCATGTTCTCTTTCTCGTCCGTGCACCATGCGAGCCGCCCATGACTCTGCCCGGTATCCTCGGGTCCTTCGGCCCAAGCCTACTCGTGTCACCCTTTACCGTCTCGGTCCTTCGGCCTGAACCTTTCGCTTGTCCTCCACGGCCCAAGGCCACTCACGCTCAGCCTTCACCACGGTCCATCGGCATGACCTTTCGCGCCTGACCTTCACCATGCACCATCGACCGCCATGTCGCACCCTACACCTGCACATCAAAGCCAAGAGCACATCACACACGACAGTTGTCAATCACTTATCATCTCAGGGTGACCAAGTCCTCACAATGTTAATCCAGTAAGTTAATTCTACCCAGCTAGATGGTGCATTGTCCATTTCCAACTATGGGCTTTTTGATGGAGTTGCTAGTGATCGCCGGTCCATGCAATGCTTCGTGGTGTGCAGATGCTCAGGCAAAAGCCAAGCTTCATTTGCCAGTGATGATGGTGTCATGGTTACGTTCCCCTTCTTAAAGGCGTTACCGTAAGGATCTCAGGCACCGATCTAGCTGAAAACCCGAGAACTGACTCACTGGTTCGGACACTGGCGTGATCTTAATGCCGCTCTCCTCTTGAGGCATTGTCTTGGAGTCCTTAATGGCAACACCATGATCAGTTGGGAGCTACGGCGATGACTGATTGGTTTGTGTGATAGAGATTGACTAGTGCAGTTTCTAGATAACAGGGTGACCTAGCAGCATAGGACCATGGGTGGCCTTACATAAGGAGTTTCTAAGAAGACAACTGATGTGAGATATTTGTTACTGTATGAGGACCAAAACATGATTGAAAAAAGAAACAGAAGAAGTTTGATGCATATTCTTTCAAACTTTCTTTCTTATTTCTTTTCTTTCTTGTCTTTTGTGTTCCTTGGTTGCAGGTTTGGGGTCTAAGTACTTGTATATATTCTGGCTACGTGGTTAGAGTTGTTTTTTTTTGTGGTCGTATACATTTACATGTGAATGTTCAAGACAGGATATTATCCTTAATCTATAAACAAACCTTTAGTTTAGCTAGATTACAGAGAAAATAGGCTATACTTCAGAGGAACTATGCATTTCACGGCTGGCAAATATTTTATTTGAGATGCGTTTGGAATCACCAACAAGTACAACACCCTCGCTACGATCTATGGTATGTTCCCACTCCCAAATCCGAAATCCGGTGGCATGTCGGCGATCACCTTCTTCACGGCGGGCCTCTCCAGCAGCGCGTCCCACCACGCCTTGACGTGTGGGTACTCATCCACAACGCCGACATACTCCATGGCCATGAAGTAGCGCATGAAGCCGAAGTGGCAGAGGTCCGCAGGCGATGTACAGATAGTACATTCTTGGCGGCTAGAGGAACATGAAGAACTTTGTATAAATGTAGGGGTTTACTATGGCTATAAACAATACTATAGCCGATGTGATTAATGTCCATACCTGACCCATTGGCCATCTTGGTCTTATCATTGCCGCTGTAGGAGTTGTGGATGTGCAACTTGTTCAGATCTCTAGTGATGTGGTCGGTAGAGCCGGTATCATTGTACCAGTTCGTATCCATGCCATAGGAGTGCATGGCTGCAGACACACTCTTCTCATGAACAACGTAGTCTTCATCGAAGTAGTACCAGCATTCCACGGCCGTAGATATGATAGCAGTCACCGCGGTCACCACCACCACAAGTGCCACTGTTGTTGCTGCCGCATGAGTTGTGGAAACTAGTGTTGTTGTTGTTGCCTCGCCCCTCCAATTGCCTCCACCACGACCTTGGCTTGGCCCTACGGTCGGCCACACCCACAGCCTCGAGGACCATGACCACGACCTTGGCTGACCATGTTTGCCGACGAGGATTCTCCATTGTGGCTCCCTCCATTGTGCGGCAGATCAAGGCGCATCTCAAAGCTAAGGAGTAGAGAGTAGAATTCATCAAGCCTGATGTGCTCAGCCCTCGTGTGGATGGAGGGAGCGATGGGGTTGTAGTCAGAGTCGAGGCTGAGGAGGACGTGGGAGATGACCTCGTCGTCGCCGAGAGGCTTCCCTACCGTCACCATGTCGTTGACGGACGTCTTCATATGGGTAATATACTCCGCCATGGTGAGATTTCCCTTCTAGGTTGTGGTAAGGGCGATGCGCGTGTTCATGGCACGCGCCCTAGTCTACAAGGAGAAGATCACCTCAACAACCACCCACATAGACGTTGTGGTCTTGTGTGTAGCGACCTAAGCCATGACTTCTTGAGTCATGGACGTTAGCAGGTAGCTCAGAACCTACTGATCCTTGGCCACCTAGACGGCATAGTCCGGATTGGCCTTCTTCACGGTCTTGCCATCAACGTGAGCATTGATTTCCTTGGATGGCACGACAGCGTCGACATCAAGATGTCTCTAAAGCTATGCGCCACAGATGGCCAACATGACCTGTGCCTACCACAACACGAAGTTTCTTTTGGAAAGCTTCATTCTCTGTGATGGGAAGGGCAAGGAGCGGTGGATGCAGAGGACATCCTCTAATTACCATAAGAAACTGTTGATGTGTTTGGGAAGCGCCAGCCCCTAACTTGGGTGCATGATGAGTTCGTGTTGATTAATCACGGAACAGCCCTGTGTGTGGCCTTATACATGGGAAGGGGAGCACCTGCAATATCTAGAGGATGAGCTCATGTTGTTACAACATAACCTATATTTAGACAGAGCTTAGTTAAGACCTAAACCCGAGCTTATCTCTCAAGATTACCACCGGCTTCCTCTGCGCAAGACTCGAAGAAGCACCAGTTCTCCAGGCTGCCACCATACTCGTCGTCCCGGTCGTTGGCTCTGTTCTTCATAAACTGATCGATCAGGTACCCGTTCGTCGCATGGATCTCCACCCTGTCGAACCCTTGCAGCAATGAGAAGTGTCCAGCAAGGATACTGATTAAGCACATGCATGCAGTGGAATGAATATGATATTTCCCTAAGATTTTCTTGCTAGTTAATGGGCCTTTAAATTGGGGACACGACTATTTACCGG
Source organism: Digitaria exilis (assembly GCA_015342445.1). Lineage (NCBI taxonomy): Eukaryota > Viridiplantae > Streptophyta > Magnoliopsida > Poales > Poaceae > Digitaria > Digitaria exilis. The sequence continues at coordinate 474,782 of JACEFO010002165.1, forward strand.
CTCTGATGGCATTTCTAGCGACGACACGGAAGTCGTTGACGAAGTGCGGCATCTCCTCTGTTGCCAGCCTTCGAGGGGCGGCGAAATCGTAGACAAGGCCATCGTGGCTCACCTAAGGAGGTACTTGCTTGTCCTTGCTTGAGATGGGTGCTTGCCCGTTTGGTTGGAACTCTGTCAAAAATCAAGGGTTCGTTGTCAACACCATCTCCTCACTTTCTTTTCAGTCGTTCTTGCAGCGAACAGCAGTAGCTACCAATCGACATATCAAGACAGGAACTATGGCCAAAAAGTCACGCTCATTCATAGTAGGGGCAGCAAGTTTCTCAACCAGAACCTGAGTAAAAATACTCGACTGATCGTTCATCCGTTTGCAGCCATGTTTGGAGAGAAGCTAAGCCTAAGTGCCGTGTGAGTGACCCATGTGAGTCATATTTTAATTCCAATATTTAACAATAATTTCGTGACTAGTGTGAGTGAAAAGAGGTGTGCACATGTTCAAGTTTAACATAGATTTAAACAAGAACATGAACAACAGAAAAGAGAATAGGGCGAACATTGGAATGTACACAGGGGTGGGACCCCTGCCGGTGGCAGTGGTTGCACCGTTACCAACTGGGAGCAGTAGTATGTCTACTACTGCTCCTCGACTGCCATTGCTCAACGTAGTCGTATGATGTTGACGCAGGAAGATGTTCGCAGTACAGTCCCGCAAACCGGAGTTGTCATGCGCTCGCCAGAGACAGGAGTTGACAACGGTGAACGAAGCCCCAGTGAGCAAGACGACGTTCTGGGTGAGCAGTCTCATGAAGACACTCCCCAAAAACCTAATTGCCCGGGAATCCCATGCAGGATCTCATGGATAGCAACGGACCGGAGGCACCTGTTCTCACCCAAGCTGTGCGCGTAGTGGCGGCGATGGGAATGCGGAGAGGCAGCGGAGGAGGAGAAGATCTGGTCTCTAATACAGGAGAGGGAGCCTGCGTTATATAGCAAGTGGATGGGAAAGGAGGGGATGCACCTGTGACATCCCTGAAGTTAGCACCTTAAGAACACACTAAAAACAGGATCAAATGGTAGCATTGGTTGTAGCACACTTGATTTGAATTTAAATTCGAAATTTCAATTTCAATAAGGCCTTTTTGACACCCAACTAAAATCTCAAGAATTTTGTACTAAACATGAAAATCTCCAAAACTAAAAGTTGTTTGTCATGACAAATAAGGCCTAGTCACTGTTGGGAACTTTTTCAAATTTTGCAGTTAAGCCCCTCAAAAACTCGAAAAATAGTGCTGAACGCCTGTTTAAAAATGGCCTGTTTGAGCTTGAAAAATTTGAAATTTCAGGTTCACCCCAAAAAGAACGTTGTGTCCCACATCTCAAACTCCAACTTTTATTTTTGCACATTTGAATGTTCAGTTCAAATTTTTGGAGAAAATCCATAGAGAACAGAGGAGCTCCACAGGCGCCTGCCAGCTCGCCTTGGCGCGCTCTGCGCAGGCCGGCAGTGGCCGCCACGTGGCCGGCGAGCGGCTTAGGCCTCGCCTGGCCGGACAAGCCGCGGCGGCGCGTTCCTCTTGTCCTCGTGCGGGTGTCCGGCCTCTCATACGGTCACATCACGGACTACGGCGCCCCTGCTGCCTCGCGCCGCGGAGCACCATGATGGCGAGTAGAGCTCGGCCACTGGCCGCGGCCGCGCGCGTGCCGCGCTGAGCTGACCCGTGGCGATTCCCTCCCGCTACGCGCCAAGCCGCTCTGCGGAAGATCCCTCAACGCACACGCCACGATGTCCAGCCCCCAACCCCCTCCGTTCATGCCGCCCGAGCTCGCAGGCGCACTCATGGCGACCCCGACGGCTCGAGCACGCGCACGCACGCCCCAACCAGCTCTAGCTGCTCCATTTGCTTCGCCAAGTGACCTCTGACCCTTGCCTTTGCTCGTACCCCAGCCATTCCTCCTCCTCCGTGCTCGCGCACCTCGTCTTCAACCTCTGGCCGCGAGAACCGAGCTCGAGCGCCAGAGCAAATTCGCCCCCGTCCCTCCACCATTCCCAAATTCCACGCACACAGAGCTAGACCACTTCCTTAGCTTCCTTTTCCCCCACTTCTCTCGAGCTTCCCTCAACTCTCCGGCGAGAAATCGGGATTTCCCCCAAAATCCCCATTTCCGGCCGCCGAAGCACCCCCACGTCGAGCTACCCCTTCGAGCCATCCCCAACGCCAACCGAGCATCCCAACGTCTTCACCAAGTTCCACTGGTGCTCACGAGCCCCTCCAACCCCGGTGAAAGCCACCGACGTCGCTGGAGTTGAAGCCGCCGGGGCCACACCGCCACTGCTCCGTCGACGGCGACCTCCGAGCCTCCTCCGGCCTCCCAACCGCCACCATTCGACTCGTGGTGAGCTGCTCGTTCTTTTCCCCCACCTCTCCGACCTCCTCCCACCGTCGTTTGGACGGCGCAACGCCGCCGACGAGCCCAGGGCACATTTTCATCTTCTTCCTTTTCACAGGGTTCCCGGTGAAAGAATCCAGGGGCCTGTTTGCGAAGTTTCAAAAGTTTCAAGGGTCGCGGCGTAAAAAGATTCTTAACGTTTAGTTCATTTTCCCGAAATCTTGTAAAATCCACTAAAAATCATACAAAAATCGGAAAAATGCACACAAATACTCCCTGGACTCGTGAGGTTGTAAACTCCAATCTCATGTTAGCATGTATACCCTTTTCGTGAACAGTTTTTGAAGTAAAATTCAAACTCTGTTTTTAGAATCTTGTGCACCATTTCAAATCCTGAGCTCTTCTGGAGCTGAACTCTGGATATGTGTTTGTAATGGCTTTAGACGCGTTGTGTCCAAAAGAGACCTAAAAATATGGACTGTAGCTTCGGTTATGATTTATTTTGTGATTCTAGTTTTAGTTTAGTTCTGCAATTATTAAAAATAATCCATGCAGCCAAAAATCACCATCTTTCACCAGAGGTCTAGGAACTTATTAGAACATGTGGTAAAAATGCTAAATCTAATTTTGACCCCGTTTAGGCTCCCAAATAGATAGATGTTAGATTTCGGATAGAAAATTATTAAGGGCCATCGAAGTGTTATTTTTAGCCACCACTTGGTCAGAGCCTTTCTTTCACTCATGAGTAGCTCTGGTAAAGAAATCTCCAGTTTTGGAAGTAGTTTCGATTTTATATGAATTGATCTTGTTTTCTGGGACAGCAACTTGTTCTATTTTTAATAAATTCTGTGTAGCTCAGTTTTAGCTAAATTTTGGAGTGAGCCTAACTCTTATACTCCAGTAGCTGTCATAAAGTTTGTGGATAAAAAGGATGCACAGAAACAGAGAAACAAAAATGAGAAAAAGCTAGAGTAAAATTGAGTTTTATAAAAAGAAATAGAACACTTTGGATAATTAATTAAATATGGAGCATGGGAAATCTAAATTCCAGAACTGCACACTTGCTTAAAAATAATAATTTGAAATGTTGTATATGTGTACACACTCACCATCATAAAGACATAAAAATTTTCACACACCTCCTCTAATTTTGTGAAGGAGAAAATAGTTCACTAGTATGTCTAGGTGAATATGGCCTTCAAGGCCTTGTTCTTAGATCACATAGGCAGCCGCATTAAAGTTGTGCATCTCATGTAGAAGGTGCTCTCGCTGACGGTACTTACAACCTCATCCCCGTCAATGAAGAGGAAGTCCCCGAGGGTGGTGCCAACATCGTCGTGATCGACCCGGAGCCTGACAGTCAGCTAGCTCAAGAAGGCAAGCCCTGGAGCATAACCTAACTTTTGATTTGTGCAACTATAAATTTATTATGTTTGTGCATTTATGTTCTAGGTGTTGTATGAATACCCTAGTTGCATGATTCTAGTACCTATGACTTGAAATACTAGCATGATAGGATCGGTAGAGCAATGCCTTTAGGACCGTTACAAGTCGAGTGATTTCCTGTCACTAGCGAGACATAGGAGTTGCTTGTCTTTACTTATGTTGAAATCATAAGGATGGATGGGCGGGATGGTATGTGTAGATCTCCCGTCCGTATATGATAATCGGATTAAGGTCGAACGTGTGGTTCTGTGTGTCAAGTTTTTGAACGTACCACATGCATGCCGACCTATGGGAACCGGTAAGCCCGGTACCAGATTGAAGCAGCTAGGACCGATAGCCATCTCTCCTTGGAAACATTTTGTTTCCCTTGCTGTACACATGTGGATATATGCGTGATGCCGTGAGTGAAGCGGTAAACCTTTATCCTAAGGGAATGGACCCGGCGCCGAATTGTGGATTGATGGGAAAGGTTGGAAAGTGCTTGTGCCTTTTATAGCAAGCATCGTCCGTGTGTGCTGGGTTTCCCCTGGCCAGTTAGCAAAATTCGGTTCGAACTGTCCGCTTCTCGCGGTTAATGAGACTGCTTGACCGCTGTGCTGCATTGAGTAACATGTGGAACTATGAGGATGATGAACTTGTTGTATGTACTAAATTGTATTGCACCACTTGTATGCTTAGAGAGGATGCTAATCTAGAATGGTTAACACTACTAGAATTTGATGCTAAGATCATGAAAATAAGGATCCACTCTTAGTTTCTTTTGGCAAAACAAACCCACTAGCCAAAAGCCTCTCATGTCTAGAAGTCGGTGAAGTAGTTTCACCCGACGGGTAAGCCTTGCTGAGTATTAGTATACTCAGCCTTGCTTGTGGCTATTATTTTAGGTACTGTTATGGATGTGGCAGTCGATTCCATCACTTGGCCTACCCAGGTTCCTCCTGACTGGCATGTCGAGTGGGTTCCGTCCTCTGTCGAGGATCGGGAGGAGTAGCACCATGGCCGGCTTCATCGTGGTGTTGCTATGTATCGTCGTTAGTTTAATTTCCGCTGCAATGAACTCTCGTACTTTGAATTGAATTTCGAACTTGGTTTGTAATAACTTAATTATGTTATTTATGTATGTTGAATTTATGGAATATTGCAATTTCTGGACTCACCTTCGTGTGGGCGCGCGTGTTGTTTCGATCGTGAAAGTATGTGGTTAATCGGGTATAATCCAACGGCGCTCCAGCTTATTCCGGATTAAGTGCCTGACTGCTTGATTAGTGATCCATTGGTACTTAACTTGGAATAATTTCGGAGTAGTCCGCCACAACACATGAATGGAGTTTATTCGGGAAACAATAATCACATTAATAAGTTTTCCTTTTATCGGGAATCTGTTACCTTTCGTGCAAACCACATCAACACAACGGATTACTTTCCATCGGTGCAAAACCTTCTCCCGCACGCAAGTCAAGCTCAAGGTCGTCTCGGCAAAAAAATTGCCACGCCACGCCATGCCTCTCCACGGCCACGGCCACGGCCACGGCCACGGCCTGGCTCAACAAGGCAAGAGAGCGCACACATGCGGCACGCCAATCTCCTCTTACCGGCTTCGCAAGGAGTGCACCAACGTTTGCAAGGGAAATGGCCCTAGGTCACTATTCGAGATTTTGGCGACTGATGGACAACATAGCCATGGGGACTAACATGTATTTGAAGATATATTTTTGTAGATTTTTTTAGAATGTGTTTCATGCCATGCATGGTTAGAAATGTGTTCCTATCTATTACAAAAGTGTAAAAAAAATGGGGGACGAAAATCAACAAAGAAATGACGTAAAAACGATCAAAACAGTGCTCCAAATGGTGTTGTGGATAAGCCACAGTAGCAATTGGAAATGCTTCGGTCCCCCCAACTGAATGAGTCCCCCACCCCCACCGAATTAGTCGTCACCCCCTCTAGCTAATTGATTCGGTGGTGTCACAAGAAAGGGACCAAATCAGTAGGTCATTGTTGCTAGAAAATACATTCCGATTGATACATTTAACCAAACAAACCCGAACACTTCTGGAGCCTGGGTACCTGGCACTCAGTAAAACCCTAAAGCCTCTCAGCAAATGGCACATGACAAAGTCTTGCTGAGTGACTTTTTGTCGGGCACATGGCAAAGGCTTTGTCGTGTGCCAAAAGACACTCGGCAAACATTCTTTGATGTTATTTTTTGGAGGATCTACCAACTAGTCGCGTCAATTTTGTGCAAATTTTGTGCGCTATGCGGCCGACGGGATTTGGGGGCAGCTTGGTTTGATGCCAAAATATGCCAAGCCAAAAATTAGGGCATGCCCATAAAATTTTGGCACTTATTTGGTTGGAGGCCAAAAGATAACCTACCTACTAAGTCCTATTCTAAACTTGCCAAGGTTTTGTCAAAAAAAGATTGGCATACCTATGTTTTGGCATGCCAACATTTTGGCATACCCATAAATTAGCATCCAACCAAGCATGGCATAACATCCTTGACCACTACACTACACTCTCATATGCGTCCACACTCTGTTATGGTATCTTCATCTGAGATCGTTTCCAAAATTTGAATTTCAAATTCAAGAAAATTCAAACTTAGTTCTCGTTGATAAGATGATTTCAAATTAAAAGGTTGTCACATGCGAAGTTTTAACTGTTCGACATCTACAACTTTCATTTAGGTTATTTTTCCATTCGAGAAATTAAAACCTACTTTTCGTTGGCAAAACAAATCCAAATTAAAATGAGTTCAACTACAAAGTTGAATAATTTGTATTACCTACAACTTTTATTATGGTTATTTTTTATTTAACAAAGTGATAGTAATGTTGTACACAAATCTTATAATCGTTTTCTTTAGTTTCATGAACATATACCGTTGTACGAGATATTAGATTTTGTGAACAAAATTTCATCGATTTGTTTGAATGAAGATATAACTAATATAAAAGTGGCACATCTTGATAAGTTATACAATTTCTAGTTCAAACTTTTAAACTTGAATTCATTTATGGCCTAAAAAATACACTCAGCAAATAAGATCTTTGTCGAGTGCCATACAAATACACTCGACAAATAGTGTTGTTTGCTTAGTGCCAAAAAATAACAACAGGCAAACACCATTTTGATGCGGCGAGTGCCCGGTCGGGTCGACGGCAACACCTTTGCACAAAAAAACACCAGGCAAACACCTAGTTGGCCAAGCATTATTGTTTTCTAGTTTTTTTTTAATGCACTCGGTAAAGAGTTGTTTGTCGAGTGACTGATAAATTCCTCTCGGCAAAGCAAGGGGTACTCTGCAAATTTCAATTTTCTAGCATTGTAAATGAAGTAATGAACCCCCTAAGGAATGACTTTTTTCAGGAAAACATACAAACGTGCAATGTAATGCAGTGATTGCCAAGCAGAAATGCAATGCAATGCAATTATGCAAACTATTTTACAGCACCATATCATCTCTCTTGAGCTTCGACGGCTGCTGCTAGCACATAGCCCGGCAGCTGACCAGCACAAAGCGGTGCTTGATTTTAGCTGAATTAACAAACCATTTGATAGCACACAGAATTTAGGAGCAAGAAATGAATTTCAAATCTACCTTCAACATGAACACCAATCAAGTCAGCCACCGTTACTGCTGCTCAGCATGCACGTGGGACGATAAATTGGAAAACAAAAAAGATTTACAATCCAGCGTACACATGATTTCCTTTTTTTTCGCAAGGATTTAACAGTAAACATAAAAAGATCAGCAAATATTTTTGCTGAACCACGCAATGATCCATGACATTGGATGCACATACCCCTAAGGCAACTATAATCGACAACTGGACCAATTACAAAGTAGAATGCTGAAAATATAACCGTCTTCAAACAGCAAAATATGAAGGGCAGATCAAGTGATTCACGTGGGACAAAGATCTAAGTCCAAGCAGGCAGCATTGGCACAGAATAGTAGAAATGAAGAATATCCTGTCTGAAAGAACAAAGACACAAATATCAGATCCTGATTTCAACTAAACCCGAGATACACTCAGGTATAAATAACCATTGACGGCAATCAAAACAAATTAAACCATCAAGACATTTACTATTGCTGACCACACCCTAGTACTTGCATCAGAGTTGTGTCAAAGCCATGAATGGAGCACAAAATTAAAAAAAAAAACATACACACATCTATAATCAAGCTAACAACTATTTCAACGTTTTCTTAATTTAGGCAAACAAGGATCGCCCCATCAAAAGAGCATCGAAGACGCAACACTAACCTCATTGGATGGCACTGCTGAATGGGCTCAACAGGCTTCCTGTGTACAAACCAACTGCAACACAATTCCCCACCACTGCTATATCAGCCAAAGTATTGCTCCTTGGATTGTAAGTTCTAATGAAACCTTGACCTTTCATTTCCATAAGTACTATTCTCCCATCATCTAACACGAACAAGGGGCTTATCACAGGCCTGCCATTAACTGGTATTGGTGGTATGCTATGTTGCTTGATCCATAAACCCTTTTCCAAGTCCATCAGGAACCATAGATCTATAGATGAAGTCACTTGTGATGAACTACAACCAAGCAGCCATTCAGGGTAGCCAGTGAGAAGTGTGACCAATAGAGCTTGAAAGTGGAATCATCATCCACAAGGCTGCTTGGAGGTCCTTGGAGAGCCTCCCTCCAGACTTCTGTGTGCAGATCAAATGAAGCTATGCAGTCAGGAAAATATGAGAGGAAGTACACTGCGCCATCCATGACCACACTTTTGCCGATGTCCAGATAAACAATATTTCCAGGGGCCTTTTTCTTCCTCCACTGAGAGTCCTTGCCACCGAGCATGAAGATCTCACACAGCTGCGTAGGCTTGATGTTGGATAAATTGTCAAGGATACGAAGCACCTTGCACTCGCCTATCAAACGAGTCTTTCCGAAGGAGAGAAACGCCTCGTGGTCGAAGATGCCCAGTTTCCACGCATGTTCTTTTGCAAATCCATCAGGCAAGGCACATACAGCTCCAGTTAGGACTCGTTCGTTTCGGCCGGATCGGCCCATTCCTGGCCTTATTCCCGGCGAAATGAATCAGCCCGATTTCGAATCCGGCCCTTGTAAAAATGTTGTTCGTTTCGACCTGGGCCAGGAATAAACTAGGCCTGAAATGAACTCCCTTGGGTTCAAATGGGCCAGAAACGAAACCCCACCTCTCACCATCGGGATCCATTTCCAGCGGATGGACGACGCGAGGAAAGACGCCGCGACCCGGAGCTGGCGGCTGGGGGGCGACGAGGCGGCGGCGCGAGATGGCCTCGTGGCGGCGCGGCACAGTCGGCGACCGTGACCACCTCTCAAGCCTTGTCCGCAGTCTCCGCCACCTTCTCGCCGGTAAGCCGTCGCCTTCTCCTCTTCTCTTCCTCTCGCCTTCAGTTCTTATCTCGATCTAGGTGGGGGCTAGACGCTGCTGGATGTGCGTGTCGTGCCAGCGAACTGGATGTCGTGTGTGTGGGGCGTTTGGGGGCAAGACATGCTTGAGACATCGTTGCCCCTGACGAATGGCCGTTTGCTCGTGCTCCACGGGAAGCACAAGGGTCTCTGTGGGCGGCTGCCTTGTGGATTGGTGGAGGATGCAGAGATGAAGGTTATAATACGCATTAGATTTTGACCATATGGCTGAATACACGGGCAACTTTGAGTTGCTTAACTACTGAATAATTTCTTGGATGATTGTTCTTTTTATGTAGAGGAGATTTCTTGTTTCTTCCTCTCAGATCTGCCGTGATTTGTTTGGGTCCAACAAAGAAAACTTCTTGATTTTTCCTTCCTGTGCCAATTGATCTATTCTTTGTTTTCTTGACTTGATGAATTTCGAGTTTTTGACATTGGACTAGTACCAACTGTAGACGTTCTGGTAGGAGATTTAGAGGAGGTGTAGTTTGGCTTGAAGTCCAGTCCTGGCAGCAGCCTTGCCGAGAGGATGCAGGCAAGAGCTGGACCCAGGGTGCCAAAGCTCAGCATGCCGTTCAACACAGCAGTTGGAGCTAATAATTCAACATCGCTCTTCCTCACAATCCCACCTGGTTTGAGGCTTTGAGAGCAATATTGCTGGAGTCACCCTCATTTCCAATACCATGGTATGTGTTCTATGATTATCATTATTGCTTTCATCTTTGGAATGCTAATTTGGCACTTCAAAATGTTTGCTTTACTGAACTTTTGACCTCTTCAGGAGTCTGAAATTTCAACTATATGGGATGCAAGTTTAATTGGGTACAAGCAGGAGCCCGGTCTCTTTGCTCGAATGAGTACGAGCTCTCGTTTGAGGAGAAACCCCATGGAGATGTGCCACCAATGGCCTCTAATACTGTCTAGAGAAATTAATCTCATGGCAGTACTGTGCTTAGAAATTACTCTGATTCTATCTGGTTTAAACTCTAGTTTTCAACAGTGTATTAGGTAGCTGAACTAGGCCCTATTTAAATACTTGCTTAAATTTTTAATCTTTCATGTCTGGTACTCTTTTGTTGGGAGTAGATGAAAGAGAGGGCCTGATAATCTTTGTTTATCTTAGTCAGATAGAATTTTCTACTCAAGTTAAAGATAAAAAATAGAGGTTGAATGTTACATGCCACTTATTTTGGTTCTGATGCTTGCTGTTCTCATGCCACTTTTCGGTTGGCGCTACTTGAATCTCATAGAGTTGTTCTTAACAGATTTTCAGAGAAACAAAACAAATAGTTGTAGTTTATACACTCGCTTTTTATACTGATTTTTTCATACTTAATGATGACCTTCATTAGTTTTGAGCTCTGCGATTTTGTTTCAGGTCTGAAGGAGTGCAAAAACATTTTGTTTTCAAGGTCTAAAGCAGGCCCGGCCCTAGGGGTAGGGCAGCATGTGCGACCGCCTAGAGCCCAAGGCAGGAGGGGGCCCAAGCCTCTATATATGTATGTACATGTATACTTGGCTGTACAGGCACTTGAGATGCATTTGCTGCACTGATCGCAGCCCTGCGTCACAGCAAGCCAAAGCACCAACAACAAAGAAACAAAAATAAGGAAATCAAGCAGTTGAGTGCTCCTTGACTCATCTCCTCGAGGTCGGCGCTCGGCGATTAGCAGCTCGGGCACTCGGCGACCTGCTCCCGGGCGTCCAGCGACATCACGAAGAGTTGAGAGATACTGATATCAACATCATACATATATTTGATTTCGCTTTGCAACATATATCAACATCTTACATATATTATAAGATTTTATATTAAGTCTATACTGTAGAGGGCCCGTCGCGACGAGTTCGCCAGAGGGCCCTTAAAATCCTAGGACTGGCGCTGGTCTAAAGGAGTGTGAAGGATATTATAATTTCAACTCTGAAATTTCATTTCATCTTAAAATCATGTTCTGATGTTCATTCTTGCTTGCCATGGAACCAAAAAAACAATGTAACCTTTATTTTTCATGTCAGAGTGTAACGGTTTGTATGTATCTGTTGGATCAGGGTACCTAAAAAAAGTAGGATCGAGTGGATCTCATAAAAAAAAGACTTGTCAGACCTGATAAGTGGCCAAGGAGGCTTGATTTCTGTGCAGCCGAACAGACAATCTAATCCTATGCAACCGATCAGTACATTTGTTTTCAGGCCCGTTTAGTTCCCAAAAAATACACTATTCATCCAACTTTTCACTATTCATTCCATCCTTTCTACTCACAGAACACTATTCATCTACAGTGTTTTTTTGGTGAACAGTGTATTTTCAGGGAATCTTTCCCCTATCTAAACGCACCCTCATTCCTGGTCTGGAAGGACTGATTGTCAGGATCGAGTGACACGCCGGGATCAACTCCATCCTGGCCTGACGTCAATTCTGGCCGGGCATCAATCCGCTGACGTCAATTCTGGCCGGGCATCAATCCGCTGGTGCCGAACGAGTCCTTACTGGGTTAAGCAACTGGTAGTCCCGTGTCATCCATTTCTTGGTGCAAATGAGGCCGAGTTGAATGGACATTACCCTCCCTACTCCTTCCTGCGCGGGGACCTGCATAACAACACGCCCAGAGATGTCCACGATGTTGCCGATGATGCCTTTTTTCGGCCACTCGTAGCCAGTAACAATGATGGTGCACGCCGTGCGCTGCCGCGAAGCGCGGGTCGGAGAGGAGCGACCGCTACTCCTGACAGACGGCACGGAGGCGACAGAGGTCCTTGGCCGGAAGGCGTAGCAGGATCTTGTACAGCGCGTCGCGGGGCAACGAACGCGGGCTCGGAGGCAACGGAGGCATTGCCGAGTCCCCGAGTGACCGATCTGCACTGGCAAGCGAAAGATTGGACATTTGGGTTTGGAACAGCGCATATCCAGCAAGATCTTTTTTAATAAACAAGTCCAGCAACATCGGCAAGAAGCGAAAGCATCCATCCATCCACAGCAAGCGGAAGCAGGAACAAGGGTCTGAGCAATCGGCGGGTTGGGAGATCCGAAGATGAGAGCTTACCAGGCGAGCAAGCCGAGACGGGACAGAACGAGCCGCCTCTTCCTCCTCAGGTGGAAGCAGGAGCACTGGAGTGCGAGCCGCCGGCCCCGAAACGCGCTCTCCTGCCTCCTGCCTCAGCCGAGCCACGTTGCCTAGGCCGACGACTCGGGGGCGGCGCTTCCTCGCCTTGGTGACTTGTGCGGTAGGAGAGCCAGGGACGGCACAGAACGGGGGTTTAGGTTGGGTTCTCGGCCAGGCAGGGGGGCGCTGCCATGCGCGAGCAAATGGACCGTGATTAGTTTTGGGCTTCTCCCTCTACTCGGCCCAAGTGTACACCAATGTGCATTGGATTGAAAGGTATGAGGCTGTGTTTAGTTCGGGGGAGAAAAAAATATGCGTGTTATGTAAGGCGGATGAATAGAAAATGTGGAAAAGGGGATGAATGGAAAAGGTGAAAAAGAAATTTTCTGGAAAGTATGTTATGTGAGGAATGAATAGAAAGTAAAAAGTACTTTTTGCAACTGAACACAACCTATTTTTTATGTCATTAGATCGACTAAAACAATTGACAAAGTAAACTAAAATATCATTGTGTGTAATTAACTTAGGAGGATAAATAAACTAAAAAATATGCTATCATAATTATTTAGCCAGCCCAGAAAGCCCCGTTGTTTTTCACCTACATTAGTAGGTTACACAACCAAAATATATGCCAGCATCTTGTTTAACACTTTTTAGATCCACTGGGATGATAAGAGTCCAGATCATAAATATAGATTACTAGCTTTATGCCCGTGCGTTGCCACGGGACAGATAAACTTTTTTACAAATAAATATACTTAGATCAGACAATAAATAATTATAATGTGACATTAAATATTTTGACCGGTGTTGTGACATACGGTATATGCTTTCTTATATGATACACTTTTTTGTTGTAAACAACATTAAGCTCTATTAAAAAATTTAAATCCATGATGCGATTAAGGTATTGTTGTATATCCGTTGGAAACATATTTTGATATATATTGGCTTCATATGACAAGACATCAATCCATGGTGAGGTAAAGGTGCGTCCACAGAAGAGGAAATAGATTCATGGCTTGGCTCTTCCAATATTACTGCATATAATTTTTTATAAGGGGTAATTGGTATCCCATAGGGTAGTTAAAGGTTATAATTTTAAATAAACAATACCTGGTCGTGATCCACTATTTTTTTTGTGCCGGGCTTCATGACGCTTCTTATTCACCTCATTATTTTGCTCTTCCGTTTTTATGCACATCGAGCCCTCTACAGTTCCCGCATGCGTTTTTTAGATCCACCTTGTCTTCTAAAATTGATAATGGACATTGTTATGGTTAACCTAAATTGACAGAAGAGGTTTACAAATAGTAATATAATAAACAATCTATTCTATTCAAAGTCAACTGACAATGCCCAATGATTAGTCTGCTCTTTTTTTTTTCTTCAGTTCATCTGTGTGCTACTTACTGCTCTGCATATCAACCAAAATATCTGCCTATATGTACAGAAAGCCGAGGATTATAATTTATTACCTTCTAATTTATATACAGAACTATGGCCAGGGTACTGTCCTATACTTCATGGATGAAATATGATTACTGCAACCCTAAACTGACTCTCATGAATAAAAAACAACTGGTAAATCTCTCATGAATCAAAGGCATCTGTTAATGATTGCCAGCCCGAAAATAACGTGAACCATATTCACGTACCTGGTGCAGCTATGGATGCAGCCGGCAATGAACGACGATGGCTCCACGGCGGCAGGGTTAAGAGGTCCCCCTTGACTGCAGTGTTAGAATATCTCACCGTTGCCTATGCTGACTGCTATGGAGGACGTTGCTCGCAGGGCGAACTATTGCACGGGAGTGCCGAGGGATGACTCGAGAACGTGGACGGAGCTCGCTGCGTTCACGCCGCCGATCGCCGGGCGGAAGATAGGACAGGAGGGCCGATCGCCGGGCGGAAGACAGGACAGCAGGGCGGGCGATCGCCGGCAGTCGCACTCGATGTCCCATACTCCCGTACAGGCCCTTTACAGTAGCAGGTGCAAGGCGGGCGACGGTTCAGGGCCACCAAATCTCCTATTGATACTAATTACAAAGCTTAGTGAAACAGAAAAATATTGAACGTATGAAAGCTCAGCAGCTTGAAATCCCAATAACAGATAGCCTACTACCTACTAGTTAATTGCTTTTGCTGGTTTCACTTCTACTTTTGCACCAGTGCACCATCGCGCAATTAATTCCTATGTGGCTGACATCTCTTCCAATTCCTCTGTTGTGCCACTCTTCTTCCTTTCTCTCATCGTTTGCCGGCTCTGGCTCTGTGCTAGGGCCGCACGGCACCATCAGGGATTGTTTTTTGGTATTATTTTTTCTATTTTTCATTGATATTTGATATATCCAGAATTATCATAAGAAATAACATTGGTAGATGTTTTGTAGCTAAAGTCAAAATATTATTTGATTTTTGCCGTACTTTTAATTTTTTAAGGCCTCTTTATGGATTTTGTTCCGGGGCCTCCAATTTGTAGGTACGGCCCTGCTCCCGTACGCCGCGAGCACGCCGTGGATCGGAGTCCGGACGTGGCAATGCCGCGAGCATGCCGGGGAGTGAGATTGATCTGTCATATGCCATGCGGATGTTGACCTCCCTTACGCCGCGCGCACACCGAACATCAGGAGACCGATCATCTTCACGGGCGTGTGGACAACGGCGACATGGACGACGGAGTCGCGGAGCAGTCCATGGACGACGGCACGGCGTGGACGACCACGTCATGGACGGTGGCGATTCCCAGCGATAGATGCACCGGCGTTGTTCATGGGCGGCCGGCGTGGACGTACAGGCATCACAGATCAGTCCGTGGACGACGGCGTCGTGGACGACGGTGATTCCCTGTGGACGATGGCGTCGTGGATTGCGGCGAGCGTTTTTAGGGTTTGAGTGGGCGTGGTGGTGGGGCAATGCGACGACAGGGAAACCCATGGGCGAGCAAAGCAACGAATGGAAAGCCGAGAGGGAGATTGCGGTCGGGCGACGCGACATTCCTGCATGAGGGAGGAGGCGGGCAAACGTGGTGAAGCCACCGTGGTGTAGGATGCGACACGACATCTCTCCTGGATTCCTTTTAGGAGTCGAGATTCGCAGCGGATGGTAGGATTTTGAGGGGAGGTGACAGTGTGGAGTCCTGACGGACTAAACAACCCTGGCAGGCCATCCTATAGGCCGGCCCAAGTACAAGACTTGACGCACAAGACAAGGATTAGTCCTAGTCGGTTAGGATAGGCTGTATTAGAAAATTAGAGATTAACTTGTAAAAGTCTCCTGTTCCTATACGGTTTCTATGTAACCCTGTCCTCTGGCATATATAAGGGAAGACAGGCCCCCCCTCAAAATACTAGATCAATACAAGATACACCATACAGGACGTAGGGTGTTACACATATTGCGGCCTGAACCTGTCTAAATCGTCTCTTGTCACCCTCGATTCTAGATTCTCGACGACTTCTCCTCAAACCCTTCTCTCGAGGCATCCCCTCAAGAACCTTGTCAGCATAAATTGCCGACACTTTGGCGCCGTCCGTGGGATTCCCTGGACATGCCTGGTGTTCCCAGAAAGTTGATCGAGCACAAGTTGGACCTCAACGAGAGCGCAAAGCCAAAGAAGCAGCGACTCCGAAGATTCACCACCGAACATCGGGAAGCTATTAAGAAAGAGCTAGCTAAGTTATTAGCAGCCGACTTCATTAAAGAAGTTTTTTATTCGGATTGGTTAGCCAATCCGGTTCTTGTAAAGAAAAAGAATTCAAATGAATGGAGAATGTGTGTTGATTATACTAATCTCAACAAGCATTGCAAGAAGGATCCCTTCGGGCTTCCTCGCATCGATCAAGTTATTGATAGCACCGCAGGGTGCACACTCCTCTGTTTCCTTGATTGTTACTCAGGGTATCATCAGATATCTCTAAAAGAAGAGGATCAGATTAAAACTTCGTTTATCACGCCATATGGCGTAAATGCCTTTTGGTCTTAAAAATGCAGGTACTACCTACCAGCGGGCGATACAGGGTTGTCTTCAAGATCAACTCCATCGCAACGTTGAAGCATATGTTGATGACGTGGTTGTCAAAACAAGAAATCTCGAGGATCTTATCGCCGACCTCATTGAGACGTTTGATAATCTACACAAGTGGCGCTGGAAGCTCAACGCCGCTTGAAGCGTCTTCGGCGTTCCGTCAGGAAAACTCCTCGGGTTCATCGTCAGCAAACGCGACATTGAGGCTAACCCAGAGAAGATAGCAACTATCATGAATATGGATCTGCCGCGTACATTCAAGGATGTCATGAGCTTATAGGCGGCATGGCTGCACTCAACCGCTTCATCTCCAAAACGCGGGACTAAGTTCTTCAAACTCCTCAAGAAGCAGGACAGATTCCAGTGGACAAAGGAGGCTCAGCATGCTTTTGATAAGCTCAAAGTTTTTCTCACTACACCACCTGTGCTCACTGCTCCCCTACCAGAAGAGGATCTTCTAATTTACATATCAGCAACCACTAATGTCGTCAGTGCTGCAATTGTCATCAAACATGATGAGGAAGGTCATCTTCAGAAAATTCAAAGGCGTGTGTACTTTGGGAGCGAAGTTCTTTCTGAATACAAATCAAGGTACCCTCAAGTTCAAAAAATTCTATATGCCGTCTTAATGACATCAAGGAAATTGCAACATTACTTCGAGTCCTACAAGATCATTATGGTTACTGGGTACCCCATCGGCGAGATCCTTCATAATCAAGATGCTATGGGTCGTATTGCCAAGTGTGTAGTTGAACTTGGAACCTATAGCATTGAGTTCCGATCTCACACAGCCATGAAGTCTCAGGTCCTTACTGATTTCGTATCTGAATGGATTGAGCATAATCTTGTTGTCGCCACCACAAAGCCTGAGCATTGGATCATGTATTTTGACGGTTCTCTCAAGCTGGAGGGTGGCGGTGCTGGAGTTCTGTTGATTTCACCTCGAGGAGACCAACTCAAGTATGTTCTGCAGATTCAATTCGCCGTTTCTAACAACGCTGCAGAATATGAAGCTCTTCTTTACGGATTGAAGAAGGCCATCTCCCTCAGTATTAAGCGCCTATTGGTATATGGAGACTCAATGTTGGTCATCAAGCGAGTCAATAAGGACTGGAATCGAAACCATGAGAACTTGGATGCATACTGTGAAGAAGTTTGAAAGTTGGAGAAACACTTCCTTGGCATTGAATTTCATCATGTCGAGCGAGACTACAATGTTGCTACAGATGTTCTATCGAAACTTGGTTCTTCCAGAGCAGAGGTACCCAGCGGCGTGTTTGTTAATGAACTCTCTAAGCCATCTATCCCTTAAGCAACACCTCCTGCCAATACAACCTCAGCTCCTGAGGTTATGCTCATTGATGCAACTTGGAGTGCGCCAATTATTGATTATATCTTGCACGACAAACTTCCCAAGGAAAAAGCATAAGCTCAGCAGATTGTACATCGCAGTAAGTCTTATGTGAAAAAGCATAAGCTCAGCAGATTATACCGACGTGGTGCTCGTTCTGGTGCCCTGATGAAATGTGTATCACGACAAGAAGGAATAAGCATCCTATAAGAAATTCATGCCGGAGAATGCGGCAATCATGCAGCATCACGCACCATTGTGGGCAAGGCTTTCCGCTCTGGGTTCTATTGACCTACAGCTCCACACCATGCAGAAGAAATTGTTTGTCATTGCAAGGGCTGCCAATACTTTGCTCATCACTCTCATCAGCCTGCCCACAAGATCAAGCTGATACCTCCATCATGGCCATTTGCATGCTGGGGGGTCGATATGATTGGAAAACTACCCAGAGCACCTGGGGGCTTCGAGTATTGCTTTGTCGCAATTGACAAATTCTCCAAGTGGATCAAGGTTTTTCTGATAGTCAAACCAACATCTGAAAAAGTGGTTCAGTTCCTTCAAGAGTTAATCTTGCGCTTCGGGATACCGCACCAATTCAGCATAGACTTAGGTACAACCTTCACTGGCAGCAAGTTCTAGGATTACTATGAAGATCGTGACATCGAAGTTTGCTATGCTTCGGTTGCTCATCCACGAGCCAATGGCCAAGTAGAAAGACCCAATGGTATGTTACTTGATGGACTCAAAGCTCGGATGGAACGAACCTTGAAGAAGGCTGAGGGTCGCTGGATGAAACAACTCTTTCCAGTCGTATGGGGTCTCCGGTCTCAACCCAGCAAAGCTACGGGCCAATCTCCTTTCTTCCTGGTCTACGGATCCGAAGCAGTCCTACTAGTTGATGTAATGCACGGTGCTCCTCGTGTTGAAGAATACTAAGAAGCCATGGCGAATGAACAACGAATGATTGAAGTTGATGCTGCTGAAGAAGCACGGTTGGCAGCTTTGTTACACAATGCTGCCTATCTTCAGGGTATCCGCAGATTTCATGACAAACATGTGAAGACAAGATCATTCCAGATTGGTGATTTGGTGTTACGCCGCATCCAGAGCACAGCGGGTCACACAAAGCTCACTTCACCTTGGGATGGTCCTTTCATTATTTCTAAAGTCCTCAAGCCAGGCACATACTGACTTCAAACAGAGGATGGCAATGAATTGCCAAATCCCTGGAATATATTACACCTGCGCAAATTCCATGCGTAGGATCTTCAGTGTACCGTTGCTTTGGCAGCGCAATGTATATTTCATGAATAAAATTACTTATTGTCCTATCATTGGGTTCTTTGTGTTCAATTTACTTTGTCTTCGTGACTTTGCTTAAATATTGTCTGGGTTCTTTCGAGACCCAGACAGATTGATTTTTTCGCATTACACATTCGGAGCACTAACAACGGGTCTGTCAGGGTTCCTTCGGGGTTGTTAATGGATTTGTTCCTACTCTTTCGCTACATTGTGAAAACTCGTTAGCTTTAAGCTGCCACTCCGAGGGTCTTTCTGGGTTCTTGTTTAAAAGACCATATACAGTTTGTTCCTTTTGTTCCCTTACAGGGTACATTTACTTTACAAGATAGCCTACGCTATAGAAATCTCCCTGGGTTCCCTTGGGCCCTTCACAGGGTTGTTTTTCAAAAGTTAAAATTTACGGATCAGCATACTTTTTGACTAAGTACTGGTGATAAACACAGAGACGCACAAGGGTTCTTTGAAACACTTGTTTTGTTCTTCATATGCAAAACGAAACAGTACACTTCATTGCATGCAAATAAAAGTACTAATCATTACATGACTATGTGCTCATTTACAATTTCAAGCTTTGCGCAATTGGCTCGGCTTCCTTTTTCAGGTCCCTGAAGGCTTCCTCTGTGCAGTTTGGCTTTGCGCCTTCTACACACTTGCTAATATCTACTTCAGGGTACCTAGACTTCAATACTGCCAAGACATGGACAAGACAGGCCTCGGAGGATCTCTTGACGAATGCCTTCAATTGGCGAGGCACGGCCTTTAGACGATCCAAAAAAGATTGCGGAGCCGCAGGGTCCTCTGGGACCAACGCCTTTACCAATGGAGTAGCATTTTTCTCCAGCACTGCGATCCACTTCAAAGCTTCGGCTAACTCCTCGTCAGCATTCTTCATGTGATGAATGGTGTCCTCAAGCTCTGTCATCCTCTTGGCCGCCTGCTCAAGTTTCTCATCCAAGGCTTTCTTGTCTGCAAGATTCCTGCGCAGTTGGACTAGTTCTTCTGATAATTGCCTATTGTCTTCGCGAGCATTGTCCATGTCTTTGGCAATTTTCTTCTGTTGTTCAATGATTTGAATCAGCTGCACGTTGGCATATTTCCGCTGTTGCACAACAGTCTTCAGCTCTTCCTTCACCTTCTCGTATTCTGCGGTGATGCGCTTCAAGGATTATTCATGACGGTTAGCCAAGTTTGACCAATCTGTCATCTTATTTTGGGTTGCTGTCAGTTGCTACTGCACCCCTGCTCAAGCAAGTACAACAGAGTTGATATCAATACAGGGTCAATTCTATCTGCGCAACTTGCAACACGGAGTCACGGTACCTTTGAGCTCTGTCCACACGGACGACAACTTCTTCTTCAGATCATCCCACTCTGCTTACAACTCCTTAGTCCGCAGATGCAGGGTGCGGGTCATGTTGGCGTCTTTCGTCTCTTGAGCATGGCGATCTTCGTGTTCCCGGTCCAGTTCCTTCTGGAGAAGTTCAGCTTTAGCATGCATCAAGGTGATGTTGCGGATGTACTCGGTTTTCTTCCTTGACGCCTCACCAACAGCCTGCATGTTACACTCATTAGTCAAGTGGATCAAGATTACAATACAGCTCTGGGTTATGATTTTACATACCTTGAAGTACACCACTACCCTCTCGGGGTGATATAACCCCCTGTTGATGTGCCCTTCATCCTCGTCCGCATCCAAGACATAGTCAAAGCCTTGAGGGTTGGGATTCACCATTGGATCGTATCTTCCAATTAGGAAGTTACCTAATCCCTGCTCAGCTTCACTTGGTGGCGGTACTCGGGGGATTTCTTCAATTTCTTGCTTTTGGGTTGATTCTTCGAGTTGTTTACCCCTTGAGCATTCGGCTTCATCTACAGCCTTCAACCGAGCAGATTGGGGAGTATCCAGGTTGCTCGGGGGCTCATTGATCACCTGGACATTGCATTCCGCTTCTGATTCTTCAATTACGGCTTGTGTTACTAGCTGTTCCAAATCTGCCAGAACATTTGCAGTTGCGGGATCCATGGGTTCTGGTAGGGTAGTCGAAGGTGCATCAGCTGGGACTTCAGGCAGATTTGTTTGCAGATCTACTCTGGGTTCTTCCTGCACTGCATCCGCTGGTTTCTCTATTGCCCCAAGGCTTCAACTCTGCACATATTGTTGACATCAGCAAGATATATTTTTCCTAAAGATTACTCCTATCAAGAGAAAGTTTTTAGACTACTTACATGATGGTGGGACGCATGGGGATTTCCGGTTCCCCCAACGTGAACTCTTCTTCAGGCTCTTGTTCTGTGGCAGATGGCGCAACAGATATTTCAACTCGTGCTCGCTCTCCTGCGGCGCCTTGAGCTGGAACATTTATTGTGTTCGGACCCTGCTCCCTGGGTTCTAACACCGCTTCGACTGGGTTGTTTTCCTCCAAACATGACTGTGCTCTGGCATGAGGCGGAGAGGCAGGGTTGAAGATGTTATGGATGATTTCTTCCTCGGAAAGCTGCCTATGGGCTGCGCTGGTTCCTTGGGACATTATGTCGACGACACGAGGGCGGCGCTCCTACCACGCCTTGGGGACTTGGGGTAGGAAGGAACGGTGTGGCGGTGGTTTAGGTTGGGTTTTTTTAGGGAAAAAGTCTATATAACCCCCAACCAATATATGTTGGACTACATAACCCCTCAACCTATGAAACGGTCTACATCACCCCTGAACTTCTCAAAACCGATCAAATTACCCCCTAAAGCAGTTTTGAAAAATCATAGTAAATCATAAAAAAATCATAAAATAGAAAATCCAGTTCTGTTGGACTACAAATGAGTAGATATACATACTGAACATATAATATGATATGCTTTAGTATATTTTTCACTATAGCTTTAGATCTACACTTTTCTTTATAGTAGTAAAAAAAATATTAAAATATATCATATTATATGTTCAGTGTGTATATCTACTCATTTAGAGTTCAACAGAATTGGAATTTTCATTTTATGATTTACTATGATTTTTTAAATTTGCTTTAGGGGGTAATTTGATCGGTTTTGACAAGTTCAGAGGGTGATATAGACCTTTTCATAGATTGGGGGTTATTTAGTCCACTCTTTATAGGTTGAGGGGTTATATAGACTCTTTTTTCCTTTTTGGAGTCAGGCAGGGGACGCACGCCCCGGTGCACGTGCGCGAGGCCGCCGCGAGCCGAGAGAGCTCAGGCCGTGATTTGTTTTGGGCTTATTCCTTTACCCGGCCTAAGTCTGAGTGTTTTGGATTTGAATGGTAAAATGTTACAGTTTCTTTTTTTTTTGAGCGAGATAGAATGATACATTCAGTTAGGGATACTAGTTTTGCTTAAAGATTTAGGGATATATTTATTTTGGGTCGACATATAAAAAAAATAATAAAATAAACAAGGATGGTATTATGTATAATTAATTTAGGAGAGGAAATGAACTAGAATGGCATAGCAATAAAAAAAGAATAGCATGACATCTTAACTATTTAGTTAACCCAGAAAATACCATTGAGTTCCCACTTGCAAAGTTACAGTACATGACACTACCAAAATATATCCGAGTATCTAGGAGGTAGGCTCATCTTGTTTTACCTTTTTTCTTTAAGAAAGGGATTGAATTTTATTAAAATAAAACTTTTACAATTGGGACCTTAACATAAAATAAAATTACATCTTCTTTGCATTAGGAAACGTCCACTGTTTCAAAAAACTCCATCACCAAATTCGGCCATGATAATCGCAATTTTAACCAACGGAAGACTCCTCACTCCACGGTCGTGGAGACCGCAAAGGAGGTGCAACCACCGTTGGGAGTAAAAAAACGTAGAAAGTACATTGTCAGTATCTTTTGAAGATTTAACCAACCAAAAGATAGAAAATGACATAGGAGAAATCAAGTACAAAATAGAAAGCCAGATAGAAAACATCAAAACGAAGCTGGTGGAAAGCAATATTATTAAAAAAAAACCTAGCAAAAGAGTTGATCTGTTAGAGGAACGGGCCGGAGCTGGGGCGTTGGGGGCTGACTTTTTTTTAGCCTTGTTTATATCTGTTGGGATGATAAGAATATGGACCGTAGATATAGCTTATAAAGATAGTGAGTACTCTCTTTATCTAAAAAATATTATCACATGATTCAAATTTTATCCCAAAAACAAGTTATCTATTATTCCTATTTAGTATGCACATACGTATGGCGGTATGAAAGAATAAATTAGTGCCTAATATTACTAATAAATAGGGACAAGTAAGATTATTTTACCGCTTTCTTAACCTGTCCTCACATTTCTAAAAATTTTAAAGTGACTTTTTTGGGACGAGATAGAGTAGCGGATAGTACAGATGATGAGAATCTAAATTTTTAGATTTTAGATTTTAAATTTGTGGAATCCAACACATTTGGATTGGATAACTAACGGAAGTTTCTAAAATATTGGCTAGAAGTTTATGTTGACATGTATCTTAATGTGACCAGTTAATTAGGCCGTTAGTTGTAGTCTCATTCCTACGGCTATACTTTGATTTTTTTTCAAACGCTAA
Organism: Digitaria exilis; assembly: GCA_015342445.1. Classification (NCBI taxonomy): domain Eukaryota; kingdom Viridiplantae; phylum Streptophyta; class Magnoliopsida; order Poales; family Poaceae; genus Digitaria; species Digitaria exilis. The sequence continues at coordinate 498,387 of JACEFO010002165.1, forward strand.
AATTACACTATTATTTGGAAGCAAGGGAGTATGAGCTAGGCAAGTGTGTTATATTTAGTCTATGTTAATGCCATACCGAGTTGCCTATATTGCTATATCTTTATACGACTAAGGTAGGCGCTTCACATGGAGAGCATGTAGAAAATCATTAGCGCGTACGGGAAATAGTATGTCACGGATGATCATAAACAGGAAGAGGCAGCAGGACATGATGGCATGATGCACTTTGCCAGAAAGGCTTATTGGAAACGCGCCTCAAGGCAAAAAAAAAAATTTCACGTCTCCAAGTTTGCGTCTTCGATGTGAAGTAATAGATGACGTGGAAATCCAGGTCACCAATGAGTAGGCTATTAGAGACAGGTTACTTGTTTTGTTAAAGGGTTGGAATTATTCTAATTTATTGTCTGGTTGAGGGACGATGTATAAGGGGGTGTTTGCATCCACCTGGTTAAAGTTTGACACTCATCCTGTAGCTACTTTTTTTTTAAAAAAAAAGGTATCTAAAATCCTTACCTAGTTTTGAGGTGATAAAACATGATAAAAGTTATTTAAAGGTAGATGGCTTGAGAACAAGACATTTGTATCCCTGATTTATTGCCCTATCATCTCCTCTCTAGCTCGCTGCGCTAATACGCATTTCTCTCCCACCATGTGGGAGGAACGAAACTATTCAATCAATTTGGGTGAGAGCTATCTCACATACTTAGGTTTATTTGGAGACTCATGGATTGTGGAATAGGATAGATTGGAGAAAAATGTAGTATAATTTGAACTCAACCCTTTTCATTTCAATTCCATCTACTCCTTTCTAAATATTTTTTGCAGGTACATATTTTTCTATAGGGTGACTCCATCCTCTAACTTGGAATCAAACACTACAAAATGAACCCGAGTTGTTACATACTATCATTTCAACCAAATTAAATAATTGATAGATTACACAACCGAGCTCGTAAGATGTTCACGACTTGCACCTCGCAACCGTACAAGACTAGCACGGGCGCGCAGTCCAGCTACTACGACAGCCCCTTCTGCTTCCCAATAGATTCTTTAAAAAACACTATTCATCTAATTTTTTCTATTCATCCCATTCCTTCCACTCACATAACACTATTTAACTACCGTGTTTTTTTATGTCTATATTGTTTTTCATGAATTTTTCCCAACCTAAACGCACTCTTAGAAACCAAATCCCCATGAGCCACTGCGGCCTTTTGACATCACCATGTTGGCGCTGAGCCTCTTGCCGACGGCCTGGATGCCAGCCTCTGCCACCAGCCCACCACGCCTTGACGTGCGTACACGAGTTCAAGAGGCGGTGTGGCGTCGTCATGAAGTAGAAGATGTGAAGTGGCTGGGCTCCACGAAGGCAAGTCCCCAGCGACTCGGCGATGTACTGCCCCGGGACAGGCGCGCCTCCACTTCGAGCGCCATCTGGCATTCTGGCTGGAGCTTCTCTAGGCTATTATAAAAAAAATATTTTTTTTCCAATGGTCCATCACCACCCGGTCAAAACATAGTGGGCAGTGATAATAAGAGTAACTCCAAAAGGTCATCTAAATGACCTTTGATAGCTAAAAATAGCTATTTGGCTCTAAGTATCGCTAAAATCGTTCCCCCGGTTTCTCCTTCGGCATCCCGACAAACGTGGTAGGCAATTTTGCCAATCCTCCCACGTTCAGCATCCCGGCTTCCCCCTCGCGCCGCTCACGTTCCTGCCCACGGGCCTCCCTCCTGCGCTGTGCCTCGACCTCGCACCACCGTACTATCGAATCGAGCCCCCCTGCTAGCTGCACTTCCCCGCCGACGCCGAAGAAAAAAAACTCAAGAAGAACGAGACCGAGATGATCGATAATCAATCTGGCATATATGCATTCGCTCCAAGGTTGAAGCATGTCCTCTTGGTGGCTTGCTAGTGGATTGCTTGCTTGAATGCTTCCTAAAAGTCACGGACTCCCCACTGGATTGATCGACCTTTAGGCCATCGACACGCACAAAAGCTGCCCAGTTCGCACAAAACCTGCCCAGTTCCCCAATCCTCATTGTTGCCGGCGTGGTAGCGGAAGCACGTATGCTTGAGGGGTGGCGCCGCGGCGGAACAGATTCGAGGGAAGGATAGTGGCGCATCCAGCAGTGGTTTGTGGGCCTCTCGGGGAAGCTGCTCTGCGGCGCGGCACACGCTTGGACGACGCATCAGGCGGCGGGGTGGCACATCCGGCGGCGGCCTGGCAAAGCTGCTCTGCGGCGCGGCGCTCCAGCGTCTGCTGCTGCTGCCGCCTGCCCCCATGGATAGTGAGGAGAGTAGATGACATTGAGGACCCACACATAAGTGAATTGGAGGGGAGAGAATAGTTGGATATAAAGAGGGAGATTTAACTAGTTTGTTGGAGTGCAGCAAAATATAGAGAGTGAATATTAGCTATATAAATAGGTAAATGGGAATATACAGAGGGAGATTTTAGTTAGGCTCTTGCAGATGCTCTAATTGTCGTTTACACCACAGCATCGTCGCTCAAACCGGTGGTGATCGCGTATTTTCACCGGCCACCGGCTCTACTCCATCACGACATAGCAGTGAAAATGGCACTTGTGATACAGTTCATGGCAAGACCCAGCAGTGAAAAGTACCGTTTTACACAAAAAAACTATAACATTTTTATTGAAAAATATAACATTTTTTATATAAAATTGGATGAAAAACTTTATATAGAAATTATGATGCTCAGATCTAAAATGTTGTAGTGATTTTTTTTCATTTGAGACTTATTAGATGCCTAAATATTTTATTTTAGACCTAGCAAAGTATTTTAAACGAAGATAAGGTCAACATCAAAGTTTTAGTACTACGAGATGTATAATTTTATAGTTGATATTTTTTATTGAAATTATTAAAATTTCTAAATATAAAATATAATTTCCAAACAATTAATATAAATAATATACGTTCACTGCTCACAATGGAGTGTGGTGGTAAGAAGGGCTCACGCAACCCATGAGCCTGTGATACCAATTTTTGAATTTGGCACTAATTTTTAACCCTGGCAAATGACTCCAAGTATTCTGGAAAATGTTCTAAATTCGACATTTGTCCATATAGTATTTACAAAAAAAATGTCATCGAACATATTTTCGACATGATATTTAGACTTGCATCACAAAGTGTTTTTTTTTCAATTTTTAATAATAAAAAATGTATACAAATGCTTGTCATGATGCTCTTTTGAATGCTAATGATGATCATGATGCTCTTGGTTACATGTTGACCATGGGTTTAAAGTTTGGTTCGTTATCACAACCACCGTAGAAGTAGAGGCTAATTGTGTGCACGACTTTGTTTCGTCGGCCGTAACAATTAAAAGAGAACGAATTATCTGTCACGTACACGATCAATTTCAGAAAGTGACTTGTCTGTGGTAGCGCAAATGAGCCCGCATCCTCTGGCATTTTCCTCCACTTGCGTGCTGAAACGAGTGGTGTCCTGGTGGTGTCCCTGGGCAACTGCAAGTCTGCAACACTTGGCTGGCGATGGTATGTTGGCAGGTTGGTCTTCTCGTGTTAGCTCGTAGTAAAGGTGAAAGGAAAAAAAAACCAAGCAAGTAGTATATATGTGTAGCAGTGTAGGTATGCACTCCACGGCACGAATTACAAGCTGATGGAATCCTTATCTGCAGGCCTGGGGTGGCAGTGGCAGACACGAACGCCAGCACAACGACAACTAGTAAGATTATGCTATGTCATCGCGTATCGAGATCAATCAGGGCTTGATCTCCATATGGGCGCTGAGCTTCTTCAGCGACGGCCTGGCCATGACTCTCTCCAACCACGCCTTGACGTGCGGGTACGAGTCGAAGAGCGACGCGTGCGGCGTCGACATGACGTGGAAGGTGAAGGGGAAGTGGCAGAGGTCCGCGAAGCTGAAGAAGTCCCCGGCTAGGTACATGGTCTTCGTCTTGGACAGGTGCGCCTCGTAGACGTCGAGCACCTTGCTGAGCTTCTGCACGCTCTCGCCCACGACCTCCTGGTTGGGCGTGGTGCCGAGCCTGGCGGGGAAGACGACGCACTCGTAGAAGATGGGCGCCATGGCAGGGAAGTAGTGGTGCGCCTCCACCTCCGTCCACACGTCCACCATCGCGGCTTCCTCCGGGTTGTCTTCTCGCAGCAGGTCGTCTTGCGCTGACTTGGCGTACTTGCGGAGCACGTATTTTGAGATTGCTCGGGACTCTGGAAAATTCAGTTTGTAAGAGCATGGTATATTTGGGGTGTTTACACAATTTTTTCAGTAGTAGTGGCATATTGAATTTGGATTATTAATTGTAGTAAATATTTAGATGGTAAGTAAGAAGCATACCAAAAAGCATGATGTCCCCATCCTGAAACGCTGGGATTTGGCCGAACGGCTGCAAGTAATAAGCATCAGGAATTCATCATGCATGTAGGAGTAAAAAAAGACTCATGACGAATAGACGAAATCAAGCAAGAGCAAGGATGATATAGTTGAAGCATGTACAGATGCAGTGATGATGTGATGATAGGATCCTGCAGGGGTGACTGCTACGTACGTTTCTGGCGAGGTGCTTGAGGCCCTTGTGCTCCTTTGCCATGTAGTCGACCTCGACGACCTCGTACTCGACGCCCACCTCCTCCAGGCAAGCCATCACCCGCGCGGCGTTCGCGAACACCGCCGACCCGAACACCTTCACCGGCGCCATGCTTTTTGCTCGCGGGCTCTGCTGCTATATGCCGCCTTGGTGGGTGGAGTAATTTACACCTCTCTGGCCGTGATTGTTCGAGGTGATGAGGAACAGATCGATTGCCTGGGCCCGTATATATATATACCACAGGTGGGGCCTGGTGCGTTCTTGCCAATGGATCAGGATGAGGTCACGACAGCAGATGGCCACGGACTTCCGCGAGGTTCACATGGTGTGAGTGTGACACTAGTCCTTGCTACAACCGGGTAAACGCATCGGTGAAAACACCGAACTTTTTTTTTTTTTTGAAACGAGGTCAAAACACAGATCGAATTGCTGTACAGACTACAGAGAGCTGATTGTATAGGCAACATATCTTGCTTGATTGCGATTGATTGGACGGTAGAATCTCAATACATGTTCAATTGTTCATGCTTGCTTCCCATTGACGGATGATATGATTCGTCGTATGGTCCGTGCAAGTCGCTGCTCGTCCACAGCATCTTGCTTCCGTGAGCAACAGCGGCTCGCCATCACGGAACTATTTAGTGGCCAACTTGTCTACCGGATATTGGTTACTCAGATTGGATAGCGTAACGTCTTCGGCGCTTGGACCATAAATAATATATCTTGAATTCAATTGGTTTTCTCTGCTAGAAAGCATAAAATAATATATCTTGAATTTAATTTGTTTTCTCTGCTAGAAAGAACGAGTAGATTTGATAACCATTCTGTAAAGACAAAGGAAGTGGGAAGATGTTCAAACCCATCAAAATTGATATCTAGAAAAAAATATTTCTGTGTAAATCTATTTATTTTTTTCAACATGATTTGTTCTACCCGAATATCTACCTACACTTTCCTAATTTGTAGGCAGACGTAAATCCTTGTGATGCCAACCTCTCTAGAGTCCAGAGAAGATTGTGCCGCTCCCGTGCGTGACGCGGACCTCTAACTGCGCTCTACCAGTCATCCCAGGCGCGCGGCTGCACCCCCTCTAGCCTCCGTCAAGTAGCTTCTCCGCGAGGGACGGTGAGGGTGCCGCTGCCATCGAATTGACATCGGCTTTGGCACAACACTCCAGCTCTTCCGCAGCAGCCCACCATCAACTTCATGTCTTCATCAGCGACAATGCAAACTCGTCGCACCCCTCCGTAGGGTACAATCGAAAGCAAGTAATCATGTTCCTATGTGCGTTATTAGATCTAGGCACCTAGCAAAAAGGTGAGGTCGATTTGGATATCACTGTACAGGTGAGAAGGCAGTAAGAAAATAATAATGGACAAGCCTTTTTCCCCGTGAAAAAAAGAGAAAAAGACACAAAGAGAAAAAAGACAAAACCCCGGCCCACCTCTAGATGATGTGGCATTTTTTGGAATTATTTATTTTTAGGAACGGTTGGAGAAATGGTTTGTTTTTCCTCCTAATAATTTTTGGCAATGTCCTAAACTAATTTGTTTTGGCACTCTTATCTTCTGGGCATTCTTGGATATGCTCTAACACTACGTTAACAACAATGTGATGTGTTATATTGATGATTGCTATTTTTTTTATCACGTGCACACACGTGAACTAGCTGTCGAACTCAAGTGTCCAAACACTACTACATAAATTATTTGTAACAGCACTACTCATTTCCCAGTAATAACAGGCACACCAGAAAACGTTATTTGGGTCGTCGCTGACGTCATCGGTGGAAGCATTATTGTTGTGGCCACTCCAATAACGCGCATCAATGACGTCATCGTAACAGGTGTTATTAGAAATGGAGGTGACACAATAATAACAGAGAGCGCCGACATCATCCATAGCTGTTTTTAGAAATAGTATCTTTAATAACGAGCACATGCTGATGTCGTCCAGGGCCGTTATTAGAAATAGAATCTTTAATAACAACTGCATGGTTGTTATTAGAAATAGTATCTCTAATAACGGTCGTCGGCTCATCGCAGATGTCATCGTTGGCCGTTATTAAAAATAGCAGCCAGGACTAACAACTCTAGGTGACATCACCCGTCCGTTACTAAAAATACATCAATGGGAAACATCATGCGTCTGTTATTACAAACCATTTTCAATAACTGTGAGACGCTGACATCACTCTGCCCGTTATTAAAAATCAAGCACTAGATTTGTCAATTTAAATTTTGAATTTTTTCATACCTCGATAGGGAAAGTGAGAAAGTAATAGTTGTAGATCTTGAAAAGTTATGAAACTTTGTAGTTTTAAGTTTTTTATTTGAAATCATCTAGTTGACGAAAACTAAGTTTGTAAGATTTCAAATTTTAAATTCAAATTTTGTAAATGACCTCGGATGGAGAAACTATCACAACAAAAGTTGTATATCTCAAAAAGTTATGAAACTTTGTATCTGATAAGTTATGAAACAAACGATTTACACTCGGGTTAGTATAATATATAGGAAAAAATGGATAGTACACACAAGTGATTGTGTGGTGTAGTGGTAGATGGGTTTGTGCGCAAGGGAGAGGTCGCGGGTTTGAGTCCCGATAACGGCGAAGTTGCAAATTTCAGCAAAAAAGTGACCGGTGGGGTAGTGCCATGGGGGTGGCTGACCAGTGGGCGCCTCCCCCGATAAATTTTTTTTGGTATTTTTTTGGTGCATTTTGGCATTATTGAAAATGGGCACTGCAATAATGCCCGTGATTATGTCATCTGCCTGTTATTACAGTGATGACGCCATGTGTCCGGTATTGCAGTGATATTTGTAATAACAGGCGCATTGACCGTTGCTACAGTGGCGCTTAGCAACTTAATAACGAATGGGATGCCGTTATTACAGTACCATTTTGAAATAACATGACGAGCATGATGACGTCATCATGTCCATCATTGTAATGGCTATTTCTAATAACGGACACGTTGACCGTTACTGCGGTGACGCCACGGCAATGACAACAACTTAATAACAAATGGGGTGCCATTTAATACAATGTCATTTTTTCTTTATTACAGTGCTCCATTGTAGTAGTGAAAATCATGTCCTTTCCTTTTTCCTTTTTCTCCTGAAATATTAGACGTAGTTTAACATGTATAAAATTCACGTAACCATTAATGTCGCTCATAATATATTATCATTTATGGTAAGAAAAGTTTAATTACCCTGATGTAACCACCTTTGTAGCAGAACATTTTCACATCATTAAACTAATTGTGGGTCAATGATCACAAATTAAAGTTCCAATCTTAAAAATGCATACATGTGTGGCTTCTGATTTGGGACAATCAACCTAAAGGATTGAATTGGGCGACCAGATTCTCCAAGGAGAACGAGACCTATGTCCGAAAACAACCCTACACATCTTTCTTATAATTGCTACAGTCATACAAGTCAATTGGTGATGTGATGAACAGGGGTGGACTGGGCCTAGGGCCTCTGGGGCAACACCCCTAGGTGTTGCCCAAATCGTCCCTTATACCCCTCTTCAGTTTCAATGGTCCAACAAGTATTTCCATGAATTGACCCTATAGTCGAGGCGCGGCTATCTCATCCTACTAATTTCAAGGACCGTGTGGCCAAGGATGAGCTTCACAATCTCATTGCTGCTGAGCACACCTACATCACCGATCACTTCGCTGAGACCATGTGCTACATTAACAATCTGGTTACTCGGAGTGAACAACTACGACCGCCACCTCAGCAATCGCACCACCAACCTCGATCCCCTAGAGATGGAGATGACAAGATGGAAGAAGGAGACCATGATGATATTCCATATGTTGATACCTTCGCAGCAATCGTTGTGGTACGAGAGATAATCATGCTAATAATGATCTATTTGCTAAGACTAAATTTACCATGATTCTTTTTGCTTGTAATGCTCACCCCGAGGAATATTTAGGTTGGAAAATTATTATTGAGCAGAAATTTAATTCTCATTTAGGTATTGAAAAGTATAAAATTAGACCTGTCTGCTCATTCTATAAATAGGAGGGATGAGATGAATAGTGAAAAGTTGGATGAATGGTGTTTTTTCGGGAGGGAGTTAGTAAATCTAAACGCACCCTAAAAGAGGCCAACACAATGCTACAATTACGGCCACCAAACGACTGTGACATCCAGCCCATCCGGGGTGCTATTCCCAACCAATAGTACAATAAGCTGATAGATGAATACAAGGAACCCTACCTGAGCAGCGGTGTCGGTGCTAAAGAAAAGCATGTAAGGAGGATGTTAGAGCATCTTTACTGGTGATCCGGTGCAAAGGAAAAAGGTCAGCCATGTGAGCCCAAAAAGGGATCATTGAAGGGTTTGATTTGCAGTTCTTCAGTGGTGTCAGATGTGGTGTCAGATGGTCACTCGTTCACCCCATTTATTTGCTTTGTGTCTCATGCATGGGAGAGGCTGGTTTTACTTTTCTTTTATTCACCCATGCATGGCATGAACCGGTGCAAACTATTGAATCTGATCTTCCCTCTCTCCTCCATGCACCCATATCCTGTAGTGGTTGAACCGGATCATTCTGCTGCCACATCAGATGATGCATCGCTTTTCTTTCCTCACTAGAGAAGCCCTTAGCAGACGCATGAAGCCTAGAGAAGCCCTTAGCAGACGCATGAAGAACCACGGATGGGCAGTCGTGGGCCAACAGAAGGATAGATCAGAATTCTACATTGCATACGGTGGGCCGAAACTAACAACAGAGAAACATGCCGAGGTAGGCCATTCAACGCAGTGAATGGCACGAAGTGAAAGACGGTAGAAAAAGGAAGGCTTATGCTCAAGGAACCGTGACTTAGGTGTTTCTAAAAACTAAGCCTCCAAAGCACATATGAAAACCTATTTCAATTTCTATCTAAATGTGTTCTAGGTTTTCTCTATGTGTTATTTTCTCTACTGCTACAAAGTTTTACACCCTAGGTCCAATCCTATACTAGCATGGCATTTCTAGGAAAGATAATTGCGGAAGGTAAAAGGGTATAGAAGAGCAAACTTCCGTAACAATAATGTTTACCGAGGTATCGGAAAGCTCATGAGCTTTCCACTAGTCCTCGTTGTTGGAGCCCTCTCAAATGGAATGTCGGCGAAAGGGCATAAACTCCCCGGTCGAGTAACTCCGTGGGTGATGACTTCCCCAAGCGCAAGTGGGTCTCCACTAGTCCCTCCCCGGATGCTCCTCGCTGCCTTCACTTGGTAGAGCTTCGGCCAAACACAAAGGGCCTCTCCTCCCTTGCACAACCACTTGCGGCCTCTCCATAAACTCAGTTGGAGGGTCTCGTAAAACTACAAGCCTGGATTTACAAGACTTAGTGCGTGTAAGCACCGGTAAGAAAAAGAGGTATGCAAACCTCCCTAAGATCTAACATAATCACATAAGAGATGCGCTAAAGGGTTTAGACTACTACTAATCACTTTGCTAATCATCTAGATCTTATATTTAGCACTTTAGTGGATTGATCACTTAAGAATATGTGGTACACTTGCCAATATCTTCCTTGAGCTCAAGCACACTGAAATAGCTGTGGGATGAGGTATTTGTAGAACCAACCAAAGGAACTAGCTATTACATAATCGTTGTACATTTTCTAGATAGGACCGACTAATTCGATGCTCCCTCCTTGCCACCACCAAACAAATCGGTGCTCACCATAGCCGAACAACATGTTCCAGCCATAATGACCGACTAATTCGGGCGGGACAGACTAATTCAGTGCCCTTAATAAGGTACCAATGAATCAATCGTTGGTACGCCTTTTCGCTGCCCAAAATGCCACTAGGACCAATTGATTCGGTGCCCTGGAAGTTGCACCACCGAATCAATCTATGGCTTACCCGTAACACTGTTGAGAGCATGGTTTTGGTCGTTTTTACGTCGTTTCTTCGCCAATTTTTGTCCTGTTTTTTTTCTATACTTTGTAATAGACATGAGCACATTTCTAACTATTTGCATGACTAAAAACACATCCTCAAAAATCTTTAAAAATACAACTTCAAACAAATGTTAGTCCATTAGCTATATTGTCCATCAATAACCAAATTCACAAAAACAATAGCCTAACGCCATTTTACTTGCAAATACGTCAGGTACAAGACAACAACCAACGTTCTAGTTATATTGATTCTTTTCACCGGTGCGACCTCGACGAAAATGCAGCGCGTCAGCCGCGGAGGCGCCAACCGCCAGATGGCTGCGCTATATCCCAGGCAGCGTTGCCAGTGGTTAGTCATTGTCCACACTCAAACCCATACCCGCACAATTTGGGTAGGGTATGGGTTACCCATTCAAGTGTGGGTATGGATAGGATAATTACCCGTTTCCCCTACCCGTTCACTAGCCACGCTGCATCTGCACCAGCTCGCCGACAGCGGTGACTGATGGCTGCTTCCTCCGTCGTGTGAGGTTGTGGTACCGTGGTGGCGCGCGGCCGCTAACACCCTCGTCGTCGTCTCTACCGGGATCGAGATCCGGGAGCGGGGCAGGGTGGCGGCTGGATCTTGCCACCGAGGGCCGTGGGCGTGGCCGCGGCACGGATGCCGGGGACAGCGGTGGCTGTGGCACGGGCTTACCAGACGCCGGTGAGGGCAGTGTCTTGTGGCCAGTGATGGAAGCAGTAGCGTGGGCGTGCGAGTGCTACCGGAGCGGCGCGAGCGGGGGCGCCTTGGTGGAGGACAGTGAGGGGTCGGAGCAATCCGACATCGGAGTCGATGCCGCTGCCCTGGCAAGGAGGAACGAGTGGGAGAACTGGAGTGCGTGAGGAATGCACGGGCGCGGTGGGAGTGGTGGTGGTTGAGGAGGAAGAGGAGCTGGGACTCCGGCGGGAACCCCGCGGCCATGAGGGTGCGACGGAGACGAGACGGCGCAAGCAGAGCCGGGTGGAAGTGGTTTATCCATATCCATTGGGTGTTGGATATATTGTGACCGTCAGGTCAACAAACCTACCCGAGATAAAGGGGAGTAATCCTTATCCCCCAGATCTCGGAATCGGCTCCAACAGAGTCCGATTTGTTGCCGTGATCGTGAGGCAACGCTAAGAAAACCTAGGGCTCGGCCCCGGGCCAACAGTGCTATATAAGCTGAGGTCGTACCACCCCAAAAGGTACCCTTCACGCTTCCCAAGGTTCCCTGGAACCATCCACCCTATACCGATCAATCAGACGCACTGGAAGGCCTGGAAGCTCGAGTTCCTCCCGTCGCAGGACAATCCCGTTGGCGTCCAGAAGGCCGCCGTCACCCACCGAAGTCTCTGAAGGAGAGACTTCGCTACTGTGGCGGACCACTCCGAAATTATTCCAAGTTAAGTACCCTGGGACCACTAATCACGTAGCCAGGCACTTAATCCGGAATAAGCTGGAGCGCCGTCGGATTAAACCCGATTAAACCACGTACTTTTCTCGATCGAAACAACAGCACGCCCACACGAAGGTGAGTTCCAGAGATTACAACATTCCACAAATTAACTTACACAAATAGGTATCACAGTTATTACAAACCAAGTTCAAATTAAAATCAGAGTACGAAAGTCTTGCAGCGGAAATTTAAGTTTATAACAGCGGAATTAAAAGGTTCATTGCAGCGGAAGAAAACAATCTAACGACGATACAAATAACTCCGTGCTGAAGCCTGCCACGAAGCTACTCCTCCCGATCCTCGGCAGAGGACGGAACCCATTCGATGTGCCAGCCAGGTGGAACCTGGGTAGGCCAAGACAAAGCATCGACATCCAAAGGTGTACCTGTAAATCATTGCCACAAGCAAGGCTGAGTATACTAATACTCAGCAAGGCTTACCCGTCGGGTGAAAACTACATCACCGACATCTAGACATGAGAGGCTTTTGGCTGGTGGGTTTGTTTGCCAAAAAGCAACTAGAATAGGTCCTTGCTTTCAAGTTTTAGCATCATATTCTAGTAAATTTAACCATTCTAGATTAGCATCCTTCCTAAGCATACAAGTGGTGCAATACAATTTAATTCATACAACAAGTTTATCAATCTCAAAGTTCCACTTGTTACTCAATGTAGCATGGCGGTCAAGCAGTCTCATTAACCGCGAGAAGCGGACAGTTCGAACCGAATTTCTGCTACCTGGCCAGGGGAAACCCAACACACACGGATACTCTGCTTGCTATAAAAGGTACAAGCATTTCCCAACCTTTCCCATCGATCCACAATTCGGAACCGGGTCCATTTCCTTAGGATAAAGGTTTACTGCTTCACTCACAGTCTCACGCATATATCCACAAGTGTACGGCAGGGGAAAACAAAGTTTCCAAGGAGAGATGGCTATCGGCCCTAGCTGCTTCAATCTGGTACCGGGCTTACCGATCCCCATACATCGGCATGCATGTGGTACGTTCAAAAACTTGACACACTCATCCACACATTTCGACCTTAATCAATTATCATACACGGACGGGAGATCTACATCTATCATCCCGCCCGTCAATCCTTATGATTCCAACATAAGTAAAGACAAGCAATTCCTATGTCTCGCGAGTGACAGGAAATCACTCGACTTGTAACGGACCTAAAGCAATGCCCTATCGATCCTTTCATACTAGTATTGCAAGTCATAGGTACTAGGAAATGTGCAGCTAAGGTATTCAATCAACTCCTTGAACGTAAATGCACAAACATAGAGAATTCAAAGTGCATAATTTGGTAAAGTTAGGTTATGCTCCGGGGCTTGCCTTCTTGGGCTAGCTGACTGCTACGCTCCGGGCTGTCTGCGTCGACGCTGGCTCGACCGCCTTCGAGGTTCTCCTCTCCGTCGACGGGGACGAGGTCGTAGAAGCCGTCAACGAGTGCGCCTTCTACATGAGATGCACAAGTTAAGAGTTCTGCCAAAACATGATTCGAGGTTACTGCACTAGGTGATTTTTATCTTAACATTTTAACAAAGTTTGTCTTTTCTCTTCTAAGCTCCTGCTTTCGAGGAAAAGAACTCGGTTGGTCTCGAGGACCGAGTTCTTCTCGACAGAAAGAACTCTGCTGGTTTCCGCGGTCTGGGTTCTTATCGGAAAAAGAACCCTGAAGCTCGAAACTGAGTTCTTATCGAGAAAGAACCCTGTTCGAATAGGAAAAGAACTCTACTGGCTCTCGTTGGCTGGGTTCTCATCGAGAAAGAACCCTGGCTCGAAACTGGGCTCTCAACGAGGAAGAACCCTGCCCGTTACTGGCTATCACTGCGCCGGGCGAACGGCGGTGAAAGGAGGTCGGAGAGGTGGGGAAAAGAACCAGTGGCTTACCACGAGTCGAACGATGACGGTTGGGAGGCCGGAAGAGGCTCGTAAAACGCCGGCGACGTGCGGTGGCAGTGCGGTCGCCACAGGCTCGATGTCGGCGAAGTTGGAGGCTGTCGCCGGTAATGAAGGGGTCCGTTAGCACCCGTAGGACTCGGGGAAGCTATTGGCGTGTTCGGTTGACCTCGGGGAGAGCTCGAAGTAGGGGCTCGACGTGCGCGTGCTCCGGCGGCCGGAAATGCGGACTTGGGGAAAATCCGATTTCTCGCCGGAGAGCGACAATAGCTCGGGGGAAGTGGGGGGAAATGGAGCTAGGGTAGAGGTCTAGCTTCGTGCGCGACGAATTTGGGAATTGTGGAAAGTGGAGGGCGAAATTCTCGGCGAAGCTCGGCTCGGTCCGTGCGGCGTGAGGAAGAAGACGACGGAGCGAGCGCGAGGAGATGAACTGGAGAAGTGAGCGAGTGAGTGGAGTGTGCGAATGACTCGGTGGGAGGCTTGGGCACGCTAAAGCGGGGTCGTGATGCATCGGGAGCGTGCGCGCGGAGTAAAGGCCGACGTGACGCGCCATTGATGCATGCCCGAGCTCGAACAGAGCGCGCGCGACACGATTGGGCGAGGAAGATTGTGGCGTGATCGCTGGGGATCCTCCACAGTGCTCCTTGGCGCGTAGCGAGCGAGCATCGCGACTGCGGGGCGGCGCTGCGCGGCTGCGACCAGTGCCGAGCGAGCTAGCCATGATGGCGCTCCGCGGCGCGAGGCAGCAGTGCGCCGTCGCCCGCGACGTGACGGTACGGAAGGCTTGGACAAACGCGTGAAGACAAAAGCTAGCTGCCGCCACGGCTTGGCCGACCCGACGCGGTCTCCGCCAGACGCCGGCCACGTGGCGGCCGGACTCCGGCCAGAGCAAAGCGCGCCAGGGGCAAGCTGGCAGCCCCGTGGAGCACCTTTGGCCCAGTTGAACTTTCTCCAAAAATTCGAACTGAACTTCGAAACATGTAAAATTAAAAGTTGGAGTTTGAGGTGTGGGACACAACTTCCGAGCTTGGACCGGGCACTTCGACCAGGCGCTACGGCGCTTCGAGCTTGAACCGCAAGCTCGAGCTTGCCGAGCCTCGAACGGTCGGAAACGCCACTCGAGCGTGAGTGCCCCCTCGACCTTGGCTGCGAAGCCTCGAGCGTGACGGAACGTCGCTCGTGGGTAAGTGCGCCCTCGAGCTTGGCTGCGGAGTCTCGAGCGTGCTAACGTGCGGCCTCGAATCGTGACGGACTGCGGGGCCTCGAGGGTCCTATCGTGCGGCCTCGAATCGTGACTGAAACTAGTAGCTAGGCTCGATCGTCACGGACAATACTGGCTAGGCTCGATCGTCACGGACAATACTGGTTCGAGGGTCATCAAGCGGAACGAACGCCGTGGCGAGATTTGTTATGAAGGGCTGTATCTGTGATGACAGCAACTCTTATTGTCGGAGATTTTTAAGTTCAGTACCAAAATCTTGAGATTTCTGTTGGGTGTCACCAGACCTTTGTTTTTGAATTTCAGTCTGAATTTTTGGTCAATTTCTGAATTCTAACCCCAATGTTTTGCCTTATCTTCCTTTTTATTAATTATTTCATCTAACCTCTCCCTCCTTTCTTAGACCCCTCAATAGTGTCACTAAACATCAGAGGTGCGCTGCTCAAAGAGAGTTTTCAATTTAAAGTCCTTCCTCCTTTTATTTTGAGAGTAAAAATCTTATTTTAACTTAAAGTTAAAACATGGACACATACATGGAGGTTAAAAGCTTATTTATTTTATATGCTCAACTTTTAATTATGTCGTTAACAACTTGACATATATTAAATATTAATTAATTTACATCCTTTATATTTTATGAAAGCTCATATTGTGAACAAAATCTCATTTTATTATTAAAACCTCAAGATTGCCACATGTAGGCCATGATTAGATCTACAAGCTTTATTAGTCCAAGTGTTTAACCCTAACATTAAATCATTAACAATTATTTTACT
This sequence comes from Digitaria exilis, assembly GCA_015342445.1. Taxonomy (NCBI): domain Eukaryota; kingdom Viridiplantae; phylum Streptophyta; class Magnoliopsida; order Poales; family Poaceae; genus Digitaria; species Digitaria exilis. Next base: position 514,292 of record JACEFO010002165.1, read on the forward strand.
AAAGAACATCAGGAGCACTCTAAATATTATTCTATTTATAGCCCAAGGTGAGCTCCTTTAAAAAGGGTGTGTGACCGTGTGTTTTTCATCCCATGTTTAAGTTGGTCTTTCAAACTTGATTTCCTATGTTTGGTAGATTAAGCATCTGAGTTATACATAACTCACCAAGGTTGCAAATGACATTTTTAGATACACAACTTTCATTTGAGAAAGTGGTTTGGTTTTATAATTAGAACATACTTTCCCAACCCTTTCATATTGATCAGACGTTTGTGATGTGCACAACTCTTATTTAAAATTTTTAAATTAGAACCTTGCCTTCTGAAGGTCATTAATATCGTTAGTTGGAATTATTTCATGTGTTGACTTCACATGAGCCATTAGTCCTTTAAGACCTTTAGGGGCATAGAAGCATTACTTAATTTGCCGTTCAATCCTGATTTCTTTTTAGGAAATTTTTATGCGTCGTCTCGAGAGTATGTATTTAGAGTTTTGTCGTGCAACTTGTAAGAGAAGATGTTTAGATTTGTACTAGAAAAGTTTTTGTTGGGTTCAATTTCAAGAACCAAAGCACGAGTACAAACTTAACAATCCTCATGTATAATTCTCATTCCTACTAGTGATTTTAGTTTCAGGGTTTATAGTTCCTTAGTTTGTTTAATCACTCTTACTTATACGCTTTAAACACCAGGGGTGTTACAGCTACAAGCCCGACGTCGCCCTCAACGTCAACTTGAACACCGCCTTTCCGGTCTTCCTCGTCGCGATGGACAACACCACCGCTGGTATAAGACCGAATCTGGACTCCATTTACTTCCGCATTAGATCTAAGCTAGATGCGATCTTGTATAGGCTAGGTGATCCTGTTTAGTCATGTTTAAGTATTGTTATCCTTCATTTACTCTAACATTTGGTATTAACCTCCCCGTTTTTAATTGGATAATTGGGGATGGGTACGGGTGACCCATTCCTTGCCCAACGGCAACGCTACCCAGGGGGATAAGAGGTTAGTAGTAGTAGGTATCGGATGAGTGCTCGAAAAAAGAATCGGTGTTTTGTGACTTATGTCAGCTTGCCGTGAAAGGTCAACTTGATACTTGTTCCGTTTGCTTCTTTTTGAGTTTGATGAAGAAATGTGAACTACAAATTGAGAACAAAGAAGGAAGTCTACTGGTCACGATGGGCTGCTTGATGGTGGCCGACCTTTTCAGTGATTCCCTAAAAGCCCACCCAAAAAGGAAAACAAAAAACGACCAGGGCCCAATTCGAAGAACGTTCAGCGTTCTGTAACTTGCGGTAACCACACTACCGCAGGTTTGAAATGTCACGTAACGTTCGAAATCCCCCCTAGAAAAAAAGTAATGTTCGAAATTTTGCTAAACCGTTCGAAATCCCGTCGCATTCGGAGAAGTTAGTTTCCATCCATCTCGATCCTCCGCCACCGCCGATCCGCGCTGGCGGGGCATGCCACCGCCACGCCAAACCATCCACGCTATAGATGGCCATGTGGCCTTAGGCCCATGGGCCGGCCCACAGCACGGGATTTTGGCCCGGTCCAAGCCCAGCACGGCACGGAGGCCTTGGGCCCGGGCCGGCACGGCCCGTATGTTGGGCCGGGCCTGGGCTGCCTCCTCGGCCCAGCGTGTTAGCCCAGCACGGCACGAAATTGGCTGGCCCGACGTGGCCCGATAAAATTGCTAGCGGCCCAGCACAAATCTCCCCCCTCTTCTCTTCAAAGATGCAAATCTCCCCCCTCATCTCTTTGGCGACGTGAATCTCCCCCCTCATCTCTTCAAAAAGTGCAGATTTACTCCCTCTTCTCTTTTCATGGGCCTTTGGGTTGAAAAGGCACGATGGGCTGATTGGACCATCGGGCCGGCCCAGCACTATAAACAGGCCTTAGTGCCGTGCGTGGGCCGGCAAGTTTGGCCCGATGGCCCAAGTGGCCCGGCACGATGGGCCGTCGTGCCTTGTCGGGCTGGGCCACATCGGGCCGGGCCAAGTCGGGCTAGTGTCGGGCTGGGCTGGGCGGCCCATTTGGACATCTATAATCCACGCCGCTCAAAACTGCAGCCACCGCCCGCGATTCACACGCGTGAGGTGAGCGGGACGCCCTCGGATGAAACCTGCGATCCGAACGCGAACGGAAACGCAATTCACACGCGTGAGCGGCTTCCTTCCTCGCGAATTCAATTCAAACTCCATCGCACGCTCTCTTCCTCCGATCCCACGGCCACCATTCACCCCGCCCTATAAAAACTCCCCCTTTCCCTCCCCTCGCCCTACCCACAGACTTTTGAACAAAATTAAATCCCGCGCTGCTTGCAACGATATCGAAAGCAACCGAGCCCTTCGCTCTCGATGGGATCCGTCGCTGCCATGGACGCCGCCGCCGCTGCGGAGGACGACGCCACCGCCGTCAGCACCATACCCGACGACTTCTTCGACATCGACTCATTCAACCTCGACGACTTCGACTTCGACTTCGACCTAGCGGCAGACGAGTTCTCCGTCGCCGACGCCGGCAGCAAGAGCAGCAGCCCGGTGGCGGCCACATCGGGCATCGACGACGGCTTCACCCACGGCGAAAGCGAAGGTTCCTCGTCGCCGCATTCCGGCGTGACCGATGGACCTCTCGCGGAGGGGAGGAGCATGATGACCATGTCGGGGTACATGTGCGAGATGGAGCGGTATCTCCTGGAGAACGGTGCCGTGCCCCGTTGGCGAGGAAGGGGAGCTTATCAGCGTCGACGACTACTTCGCCGATCTGATGGCGGTCTTCGACGATGATGATGGAGGTGTCGTTGCAGATGATGCTGCCGGGACAGGGAATAATCGGGATGATGGGGAAAGCCTTGCCGCGCGAGAGGACGACGAACCGGCCTCGAGGAAGCGCGCAAGGTACGAATGATTTGAACGGCTTCCATGAATAAATGTGGAGTTTATCAATTCGTGAACCTCTCATTCATCATTCCTCTCTCTCGCATCGAATCTCTAATTAATCTTGGTAAAAATAATTCTTAGAAGGACCTCAGCGGCGCAATAATGACAATCTTTTTTTGAGATGGAAAACTTTCCATTAACAATTGAGTGAGACCAGATCGGCGGTTATCAAGTTTGAAATGCAAGACGGCAGTGTGTCGAGAATTGGATCCTCATCTGTTTGTTACTAGGGATGGAAGCGGATTGGATGTGGATGGAATCGAGTGCGGATATCACCTTTTACTACATTTTGATGCGGATACGGATATGAATGCGGATGTCGTCGGATACGAATGCAAAATGGATAGTGCGGATGTCGTCGGATACGAATGGAGATGTCGTCGGATACTAATGGAAAACGGATAATGCGGATGCGGATATGAATGCGGATGTTTACTTGATTAGGAACATCGTTATATGCATTACAAAGACATTTCGAATGCGCTAAATCATTATACAATGAAGAGATCAAAGTATGATTGTATAACCGTCTAGTTAAGGAAAAATAAGTAATAAAAACATATTTATTCATAAATATTTAAATAGTTAATAATAGTGTAAAATATAAAATACAAATTAATAAATATTTTGATAGAAATAACAATAGTTATCAAAGAAAAATAAAATAAAAGTATATCTGTAATTTTATTCAGTTAAAATTAATATGATTACTCATGTAAAAAAATATAACTAATTATATTCAAATTGATAAAACTTAGTCTTTATATATCAAAGTATGATTGTATAACCGTTCTTGTTAAGAAAAAATAACTAATAAAAATATATTTATTCATAAATATTTAAATAGTTAATAATAGTGTAAACTATAAAACACAAAGAAATAAATATTTTAGTAGAAATTACAATAATTATCAAAGAAAAATAAAATAAAAATATATATAATCTATTCAATTAAAATTAATATGATTACTCATATTAAAATATAGCTCATTATTTTCACATTAATAATGCTTGGTCTTTATATATCATTAGTAATATTATAAAATAAATTAAAAGTATTTGTCATGAGAGTGTGTGGATGCGGATATTTTTGCTTCCACATCCGTATCCACAGGTGATTCGGATATCCACTTCCGCATCCACTTTTGCTATGCGGATACAGATACTTTCCACTGCGGCGTCCACATTTGAAACGAATGAGGATAGGAATATCTATATAGATGTTTTTGCGGATGTGGACATCGAATAATTCGGATAACTGCGTACCACATTCCACCCCTGTTTGACATAAAGACCCAAGCTTTGCTAGCGCATCAGCTGCCTGATTACATTCATGGGATTTGCACTCGACTACAAAGCTTATGAATCGTTGACGTAACTTGTCCTTCAGCTTCGATATAAGGCTGCCATAGCCCACAACCCCCTTTAGTTTTTTGTCAAATCGAATGCTGAAGGTCGATTATATCGTGTGCGCTGTGCGCGTTGATAGAAGATGAGGCGTCGCTTTGATGCATGGAAGCAACGATGGAGAGAATAACACAGGAAGGGCAATGACCTTGGTGCTGTGTACGGCCTCTGTTTCAAATTATAGATTGTTTGACTTTTTTGGCTCTAAGTTTGACTGCTTGTCTTATTTTTTTTTTTACAAATATAGTCAAATTAAGATCATTCTTGAAAATCTTTTGTTACTATTAGCAAAGACGCACGTGCGACACGCACATGTTTTAAAAGATTGTAGTATAAAGAAGAAAATGTTCTTTGATAACTTTACTAACCATTTTTCTCTCAAATTTTGTTGATGTTCTGCAATTAGATGTAAAATCTGATTTTCAAGGTTTATTGTGCAATCTACTTGTGCCTAATCTCATCACATAACATTCATCCTATGCTTCATGTAGTTTTGCAAATAGGTTGATGTATATATTTCTTTAATACAAGGCACATTTGTTACACAACTTACGAGCAGGGGTGATAGAAATTAAGGCTACAAATTTTGACTATAGTGAACATCTTGTATCCCTATTACACTCAGACTAAAAATAAATAGGGATGGCGATGGGTCGGGTTTGGGTCGGATATCCACGGGTTTTGTGTCTAGCGGGTTCGGGTTTGGTTTTGCTTTTTCACCAATGGTTTTCGGGTTTGGAGCTCCGAAACCTACCGGGTTCAGGTTCGGGCTTGGTTTTCCACCTGTGGATACCCAATGGATATCCAAAATAAATCATTTTGAATTAAAACTCATATTTTATACTATACTAATAATAACTTGTTTACTTATATACTATTCTTAAACTCTTAGTTGACCCATGGAATTATTTACTATTTATTGTCTCTTCTTTATCATGTGAATGTGCATATATATCATGCATATGTTTATAAAAAATCTTCATTGCTGTTAATATGTTGCCATACAAAGCGGGTTTCGGGTATCCACGGTTTTGGGTTTGGGGATAAATTTTCACCCGAATTGGTGTTCGGGTCGGGTTTGGGTTTTTTTTTAGGAAACCGGCCGGGTTCGGGTTTTGAGTTTGGGTGCATAGACACTCCACCCAACCCGAAGCCGCCCTGTTGCCATCCCTACAAATAAATGATCGGCATCCCATTGTATATAGTAGTAATGGCTGGTACAAAATAATGTTGCAAGCAACTTTGTTAGGAAGCAATAACATGAATCGGTGAACTTCTGTTATTAAATATATTATCTTTCTACTGAACTAAGACTAAGGCATGGAGAACACATCTACAAATTGGAGAACTTTGTACGGGAAAATTCTTTGCAAAGCAATAACATGAATCGGTGAGGCTACAACAAGAGATGCGCAGCACACCCAGAGGCTCGACAATGTTCTTGCCAACCTGTGCACGGAAGGAACAATTTGGATCAAACATGGGACTTCCCATTACACTAAAAGGCAGAAGTCAGCCGACGTTGTATCTTGAGAAGATTGGAAAAAAAGCGTCGATAGATCATGGCATCACTGCGTCGAGTTGCACATTACCTCGCTGTCTGCCTTCCCGTCCTACAGCGCAAGCATCGCACGCTGGCGGCCGCTGCGCAGACCACCAACCTAACCGTCGGGGCGAATTCGAGCAGCGCTGCCGGGATATTACCACCTCGTTGCGCGTCTTCCTGTTCGGCTTCCGCGCGCTCGACTCCGACGGTCCGACCCCATGCAGTTCGTCCTCGCCATGTGGTTGTTCTGCCTCACCGACGGTGACGCAGACGGCTGCAACTCCTCCCCTGTGGCCCTGCCCCGCCGCAGCCTGTGGTGTGGCTCGCCAAGAACATTAACACCGATGCGACGCCGCTCGAGACATCGCACTCCGCGCTCAGCGTCATGCTGGCGCCAAGCAAGAAGCAACACCCGGGTGCTGCTCGAATCCAACGGCCTCCGGAGCATACCCAGGAAAGGAAGCACAAACGTTGGAGAAGGGAAGCGGAAGAGGGGAGGAAGTGCGAGCTTACGCAGCATTGGCGGCCGGTGGGTGGGGGCGGTTGGGAACAGGCGGGTAAAAAAACAATATGTTTTGGGCATAAACATTCTCTAACTCGCGGTTTTTATGGGTCTACACCTCCTCCCACCTCCTTTGGTCCTTACACTGAGTCCAGCGTGAGAGGTAAGGTGGGTATAAATTGCGTGATAAACGATTTCAATTCTACTCGTTCTTTTATAAATAGAAAAACAAGTTATGATATTTTTTAGAAAAACAAATAAAACGAGCCGTTAAACTTAGGGCTAAATAAGTCAATGAACCACATTGCCACGCCGGCCATCCTGGCACAATGAGCTGCAACATCGGCTTTTGAGGAGGTTGCCAGTGGTGCTAAAGGCGAGTGAAAACTGACAGCGGCGCGGAAGGTGAATTAACGAAGCAAGTGATGATCATTTCTTTCCAAGCCAACGAGATGAGACGGGCGGGCCCTGATCTTGAAAAGCAGTTACAAGAATTGTTGGCTTCCTCAGAGAAGCAGCAGTCTGTGTGCAGAAGAGGATTTAATGTGTTTGGTTGCATCCATCACATGATGCATGAATGGATGATCCCGAATGGGATGGTTCAACCAATTTGCTTGAACCATTTGGTTCACTCTAACTAGTACAACAATGTATTAAGTGGGATGGTCTCATCCTGGATGAGTTGGTACAATTCACCCAACCAAACAAGAGAATCATCATTATTTTGTATCATGTCATACATGAATGAGTTGGTTCAACCAACCAAACACACCCTAAATGACCCATCGGACGACTTCTCCAGCCTAGTGCTGTGTTTAGATATTAAGGGAAAAACAATACTTTTTTGGGGAAGCGTGTTATGTGAGGGGATGAATAGGAAAGGTGGAAAAATAATTTTTTGGAAAGCGTGTTCTATGAGGACGGTGAATAGGAAGTAAAAAGTACTTTTTAAAACTAAACAAAGCATAGAGCCAGAGCTGCCTCTCGCCCATCCTCCTTACCCAAAGGGTGGCACGATCAGGGACGTACTTTCTTTTTTTTTTCCGCGAACATGTATTTCACTAAGAGGAGAAGAAGAAATAGTTCAACGGTTACAACAACCAGTTATCTAGAAATGATAACCGGATATCCAAAAATAATCCAAAAGCCTTATTACACGACATCTATGTTGCGACCAAGGGAGCGGAGTAACATCTGTCCTTTGTCCTTTTCCAAAGTAGGCTTTATAAGCTGAGGCAGCGGAGTAACATCTGTCCTTTGTTCATTTCCAAACAACAGTGTCCTGGCAGTTTTCCTATAGTGTAAATGTTCTGACCAGCTTCTAGACATCTAACTATTTTAGAATTACCTGGAGTGTTAGAGCCCCTTTTATGGGCTTGTTTAGTTGGAGAAAGTTAGAGATATGAATAGTGCATTGGTAAGTGTGTCTGTGAGAGAAGATGTGATTCGATGTGACTAGAAAGATAACGAAAGTTGGCGAACTAAACAATGCCTTGTTCGGAAAGCCCTCATAGATAGTTCTGCTTTTCCTTATCCTTGGGCCAACCGCTTGAATCAGGCATGGAGCCAAATCCGGAATTGATAGTCCATGGATCTTCGGTTCAAAAAAAAAGTCCATGGATCCATTTATCCTCCCAAAACAGGGATGTACTTAATTGGAAGCTCGAATGTAAAAAGATTGATGATGCAGTCGATAAGGGTTGCCTTCGCTATTCCTTGTTGTTAGTCTTTCTTTTTTAATTATGATACCATTTCAATACACTGATGTTGCTCAAGGGTTTAGCATTTCAGAACTTTGTAGCTTCCAGGCTCTGGAAATATATATGCGAGTGAGTACACGTTTAGTCGTTCTCCAAACTCGAGAGATCAATTTGTGTCTTTTGCTATTAGTTTTTGTGAGTAAGGACACTGTTGGGGATGCGACCTTCACGCCTCAAGCCGATGGGGTCTTTATGCATGACTAACCATTTTGCAGTGTTCGCTGAGACCTTCGTGTGACCTTCGGAGTGCCGAAGGACATGAGAAGCGGCGGTGCCTTCGCATACCTTCGGATTTCCAGTCAGAGGACGATTTAGAGAACGAAGGCAATCGCGACCCGAAGGGGCCAAAGCTCGAAGAGACGGCGCTGGGGGACAGCCACAGCCGAAGGGGGCAAGGCCCCCGAGCCTAGTCAAAAGGGGGTGGTTGGGTCAACGCACCCCGTCATGTGTGTTTGTACTGAAATGCCCATGTAAAGTAAGGGATATTTCTGTCTTTGTAAGGAAAAGACTGTAATGACATCAAGGTCCTTGTGCCTTGACTATAACTAAAGAGAACAACACAATGCTGGGGACGGTTGATTCCCCCTGGATAGTTTTTAATTACTCTAGTGCAATTTACTTTACCAACAGTTTGGCGCTCACCTCGTGGTGGCAACCGCAACGTGCCACCCAAAAAGAACAAGAACCCACCACCTTCGGCCAACCCCCAGCAATGCCAGTGCTGGTCGCGCTCCACCACAGCTTCAGAATCCTGAAGACGGAGATGTCAAAGAGATCGTGATAGGCGAGCTCGAAGTCAACCTAGAGGCAATAGGCGTGGCCTCCGAGGACATCCAAGCCCTGCGAAGGATCATGTCAATCGCCTCGAAGGCGGTGCCAGTGTAACACCCAGATTTCCAAGAAATCCGAATGCTTCCATATGTGTGCCCAGGATGTCCACAGAACACATATAGATTACAAATATTGAATCACAGAGAACACAATGCTCGAATAAAATAGTTTATATCAGAGTTTAACATAAGACATAGTCTTAAACAAATAACACAGCGGAAGTCTTAATATTATTAAACGTCTTAACTAGGTAGAGCCTCAAGTCCACAGGGACACCGACTGGTTGAACACAGCTAGAAGTACGGCAGATCCTCCGGAAACTCAGCAAGCGACTGATCATTCAATGCTCCATCTGTTACCCATCCGGGATTTTGTTGAATAGTTGCAAGTGTAAGTAAACCATCTTACTTAACAAGTATAACACGGGTTATGCAAGAACAAAAGGCTGGACACGGTTAAACTGCAGTAGCACTTTTAGTGGTTTCATTTTATTATCATCCAAATTACTACCAATGAGTAGAATCCAAATATAAACCCATTAATAAGGTATAAGTGATCATAGAATAAACCAATATCAACCACTAATATCATCTTCTAATAAAAAAGGATCCAGGCCGCTCATGTCCGTGAGCACGGCTATCATGATAGATCAACACTCTGCAGAGGTTTCGCCCTTTACCCGCCGGTCACATAAATCCAAAAGAACTTATGTTACGAGGACTTTCACAAAACACCATAACAAGCACAGTAGCCGTTTTGGTTCAACATAGGCAGCATAACCCGAGGCATCGAGATTGACGTACGCTCAGGGCGCAACGTGAGGGGGTCAATGGCGTCCAGAGCGAGAGCGCAATCATCGCAACATGTGAAGCTGCCGTACATCGGGCGCTTACATCACGGGACTTTGCCTAACGGGGCATGGCCAACGGATAAAACCGTCCTCGATGGATCAAACTATACTCTCACGAATGTTCCCCACATACGCCTTTCGGTAACCACTGGCAAGCTAGAGACGTACAAGCTAGTTATCCAAGACCAGAGCCATTATAGTTCCAACGGCGGCGAACAGGTTCCTGGGTTGTCGCTTTAAGAACCGGACCTTATGGAGAGACATTAGAACAAAGCACGAAGCACATGCTCTAATTCCCTAGACCAAACCTTATAGAGACACTAGAACAAAGCACACAGCACATGCTCTAGTTCCCCGAACCATGTTGCTAAAAAGCATCTTTTAATCATCATTGAAATGAACCATTAATTCAATATTGACATTAAAAATATATGTTGGTTGCAGCGCGTAGCCCCATAATGCATAAAACCCCGGGTAACAAGGAATAAGGTAAAGACTAGGAACATCCTTAGTGGTTAACAGTATTAGACACATGCATATGATTTATGTGATTAATCGGTGTATAGGTAACAAGGATGGTCCGTGTTATACTTGCCTTCCTCAATGAACTGCTGCTGTAACTGCTCTTCGAGAATGGGATCGTCGGCGAACTCGAACGGCTCGTCAACTACTCACATTGATCACCACACAAGCATCCACACACACATGCAAACAAGATATTTAATTAGAACAGTACACCAAGCATAAACAAAAGATGGAAAGAAGGCGTTAGAGTTACTGTACGCTTTACTACGAACATATGAGCGCAAAAATCACTCAAATCGGAGTTAAAACGGAGAAACTACGCTTAAAACGGGCTCTAGGGGCTTGCTGGTAAAGGTTTTAGGCTTCCAGGGGTGTTTTTGAAAGAAACCAGGGACCTAAAACGTAATTTCGTATAAAAACACGAGGGCTGCGGGGTAAAACTGCCATCTAGGATGGCGGGCACTATTTTTCAAAAGAGCAGGGGCTAAACCGAAAGAAAAAGGACCTGGTTATAAATACTTTTGAATGGAGGTGGACAGCGGGTTGATTTTCAGAAAACAGAGGGGCTCTTTTGCAAAATCACCACAGCTGACTCGGGGTGACCGGTTTGACTCGGATTAGATCTAACGCGAGCCGTTGGATTTAGATCTGACGGCTAGGGTTCAGCAGTGGCTCTGGGTCGCCGGCATCCGCGGCAAACGCGGCGGCGCTTCGCCGGAACTCGCCGGAGTTGGCTCGGGAAGGCGGTATGGTGCTCCAAAACTCGCCGCGGATAGCTTGGGAGAGAGAGGAGACAACGGGGAATCCAATTTGGGGGTTGTGGACGAGGATTGAGCGGTGATGGCGACTAGCAACGTGCGGCGGCGGCTCGGTCACTCCGGTGAGCTTGCGCGGACGGAATCGAGGGATTGAGCGGGCAATAACCAGCCGTGGAGCTTCCTCACCTCCACGCGAATCTCCTGGACAGGCTCTCGGCGACAATGGGGTGGCGAGGCGGCGGTTTAGCGACGGCGGCTTAAGCTCTAGGGTTTGAGCGACGGCGGCGCTACTCGATTGGCGGCTAGGGTTTGGGCTGCGGCTCGAGGGGGTTGGCGGCGGCTTATATAGGGGCTAGGCGGCCTCGGCGTGCGCGCCAAGCAAGGAAAGAGGCGGCGCGGCGTCGTGTCGGAGGCGGACTCGAGCTCGGCTTGGGTTCGGCCTGGCGCGCGGAGGAAGGGGATGACAAGTGGGTCCTCCGTGTCAGCGACAGAGAGGAGAGAAGGCGCGGGCTGGCGCTGGGCCGTTGCTGGGCTGTGCAGAGTAGCTGGGCCGCGGGAAAAGAAGGAAAAAAAAAAGAGAGCTGGGCTGCTGGGCTGAAAAGGAGAAGGAAAAAGAGAGATAAAAGAAAAGGTTTTCCTTTTATTCAAACACTCATTTGAATTCAAATTCAAATTTAAATTTGAATTCAACATTCAAAAATAAATGCACCAGCATGAATGCAACAATAATGTTTCTATACCCTATATTTGCTTTTAATTATTCAAAAATTTTATTTTCCTACATTATTTATGAGCACTTGAATATAAAAAGCCAATTAATTACTAAATTTTAAATTGGGCATTTTTAGGGTGTTACAGCCAGGGCTCCATCAGCCTCTGACAGCCCTCGTCAACCCCTCTTCATCGACTCAGACGACGCCAGGAACCTTTGCTTAGCAAGGCACAAAAGCTAGAACCTCGCGCGACCCTCAACAATCTGAACAAGTAGATGAGGGGCTCGAAGGGTCATGCAAAGCCAAGAGAAGAGGGCGAAGATTGCAGCTCTACAGGAGGACCTTCGGGCACTACTTGAGCCCGAGGACAGAGAACCTCGAAGTGCAGAACCTATCACTCCACCAGAGGGCAACCAGACCAACCCAAACGATGCCAACCTATGGCAAGCAATCCAAGAGTTACAGAACAGTATATCCACCCTCCGCCGCGACGCACGTGACGATCATCATCTCACCTAGAATTAGGATCGAAGGATAATTGGTGGTCCAAAAAGACCGCTATCGTCGGCTCTCGAAGCCGAACCCTAGCCAAGACAATTCAACTCTGCCAACCTGCCATAGTTTGATGGCGAGACTGACCCGAGGGATTTCCTGTTGAAATATGAAGTATTGATGGAATCTTGCAGAGGTTCAGACTCCACGAAGGCTAAAGCCCTGGTCATGGCACTGAAGGGGGCAGCTCAGATCTGGTACTCCAATATCCCGGCAGGATACATCGAGTCCTGGACTCAGCTCAGAGTAAAGTTGTGCACCACTTTCCGAAGTACTCAGCCCGAGGAGTTGACTTGCTGAATAGAGTTGTCAGGGTGGCAGCTAAAGCACCAACCGATTATGAGGGGAAATTTATCGACTACACCATCGTGGGCCTTCACATCGGCCCTTGCCAAGAATACCTAGACAGCCTTAGACCTTGCTCAATCACCGAACTCTTCGAAGTGCTTCAAGAATACTCAAAGTCCGACCACGGTCGACGAAGGAGAATCGACAATATGAACACACATAAGAAGTCCAGGCAAGATCAGCCTTTATAGTCAAGGCAATGGGGCAATGAGCCCACACATCATGCACCGAAGCCAGTCAACAATCTATCAAGTGACCCCCATCAACTATACCAGTAGGGCTAAGAACAGCCGCACCACACTGGTGACACCCACGGAGGGCACGGATAAAGAGGCCGTGGTGGTCGAGAAGAGGCCAAGGAGGACCGCGAAGGCAATATTATTTCTTTCATGGCCCGGACAAGGACCACAGCAGAATGCCCAGTATGGCAGAAAGAAAAAAGAGAACTCGAGGCCGAACAACAATGCACTCAGGCGCCCTGCCATCCTATTACTCATGTGGCAAGAAATTTCAAGCCTTCGCAACAGCAATATTACCCCATCGCCTCAAATTATCAGCCAGCCCCAATGTTAACGGGCCCTAGTTATCCAGCTCTTCCAGACCTTCCACCACCGCCCTCGTAGCAAAGGCAAGTGCCTCCGTACAACTCTGACAACTACCAGCTTGCCCCGAAGCTAAAGCAAGAAGCAGAGACGTCAAATCAGCCCGAGTAGAAGGAATTGCACCCACACGTAATTAATGCAATCTCATAAGGTTAGAATGAACCTGAGAACGCTTCCAAGCGCCAACGGAGACAGGAGTTTCGGAGCGTGAACCAAATTTGCGAAGGCAAGGTGTTCAAAACTGCATGGTCACATGTCCCGATCACCTTCACTGAAAGTGACATCAAACTAGTTCGACATCCCCACAATGACCCGATGGTCATAAGGGCAAATATTGGCAAAAATTCATTGCGCCTCCTAGGCAATGACATCGGGAGGATCTTGGTTGACAACGGAAGCTCCGCAGATATCATCACTTGGCACTGCTTCACCCAGTGAGGTTCAACGAGAAAGACCTTCACAAAGCTGAGCACCCCCTTTATGGTTTCAGGGGAAAAATAGTCTAAGCCCTGGGAAAGAAAGAGCTGAACGTAAAGTTTGGCGAAGACCAAACAAGACGGATGGAATGATCACCTTTGACATTGTTGATATTGAGTACCCCTACAATGTGATCTTCGGAAGGTCCACTCTGAACAAATTTGTGGCCGTCATCCACCAAGACTATCTCTGCATGAAAATCCCTTCGGCCGGAGGTGTGATCTCAGTCCATGGAGATTAGCGAGAAGCACAATGAGCGGAAAGCAATTTTTTGTATGGTAATGAGCAAGAAGAAAGAGGATCATGTCAATGACCTCAAAGAGACCTTCGCCAACTTGTGGAAGCATGGTCTCAAGCTCCATCCTGAAAAGTGCACCTTCGGCATAACTAAGGGCAAGTTGCTCGGATGTCTCGTCTCTCAATCAGGCATCAAGGCTAACCCAGAGAAGGTGGCAGCTCTCCAGAACATGTAGCCTCCCAGATCCAAAAAAGAGGTCTAGAAGCTTGCATGTAGAATTGCATCCCTCAATCGCTTCATCTCAAAGTCAGTAGAAAAAAGTCTACCATTCTTCGCAGCAGTACGAACTGGGAACTCTTCGTGGGGAGAAAAGTAACAAAAGGCCTTCGAGGAGCTAAAGCAATAGCTGCAGAAGCTAACAACATTAGCAAGCCCAACCCCGGGGCCAGCCTGCTGCTGTACATCGCAGCTTCGCAGTCCGCAATGATCGGAGTCCTCGTGGAAGAAAAGCAAACCAAAGGGAGCATCATGCAGGTCCCGGTATATTCTGTCTCCGAAGCTCTATCGTGGTCAAAGCTCCTATATTCAGAAGTAGGGAAGCTGATTTATGCAGTGGTCGTAGCAAAAATAAAGCTCAGACAATATTTCGATGCCCACAAGATTATTGTACCAACTTCACTGCCATTCAAAGATGTAATCCAAAACAGGGAGTCCTCTCCAAGAATCACGAAGTGGGCTGCCGAGTTAGCAGAGTATACCATTGACTTCATCCCAAGGAGCGCCAATCCTAGGTCCTCGTTGACTTTGTAACAGAATGGACACCAACCGAGGAACAAAATTCAACTTCGATTCCAACCGAAGTGTGGGAAATACAGTGCGATGGGGCATGCTGTGACAAAGGTGCAGGCGAGGCTGCAATCATCACAACCCCTTCGGGCATGAAGTTACGTTAAGCAGCCAGACTCGATCATCAAGGCCACACCAACAACACTGCTGAGTACGAAGCCCTGCTCTTGGGCCTTCGCAAGGCAAAAGCCCTCGAGGCTCGGCGAGTCGTTAGCAGCACCAATTCCGAGCTTATCGCCGGCCACAATGACAAAACTTACAAAGCCAAAAAAACCAGAGCTCATTGATACTTAGCGGCAACAAGATCAATGGAAAAGCATTTCTTCGGCTTCTCAATCAAGGCGTTCAACAGGCTTCGCAACAAAGAAGCAGATGAACTGGCCAAGGTAGCGGCAAACCAGAACCCTTTACCCTCGGATATTTTCTACGAAGTACTAAAGACAACCCCCGCAAAGTCTTTAGAGCAGCAAGTCTGCTATCTCAACGCAATCCATAGTGAAGATTGGAGAGCACCAATCTCAGCCTTTATCAAGGGACACTTCGAGATGGTTGACAGCAAGGAAGAGAAGCGCATGACAGCAATAGCGAGAAACAACTGTATCATCAAAGGCCAACTCTACTGCAACGGAGTCTGCGCCCCTCTACTCAAGTGCATCTCCATCACCAAAGGCCAGGAGCTGCTGCAGCAGATTCATAGCGGCATGTGCTCTTCACATATGGGGACAAGAAAACTAGTAGCGAAGGCATTCCAGCAAGGCTTCTACTGGCCTTCGGCAGTGGCAGATGCCCGCAACCTTGTACGCACATGTGTCAACTGCAGAAAGCACGCCCCATACAAGCACTTCCCGGCTAATGAAGTACAGTTGATACCACCTATCTGGCTCCTCGCATGGTAGGGAATGGACATCGTCGGCCCGATTCCGAAGACTAGAGGAAACAGCACCTTTGCACTGGTAGCTGTTGGAGTTCACCGGAAGCACTGGCCGCCGGTGATCGAGAAGAAGCACACGAAGACAAAGATGAACACGATGAATTTGGTGCTGCAAATGCGGGCATCTTTTTCTAGTTGTATTAGCAAACAATATATACACAACTAAAACACAAAGAGGCAGTGCACCAACTGCCTATGCGCGTGGCATGCTCCAGCGCCTCTACTGATCGTGCCATCCCACGATTGACGCCCAGCCGCGCACGACTCCGCCTAGAACGCGAAAAGAAGGGAGAGGCTCTGCATGAATGCACATGCGTTGGCCTGTACAAGAACATGCAGAGAAACTAGTCTAAAAATAGCCAAACTATGTACAGGGTAGATGATGAACCGACTGAGGATTAAGTCTAGCATTTCCCCCCTAAGCCTTGATCGATTCATTTGGAAGTGTGTTGACGCCGATCTTGACGCACAACTTCTGGAAGCAAACGCGCCCAAGCGTCTTGGTGAGAAGGTCACCGAGTTATTTCTCCATCGAAATGTGCTTGATGTTGATGCTTCCCCTGTCATGACCCTCACGAATGAAGTGATAACTGACTTCTATGTGTTTTGATCGGTCATGGAAGACAGGGCTCCTCGCAAGCGCAATGGCAGACATGTTGTCCATATTGAGCTCTGGCGCTGCAACCTCCTCACCGAGCATGTCACTGAGAAGACGAGCAAGCCAGATGCCTTGACATGCAGCAATGGCAGCTGCAATGTATTCCGCTTCACAGGAGAAAAGCGCCACAACCTTCTGCTTCGCGGACTGCCATGTGATGGGACTAGAGCCGAGGAAGAAGATGAATCCTCTGGTGGTCTTCCGAGTGTTGATGTCGCCCGCCATGTCAGAATCGTTGAATCCTATCAGCTTTGCTTTAGCGTACTTCATCCTCGGGTAGTGAAGGCCATGACTATGTGTGCCTGTGACATACCGAAGTACATGCTTCACAGCAGACAGATGGTCCTCATGTGGTTCCTCTATGAACCAGCTCAGGAACCCCACCGCAAAGGAAAGGTCATGCCGGGTGTGCACCAGGTACTGCAGGTCGCCGATGATCTTGCGATGCTCTGTGGCGTCAACGACGGGTGCGGTGCTCTTCATGCTCAACTTCAGACGATGTGCCATTGGCGTTAGTGCTGGATTGCAGTCAAGAAGACCAGCATGCTCCAGGAGCTTGGTGGCATAGACGGTTTGCCGGAGCGAGATCCCATTCATGTCCTGGTGAACCTCGATGCCAAGATTGTATGACAACAAGCCAAGATCACTCATACGGAATACCACTTTCATCTCCGCCTTGAAGTTGTTGATGTTGCTGATGCTGTGCCCGATGATGATCAGGTCGTCGACGTAGACGCCGACGATGAGACATGAACTGCCTCTGGTTCGGGTGTACATGCCATGCTCCGAGCAGCTCCTCTGGTAACCAAGTTCCAGCATGGTGGTGTCGAACTTGGCATTCCAGGCCCTGGGTGCCTGCTTGAGGCCGTACAATGCCTTTTTTAGCCGTAGTACCTTGTGCTCAGCACCTTTGACAACAAAGCCTGCAGGTTGAGATACATAGACTTCCTCCATGAGCTCACCATTGAGGAATGCGCTCTTGGCGTCCATGTGGTGAACCTCCTAGCCGTGATGTGTAGCAAGGGCCAACATGAGTCTCACAGACTCAATGCGAGCTACTGGGGAAAAGACTTCATTGTAGTCGATGCCGGCACACCGAACGTACCCCTTCACCACCAGACGTGCTTGGTGTCGCACCATGTTGCCGTGCTCATCGCGCTTGACCTTGTAGACCCATTTGAGACCAATGGCACGGTGTCCGGGAGGAAGTTAAACGAACTCCCATGTGGCATTGTCGGTGATGGCCATCATCTCCTCGATCATGGCTGCCCTCCAGTGTTCATCGAGTTCAGCGATTGCAAAGGAACGGCGGTTCCTCCGCTGATGTGCAGTGCAGCTCATGGTCGATGACGCGAGCTGCCAATCCTGGAGGAGAGGATGGCCCGATGATGTTATCGATGCAGTGGAACTTCAGTGGATCGGGTGACAGCTCCCTGGGTGCGTGTTCCACCGTGTGTTCCACGGAGAAAAGCTCCGAGCTTGGACCGGAGTTGATATCCTGATCCCTCCACTTCCAAGCGCTAGCTTCAACGAAGACGGCGTCGCACGAGATGACGACGCTGTGTGAGCTGGGGTCGAAGAACCGGTTCGCCTTGGAGCCATCCTCATAGACGACGAAGATCATCGGTGAGCTCCTATCGTCGAGCTTCTTGAGCCCTGGGGACGTGTTCTTGACGTGGCCGATGCAGCCGAAGGTTTTGAGGTAGTGAACGTCTGGACAGTTCTTGTTCCAGGCCTTGAATAGAGTCTTGCCATTGAGAGCGCGCATCGGTGATGTGTTCAGGATGTGAACTGCTATGGTGATGGCTTCTCCTAGACGTACCTTGGAAGATCTTTGGCCTTCAGCATGCAGCGCGCCATGGCCACGACACTCTAGTTCCGGCGTTCAACCCACCCGTTCTGCTGAGGAGAGTAGGGGGCGGTGAGCTGCCGGTGCACGCCACACTCAGCGCAGTACCTTCCGAACTCAACGGAGTAAATTCCCCCCCCCCCATCAGTGCAGAGGGCCTTTAGCTTGCGCCCTGTCTCCACCTCAACGCCAGCTTGGAAGTTCTTGATTGCTGAGGCCGCGTGGTCCTTGCTGGGAAGGAGCACCAGCCACATGTACCGGGTGAGGTCATCGACGAGGAGGAGGAAATACTTGTTCCCGCTCGGTGTCGTAGGCGTGACGGGGCTGCAGAGGTCACCGTGAACCAATCAAAGATGTTCTCAACGCGTCGACGAGCTTGCTCGGGGAAGGGGTTGTGGTGCTGCTTGCTGGCGAGGCAGGCATCGCAGATCTGGTCCACCTGTTCTAGGGACGGCAGACCCCGGACCATGTCATGGTGGATGAGGCGCCGTAGGGACTTGAAACTGATGTGCCCAAAACGAGCGTGCCAGCGCCACGCCGCCTCCTCGCCCTTGACCGACAAGCACATTGGGTGCCCAATCTGGAGCTCGAGGATGTACAGCCACATCGAGGAGAGATTGACGTGAGCTAGCAGCTTGCGCCCATACTCGTAGATCCTTAGGACGCCTTGTTTGATCTTGATGCAGCACCCAGCTTCGTCGATTTGACCGATGGAGACGATGTTGGCCTGGAGACGGGGAAGGAAGTACACCCCAGTCAATGTGCGGTGCTCACCGTTCCTGCAGTTGAAGGTGACGGTGCCACTTCCCTTGATCTCCGCCACGGACCCATCCCCGAAGCGGACGGTTCCACATATGTTGGAGTCGAGCTCAGAGAAGACGCTCTTCTCCCCGGTCATGTGGTTCATGGCTCCCGTGTGCTGAACCCATCAATGGGGCTCCATATTTGCACGAGGCCATGCTGGGCGAAGACGTGCTCCTCGTGGATGTCGACGCAGTGGTGCGGTTGCGGCGAGGTGGCGGCGGGCGGCGGTCAGATCCGCCGGAGTAGAGGAGGTGGTGATGTATGAGAGAACATGGGCCATTGGTAGAGTGGGCTCGGCTTCCTCACCTAGGGCCACATGGGCCCGTCCCTTCTTGGGCTTGTTGCGGCAGTCCCTGGCCCAGTGCCCCTCCTTGCCGCACTTGGGGCATGGGCCTGGTGGCGATCATGCTCGACCGCACGAGGACGGCTTGCCGCCACGGCCAGATTCGCGCCCATCGGCACACCCGCAGCATGTCTTCCCGTCCTTCTTGTTGGCGGCACTTGATCCGCTGTTGCCGTCAGCGTGGAGCTTGAGGTGGGCCATCCACTCATCCTGGGTGAGGAGCAGACGACCGTGATCGTCGACCCGATTTCCCCGCGTCGCTCCACTGGCCTTCTGCTTCTTCTTGAGCTCACATTCTTCCACTTGACGCAGCCGCCCCACTACCTCCTCAATGGAGATGTCGTCGATGTCGAGGAAGGTCTCGATGGCAATAGCAATTTGGGACAGATGGTTGGGGATGACTTGGAGCATCTTCTTCACGATCTCCGCGTCGGCGACGGGATGATCCAGCACGCGAATTTGATTCGCGAGCCCAACAATCCGGAGAGAGAATTCGTCGATTGTCTCCCCTTCCTTGAACTCGATCTCGCCGAACTCCTTCTTCAGTTGAGTGGCGTTGGAGTCACACACGCGTTGGACGCTGACATGGACCGAGCGGTGTGCTTGCGTGCGAGGCAGCCGAGCATCTCACCGGGGATGGTGCGTAGGATGGCGGAGAGCGCGAGACGATCTTCGTGGTACTCGATGACGTCGCCCACCTCCGGCTCAACGGCATGCCAGAGACCTTGCATCTGCATGTTCACCCGCATGACGAGAGGCCACTCTTGGTGGTTTGTGCGGGTGAGCATGGGGTAGACGACGCTGCCGCCGGTTTGGGGCACGACGCGCTCCATGACGGTTGTCCTGCTCCAGCGTCTGCGGCGAAGCGGTGGTGAGAGGGAGAGGCGGCATCGTGGTGATGGCGATGGAGATCGTTTGCCGATGACCGGTGCAGATGACTCACAAGAAGCCGTGGCCGCAGAAAACATTGACATGACTCTGATACCAACTGTCGGAGTTCACCGGAAGCACTGGCCACCGGTGATGGAGAAGAAGCACACAAAGACAAAGATGAACACGATGCATTTGGTGCTGCAAATGCGGGTTGCTTTTTCTACTTGTATTAGCAAACAATATATACACAATTAAAACACAAAGAGGTAGTGCACCAACTGCCTATGTGCGCAGCACGCTCCAGCGCCTCTACTGATCATGCCATCCCATGATTGATGCCCAGCCGTGCACGACTCCGCCTAGGATGCGAAAAGAAAGGAGAGGCTCCGCATGAACACGCATGCGTCGGCCTGTACAAGAACGTGCAGATAAACTAGTCTAAAAATAGCCAAACTATGTACAGGGTTGATGATGAACCCATTGAGGATTAAGTATAACAGTAGCCGTTGAGTATTTCACTAAATTGATCGAAGCAAAGCCTGTCCAAGTCATAAATTTGGCCTCCATTCACAAGTTCTTCTGGCAGAACATCATCTGCCGCTTCAGAGTACCAACAAAGCTCACAATGGACAACGGGAAACAGTTCGACAGCTATCCATTTCGAAGCTTCTGTGAGCAGTTGGGCACGAAGCTGTGTTTCACCTCAGTATACCATCCTCAATCCAACGGAGCTATGGTGAAGGCCAACAGAATCATTTTTCACTGGCATTAAGAAAAACATCACTGATTTGCCAAGCAGCACGTGGGCAGATGAGCTACCGAGGGTAATATGACCTCACAACACCTCAGAGTCCTGAGCAACGAAGTTCTCCCCTTTCAGACTCCTATACGGCGAAGAAGCAATGACAGCAGAGGAAATCAAGCTAGGGTCGTTCAGAACTGAGGATAATCCTGAGTGACAGGACTTTGAGCCAACCTTTGACGCAGCTAAAAAACTGAGAACACAAGCCATCGTTAATTGCAAAGCCTATCAAAACGCGATTCGAAGGTGGAAAAACAAGAAGACTCATCCTAGGGCCATCCGGATAGGAGACTTGGTACTTCACAGGATACCAAACAGTCCCAGACGCAACAAGCTACAGTCAAAGTGGGAAGGCCCTTTCCTCGTCGCACGATCAGAGAGACCTTCGGCCTACAGATTGCAAACCTTAGAGGGCAAAGATGATCTATATTCTTGGAATGAAGACTCACTTCAAAAATACTTCGTCTAAAACAGTAGCTTTAGAATTTTTGCTTTTCTAGCTGTAATTTCTTCCTTACAAATTGCCCAAGAGGCCCATGTAAGGATTCGTACTATTTTCCTCATAGGGGAATCCTTCGCAGGGTCATGCTAGGCCTCAGGGGTGTGAGGTTTTTAATGAGGCGAAATCCAAATGTAACCCTTGTGAAATATAAACAAGCTTCCCCATAATATAATTCTCAGAAAACAACCCGAAGCTACAAGAACCCTTCGACAACGAAGGGATGTATATTTCGGGGATGAACTGGCATGCCAGTTAGGCAAGTAAAGTCTTGCCTCGAGTAGGGAAGGCACTCGATCCTTCGCCTTAACTCGCAAAACGATGTTGTCGATTACCATGACGCGATACAGCCTTCGGGACACAGTCATGAAGCAGCAATGGTTATAAGGGACCGTGTATGCAGGTACTCCTATTTCTGAATGAAAGAAACTAACAACCGAGAGTACCCGTGTGTACTCGAAGGCCAAAGAAAATGAAGTTCAAACATATGGACCCGAAGGCTCCAATGCAAAGTCACAATACAAATATCATGTACTTATATTTCCTGATCATAACATTACAATTTAAAGGTACAATCCGCAGTGCGCCGTGGCAAACCGCTTACAAGATTAAGATGTAGTTACAACAAGTACACCTTCGCGATTCAATCACGAAGGACATCAACCTAGACTAAACGGAGCATCTTCACCTTCGAATTTCTGCTTCAGTAGATCCTTCTCCTTCTCTATTGTCTCAAGCTGGGACCGGAGCCACCACTCTACCTCTAGGTCAATTGTGGATTCCTCGAGCTTCTTCTTAACATTAGCATAGTCAGACATCGCAATGGAGATAGCTTGCTCAAGCATGTCCCGACATTCACGCTCACGTTTTAGCTACTCAGCCATGTTCTTGTTCTTGGCGTCAAGCTTTAGAACCTCCCCACAGTCAGAGCTCTTAATATAGGGGCGAAGGTTCTCAACATCGTGGTGAAAGGACCGCGAAGCACATCGGGCTGCGACGAAGGTCTTCAAGGCCAAGTCTTCCACATTCTTCAAGATGGACCGGGTGCCCGTCTGGCATAATTCCTCCTCCATGAAGGGACAGCAAAACGAGTGGCTAGCCTCCTCAAGAAATTCGCGCTCATGACCGCCACTTTGAAACTGCAGCACGCCCTTCACCTTCCCTCCAATGACCTTTGTGTCGTTGGAACAACCCAGGCAAGCAAGAACTTCGGCAGGATCACCAGTGGCCATGAAGAACCCACTGCTAGGCTCTTCCTTCTCCCCTTCCCCTGTAGCCTTTTCAGCGCTGGACTCCCCAGAACCCTTCGAGCTGGTTTCACCAGACGAATCAGGGGAGGCTTGGTCAATACCACTTCGAGAGGCCTCGAGCGCCAACTCCGTCATCTCCATGACAATATCATCTTTGTGCTTATCCTCGCTCAATCTTGGCCTCACTATCTTCGGCGTTGCTATATGGAACATCGAAGGGTCAGAAGCCTTAACAGGACCAACCTGCTCCTTAGCCGCAACAACAACCAAAAGATCCTTGTCCACAGCCGTGGGCGGTGCACACGCTTGTAAGGGAACAACGACGAGGGGTGCTTCGGCGACCGAAGGCCCTTCGTTTTCATCAATGTTTCCGAACCACTCAGTTTTCTACCTCTTAGGGCCCTTGCGACGCCCACCATAACCTCCATGGCCTCGCCCAATGTCTTTGCCAGATCGCCCTTCGCCGGTCTCAGCCTCCTGCAGAGTGGCCCGAGGCGAAGCAACCTTCTTGAAAAATTCGAACACACGGTTGCGCCGCAGAGAGCCTAGCAACTTTGGGCTTTCCTTCTTCTCCTTGGGAGTTTCTCTCCCCAATATGCGGTTTGCCCGATCCTTGGCCTCGTCGCCTTCGAGCAACACTTCGGTGACCCTTAAGCATTGTCTGAAATCGGGGATGAGAATACCGTTCAGTGACTCTGTGGCCCAAGATGTCACCTCCCAAGAGGACCAAACAGGAAATACCCCGCAAATGCAGTATTCCTCCACAAGGTCTCGAACGGAAAGATTCTTTGAAATTTTGCGAAGCATATCCGCGAACTGCACCCCATAAGAGCATCTCTTAGTATAGACCTCGAAACGCTCAGCAAGTTTCCCCATATCCTCATTAGCCAGCTTCGAACCTTCGGGCTCAATGGTATAATAGAACCACGAAGTCCACCGATCGTCAGACCACCTGTTCTTATAAGCGGTAACATGCGCAAGAAGATCGGCATGGTAGATGAAGCTCAAACACCCAAAGTGTCCCTTTCTCCGGACTTCGCTTCCATCTTTGCGAGCTAGTGCGACCGATCGAGGTTGCTTGTGAACACGATGAGTGAATGCAAATCCCTTCGCACTAGCCGGAATCCCCTTCGTCTTACAAATCCATAGATACTGGCTCAACGGCACGAAGGCATTTGGTGTAAGCTGGTGTAACCTGATCTTAAAGTGATCCAGAATATCCACAATAACAGGATCAAGTGGAAACCGAAGTCCAACATCAAACATATCGCAAAAGACCATAACTTCCCTAGCCTGAGGGACCGGTAAAAAACGCTTTGATTCGGGGAGGCGACAGTTCGAGGGATCAGCAACCTCGCTCAAGCGCTCCAAAGTCTTTAGTGTAGCGTCAGACTCCTCAAAGATCAGAGTGTGCCCCACAAGGGGTGGAGCCGTAGATCGGCCTTCGCCCGAAGCCTTGCGCTTTGGAGCCATCCGAAGCTCTTGTCAACTAGAATAAGATCTGAAAGGTAATTCTGCCACTCAGTATTAAACTCAAGTCGAAGGTAACCGAAGGGGTGAAAGTTTACATACCTCAAACAAAGCACTGGCGCTCCCGCTTGTTACCCAAGAAAAAGCACCCACATCTTGCTCCTGGTGAAAATGAAAGTGAAAGGGACCTCTCACTGGGGGTCCCCCAAGGGCCTTATATAGGTCACCCCGTTTTTTACCGTTACAAACACCAAATGACCATTCTACGCCCACTATTTCAAAATTTTTACCCTAGGCGAACAGGGGGAGGCGTTCTAAAGGCCCGAAGCCGCACATTACAGAGGGTTGTTGGTTCAGCCCAAAAGGAATTGGCCCTACCCGCCAAGGGCCGCTGTTGGGGATGCGACCTTCGCGCCCCAAGCCGAGGGGGTCTTTATGCATGACTAACCATTTTTCAGTGTTCGAAGTCTGAGGCCTTCACGTGACCTTCGGAGTGCCGAAGGACATGAGAAGTGGTGGTGCCTTCGCATACCTTTCGACTTCCAGTCAAAGGAAGATTCAGAGAACTAAGGCAATCGCGACCCGAAGGGGCCAGAGCTCGAAGGGAAGGCACTGGGGGACAACCATAGTTGAAAGGGGCAAGGCCCCCAAGCCTAGTCAAAAGGGGGTTGTTGGGTCAACGCACCCCTTCATGTGTGTTTGTATTGAAATACCCATGTAAAGCAAGGAATATTCCTGTCTTTGTAGGGGAAAGACTGTAATCACATCAAGGTCGTTGTGCCTTGACTATAAATAAAGAGAACAACACAGTGCTGGGGATGGTTGGTTCCCCTTGGACAATTTTTAATTACTCTAGCGCAATTTACTTTACCCTTCGTTTCCTACATTTCCGTCTGTCGGTGGTATACTCTATTCTGGCTCTGCCTTCCACCCAACAGACACTGGCTTGTGGGCGTTTTCAATCCATTGAAAGTTTGATACTCTCTCTTTTTTAATGTACATAGGATGCATAGCATGTTGTGAAGAATTTATGGTTTTTGCTAAACACCGGCTTTGGCAATCTGTATTTTCTCATACTCATGAACCAGACGTTTGTATATAGTGGGTACACGGAATCCATGTCCAAACTATTTGTTTCTTTTAGTTCTTAATATTTTATTCATTTCTTGTTGATTCACTGTTGCTTGTAGAACAAAGATTTTATTACCAATTTAGAGGTTTTTTTCGTGCTGAGATGGTTTTCTGTGTATACTTGAAACATCAAAGATTTTCCTTTAAGAGCTGTGCAACGTTATTCTTTGCCAATAGAACAAATATTTTCTTACTTGTTAGTAATATAGAAGGGTGTTTGTGCTGACTTAGTTTTCTATGTATTCTTGTATAACAAAGATTTTTCTTGGACCCCAGTAACTTCTTTATTCTTGTATAGCAGGTAATAACTTTTTTATTTTATACTTTCTTCAGAGCTTGATAAGAATCTTCCCACTCTGATGAGAGCTCCCAAGGACCGCGGCACCACCAAGGCTGTGCAGGACTGCAGATCCAAGAAGAAAGTACTAGCTTCTGCACGCTCCATTGTCAACGTTACCCCAATCTCAGATGGTACATTTGGCATATAGAATTCAAGATTGACTCCTTAATTTACTCTTTTAGCTAACTGTGGCATTTATCTGGTTTTGCAAGCAGATGGGCCAACAAGAATGCAGTTTTCGGGATTCATACTTGATCGATATGAACATGGAGGGATTCAGTTTTCTGTGATAGTGACATGTTCAAGATTTTTATGCAAGGATGGCAGAAAACCTAATCCCCTGCCTAAGGCACAAGTGAAACTTTTGTTGTTACATTCCAGGTGCAAACAAGTTCTAATGTAGGTCTTGATCCTGGCTATCATAAGTGTAACTTTCTGTGGATTTTTGGAGGCTACTGACTAATATAATCCCGTCTATCCCTGTATGTGATGTTGATTAAGTTACTGTGCCTTTGTGGTGGTTTCAAATGAAATTGGTTTCATTTTAACTATTGCTTGAAGCCACCTTCTATGTTTCGATTATTTTAGTCGTGTTTCCGTACTCGTCTGCTATGCTACGGAATATGTCTTCAAGTTGGTTATGGCAACCTCTTTCTATGTCCATTCAAGTTCTCTTTCTTTGTCCATTTAAGTGCTACTTGAACAGTGCATGTTGTCAATCTACCACAGTGCAATATAATCACCAGTTGTTTTTTTTTCTGTATTCATTATTGTTTTACTTTATGGCCTATCAACATTACAGCCCTCTTCCTCTAATATTGAAAGTTGAGTAGAACTTCTAATCACAAGTCATCTTTTCAGCTTTCTGTTGGCTTGCCGGACAGAAAGACAACCATAGAAGCAAAACTGTTCCACTTCAGTGATCACTGACATCGCCTTTCTACTTCTTCCGATGGAGACTTCCTTGGATATCCCACGTTTTGGATGCTGCCTGGACTACAATTTTTGTGTTGGGTAGGGACAAGAATGCCTCCTTGAGAGTCAGGCGTGGTGTGATCTATTAGATTCAGTCCCACATTGGTAATTGATGGTGGGGGAGCACAACATATAAGGTGAGGCAGTCCTCATACTATCACGCTAGTCTTTTGGGTTGAGTTAGGCCCGAGGCCTTGGTTGTTGTTGGGCTCCGTGGATCGGCCTGTGGGGTGCCGGCTCGTGTGTACAACGGGCCGGGCCAGATTCCACTACGCCACTCTAACAAGTGGTATCAGAGCCGAAGGTTGGAAAATCGGTAACATCTCCGCGTCACATGTTTACGGGGGAGCCCGTTGATATCTCCGTTGGGTCATTTGACCATTGATCACACAAGTTGACTGGAGAGTTTATACTCTGGGCCTATGATAACGTCGTCTGTGAGATCACACAATAGTTGTGATGGAAGAGTTGGGCCCGATGTGTGACGGGGGAGATTGTTAGATTTAGTCCCACATCGGTAATTGATGGTAGGGGAGCACAACATATAAGGTGGGGCATTCCTCCTCCTATCAGGCTAGTCTTTTGGGTTGAGTTAGGCCCGAGGCCTTGGTTGTTGTTGGGCTCCGTGGACCTAGGCCTGTGGGGCGCCGGCTCGTGTGTACAGCGGGCCGGGCCGGATTCCGCTGCGCCACTCTAACAAGTGGTATCAGAGCCGAAGGTTGAAAAATCGGTAACTCCGGGTCACATGTTTATGGGGAGCCCGTTGATATCTCCGTTGGGTCATCTGACCATTGGTCACACAAGTTGACTGGAGAGTTTATACTCTGGGCCTGTGATAACGTCTTCTGTAAGATCACACGGATGTGATGGAAGAGTTGGGCCCGACGTGTGATGGGGGAGATTGTTAGATTTAGTCCCACATCGGTAATTGATGGTGGGGGAGCACAACATATAAGGTGGGGCAGTCCTCATACTATCAGGCTAGTCTTTTGGGTTGAGTTAGGCCCGATGCCTTGGTTGTTGTTGGGATCCGTGGATCGGCCTGTGGGGCGCCGGCTCGTGTGTACAGCGGGCCGCGTCAGATTCCGCTGTGCTACTCTAACATGATCTCATGGACAGAGAAATCCAACTACAAAGGCCGCAGCCATTACATGTTTCGTGATGCTGAAGTGCCACAGGTAATATTATCGTGTTGTGTTTTACAGTTGCATACTTGAGGTTTTGACAGTGTAATGTTTCTCTCACTAATAAAAAACGCTTTAGGAGACACTTCAGAAAATGGTTCAGAGGCGGACAGAAAAAATGTCCGCCTCCGTTAATGTCGGGATTAGCATAGGCGGTTATTTTTCATTTTTGGAGGTGAATGGTTTTGTCCGCCTCCGGAGGCGGACAAAACCAACCGCCTCCGAAAATGAAAATTGACCGCCTCCTAAAACCAGCACAGCCCGCCTCAGCCCAAAAGGCCCAAATGGCCCGTTAGATGGGTTCAATATATATAGAACATCTAGGGTTTTCATCCTCTCATCCTCCCGTTCCCAGTCGCCTCTCACCCTCCGCCTCCGCCTCCGCATCTCACCCTCCGCCTGCGCCTCCGCATCTCACCCTCCCTCTCCCTCTCTCATCCTCCGTCCGCTCGCCTCCTCCACCGACGCGGAGAAAGGAGCGGGGGCGGCGGCTCCTCCTCCGCCCGCTCGTCTCCCAGCCGCCTGCTCGCCTCCTCCACCGGCAGCTCGTCGCCCAGAAGCGGAGCTGGGGTTGGACCTGGCGGAGCAGAGGACGACGCGGAAGGCGAGGACGGCGGCGAGGACGGCGAGGAGTTCAAGGAAGATCCGACGATGGCGGCAGATCCGGCGACCATGAGCGGCCCAGGCGACGGTGCATGCGGTGACGAGCAGGTGGCGGCCTGGCGCGACGACGAGCGGACCACAAGCGGCGGTGCGTGTGTCGACGTGCAGGTGCGGCCTATGCGACGACGAGCATGCGGCGAGCAGCCCGGATCCGGTGTGGAGCGTCCGGATCCGGCGAGGAACGGCCAGATCCGGCGAGGAGCGGCGGCGGCGGCCGATGGGCTCGGTGGGCCTGTGATGGGCTCGGCGGGCTTTTTCCTTTTTTTATTTTTTTGCTTGATTTTTGGAGGCGGGCGTAGAACCACCTCTGTTAATGCTTCATTAACAGAAGCGCTAGTTCGGAGGCGGACGCAAAATCCGCTTCCGAAAATGTAAAATGCCCGCCTCCGAAAATCATTTTTGTACTAGTGTGTGTAGGGTGGCACTAGTGGACCTGTGATTTACCATGATGGGAATTTCAGAGGGATGGCATTTCGAATCAATCTATGCCTGCTATACTTTCAATGTCTACTACAGTGACATGCTTTGAGATGTTTACACGTTTCGGGTAAGTTCAGTTTTCCAATGATCCAGTGAGTGGGTTTAGGCTTACCAGTGTATAGGTGGTTAGAGCTCATTGATGTGTATCGAGTGAAATAGATGTTATTACGTGATTTTCGGCCTAGGTGATCACGTCACTTCTGGTCATTTTTTTTATTAAAACTCTTTGCCATCTTTGGCTATTTGCTGCCATCCTTTGTTTTCTTGCCTGACAAGATGGCCATCACATGGTCAACAGTACGGCATTACTTGTAAATGGTTTAAGGTGGTCAGTTGAGAACCTTGTGCTTTATTGTGGTCATATTGCAGCATGCATATTTGACAATATAGTCTTTGCAGGGTGCTGTCTTGACATCAGTGATTTTTATATGTTCAGTTGACCAAATTGAACTAATTTCAGACGTATCGCTCGGCCTATACATGGTTTGAGTTTGAGGACAGTAGCTTCAGTTGATGTGGAACTCCTGGAGTGTATCTCTGACTACAACTTGAAAAGTGGTTACATTGTTGATATGGTGCGTAGCTAGAGGCCCTTTGTTTGAGGATGTAAGTAGACATTTGTGGCTCTAGATTTGCCTGATGGCGTTTATAAATCATACGATGTTACTGTTACTGACTAGTAATAAAGTAGGAGTGCCTAAAAAAACTTGAGTCTCTTCGCAGTCGCCCGCCTCGGCAGGTCAGCCCTGGTGCATCGCTCAAAGCCGCCCCCGTGCCTCCTGATTCCTGAGTCATGATCGTGATCGGCGAGGATGATGCACGACTGTCTCGGCTAGCTGCTAGAAGACGGCTAGGCTACGACCGCGATCCTTGACAATCCGACGTCTTAGGTAATCTATTCTCTCCTCTGTTTCATGTATCCTTAATCATCATTTAATTGTTTGTGTCTAATTGTTGATATATAATTATATTCTCTACATATTTAGTGTTCCACGGTCAAAGTCATGTCTTCCGCAAATAGAAAAATATGATTATGATTATCTAAAACGTAAAAAAAAAAAGAAGAAAAACAGATAATAGAGTTTAAATAAATTTCAGAAAGAAGCTAAAGATAGATTTTTATTGTAAAAGAATCAAAGATGGATCATCGAATATTTATTTGAAGAAACACCACAACAATATGAAGTAGTTTAAGTAGTGTGAAATCTTTATTTTATTTCAAGTCATGATATAGATGGATAATGGATAACTAAGTATGGCATGACAATCATACGGTCAGGATGATATGACTGCTTTGTCGGCTTTGTCGGCTTGGTGCATTTATTGATGAAATTGATATTGCATATAGCAACATTTTCACTTCTATACAAAATCCAAGTCTCCCCGCACACCTGGTCAAAATCTATAGGCTGTTAGATATACTACAGCACGGACATATTTATGTTACTACTCTTTAGCACTGGGTCCTTTCTGGTTATGTGTTCTCCAGTTTGGGGCTTTGCAATACAAGTGAGCAGCATAAATTCATAATTGTCAAACAACATGCTAGATGCCACATTGCCACACACGAAAAACACCACCACATTCAGATCTACTCGTGCGGCCATGTTTACTTCATGTTTCACCTGAAGGAAACAGCTTGTTTCTGTTGTCTGATCATCAAGTTTAGTTGACTTGAGGGTTGTAAATGACTTGAATCGTGATGAACACCACAATCATGTATGGGACATGAATCCGGGTGGGGTGGGGTGGCTATGTATGCACAGACATATATAACACTAGCCATCTTCTTCTCATCTCGCTATAGGCCAGCTTCGAGTTGTCAACCAACTTAGAGCAAGTATTATAGAGCTAGCAAGCCGGGCTGGGAGCACAACCACGTCAGAAAAATCACCGCTGGCGGAGAGCGAAAAGGAGAGAGAATATAGAGAAAAATCGGCGCTGGCAGTGAAGGTGAAGCTTCCACAACTGGTCATTCAAAAATAAAAGAAAAAGAAACAAGAAGAACTCTCGATAACTCTTTCTGGGTCAATGGTATCAGCATGTGAAACCTTGAAATATTTTAATTTTTCTGTATTGATGCACCAATTTGACTTTCTCCTCCAACATCTGAATTCAAGTTGTGTGCGCCCCCTTTGAGTATCCTCATCTTTTGACTTCGAATTTTTTTCGCCGATGTGATGACTGTTATGGACATGGGGCTCTGGTTCTGTCACTGTTTGCACTTTCAATTTTCCAGCTGCATACGCATCATCTGGTCTGGTTCCCTTTTTTCTTCCTATCATGCTGATAGCTCCATGTCCTTGTGCAACTTGTTACCCTGCCCCTGCTCGTAGTTATATAGCCAAAACACTTTGGCAAGCAAGAACGATGACAAAACACTAAGCAATCTGTTCCTCCCTTCTCCATCCACTCCAGTACCCTTGCAGCCCTATCTTGTGAGGGAGCTCCAAAAATGGAGGCTCTGTTTTCTGCTGCTGTCGGTGAACTTATTAGCAGATGCCTATCTTTTCTCATCAACAAATATCCCAACACGCCAGAGTTGTCTAAGGCGGAGAGCCTGCGTAAACTAGAACAAGCACTGCTCCGGATCGCAATCACTATTTAGGAGGCCGAGGGGAGGCTCATCACGAACATGGCGATGCTTCAACAACTTAAAATGCTGCGAGATGAGATGCACAGAGGCTACTACGTGCTTGACAGATTAAGGTACCTTGATCATGAAGAAGCAGGGAAAGTGAATGACCTTCGAAGCCGTTCTGTAGCGCGGTCAACTACATCAAATCCAGGCAAGCGTTTTCCTCCCTATGCTAGCAGTAGACAGGGCAAACGTGAGTTGAAAGTGACGCTTGATAGCGTTCAGAACATGGTTACGGATATATTTGACTTTGTAGCTTTTCTGAAGAACTTCCGGCCAATGTTTCGTCAACCATATAGCATGTATCTGATACTCGAAAAATGCATGTTTGGTCGCCAGGCAGAAATGGAACAAACCATCCGTTTCTTGCTGCAGAGGGAACCTCCTGGTGAATACAATTTTGGTGTCTTGCCAGTCATTGGGCAAGGAAAAGTTGGAAAGAGTACACTTGTGGAACATGTTTGCTATGACGCAAGGGTGCGCAACCACTTTTCACAGATTGTCCTTTTTAGTGCAACTAAGTCCATAGAAGAAAAACTAGGCACCCTGAAGGAGGTGGGAGGCATAATCAAGCGTAAAAGTGACAATCATAATGATGGAGAAGTGCTAATAATTGTAGAACTAGATGGGGATGTTGAAGAGGGAGCATGGAGAAGGCTGTTCTCCACCTCTTGAAGCTGCCTTCCGAGTGGCAGTAAAATTATAGTCACAGGCAGATCAGAGAAAATAGTGAACATAGGAACGACACAAGCTCTAAGGTTAAGCTTTTTGCCTCGAGAAGCATGTTGGTACTTCTTCAAGGTGCTTCTATTCGGAAGCACATATGCTGAAGACCAACCTAAGCTGGCATCGATTGCAATGGAGATATTTGAGGAGTATTATCACCATGATTGCTTATTTGCGGACTTTACTGGTTCTTTCGCAAATTCGAAAAATATTGCTGCCCTTCTAAGAGCTAATGTTAGCACACAGTACTGGCGCAGGATTCTTGTATGTGTAAGAAGACATTGGCAGAAAAACCTACATATATGTAGTACCGATGATGTAAACAATGTTAGGGTGGAAGACGGTCACTATTATATTAGTAGAATATCAAATCTTTCTCAGTATGTGCTGGTCGATAGACACCACAGAGTAGGGTTTCCTCATGAGGAGACTCCCAAAATAAATATAGATCAAGTCATGTATGGAAGCAATACCGCAAAGGGGAAATTTGAGGCTGTATGGTGGAGGTCACACCTGCCGCCATACTACAGCTACATAACCAGCTGCGAGATTTGTGATTCTACGTGTATGGATGAGAGGCAAAAGTACTCTAAGAAGAGGAAGAGTCTATCATAATTTGATCCTTTTATGGTCCAGATAGTTTTATGTAAATATTATCACCATATGTGATGCTGTTTGTTACATTTATAATCTGTATTCTGTAGTACTGTATGAGACCAACCTCATTTAAAATGAAACTAAATTACTGATCGCAGGAACATCTTTATTTGTTTCTAAGATCCCCACCACCACCACAGGAAGCAGGTCATCTCCCCAGCAGGGGCGATCAGACCCCTTTGGGGTTTGGCAAGATATTGCATTCCCGCTCAACAGGGATGAGTGTAAACAGGACGAATCGTGCACTCTACTCCTGAAAAGGGCCACCACAATCCACCGCTTAATCGCTGATCCCCGGGTCGCTGGGACACATGGAGTTCTTAAGTATGAGGTTGTACTCTCTGGTTCAAAATATCAGTTGTTTTACGGTTTGCAGTGATAAAACTTCTATAGAAAAAATGTAAACAATTTGGTGCACTCGTTAAACTTATATATAAAAATTATGCCACTAGACCTATTATGAAAAAACATGCCTAGTTATAGAGAGCTATTTCATGGTTAACAAGCCTTGCAAGTTTACTTGGCTTGATACGAATAATACTAAATGCATGGGTAGAACTAAAATCTGAGTGATTAATGTGACTTTGATACTCTGGCTTCACTTGATCAAATAGACATCCTCTGCTCGAAGATTGAAACTTAGCAGATACTCATATGCCAGCGTCCTGCAGATTATCGAGACCTGGATGTCATAGGAGGCTATGTGTTTGTCTGAAACTCTAGTGTTACTATAGCAAGTGCAAGTGCGTCCAGCGTCCAAGCAGGGGAAACAAAGGTAGCAGTGCAACACTGACATCAAAGAAAATTAATTGCAATGTACTATCCCTCCGTTCCAAATTGTAGATTGTTTTTGGCATATCTTATGCATAGTTTTAATATATACTTAGATAGACACTATGTCTATATACGTACTGAAAGCTATACATCTAGATATGCCAAAATGACCTACAATTAGAAACAAAGGAGGTTGTACTCTTCTCAAAGATTGCAAAGGTTTCCAACTATTTGCATGTTACAAGGACTTTCTACCACTGCATACTCAGCGCTGTGTAGTATAGAGCGACTCGAGTAAAATTCAGTGTTGAGCAATTGGGCTGCTCCCCTACCAAATTCTCTCCCAACCAAAGTCAATGGAGTTAGTAGAACTCCTCAAGTGTTCACTGCCAGCCATATGGCAGCAGCACACTCAAGTGTAAGGGCAAGAATGCCTAGTGTAGTCTTGTGTATATCATACTAGTAGTACTAGCACTAGATATGTAGTTGGTAGTAGTGCCTCGGGCATCTACCCTTAATCTGGATCTTTTTTTCACCGGGGAGGTCTAGATCAACCTGCCCTCTACCTACCCATCACTGAAGAAGAAGTTTGGCGGACTATAAAAAATCTGCCGGCTGGTAAGGCCCCAGGCCTGATGTTTACACGGGTCAGTTCTACAAGTCCTGTTGGCATTTGATAAAGGCTGATATGATGGCAGAAATAATCACCTTGCGGCAAGGAAATGCTAGTAAGCTTTGGCTACTCAACTGAGCTTATCTCACTTTGATCCGGAAGAAGGATGAAGCCCTCCAACCTTAGATTATAGACCAATCAGCCTGGTTCAAAGTTTTGAAAAACTGGTTACCAAAGTGTTGATCAAACGGCTAGCACCTCTGTTAACGGATCTAGTGGCAACTAATCAGAGCGCTTTTGTGCGTGGGAGATTTGAAAGAGCGTCTAGACCCCTAATTCGGTTTTGGTGATTAATGACATAATCATTGCGACTAACAACTATCACTACTAGAATTCCCCCCTTTAGGTACGGTATATTTAGAGTTAGACACGCTTTATTTCATGTCTATAGTCATGTAGGCACGCTTTTGTAAAGCGTGGTAGGAGCGTCTCCATACGTACCGTGTCAGGCTCTGTAGAGATGAATTCATTAAGCGTAGAAATGTAAGAAAGGACGTTGCATTGACACTTAAAATGCGTGTGCACACATAGTGATACACTTTAATAGAGACATATGTAAATCGTGTCTAGTGATGTTGTTACACAGTATAATAACGTTTAACTACATGTTAAGAAATGTAGAGACGATCGTGTAGATACATTTATATTATATTTCTACTAATATAGACACATTTTGAAGTGACGCCAAGTTACGCATCAAGTAGTGTAGATACATTTTGTATATTGTACGTGGCAGGTGACGTGATGGTGACATGGCATGTGATGTGGCAGTGTGACACGTTTTGTAGTGACGGCAAGTTATGCACCAAGTAGTGTAGATAGATATGTTTTGTAGATTGTACGTGGCAGGTGACGTGACGGTGACATGGCATGCGACGTGGCACGTTTTATAGTAACATATAGATACGTGTCAAAAATGTAGAAACGATATTATAAACATACTTTTATTATGTATCTATAGATATAGGCACGCTATATATTAATGCCATATAATTTATTAATAAATATTGGGAAAGTTTTATACATACACTTTAATTCGTGTGTATACATATATTATTATTCTATTAGTTACATTTATTCATAAAAAATATTTGATCTATAATCAATAATTCAGTCATCCAGCGAGTTACATTTAAAATTTTTTCATTGCATTCACAAAAGTTGAAATAAGTATTTGGAGAAAAAACAAATTCATTATTGAAAGTACACTCATCAAGAGAAATGAGTTCTTAAAGAAACATAGACAAAGTGGCAATATCTCACAATACTATCTAAACAAAGTATCATAGATAAAGTAGCAATATCTTACAAAACTACCTAAAATTTCACTAATAACTAAAACCCTATGTTTTGTTGTCCTTGTTTCATATCGTCCCAATCTTGGTTTGAACCTCATGATCTTTGGATTCCCTAGATACCTGAAAAGTTATATCTTAATTAATCAATGACTGAACTAACTCAAGTAAATAGCATAGTACGTACAGTATATGGAAATATCCCATTACATGGTTGTTTATTTGACTTGAGAAAAGAGTAAAAGACTATGGAGGACTCCTATATGAGAGAAAATATAAACAAATAATAAGCTACATATAGACCAAATGATCATAGTTTATTTCTGTCGTCCTTATGTAAATTTATCACAAACAGCTACAACCAACCATTCAAGTTTTAGAGACAGTTTCATTGCACAATCGGGTTGTCATGGATCTAGCAAACTGCATTTTGTTTGATGGACAAAGGTGAAGGAATAAATCAAAATATATTTCCTGAAGGAAATGCTAAGCTGTATATCAAAGGTGAAGGTCTCCGTCGTCCCCTTCGTCCAGTTCCAGTCCTCCTCTCCTACTGCAACATTGCGCTATTTGTCTCTAAACGCGGCTAGGGTTTGGGAGGAATATGGAGGATCGAGTCCATCTTCACTCAATCCACAGCATGCACGTCTGTTCCTAATATCTTCTCCTTCCCTGTCATCTTGGCTTCTCTCCACTCTCGTCCAATGCCCATGTCATCCATAGCACAGGTTGATCAGCCATCCAACTCGGGTTTCGATCTTTTGACCTTAATCTGAATGTTAAACACCCAGGAGTAAGCGAGCCAGGAGGACCTTCTTCTTTGCAGAAAATATCTGGTAATGATCTATGATTTTTGTAGTTCATAGCTATCTGCTTGCGTATTGTGTCTAGTCTAATATTTTAGAGAACTAAATCTGCTTGTTTGAGAAACATTTTTCTTGGTACCAGGACTCTGAAATATTACACATACTCCATATTAACTAGTTTCTGATTTCACAAAACAGTAAGGCTTGTCCAGGAAACCTCGGATCATCAAGCAGGCAACCACACAGCAAGGATCTCTCAGCCAATCCAATCGGGGGCTACCCGTTAATCCTGTTGGAGTTGTTTAATGATTTTGATATCATTGGAGTTTTGATATTTATCATCGAAGTGTGAAAAGTTGAGGAGCCAGGAGTACCTTCTTCCTTGCAAAAAACAAAAGCCAGGTATTGAATGTTCGCCACCTGACACATGCAGAAATTGAATCCAAGTGATGCAAATATTAATTCTACTTATAATTCAAAGAATCACACTTCCCGATTATTTAAAATTCACAGAACCAATATTCAATTGTAATATAGTAATATGTATTCTTAAGTTATAAATAAAATATTTTAGTTAGTGCTCTCTGAATACAGTAGTTCCTGACTGCAATGTTAGGAATATTCATCTGTCCAGCAGCTTGTTGTTTTGTACATTTGATAATCAGCTGCATTATTGGAGTTATTTGTGTATCTTGATTTTTTGGAACATACCTTGCATTATATTCATTCATGTAATTCTGTTAATGACTTAGGGATTTATTTATTCCAAATTTGTTTTGGTCATGGAATTTGATTATGAATTTATTTAATTTGTTCAGATTTGTGTATAGAGAGGCATGAATCGAAGTTGAATGATAAAATCAAAAGTAGACAGTGTTTGTAAAGATGGTGTTGAGCAATTTTTGGCTTTTTCTTACCAGAACCTTGCACAAGAGAGTGAGATACTTTGTCCATGTAAGAAATGCAAGAATAGAAAACACAAGAGCTATGATGAAGTTAGGACACATCTGAGGTGTGTGATGGTATTCTTGAAGGTTATACTACCTGGGTTCATCATGATGAGGATTATGGTGGACCACCCATTGGAATTGTTGACATGACAACTAGTATCAGTACAAATTTGCCTTCTTCAACAGCACATGTTGGCCAAGATGCACAACCGGGCATTCAAGAACTGCTGCAGGCTGCATTTGGTATGGCTGCAAGAATGTCTCAGGACCAAGCAACTGATTTTGATACAACATCATTTCCAGATACAGAACACAATATGAGTCAGGGTGACAATCCAAATGAAGGTGATGCATTGAGAGGGAGCGTAATGTATATGCAAGATACTTGAAGGATGCACACACACCATTGTATCTTGGGTGCCAATTTTCTAGGCTCTCATTTGTGGTGACCTTGTATCACTTCAAGTGCTTACATGGCTGGTCACAGGAATCATTTACATCACTTCTGAGTTTTTTAGCTGATGCACTACCTCCTGCAGCAAATATACCAAAAACATATTATGAAGCAAAGAAGATCATCCGTGAATTAGGACTTGACTATAAAAAAATCCATGCATGCCCAAAAGATTGCATTCTTTTTCTTGGTGATCATGCCAAAAAAAAGATGTATGTCCTGTCTGCGAGAGCTCACGTTGGAAAGATGATAAGAAGAAGGCATCTTCAGGTAAAGCGAAGGTGAAAAGGGTACCTGCAAAAGTGTTGCGCTATTTTCCATTGATACCTAGGATCCAAAGATTATTTTCAACCAGCAAAACTTCAGATGACATGCGATGGCATGATGAGGCCCGTACAAAAGATGGAAAACTACGACATCCGGCAAATGGTGAGGCTTCGAAGGACTTTAATAATAGGTATGAAGATTTTGCAAAAGAAGCTCATCATGTACGCCTTGGTCTTGCAAGTGACGGATTTAACCCTTTCGGGCACAAGAATGTTAATCACAGTACATGGCCAGTAATGCTTGTTCCTTACAACCTGCCACCTTGGATTTGCATGAAGCAATCATCTTTAATTTTGTCGATGATCATTCCTGGTCCACAATCTCCAGGAAATGATGTGGATGTATATTTGCAGCCCTTGATCGATGAGCTACTAGAGTTGTGGGGAGGGGTGACAACGTTTTATGCATCTTCAAAACGGGAGATTTCTCTTCGAGCTGCACTATAGTGGACCATAAATGATTTCCCAGCATTGGCTTACCTTTATGGATGGAGCACAAGTGGTACTTTCGCATGTCCGTCTTGTGGTCCAGCAACAAAATCATTATACCTAAATAATGGTAGAAAGATGTGCTTCATGGGTCATCGGCGATGGCTGCCACCAAATCACAGTTACAGAACTCAGACCATGCAGTTTGATGGGACAGTAGAGACTGCTCTTGCACCTGAAAAAAATGAGTGGAAGTACTGTTCTTAGAATGTTAGAAGGAAAAGTGTTTGTCTTAGGAAAAGGTAAAAGTGATGGCACAAGAAAAAAGAAGGAGAACAAGAAACGCAAGAGAAAGGAAAGCAATTCCAAAAGGCAAGAACAAGAAGGTGAACAGAAAATACCAGATCAAAAACGTAAGTGTAATAGTCGAGTTAAGAAGAATGGAAAGGGTAAGAAAGGTGGTGAAAAGCCAGAGAAGAAGCCAGAAGACTGGTTGAAAAAGCGGTCAATTTTCTTTAAGCTACCATACTGGGAAAAAAATAAATTGAGACATAATATAGATGTAATGCACTTGGAGAAAAATGTGTGTGACAACTTTATCGGAACTTTATTGGCTATTTTGCATAAAACAAAGCATGGTATAAAAGCACGACAAGATTTAGCAGAACTGGGAATTCAAAAGGGTCTTCAGCCTGTTGTAGATGAAAAAGGAAAGGAAATAGCTCCTGATGCACCTTTTACCATGTCTAAGGAAGAAAAGAACTCTCTTTGCTCAATACTTCAAAAACTTAGGACCCCTGATGGTTATGCATCAAACATTTCAAGGTCTGTGAACGTGCAAGAATGTACTTTGAGTGGACTAAAAAGCCATGACAATCACGTTTTACTACATGACATTCTTCCAGTGGCTCTCAGATCTTGTTACCCTAGCAAAGATGTCATGAAAATAGTTGTTGGATTATCTACTTTCTTCAAGAAGTTGTGTTCCAAGGTGATAGATGTGGCTGGGTTGGATAGCCTCCAAGAGAGTATTGTGATGACACTTTGTGATATGGAGAAAATTTTCCTGCCATCATTCTTTGTTGTTAGTGTGCATTTGATGGTCCACTTGGTGGAAGAATTTAAACTAGGTGGTCCCGTGTAGTTCAGGTGGATGTACCCCATCGAGAGGCATATATACGTACTAATTTTTTGTTTTTGGATTTGTCAACATACCTTCATTATATAATATAACTTTCTTGTATCCATGATTTTTTTAGATATCTTGTTCGGCTAAAGGCACTTGTAAAGAATAGAGCTCAGCTAGAAGGATCAATTGCCGAAGGATTTAGAATGGAGGAGTGTTTGACCTTCTGTTCAAGTTTTTTAGAAGGAACAACACGTTTGACACGACCACCTCGCAACCCTGAACCTTCCGATGATAAAAAAGGATATCTATTTGTTTGATAGTGCTGGTGAAGCAATTGGGAAAAGTACTTCCGTGAGTCTTGATAGACAACTTCTTGTTCAGGCACATCGATACATCTTGCGCCATTGTGATGAACTTGAAGATTTTCGGAAGTAGGTCATTAATTATAAGTTGCTCTCATTTGTGTAATTTTTTGCTCACTTCATGTCGTGACACAAATACTTTTAATGCAGAGAATTCTTGGACGTGGAGAAAAGCAAATTGTGTCCCTCTACTAGTTGGACATCTTCTTCCATTCAGAAGTTGATCGATGAAAAATTTCATGACTGGTTGGAGCAAAAGGTGCTTACAAGCTTAATTTAGCAGAATTTTAGTCCTCATGACATTATCAAGGAATGCACGTAATTTTTTCTTCTTATTTGCAGGTAATCCTAGACGACGGAACATGCATCACAGCAGAGGTCAGAGCTTTGGTTTCAAAACCATGTAGATATGGTTTGACATATAGTGGTTATATTATAAATGGGTACAGGTTCCACACTATGAGTCGTGAGGCTGGATGCTTGACACAATACAGTGGTGTTGTGAACATTTCAGCAGATGGGGTTCATTATTATGGCAGCTTGTCAAATATATCTGAATTGTCGTGTGGAGAATTAAAGGTGGTGCTATTCAAATGGGATTGGTATGGTGTCCATCATAAAGCAGGCGTACGAAAAGATGAGTTTCGATTTACCCATGTCAATTTTTCTAGAAAGATACAAACTGGTGAAAAAATTGAGCATAATCATTTTGTATTTTCTTCTCAAGTGGTGCAAGTGTTTTATGTCCAAGACCCAAAAGCTGAAGAATGGAACACTATAATTAAATACAGCCCACGAGACACATTTGATATGGGTGAAATGTTGGATGCTGAAATGCCGTTAGATGAAGCAGAATAGACAAGACATGTGTTTAGAGAGCATCTGGTGTTATATATCCGTGATTTAGCTGTTTTTTGTTTTTATGCAATTGATATTTACACTTACATTTTTCATCAACCAAAGTTCATTATTAATATTATTATTGGTAAAGGATGCAAGATTTGATTCAACAATTCTGTTCTTTGAAGCTATGTTGTTTTTTGTTTGGTACATGTGTGCATGTACTGCTCAGCACACATCATGATTATCATCTCATACGTCTGTTTATGTTTGCCTACGAAAGCTAATGCATGACTAGTTTGGTCCAGTTTCTATATATATGACTCATCAACTGAATGCATCATTTGAAGCCAAGTTAGATTAAGAATTTGAATACATGCTG
Source organism: Digitaria exilis (assembly GCA_015342445.1). Taxonomy (NCBI): domain Eukaryota; kingdom Viridiplantae; phylum Streptophyta; class Magnoliopsida; order Poales; family Poaceae; genus Digitaria; species Digitaria exilis. The sequence goes on from JACEFO010002165.1 coordinate 555,883, forward strand.
AACTTCAAATTTTATAGAATTATATGTGGTAATGTTCTTAAATTAAACAATAATAAGGGGTTACTGATTTTGAATAAAAAGATCACTGGAATTATTGCTCAACCCTTGACGAGCGGATAAAAGACATTCTACTTGCTTGCAAGTGAAACTCCTTGATTCTTGTAGTGATTTGGATGCTTGTTCGGAAACTAGGGATAGGGATCACTGGTTTGTCCACAACAATTTTTTTTGGTTTTGCATTATTTTTTTTCTTCTACCAATACAGATCTCAGCAACTCACTTAAAAAAAAGCAATTCTAACAAATATTATTTTTATATTTTAATACATAAAAAATTCAGCACTTCACGTTAAAAAAATAGTGCATTTAAATTTTTTATCTACAAAATAAAATAGTTGGCCCCTTACCCACGTCTAAATCCTAATCTAAATGTATCTAGTCTTGAGCACATGGCTCAGCGGACTGGACTGATGACATGGACAAAATACGTTTATATCATCTAGTAACATTTAAAATCATATCTAATTTTGAGATGTTTTTTAATTGAACCAAATAGCATATTTACAGTCCAAGGACATATTTTTTGATACGCTTAAAATCATGTGTAGCATGTACATATAGTTGAAAGCATGTCTAGCAATGTATCAATTTGATACATTGTAAGTATCATGTCAAGAAGGGTCTTTATATTCATATAAACAATTATTTGTTGCGCTTTACAACATATCTAGATGGTAGCACTGATTAAAACCTTGTTTAGCAAGTACACACATTTTAAAGCATGTCTACCAATGTATCAATTTGATACCCTGTAAGTATCATGTCAAGAAGTGTCTTTAAGTCCATACAATACTTGTTGCGCTTGACAATATATCTAGATGGTAGAAATGCTTAAAAGCATGTGTAACACCATGTTCCCTTGAGATGATTTTGAAATTGTGTCAAAATTCATCTTTACATGCCTTTTGATGTTGAAAGCATACAAATATCATCTCAAGTTGCCGTGTTTCTAAAACCGTATCAATATGCGTATGTACAACTCGGCATAGAAATTCTTTCAAGTGGCGTTACAAACAAAACGTACCTAAAGGGGGCGTTTTCTTCTAGTGTGTTATGCAGAAGCAATTATCAAGTTAGTGTAATGATGGGCTTTCGTGGTATTCTTGGCCCCCATCATTTGAGAATGGCTGTATTGGTGCAAAGGATATGCTCGAAGATTAAGGATAAGCTAGTTCTAAGTGCTGTTTGGATGATGAGAGGCACTTAGAGTAGTTTATAAGTCTTTGTTTTTCCATGATCGTACTATAAACGGGGGTTAAAAAATGGTAGCTTGACCTAGGCAAGACTAGAGTTTAGGTGTAGTGCACACTTGTGAAATCTAGTACTAGGTAGCTCAGTTGAAGCCCTCGAGAAGTTAGAAAAACTCAAAGAAATTGAATTGGACGAGTTTCGACTTCGAAAGATAAGAAGGCAGCACAAATGTAGAGGCATCGACTGTTTCGACGGGTTGCTGAGGCACCATCGGATTAGTCGACGACCCTTGGTTTCTACCGAGTGGCTGGCGCAACACACTGGGTAGCATTGACTGGTTTGACGGCCTGACCGTTGATGAGTCGACTATGCTCGATGAAGTGAAGACCCCAGTGCGCAAGGTACTGAGTAGTGTCAACTGGTTCGATGGCAACTGCGTTGAATCAGTTGACAGTCTATGATCTTTGAGAAGATGTTGTGCTGCAAGCGGGTAGCATCGACTGATTCGATGGGGTAAGCGTCGAATGAGTCGACAGTAGCCATTGGACTGTTCAAGTTTTAAATGGAAAGCGAGCATCAACTGTTTCGACGGGATGCCCTTCTAATCAGTCGACGGCTCTACAAATTGCATAACGGTTGGATTTTGTGTGGCAGCTATTTATACCCCTCCACTCACTCCTTTGAGACTTCCTTTCCACCCGAAATTCACTATCCTCCTAGCTGAGATTGGAGAGGAGACCTTTTCCTTTGAAAGCAAGGTGCGTGAAGGTCTACCTCCTTTTCTTTAAATGAAATCTTTCCAGCCGCCTCTTCCTCTCGAATAGAGACATTGCCTGCCCGCTCTGAGCCCTCGGCAAGCAACTCTTCCTGCACGCAAGCTTACGTCATACTTCACTGAAAAACACAAGCCTATCCTTCCGGGGCTCGATCGAAGTCACAACATAGGCACCTACTGAACTCTTCATCTACGACTTAGACTCAACTCTTTGTCAGGCATGCACGAGTGGTAAGTGAAAGGAATGGCTTGGATGGATTCGAAAAGAAGTAGGGAGCACCGGGTTTAGAAGGAAAGATTGCGCCTTGCTCCGATCTTATTCTCCATCTCTTTACCTCTACCTACTTTACCCTATTTAAGAACTGCTTAGTGGTGAAGAAATTACGTATTACATGTCCGATTACTGCCTTCCGCGCGCTTTTCATACCCACCTATTGGCAGCCTGGTGAACCAGACAACTAGATCTCTGCTGCCCGCTCTTATAACTTTTCTATTTTTAAAGAGAGGGCCTATTCAAAAAAAGAAGTTTTCCTATAGCTAAAAAAGAGTACCAGCTATGAAGCCCCTGTTCCCGTGGTTACGTTAATAACGAAAAAAAATGGTGAATCTCGCCCCATCCATTCTCTTTTCCTCTAGTTTCACTTACGAGGACTCTTCGTTTAAGAGGCTTTGAAGGCAAGAGAGACACTTGGTTTGATTAGAATTCTTGGTCTTGGAAGATTAAGGATTTCTTTATTGCTTGAGAGTAGCAAGTGTGCATCCATGTAGCTCTTGGTCTAGTGTAGGTCAAGTAAAGATCTTTGGCTTGTTACTTTTGATGATTCGACATCACCTAGACGGCTCGGTGGTGTTGATCTTTGGAGCTCATGTGGAGATTGAGTGAAGCCCAAGAAGGTTTATACGGTGTTGGAATCTGTCATCCCAGAGTGGGGAATGGATATCCGCGAAGAAAGCACTTGATCTTTGTACGGATAAAGATGGAGTTATACCCTTGCACGGGTGCTCCAACGAGGATTAGAAAGGAGTTGCCGACTCCTCGATACCTCGGGAAAAATCGGCTTCCTATCCTTCCCTTACTTTGAGAAAGTTTACTTTCCACATTTCAATTCCTAAACTAGCCATGCTAGAGTAGGATTGAACGTAGGTTGCAAATTTTTTTAATCACTAATTAGGCACAAGCCACACTTGATAGGCACATGAGGTTATTAGGCTTATTGTATAGGTTTGTTTTATTGCTTAAATTTTTGTAGAAGCCTAATTCACCCCCCTCTTAGGCATCTTGATCCTATCAATTGGTATTAGAGCCTCATTGCTTATAGGATAGGCTTGACCGCTCAGAGCAAGATGTCTAGTGGGGATGGATCACCCCCGGTATTCGATGGCAAGGATTTCTCCTATTTGAAGATCCGTATGGAAGCTTATCTTGATGCCATGGACGCCAAAGTGCGTAAGGCCACCACGGTTGGTTTTCCTGCTCCCATTGACCTAGATAAGCTCACACCCATTGAGGTTAGCTGTGATAGGGTGAATGCTAAGGTTAGGAACACTCTCCTTAGTAGTCTCAACAGGGAAATCTTCAATCAAGTTCGTAGTAAGAAGAAAGCTCACCAAATGTGTGTTAAACTTGTTGAGATTCACATGGGCTCTAAGGATGAGAGAGAAGAGCGTCACAAAAGCTTATGCTTTTAAGAAGCTTCCTAATGAACGTGCTCGCACCATGTACTCATGCTTGAATGTTATTGTAGAGGAATTGAACAAGCTTGATGTCGCACGGATTGAGGATATTGAAGTCAAGAAGAGGTTCCTTGGTGCTCTTCCAAATGACAAATATGCGGGCATCATCACCATCTACTTCCATGATGATCTCACTTCCCACGCAATCACCAAGATGTTGGGGAAGATCAAAGGGCATGAAGATTGTATGGGTTACACCAAATTGTACGAGAAATATGATGCCTCATCTTCCTTAATCAAGAAAGCCATAGTTTTCAAAGCTACCAAAGAGAAGAAAATGAAGAAGGTGATTATTGAGGAGTCAAGTGATGACGATGATGATGACAAGAGAGGTGTTCTTGATGGGGTTGCTCTTCTTGTGAGGAAGACCATCAAGATGCTCCGGAAGCTTGACAAGGAGGGTGTTGATTTCAACTGGAAGGGCAAGAAATTTTCTATCAAGAAGAAGTCTATAAAGGATATGGATTGCTACAATTGTGGTGAGCTTAGCCATTTTTCTCATCAATGTCCTCTTCTCGACAAGAGAAAGAAGAACAACTACAAGGAGAAAGAGAGTGATGATGATGATGATTACAAGAAGAAATCTTTCAAGAGCAAGGAAGATGGCGACAAGAAGAAGTCTTTCAAGCACTTCAATAAGAAGCAAGGCAAGGCATATATTGGCGAGTGGATCACCAATGATGACAATTCATCCACTGCCTCTAGTGCTAGTGATGGTGAAGGCCTTGCGGGTCTTGCTATTAGTGCATCTCTTCCTCCCCACCATCTAAAAGGTCCACATCAAGCAAATATTTTTGTCTAATGGCCAAGGATGATAACAAGGTGAGAAAGCATACTCATAGTGAAGTAGAAGATGACAGCGACGATGATGATGAGCCCTCTTGTAATGACCTAGTTACCTATCTCAAAAAATACACTAGCATCATTAGAGAATCATATGAGAAAATTGAAAAGCTAGAGCAATAGAAGGCAAAACTTTTTGCAAAATGTGATGATTTAGAAGCTAAGAACCAAGATATAAAACTTGAGCATGTTAAGCTTGCTAGTGATCATAGTGCTTTAAAGAACAAGTTCCAAGATCTCGCTACCAACTATAAGTTGTTTGAAGAAAAGTTTGATGAATTATCAAATGATGAGTTAAATGAGCCCAAGGTAGTGGTGATTGATTTCGGTATTTAATGTGATGATCTTGTTGAGAATTTTGCTAATCCCCAATGAAGGCAAGTGAAGAAGCTCAAGTTGATGAATTGTCTAGTGATTCGCCTAATCTCCCAATGAAGGCAAGGACCTCTCTTGGTGATGACTCTAATGATGAAGTGTGAGTGAACAATTGTGTAACATGCAAGGGTAAATTTGTTATGGGTGAATCCTCAAATGGAATACTTGGCCAGAACTATTTGGAGCTTCAAAAGAACAAGAAAGTCATGAGTGTGATTCAAAATCTCAAGCAACAAATGAATGATATCAAGTCCGGATACAACACCCTTGCAAATGGCAATCAACTCTATGGCAAGATGTTGTCGATAGAGCAATCAACTTCAAGACTCAAGGACTTGGTTTCTATTCCACCAAGATAGTTGAAGCTAAGAGCAAGACATCTCCACTCAAGCCATACAAGCCTAAGACTAGATATTGCACTGAGGGTCAACATAAAGGTAGGGCTGGGCATTTGGTTAAATCGGACAAATCGGTTCGGTTAATTTGGTTTTTAATATTTCGGTTATGACAAACTGCTCACCGAATTTTGTGTATAAAATCGATTAACCGATAAGTTTGGTTTCTGTTAAATCGGTTTCGGGTAATTTGTGCCCAGCCCTATATAAAGGTCACTTTGCTCATGATTGCAATGCTCCACCTTGCCCTAAGATGCAATATCACTTGCGATCTAAAGCATTCAATGCATACTATGGTGTATCAAAGATATCCAATGGGAAGGTGGTAGTGAGATTCTTTGGACCTAAGGACTCAAGTAGGCCTAAGCAAATTTGGGTCCTAAGATTCTAGTTAGTAACTTGAGTGAACCACACAAGTCAAATGTTGCATCAACCTCAACCTCTAGCTCCCAAACTTCGTCAAAGGTTTTGGTGGCTAAACCTCAAGCTTGATTTGGTTTGTTGGTTTAGGTGAACTACAAGACTGGTGGACAACAATGGGTAATGGATAGTGGATGTACTCAACATATGACTGGTGTTCCCCAGATGTTCACCTCACTAGAAGAAAGTGAAAGTCATGAGTAGATTAAATTTGGTAACAACTCAAAGGGCAAAGTTGAAGGTGCTGGCAGAATTGAGATTTCCAATGATCATACCATATCCAATATTCTCTTAGTTGATATACTTTGAGATTCAATCTCTTGTCCGTTGGTCGATTTTGTGATTTGAGCTACAAGTGTATATTCACCGATGAGAGTGTGGTTGTCACAAAGAAGGATAATAATGATACAATGTTCAATGGCTTTAGATACATCAATCTCTATCTAGTGGACTTCACTTCAAATGAAACTAACTTGTGCACTTGCTTATTCTCCAAGGCATCTAAAGGTTGGTTATGGCATAGGAGGCTTGCTCATGTTGGAACGAGAACTCTCAAGAAGCTTGTGAAGAAGGACTTGGTTGTTGGCTTGAAGGATATTGAGGAGGACAAGTTATGTAGTGCATGTCAAGCCGAGAAGCAAGTGGCAAACACTCATCCAACCAAGGCTTATATGTCAACCTCAAGACCTCTAGAGTTTCTCCACATGAATATCTTTGGACCAACAAATTATGCAAGTTTTGGTGGTAATCTCTATTGTCTAGTGGTGGTGGATGACTTCTCAAGATATACTTGGGTGTTATTTCTTCATGACAAATCCAAAGTTGCCAAGGTGTTCAAGAAGTTTGCAAAGAATGCTCAAAATGAATATCAAATGTCCTTGGTGAAGATTAGAAGTGATAATGGAACCGAGTTTGCTAACTCTAACATTGAATAGTATTGTGATGAGATGGGAATCATGCATGAGTTATCCGCAACTTACGCACCCCCAACGAAATGGAGCAGTTGAGAGGAAGAATAGGACTTTGATTACATTGGCTAGGATAATGTTGGATGAATATGATACACATGAGAAATTTTGGGCCGAGGCAATCAACACGACATGCTATGCATCAAATTGTCTATTCCCTTACCGCTTGTTGAAGAAGACAACTTATGAGTTGCTTGTTGGGAGGAAGCCAAATATCTCATACTTCCGAATGTTTGAATGCTAATGCTATATCTACAAGAAGAGGCAACACTTAGGGAAGTTTCAAAACAGGTGTGACATTGGCTTTCTTCTTGGATATTAATTGAAGTTTAAAGCTTATAGAGTCTTCAACTCGGCACCGGTTTAGTGGATGGAACCTATGATGTGGAATTTTATGAATCAAATAGCTCTCAAGGAGAACATGAGAATTGTGATGATGTTGGTGGTGTACCTTTGAGCGAATCTATGAAAAATATGCAAATTGGAGCCATCAAACCTAAGGAGGAAGAAGAAGATGAAGAAGTTCAAGTGAATGACAATCCCTCCTCTTCCCCTAGGGCATCTCAAGTTGATCAAGAAGGTGAAGATTCACCCCTACCGAGTCTTGGCAATGTGGACGGGTGATGGTGGATGTGCGATGGATCGATCTTACATTGTTGCTTCTTCAACTTGTGTTTGATTTTTGATATTGTCAGTCTCGATCGTGTCTGTCTCAGGGTGTTGGACATGAGGAGCCGACAGGCAGAGTTCGGCTCAGAGACAATGGGGTGTAGCACGTGGGGAGCATCGATGGATGGAAAGTCGAACTTGCAGGAGGCAGGACGATGGGGACCTAAATCGAGAAAGATATGTTGATGAAGCATATGCATTTTTTTATTTATTTATACTTTATAATATTTTAGTGAAATTGAAGCTTTAAATATGATATGTTATTTAATTAAAACAAATGTAAGAATAGTTTAGAAAATGTAATAATTAAATTATCTTTTATTGATCCATCTTGAATACTTTGGTACATATTAGTGAGGTTAAAATTTGATATTTTAGATATATTTTTGCTAATATTAAACTTTTAGAATTGTCTTGGGGGACCCAACTATCCAGATCTGATATGTGCCCAATGTTCTAGTATTAGAGCATCTCCAGCAGAGTCGCCATCTAGCACACCAACCCAATTTTTTCCGATTCTGTCGTCCAAAGTTGTCCCCCAGCAGAGCTGGAAAAGGGATCGGCATCCCTGTTGCATCGCTATCCTGCGAGACCGGGGCGTCAAATTTGGCTAGTCCACTCAGCCTAGCCGTCTTGCATGTCGAGAGTCTGACAGAGAGGTCCCAATGTTCACACGTAGCATTTTGCTTCAAAAATGGGTTCCTTTTCCTCTCTTCCACTAATTCAAAAAGTCACTAAATAGAGCTCCAAAAATCATGTCATTTTTTAGTAGATAGGACAAACAATAGAGAACCCATTTTAACAAGGTTCATCACAAAATCACTTACATATTTTAAATTACAATTCGCTAACGGCGAACTTTTTATGTTATTTGAACTTTAGGGTACCAATTTAATTTCAACAAATGAGGCAAAAATTTAGTTCATATTATATCAAATAATAATAAAATATAGGACAGTGAGAATTAGAGGACAAGATTTGGCTAGTCTGCTGGAGCGTTGAGTATTATGGAGAATGAATATTTTGGAGTGGATAGTCAAATGAAAATATGGAGAGTCAAATTTGGCTAGTCTACTGGAGATACTCTTAGTCAATAAGTAGGAGGATTATATCCGTGTAAATACTTTACTTTGAGTATCTTGATTTTCTTAGTATGGTATTAGAGATTGAGTGTCTATATCCAGATATTGATTGTCTACTTAATTATTCCAATCCCAGAGTTCATGATAGGGACTTCGCATTTGGTACCTATAAAAAAATGTTGGTCTCGTTTGTACCCACGTAGTAGAGATGGACTGCCACCGGGGCAATTTTTTAAGTTGTTAGTTGATATTGTGCTTGATACCAATATTGTTCTACCTATAACCTAAGGATAACCTATTGATTAAGGTTCTGTATGGAACCGCTTAGATAGTCAAATTTTATTGCCTTGCCGATCCCACCTCAAAATTTGGTTGGCAACAATATATCCTAAATATGTGAACGTATAGCATAAGCATGTGAACATCTAGCTCAACCATATGATAACTCCACGGTGAATTCATCGGACATTGAGTGGTTGTCATAACCGACAGTGTGGCAGTTCGAATTGATTTTAAACCTTGCAAGGGTGTACTCCCTCCGTCCCAAAACAAGAGTAGCTATGGTATCCATGCTAGACAAATATTCTTAACTTTGATTGCATTTATAAACAAATATTAGTAACATTTGTATCTCTAAATAAGTTTATTCTGAAAATAGATTCAAAGATCTATCCAATGATAATAAATATGCATTATAAATATTAATATTTATCTATATATTTCAAAGTTAAAAGCATTTGACTCCTCGAGAAGTGAGAACTACTCTTATTTGGGACGAAGGCAGTACTTCTTTACCCACACGACTCGAGCACCTTGCGGCTTGCTCACTAGTACAGCGATGGACATGGAGGTACTCTTGTCAACCTTTTCGGAAAAGCCTTGAACGTCCAGAAGTTCACGCCTAGCTTATGTGGAGGGTTACCTAGGCCCACTATGGACACTCTCCTCACCATACCATATATCTAGGAGGGTGCTTCAAAGAACAAGACAAATTTAGTATTAAGATTTTGTTTCCATTATGAGATATGTGGTAGCATGGAAAAATGCTAACTCTTAGGTCAACAATGGACAATCGTTAATCAACATAAGTGGATATATGTCCCAAGACTCATTCTTGTGACCAAAACATATCCATCCAAGTCTCGCATTCCATTCTCATCATCAGGTTCAACGAACCATTATTTTCTTAGAGGACCATAAGTGTCATCGTTGTTGATTAACCTAACCATTCCATTTCCTGATCAAGCCTATCAGTCTACTACTAAGAATGGTTAAGGACTAAGCAAATTAGATCATCTTAATCCATACTACACGAGCGTCGAGGCATGGTGTAAAAGAACAAGGGATGGTACAATGCATCAAGATAGCATCTACTACGTAACAACATATATACAATCCAATGCAACTCATAGCTCATAATTGACATAAATATTTTGCAAAAGTTCGTATTTCAATATGCTTTGTTGCTTGCCTTTGTTTTCTTCGGTTTCAGCCACTTCAACTTCTCTCTCGGTCTCGGGCTCAACAGCTTCGCACTCTGACTTTACGCTCACTAAAAGAATGAATGCATGATAAGAATGAGCATGAGTGTATGAACATGAATGATGATGAAAAGCACCAAAATAATATAACTAAAAGAGCCGCAAGACAAGAGGTTCACAAAGGTTTATGGAAAAGATTTAAAATACTAACAAACAATAAAATAACCTAATTAATTCCTAATGAGGGGATAAAATGCTCACTGGATCATACCTTGTAAACAAGGTTAAAACTGAGCCAATAGAGTTGGATTTGCATTAACAATAATTATTTACAATTAGATATTAATTTATCATGTCTGAACACTATGGACCAAATTAAATCATAAAAGGTATGTTCATCAACATAACCTACATAAAACATATTGTTCCTGGATAATATACAAGAAAACAATATTAAAAAAAGTGTTTTCACCATTTTATCATTTTTTAGCTCTTTCATCTAGAAAAAATGCACTTTAATAAAATAAACAGTTATAAAAATATGTAAACTTTGATGAAAAGCCATAGATCTTGCAATTGCATGATACAAGGGAGCTAAAAAAAATTGGATCTAGCATTTTTAGAGCAACATGATATTTAATATGCATTTAACAAGCTTAGAACAATATAAATCATAAATAGATACACAACAGTAGCATGAACAAACATATTTTCATATGATACTTCATCATGCAGGGAACCCAACAAAACAAGAATGAACATTTTTGGAGAAGTACACATTTTCTACACATCTTACAAGTTTGCAGCTGATTTAAATCAAGGTTAAAACAATTACACGCAAAACACCCTTGAAAAGATCCTAGATCTATGCATCCATCCACCACCCACAGCAGCCACTGATGACATGGGCCCATGGGTCATTGACCCCATGGTCAACCGGCGGCCGGCGCAGCTCTGGGGAGGTCGGCGAGATCGTTCGCGGGGTGGAGAAGGCATGTGAGGGGTTCAATCGAGCTGAGGTGGGCTGCAATGGAGGGATCGCACGGCGGCGAGCTCCACTGTGAGCAATGGAGGTGGCAGCTGCAATGGTGGAGTGAAGTTAGGGTTTGGGGACACTGGGAGCTCATGGTTAAATAGGAGTGGAGTGGGGGGTAGCTGTGGCATTTCACGTGGCTGGGACGGCCAGAAGCCGGTGGCCGGCGGCGACGTTGCCAACAAGCACAGGAGGGAGGCACCAGAGGAAGATGGCAGCTGACGAGTGACTCGATTTTGAAATTCAAGTTCAAACATTTTGCTTTAAAAGAAATAGCCCTCGAAGTATAAAAATTAGAACTAAATAAATTTTGGAGATATTAGAACAACATGAACATTATGCAAGTTAATTTGGTCATGGTTTGGGTTCAAAAAACCATTTTTGGTTTGGTCAAGGTTAAATTCAAAAACACCCAAATTTGAATTTTCTACGAAATTTTTAGCCCCAGAAAACAAACTCCACAAATCTTGAAAAAATCCTCTCAATTCATCATTTATACTTTAGTGTTTTATGAAATTTTCACCCAGCACAATTACAACACCAAATTTGAACTTCTTTCACAAGATGACAAATTAAATTTATTCTAACAATTCAAATTGCATGCAAATTCTTATATGCTAATGATACAAATTTTTATGTGCTAATGATGTTCATGATGCTAGTGATTACATGTTGATCATGGTTTTAAACTTTGGGTTGTTACAAACCAAGTAGGATTCTTTCAGTTTTAGTTATTAATAAATTACGCATATAAGTATAGATGTTTAAATCATGTTGTAAACACGATACAAGCTCTGTAATCTCCTGGCCAAGCGCCCTATAAACATGAACTTGTGGGGAAGCTGAGTTTGGCAACCACGCCTTATGAAATTTTAAAGGTAGTTCATCAGTTCATGGCGGAGGGATCTCAGAGTGGATATCCAGCTGCCATTAGAGGGATTCGGGGTGGAAGTGGCTACCGACGGAGTGGAGAGTGGAGACGATAAGCCAAGAGTTGCAAACCATGACCAGAGACTCAAATTTTGACAACGTATCACTCAATGAGCAAAATAAATTTACAGCTCCTGAGCTCCAGAACCCATTCAATTTGCATCCACACGCCCCATGCCAAAGTTGTGCGGCTGAACGAGCAAGCACCTTACTTGTTTCAGGCTCCACAGTGCTGGACCGTTGGTTGGCTTGTATGGCGATGTAATGCCATAGCTCTAGCAAAACATCAGCAGGTGAGATTGATCAGGGTTGTCAAGCGATGAGAGTCAAACATTTTTCAGTTCTCCCTATTTTGTCGTTTATACCTCGATCTACTTGTCTTCACAATTTATTGGAATAGGTAATAGTAGGACTACACGCTAAAGCAATCAAAGTTAATGGTGGAACTAATCCTAGTGACCTAGTTCATAGAGTTATTTGATGACCACATTAAACCTGACATGCCCGAAGCATGCTATTTTTCACCCTTTGTTGGGGTAAATAAACAAGGCGAAGCCTGGGTTTGATTAATTTTACTTGCATTAACACCACTTATTCACAAGGTTTTATTTGTATTGTAAGTTGTCATGTTGTCGGCAATGATGATTCAACATGAATGGATTCATTGATGATAAGTAATCCAACCTGAAAGTTGAGTACATCATTTCAGAGAATCGTTGAGGCTATCCAAATACATAGTTTGTCCACAAATTTAGAGTCCAGACGGAAAGAAATCAAGCTTCTTGGAAAATAAAGAGGCGATTCTTTTACGAACACATAAAAACATTTATCTAGCTCGTCCATTCATTTGAAGATCACATCAGACTGGGCAAACTCCAAGCAATATTCCGCAATGAAATATGTGACTTTGTTTTTCACTTTTGCAGAATATGTGACTTTCTTCACGTTGTCAACATTGCATAATCGGGCTTAGTCTTTATCTGTCAGACATTGCCAACGATGGATAGTATTGCGTATGTCTAACGTTGGAACTTGAAACCTAGAGAAGGTCAATGCACAACGACGCCACACACCAAGAACACATGCAAAATATTTCATACAAGCCCTATGAACCTAAATATACATTGCCAAATGCATATAGCTATAGGGCTAGTTCTTAACAATCTATAACTAAAAACTAAATTATGTAACTATGTTTACAAACTAGCTAGCTAGCCCAACGTAGTCGGGTTTCACAATTAAGCTAACTAGCTAGTCCAACATAGTCAAGTTCCACCGATCCTAGCCATAGCTTGTCGTCCTTCTCCACGATGTCGCTAAGCGTGAAGCCCTTAGGTGCTTTCATCACCCCATGCTCCCCGCCCTTGGTGTCGACCCGGACGCCGACGAGGTCCTTCGGAGAGGTTGCATTGATCTGCTCGCGGTTCAGGGCGAACCAATACCCTCCCTTCTCATGCCTATCGTTGTCCGCGTAGCCTAGTAGGTCGACACAGAGCTCGTAGCTGCCAACCTTGGGCCCCTTGAGCTATACCTAAACGCCTGGCATGGCCGTCTGTGCGCCACCACGACGTGAGTCCGATCGGCGCTCATGGCAACACCATTGGTGTATGGCAGGCCAGCCATGAGTACAGTGACGTGCCTTGTTCGTGCGTTGAACTTGAGCAGCCGCATAGTCGCATCACGGTTGATCATGATTCCCGTGTTGTGCTCCCTTGTGTAGGTGGTGATGCTGTCGGTGAAGTACACATTGCTGGTTCCCTGATCGACATCCACACCATTGACGAAGTTGAAGGGTACACCATCTGCCCCCATCACCAGCACCGTTGCCTTGCCGCCACTCGGTACAACATTCATAAGCCCTAGGTACACGTCGACAATGTACAGATCGTCCGTCTTGGCATAGAACTGCAGGTCGAGCAGGCGGCCGCAGATGGCCTCCGCACCTGCCAGGTGCTTTATAGATGCCATACACATAGGCTTCTTCACGTCGTTCGTGTTGTACGTGAACGCTGTCCATCGTCGGCTGCTTCCATCCCACTTGAGGACACTGCCATCTGAGACACCAGCGTAGGGCCCCTCACCCCTCTGGTCGAAGGCGAGGCTGCGCCGCTGACGTCGGTGGGTAGCGGGATCTATTTAAAATCAAGGCTCTTGATGGCGCCGCCAACATGCAGAACGTTGATGCTCCAGGGAGTTGTTGGCTTTGCATGTGCCGCACCACGACATTAGAAGAATGACGAGGAAAAGGAGGGGCTGGTTGCACGACATCTCGACTCTCAAGGCAGTAGTTTGTTTCTCTACGGTATAGAGATGGCTAAGGGCAAGTACAACCGTGTAGACGGCAGCTGTCTTCTTGGCACAAGCAGACAGCTTGAACAGACAACTTGTACAATGGGTTGTCTATTTGGCTGTATGCAGAATGTTTAATTCATGCATTGACACACAAATCCTGGTGATCTAGTGCGTACTTCAACTTTGTAGCTATTTTGTTGCATACATGATACAATGCACAATATATTCAAATAAACATTTATATAATAATTATATATATATATATATTAATATGAAATGGTCTTAGAAATACATCATATGATATAATAATGAAGTCACCATTTCATTTGACATGTGAAATGGTAGTAGGAATACATGATGTGATATAATAATAAACTCTTATCTCCTGTTGACCATAAAGCTTCCATATGTGCTCAACTAAATCATTCTTGAGTTGCCGATGTGTAGAGGCTGCCTGAATAGCCAAGTTTCCGTTTGAGGTTTTCTTATTGTCTTCACAAAAGCTGCCCACTCAGAATATATTCCATCGGCAAGATAATACCTAGTGTCATATTCCTTTCCATTTACTGTATACCTCACTTGGGGGCTTCTCCTTTTATGGCATGAATGAACAATGGTGACTTGTTTAACACTTGGATATCATTTTGAGACCCAGCGGTACCGAAAAAGCATGCCATATACGAAGGTCCCGAGATGCTACTGCTTCAAGGATCATAATAGGTCTTCCTTTGTCATCACGAGTAAACATTCCCGCACAACCTTTTGGACAATTCTTTCACAGCCAATGCATACAATCAATACTTCCTATCATGCATGGAAATTCACGAGACTCATTCTCTTGTAGTATTTTTTCTAGTTCATCACTTGTCGGAGGACGTAAGTACTCGTCACCAAAACACTCAATTACCACTTTGGCAAGTTTTCCTACACATTCCAAAGAAGTGCTCGCTGCAATCTTCCATACCTCATCTAGTTGGTCAGCTGGTGTGACATATCCAAGCATATGAATAGCTGCAGTGCACTTTTGGAGAGGTGAGTGGCTATTTCGACCCGTTGCATCTACTCTTTGGGTAAAAAAAATATCCCAATTAGAGAGCGCATTGACAATTCTAAGGAACAAAGGCTTATTCATTTCAAACCTCCTACGGAACATCTCATCCATATATATAGGATTTGCAGAAAAATAATTAGCAACTAAATCTTCATGCCCCTTTTCTCTTGGTCTAGGTATGTACATTCGCCGTCCACATTGACGCTGCCGACGGTGAGGTGGCTCAGAAGAAGCTCCTTCCATTTTGACCTTCGCGGTCCACTTTGATGCTGCCTTTAATAGTGTTCCAAACTTCCAGCAAAACAAAAGGTCCAAGATTGAGTTTCTTATTGTCTTCTATATAGACGACTTGGGCCTTTTCAATCCACATTTGATCATTATAACCACAAGTATAAATTATTCTAGTCTTCAACCAAGCACTATAGAATAGGTCAGTCCACCTAATTACCTTATGAAAACGATCCTTGATTTGCTTGGCAATTCTGGCTCTATGACTTGGTGTAGTATGATTGTACGTCAACTCAACATCACTCCAATATTGCTCACTCTTCCTATCACAACCACAACTTGAGTCTGTTGAGTTGACCAGACAAGAACTCATCTGTACATGTAAAATAATTAAATATATTATCATCAGTTGTACTAAGCAGCTACGAGTCAAAATGTAAATCAAATTGCAACAAGACTTACCATTCTTCATAATCTTCAACATTTATATATGTGGCACTATCTTTTGCTGAAGGAGGAGTAGAAAATATGTGGCACTATCTTTTGCTGAAGGAGGAGTAGAAAATTCTTCTTCTAATTCTACATCTTGCATAGTCCGCGGCGGCCTGAATGGTGCGTACTGAGAAGGTTCTCCACCAAAAATAAAATTTTGAGACAACTTGGGCTGGATGAAATTGGTGAAGCCTCCAGGAGGTGTTGCATTTGCTCCCCTGAAATCAATGTTGACATAAAACAGAGTTGCAATGTTGCATTTGACAACAACAACAACAACAACATAGCCTTTAGTCCAAGCACGTTGGGGTAGGCTAGAGATGAAAACCAAGAAACAAAGCTCAAGCCTCAGGCACATTGATAGCTAGTCTTCAAGCGCTCCTATCGATTAAAGGGAATAAATAGTGCTGCATAAAAGTTGCATATGTGTTGTATTTGATCTCAACTGTAACACACAAAAACAGAGAACTCATAATAATAATTCACTGAATCCATCGATGAACATTAAGCAAAGTAATGACTGAATCAGAATCACTGTATTTCGTTCTTCACAGCAGCAACATTGAGGGCAGGTTTAGAGACAGTACCATGTTGCAGGATCTGAAGCTTGAGGATTCCATGGTTGGGAGCAGCTCTGACCGGGACTGCTGAAGAAATGATCGGCACTGCTATTGAAGAAGTAGTTGTTGTCGTTGAAGGATCTTGGTGAACTCGATGCACCACTCCTCTTCTCCGGAACAGGCAGTGCTCTTGGTCTCCCAGGAAGCTTCCGCATTGGCGCTGCTGCTGCATCCTTCTGCATCGGTGGTGCACCTGCCTTCCACACCCGAGCTGCATCCAATTTCAACAGATCTCGTGTCGCCGCTGCTGCCTCCTTCTGCTGTCGCGACAATGGGAATGACCTAGGTTTCGAGGGGAGGAGGGAGACTAGAACAGCGGTGCTCTTGGTCGCCCAGGAAGCTTCTGCATTGGCGCCGCCGTTGCATCCTTCCGCGTTGGTGCCGCACCTGCCTTCCGCACCCGAGCTGCATCCAATTTCAACAGATCTCATGTCGCCGCCGCTGTCTCCTTCCGCTGCCGCGACATTAGGAATGACCTAGGGTTCGAGGGGGGATTCCGTGTTTGGGGAAGAGGAGGAAGAGGATTTGGGGACGAGTAGGAAGAGGACTTAGGGACGATGGTGCGAACCTGGAATGGAAAACCAAATCCTCTCGCGTGCGCCGTCGATCCGTCCCATCATCGTCTCCCCTCAGCGGTGTCCTACAATGGCCTCCCAGCCGTCACCGCTGCCTGAAAGAAAGCCAAGTTTAGCTCTCATCAATCCTTCTTTGTGAGTTAGCTTGAGATTTGGTCATATCCTTGCGTTGGTTAGTAGAGAGAAACCGTGAGAAAGATTGTGAAAGCACAAACACTTTGAGCATTGCTGTTTGGTCTTGTTCTACATGTGATTCATTTGTTACTCTTGGAGGTTTAGCCTCCTAGATGGTTAGCTGTTGCTCGTAAGCTCCCAAAGTGTGTGGTAAGCTGCGGGAAGTTTATGAGGGTTGCGCTACGCCTCCGCAAGGAAATAAGTAAGATAGTGGAAGTGGGAAGTGGTTGAAAAAGACCCGACTCGGTGGGAGGAGTTGAAAAAGACTCGGTCCCTAAGGAGTTTCTCAATGGAGAGTAGGATTCACCGGTCCTGTGTGGCTGCTTGCGGGCACATGGTGAATCTGAACTTCGGTCAAACAAATCCTTGTATCTCTCCTTTATTTCATTTATTCTTGCATTATTTGTGAACTTGTGAAATTGGTAGATCTATTTGGTAGGTAGTATTTCTGTGTGCATGGACTCTGTGAACTTGCACAGAAACACTTCAAGAACAAGCTTCACAATAATCATTCATTCAAGAGTTCAAGAAAAGGGGTTATTGAGCTTAGTGCTCTATTTTGCATAGAACAGAAACTTCCAACCAGAACTTCCGGTTTGAGTGGCTGACATGTTATTCATTGTTAAATATTTTCCTCTGCTATTTTGGTATAAATTTTAGGTTGGCCTATTCACCCCCCTAGGCTACATCTAGGTCCTTTCATACGCTCGCGCCACTCGCCAGGCCAAGCGTGCCGCAGTGCTCTCTCGCGCCCTTTAGGCCGAGCAGGAGGCTGCTGCCGCCTCCAAGGATCAGGAAGCCACTGCTGACCGTGCATGCGATGCCCTAGCCCGCGCCGCCGCCGAGCGCAATGCGGCTGCACCTTTGGCAGACAAAAACGTCCCCTCTCTCGTCTCTGACGGTGATGGAGAGGGCTTTCCCACCTCCATGCGCCTCCAGGAAGTTGCCGCTATCCTGAATCTGCACTGTCAAGATGTTATCGACTGTCGTGCAAAGCATCCGGAGTCTAGTCCCCATCGTCCTCAACATCAACATCGACAACTACTCCTGCTGGTGTGAGCACTTTCTTCTCACCCTTGGGAAGTACTCTCCCTAGGCGCACGTCCTTACCGACTAAGTCTGACTCGCTGGATTGGTTGCGCATGGACTGGACCATGCACTCTTGGTTGCATGAATCCCTCTCCAATGACCTCGCCGAGCTCATTCTGTCCAAGACCAGCAAAGGTGCGGCTGCTCGCGCTACCTGGTTGGCCATTGAGACTCGATTCCTCGGCAACAAAGAGACTCACGCCCTATACCTTGATGCTCGCTTTTGGACCTTCACTTCATGCAGATGGCTGACAACCTCTGCGACCTTGGTGAGACTATCCCCGATCACATGCTCGTCCTCAACGTGGCCTCAGAGAGAAGTTTGCTCCTCTCGGCCGCCTCGTTCACCGTTGTCGTCCCTTTCCCTCTTTCGTGGATGTCTGTGAGGATCTCCTCCTCGAAGAGCTGCAGAGGGAGGACACACCCGCCATTAACACCGCTCTCCTCACAGGGACCTCTATCCAGGGATCCTAGCGCCCTTCTACCCCCTCCAACCGATCTGGTTGAGATGGAACCAAGGGCAACGGGGGGTCGGGGTGGCAATGGCGGCAACTCCAAGTCCTCCAAGGGCGAGCGCAGCAACAGCTGAACTAAGGGCTCCTCCAAGGAGTCCACCAAGGGCTCTGACGGCTCTCAACCCACCGTAGGCGGCGGTAGTTCCAGCACCCGCCCTTCTATGGTGCCCACTTTGTAGTCACCAGCGTTGTTACTTCCCTACCCATCCTACTACAACTCTTGGACCGAGACCATTAGCATGTGGTTTGGTGCCCAGTCGCCGCCTGCTCCTTAGTAGGCTCTTGTCCAGCAGTAGCCGGTCCAGCAGCCGCCTTCTCAGCAAGCCCTGCACACCCACCAGCTGCCACTCCAGGCACAGCAGCAGTAGGTTCTCCTGGGCCACATTCAAGCATCATAGCCTTACCTTCCAGTGCCACCCTACCAGCCTTCACTGTAGGTTCCACCAGGTTTC
Organism: Digitaria exilis; assembly: GCA_015342445.1. Taxonomy (NCBI): domain Eukaryota; kingdom Viridiplantae; phylum Streptophyta; class Magnoliopsida; order Poales; family Poaceae; genus Digitaria; species Digitaria exilis. The sequence continues at coordinate 575,326 of JACEFO010002165.1, forward strand.
AACCAGTCCTGGCGGGTCTTCCGCCATCCTAGGACTAGCAGTCGCTTGCCTCGACATTTAACACCATGACGCTGTTGTAGCCACCACATGCCGACTGGTACTTCGACTCAGGTGTCACTAGGGGTGGGCGTTCGGTTTTTTCGGGTTATTCAGTTCGGTCTCTTCGGGTTTTTTTAATTTTGGTCTTTTAAGAATGGAAACCGAAATTGTACCCGAAGACCGAAGAACCGACAGTTCGGTCCCCCGAAAAATCGGTTCGGTTTCTCGGTTTAGACCGAACAGACTGAGCAGCCAGCAGCCTTTTTCTAGATCCACAGCAGCCACTACGGTGGATTAGAAATAGGAACGGCGACGGTCGATGATGGTGCACCAGAGATGCCGCAGACCCATGTTGAAGAATCAAACTCAGTATGAGACACCACAGCCCTGAATCAGCTCGAGAGAAAGACGGAGGCACGGCCTTGAGTCTGCTCGCGAGAGGGAGAGGAAGGGAGACTAGAGCACTCAGCACACGCAGGAGGCTACGAGTTGAGGAAGCAGGAGGCAGGGGAGGAAAAGCTAGCCTCCGCACATGCAGGACTCACAAGACAGCGCAATAAGCCAACAACGAGGGAGAGAGAGGAGGACCAGAGGATTTGAGGCCATGAGTTGCCTGGGTGGTTGGGGAAGAATGAGAAGAAAAGACAAGAGAAGGGCATTTCGGGTATTTCGGGAAATTCAGTTTTGGCAAAAATGAAACAGATGTAACCGAACAAAGATCGGTCTCTGCCATATAGGGACCGAATCAGAAACCGAACACCGACATTTTGGGTTTTTCGGGTTCGGTCTCGGGTTTTTCGGGTTCGGTTTTTGGTCTCTGGTTTTTTTGCCCACCCCTAGGTGTCACCTCCTATATGACATTTCAACCTTCCACTCTTTCATATCTTTTACAACTGTGTTATCCTACTCCATCAATTGTTGTCGGTGATGGTTCTTTACTTCCTGTCACTGGTATTGGTGCTACAACCCTTTTGGGTTCCTTGCTTCTAAATAATGTTCTTGTTTCTCTAAAGCTCATTAAGAATCTTATTTATGTCCGCCAGTTCACTTCCAGTAACAATATTGAATTTGACCCCACTGGTTGTTCTATGAAGGATTTAGGAACCAGGAGGGTGATCGTCAGGTGCAATAGCTCTGGTCCGTTGTACCCACTTCAGCTTCCTTCAGCCCAAGCTCTAGCTGCCACCACCGCTGCACCATCCTTATGGCATTGTCGTCATGGTCACCCCGGTCATGAGGTCTTAGCTAAATTAGCGTCTGTCATACCATTCTGTAATAAATCACCTAGTACTTTGTGTCATGCTTATACATTGCGATTTATGGACATTTTCTATTCTTAGTTTCTCTAGCTTTAAATATTATTTGCTCGTTCTTGATGATTGTTCTCACTACTTGTGGACTTTTCCCCTTCGGGCTAAGTCGGATGCATTCCCTACCTTGGCAAACTTCTTCTCCTATGTGCATACACAGTTCGGTTCTATGGTGAGGGTTGTGTGGTGATGAGGACATCACTTCTACGGATATACACGAGGCTTCCCCGTTGGACATCCAAACCATTAAAGGTCCAATTACAAGAGCTCGTGCGAGACAATTAAATTTAGAGGTGAGCTCGCTCCTAAATGTTCCTATTAATAGTTTTGAGAATGAGTTACTACCTATTGTTTATAATGTGATTAGGAACTAAGGAGAAGATCAACAAACACATGGAGGATGGCTTGGAGGCGTGGAGGACCAGCGAGGGTCAGCCAAGCTACGTGGAGGCCCATTACAACTCGAGTTCGAGTCCACCTCGGAGTCCAGGAGCTGCCTTCAGTAAAACGGACGCACAGGTCATATACGGAGTCCAATTTCGACGATCCACATATGGTTGGAAAGAAGATTTTATAGAGCTTCCAATGGCTTTGGTTTGAGGCCCAAATTCATCCGGAGTCATCGTGAATCATCCAAACAAGATAGCGTCAAGAATCTGTCCCGGTGCTGCGTCACCGTCTTTTGGCCTTTGGGCCTTGTATCGTCGTCGAGCCCATTAGGGGGCGTGTCCAGGGGTCATCCATGACCCTAAGCTCTATAATTTAGTAGCCGCCGCCTTCCTTAGGGTTTGGGTTTTGCTTTAGATTAATCTGTCTTTGAACAGTCGTCGTCTTCGGTTTGTAGAACCCCAACTTGTGTGCTTAATCATTCATCCGCAGATTGTCACCAATATTGAGAGCTGCGCTCTTTCAAGTTCTTGCTTGTGTTCTTCGTTTCGCTTGCAGGGATTAGCCATCTTGGCGAGGTCAACCGGGTTGTGACACGGTTGATAACCAGAGGAGTCATGGTGCTAAGATTGCAGGGTTCGAGTTGCTGACTTGAAGCCGGATCGGTGTGTTTCACTCCGCCCAAACGAGAGTTATCCTTACCTAACGGAAGATCGGCCACCTACGTCTCATCAATTGGTAATCAGAGCAAGGTTTACCGTCAGGTCCACCCTTATCCTTGTTCAGTTCGTGTCCGTAGTGGAGTCTTGTTGCTGGTTTAGTTTGTGTTCTTGGTCGTAGTCCAAGCGCACCATTGTTGTGTTGTGTTCCGCTGCTCGCCCATCCACCTTTACCCAGAGCACAAGTCGATACCACCATTACTCGACTTGCCCCGCTAGCCGCCTTGTGTGAATTCACACCACGCCAGCCCTAGCCGCTGCTGATCTATCTGCCGAACTCGCAGCCCCTCTTGTGCCTCTTTGAAACCATAACTTGAGGTACCTTTAGTAAAACGGGCATAACTTTTCGCTCGGTACTCCGTTTGGGTTCAAACTTTTACAGGAGCTTCGCCGGTTGGGGCATTCTCAAAAAAATCAAAAAAAAATCGGGAAGATAATTAAAAAATTGCCTTTCTGTCTTGCCCCGCTTTTCGACAAACGCCTCTGAATTTGTGTAGCCCACATCTCTCATCAGATTGCGGTGATATTTGGTGGTGTTACTATTTTGGTGCTCCTGGTTGTGAGAAAAATATCAAATAAATAAAAGAAAAAAGAAAATCGAAAACAACTATGATTCCTACTAGTTGTCGTATGAGCATGTAATTACCGAACTGCCATTGTTCTTGTTCTTTGAGCTTTTTCCATTGTTCTTGATCCAACTTGTTGTGCTACACCTAGGACACGTCTTAGTCAGCAACTGTGACTTGTACTTTGGATACTTATTGAACTTGGCTAATCTGCATTCGATATTTGCTAACCCTTGCTACCATATTTGGTCACCCAAAGCTCCACATACTTTCTTCAGATCAGTACAGCGAAGACCCTTGCAATCTTGGTGCCATCTCCTCACAGGTATCACGAACCAGCCACCAGTTGTGCCGTTCCACTGCTTGTGTTCGTAAGAACTTGGTAAGACGTGTGTGAGGGTGTGATTCCACCAGACAGCATTAGATTATTAGGGATAACCTTCACTGTTTGTTCCTGTTTTTTGTGGATTCAATGGCAGGTAACGAAGGAGTTTCTCCAAACGACTTCAACCAGTGTGTTAGCCAAGCACAGCTGCAGATGTTCATGGAGGCGATGCGGACCGAGATGAGAGACGGGATAAGAGACACGGTCGCCAGGCCCGTCACTGAGAGCATCAACGGACTTAGACTTCAAGACACCATCACCGGTTTCCATGGATAGGTTACCACGCTAACCAACCGCCTTGCGGCGTTGGAAGCTCGTCCACCTCCTCAACCAGTCGATCAAGATGTGGTGCTTGACATCCATGGTAACGTGGGCGAGGCAGCTACACGAGAGGCACTCATACGAAGAAATATTCGGCTTAATGTCGCAGGTGGTAATCGTCGGCTAAGGTAAAATTTACTCTACCTTTTTTTGATGGACAATATGACGTTGTAGGATATCTTGATTGGGAGATGACGGTAGAACAAAAATTTAATGCCCACCTTGTGCCTGAGCAACATAGAGTTAGACAAGCCAGTAGTGAAGTTAAAGATTTTGCAATCATATGGTGGACTGGTTTAGTTGCTGCAGGCCTCGCACCAAATACTTGGGAACAACTTAAGGTTGCTATGCGTGATAGATTTGTTCCTCCTTACCATAGAGAGTTGCGTTGTCAATTGATGCATTTAGATCAGGGAGATAAATGTGTACAGGATTACTATGGTGAGCTTCAGAAGGGTTTGATGCGTTGTGGGATAGTTGAGGGTGAGGAGGATGCCATTGTTCGATTTTATTCAGGCCTGAGAGGTGATATACAGGATATAGTTGATTACAAGGGCTTTCATACTGTCAACCAGTTGCTCTAGTTTGCTATGCTTGCATAGAAGGAATTGCAGGGTCGACAATTGCAGGAGCAGCAGGACAGGCGCAACGCCCCCTGGACATCCTTTCTGCCACGCACCACCACGTCGGCGCATTCTGGGCTGCCCAAGCCTTCGACTTTTCGAACACCTCCACCAGCGAGCAAGAAAGCGACAACGAGCGGTGTTTCGAATACACCAAACAAGTCTTCCTCACGTGCTGCAGACTCAGGTAAAAATGTTTATTCGCAGGCACCGGCTCAGAGTTCCTCATCTGTAGCCTCCACGGGACGCACGTCTGGCATTCAGTGCCATCGCTGCCATGGCATTGGACACGTGAAGAAGGATTGCCCAAGTCAGCGGGCATATTTAGCGACAGAGGATGGAGGTTACATCAGCACCTCTGACATAGAAGACGATGATGATGAAGAGGGTGCTGCTGAAGATGTCAACCATCATGTCATTCATGGTGGAGACAATTCTTCGGGTTTCTTGAACATCATTGTTCAGTGTGTGCTCAGCACGCAAGTTCAGCAGCCTGAGAGGTTGCAACGTCACAACTTGTTCCAGACTTTCTTCGTCATCAAGAACCGACGTGCACGTGTGATTATTGATGGAGGAAGTTGCAACAACTTGGTGAGTTCTGATCTGGTCAAGAAGCTTGGCTTGGCCACACGACCACATCCACATCCTTACTACATTCAATGGCTTAATGACTCTGGTAAAGCAAAGGTAGCATACACTTGTAGAGTTTATTTTTCCATTGTTGCATATGCTGATTTTGTTGATTGTGATGTGGTACCTATGCAAGCTTGTTCACTTTTATTGGGTCGTCCTTGGGAACATGATAATGATGCTACACACCATGGTAGAAGTAATAATTACACCTTCATGCATAAGGGAAAGAAAATCACTTTGGTTCCTTTGACCCCTGCTGAAATAGTACAAGCTGATAAAAAAAGAGCTGCTAGTTTGAGTAAGGATGAATCTGAAAATCAGCAAGTTGTTAATTCCGTATACCCACCTAAAAAGGAGACACCCACACATAAATCTAAGAGCGAGGGAATTAAATTAGGGAGTAGAGTTATGCTTGCAACAAAATGTGACCTTGCTGAAATTTCTAAGGATGATATTTGCTATGTTTTGTTATGCAAACAAGCGTTGTTTTCACTTGATGATATTGCTAGCTCTTTGCCTCCTGCGGTCACTAACATTTTGCAGGAGTATAAGGATGTTTTTCCAGCTGAGATACCCCCGGGGCTGCCACCTTTGAGAGGGATAGAGCATCAGATTGATTTGATTCCGGGAGCCTCTTTGCCAAACCGTGCCGCTTATAAAACCAATCCCGGGGAAACTAAGGAGATTCAGCGACAAGTCCAAGACCTTTTGGACCGCGGGTATGTACGTGAGAGCCTTAGTCCTTGTGTTGTGCCTGTGCTTTTGGTTCCTAAGAAGGATGGTACATGGCATATGTGTGTTGATTGTAGAGCCATCAATAATATTACTATCCGATATCGTCATCCTATTCCTAGGCTAGACAACATGCTTGATGAGTTGTGTGGCGCTATAATTTTCACAAAGATTGACTTGCGTAGTTGTTACCACCAGATTAGAATGAAACTTGGAGATGAATGGAAGACAGCTTTTAAAACTAAATTCGGGTTGTATGAGTGGTTAGTGATGCCTTTTGATTTAACCAATGCACCTAGTACTTTCATGCGCTTGATGAATGAGGTTTTGAGGTCTTTTATTGGTCGATTTGTGGTGGTTTACTTTGATGATATATTGATTTACAGCAAGTCTATGGATGAACATATGGATCACTTACGTGCTGTTTTTGATGCGTTGAGAGCAGCACATTTGTATGCTAACCTTGAGAAGTGCATCTTTTGCACCAATCGAGTCTCTTTTCTTGGCTATGTTATTACTCCACAGGGAATTGAGGTGGATGAGACAAAGATTGAAGCCATTCAGAGCTGGCCGCTGCCCCAAAACGTCACACAGGTGAGGAGTTTTCTTGGTCTTGCAGGTTTCTACCGCTGCTTTGTCAAGGCTTTCAGCACCATTGCAGCGCCACTACATGCCTTAACAAAGAAAGATGTGGTGTTTCATTGGGGAACAACACAAGAGGAGTCCTTTGCCACTTTGAAGGACAAGCTTACACACGCGCCATTGCTGCAACTTTCGAACTTTGGTAAGACTTTCGAACTTGCTTGTGATGCTAGTGGAGTTGGCATTGGTGGTGTTTTGATGCAAGATAGTAAACCCGTTGCATACTTTAGCGAGAAATTGAATGGCCCTGTTTTGAATTATTCTACGTATGATAAAGAATTGTATGCTCTTGTACGTTCTTTACAGACATGGCGTCATTATTTGTGGCCTAGAGAATTTGTTATACACTCTGATCATGAAGCGCTTAAGTATCTTCGTTCACAAAGTAATCTGAACCGTAGACATGCTAAATGGGTTGAGTTCATTGAATCTTTTCCTTACATCATTCAACATAAGAAAGGAAAGGATAATGTGATTGTTGATGCTTTGTCTAGGCGATATGCTTTGCTGTCCCAACTTGATTGTCGGATTTTTGGGCTTGAAACAATTAAAGAACAATATGCGCTTGATCCTGATTTTAAAGATGTGATATTGAATTGCAAAGAGGGACGTACATGGAACAAGTTCGTGATTAATGATGGGTACGTGTTTAGAGCTAACTACCTATGTATTCCAGTTGGTTCCGTTCGCCATTTGTTGATGCAAGAAGCGCATGGAGGAGGTTTGATGGGATACTTTGGCGCTAATAAGACGGAGGATATTTTGGCCACACATTTCTTTTGGCCAAAGATGAGGAGGGACGTTGAGCGGTTCGTTGCTCGCTGCACTACATGTCAAAAAGCTAAGTCTCGCTTAAATCCACATGGTTTGCACATGCCTCTCCCCGTGCCTTCTATTCTTTGGGCAGATATCTCTATAGATTTTGTGTTAGGATTGCCTAGGACTAAGAGAGGGAGGGATAGCATTTTTATTGTAGTGGATCCATTTTCTAAGATGGCTCATTTTATACCATGTCATAAAAGTGATGATGCTATTCATATTGCTGACCTCTTTTTTAAAGAGATTGTACGCTTGCACGGTATGCCTTCTACTATTGTTTCAGATCGTGATGCGAAATTCTTGAGTCATTTTTGGCGTACCTTGTGGAACAAGTTGGGAACAAAGATGTTATTTCCTACCACTTGTCATCCACAAACCGATGGACAAACGGAGGTAGTCAACCGTACGTTGGGCACTATGTTGAGGGCTGTTTTAAAGAAGAATTTGAAGATGTAGGAAGAATGTTTGCCTCATATGGAGTTTGCATACAATCGGGCAACACATTCTACCACAAAGGTAAGTACTTTTCAGGTAGTGTATGGTTTCAACCCCCGTGCTCCTATTGATGTTCTACCTTTGCCTACTACTGAGAGGATTCATAGTAATGCTAAGGAACGTGCTGAGTTTATATTGAAAATGCATGCGACAAATAAGCACAACATTGAAAAGATGACTGAAAAGTATAGAATTGATGGTAGCAAAGGTAAGAGAGAGTTAAAACTTGAACCAGGTGATCTAGTGTGGTTGCACTTAAGAAAAGAACATTTTCCAGATTTGAGGAAGTCCAAGTTAATGCCTAGAGCTGATGGTCCTTTCAAAATAATTGAGAAAATAAATGATAATGCATATAAAATTGAGTTGCCTCCCGAGTTCGGGGTTAGTCCCACCTTTAACATTTCAGATTTGCGGCCATATTTGGGAGAAGAAGATGCGCTTGAGTCGAGGACGACTCCAATTCAAGAGGAGGAGGAGGATGAGGACATCACTTCTATGGATATACACGAGGCTTCACCGCTGGACATCCAAACCATTGAAGGTCCAATTACAAGAGCTCGTGCGAGACAATTAAATTTAGAGGTGAGCTCGCTCCTAAATGTTCCTATTAATAGTTTTGAAAATGAGTTACTACCTATTGTTTATAATGTGATTAGGAACCAAGGAGAAGATCAACAAACACATGGAGGATGGCTTGGAGGCGAGGACCAGCGAGGGTCAGCCAAGCTACGTGGAGGCCCATTACAACTCGAGTTCGAGTCCACCTCGGAGTCCAGGAGCTGCCTTCAGTAGAACAGACTCCCAGGTCACATACGGAGTCCAATTTCGACGATCCACATATGGCTGGAAAGAAGATTTTATAGAGCTTCCAATGGCTTTGGTTTGAGGCCCAAATTCATCCGGAGTCGTCGTGAATCATCCAAACAAGATGGCGTCAAGAATCTGTCCCGGTGCTGCGTCACCGTCTTTTGGCCTTTGGGCCTTGTATCATCGTCGAGCCCATTAGGGGGCGTGTCCAGGGGTCATCCACGACCCTAAGCTCTATAATTCAGTAGCCGCCTCCTTACTTAGGGTTTGGGTTTTGCTTTAGATTAATCTGTCTTTGAACAGTCGCCGTCTTCGGTTTGTACAACCCCAACTTGTGTGCTTAATCATTCATCCGCAGATTGTCACCAATATTGGGAGCTGCGTTCTTTCAAGTTCTTGCTTGTGTTCTTCGTTTCGCTTGCAGGGGTTAGCCTTCTTGGCGAGGTCAACCGGGTTGTGACACGGTTGATAACCAGAGAAGTCGTGGTGCTAAGATTGCAGGGTTCGACTTGATGACTTGAAGCCGGATCGGTGTGTTTCACTCCGCCCAAACGAGAGTTATCCTTACCTGACGGAAGATCGGCCACCTACGTCTCATCATGTGGTGCGACAATGGGTGAGAGTTCGACAACTCCACTTCCTAGACGTTTTTCCTCACGCATTGAGTTCACCTACGCATGTCTTGTCTCTATACTTCGCCACAAAATGGTAAAGCCAAGCATTTTATTCATACTATCAATAATGTTCCCCGCTCTTTACTTTTCCAAGCCAGCCCGCCACCCTCAACTGGGTTGATGTGCTCAACTCTGTCACTCATGTGCTGAACATCCTCCCAACCAAAACACTGAAGTTTGCAACACCACATCTTAAGCTGTTTGGTGTTCCACCCACCTATGCATCTACTTGTCTCTGCTATCCTAACCTTTCAACTACCGCCGCTCACAAAATTTCTCCTCGATTGACCACATGTCTTTCTTGGATATTCTCCAAACCACAAAGGGTATCGCTACCTTAATCTTCAGTCTAACAGGGTCATAATCTCTCATCATGTCATGTTTGATGAGTCCTCGTTTCCATTTTCATCGCAGCCTTCTCCTCCAGGTTCGGATGATTATGAGTTTTTGCTGGAATAATCTAATCCTGTGCTGCAGCCTATTGGCCAGGTCCAGCATCTCCCTGCAGGTCATTTTTCTGGTGCTCCTGTACGACCACGTGCGGTCTCGATTCAGCAGGCGTCCTCTCTACCGCCTCTGGAGCCACTCCCCGTGTTGGGTGCTCCAGCAGCTTCTGGTGTGCCAAGCCCTGGAGCACTGACTCCTGGAGCGCCTCTGCTGGTCGCCCTTGCACTGTTAGTCCCTGGTGCGCCGACTCCTACAACCTCGACTTCCGCAGCTCCAGCTTTCAGCCTCGTCTGCTGTGGCTGCCCTGGTTGCCTCCGCCCCGGTACTTGCTTCCCCCACGTCACCCCCTATGGTCACAGGTGTGCAGGGCACCTCTCTGACGCTGCCTTGTCCCAACGCTGTGACCGTCGGAGCTCTTGTGCCTTCACTGATCTTCCGCATGCGACCTCTTTGAGACTATGTTCATGTCTACTCTCGATGAGCGTTGCATGCACCCGTTCGGACGCCACCACGGTCTCTTCCCATGGTGCCCCTTGGAGTTGTGACAGTACCGCCAGTGTCTAACCAATACCGCATGACCACCCGGGCCAAGCTGGTTTCCGGGTTCTGTCACTCTACACCGCTTCAGCATTGTCACCTCTATTGTGTTCATACCGTAGTGGTCTTGCCGATCCACACTGGCTTGGTGTTAAGCATGAGGAATTTGATGCTCTGCTTGCCAACCGGACTTGGGATCTGGTTCCACATCCATCTCATGCCAATGTTGTGACCAACAAGTGGGTGTTCAAGCACAAGTTCAAGGTTGATGGTTCTCTGGAAAGATACAAGGCTCGCTGGGTTCTTCGAGGCTTCACTCAGCACCCCGGTATTGATTTTGATGAAACATTCAGTCCTGTTGTTAAGCCATCTATGGCTCGTACAGTTCTGTTGCTCGCTCTCTCTCGCAACTGGCCCATCCATCAGCTTGATGTCAAGAATGTGTTTCTTCATGGCAATTTGTCTGAAACAGTCTATTGTTCTCAACCGATGGGTTTTGAAGATTCTGCTCATCCGGATTATGTCTGTCGTCTTAACCGATTGTTATACGGTCTTAAGCAGGCACCTCAGGCTTGGCACAGTTGATTTGCTGCCTACATTCAGCAGTTTGGTTTTGTTGAAGCTAAGACGGATACTTCATTATTCGTATATCATCATGGTGCGGACATTGTCTACCTTCTTCTTTATGTGGATGATGTTGTTCTCACTGCCTCGTCGACACCCCTGCTTCGTCATGTTACTGGCTCTCTTCGAAAGTAGTTCTCTATGAAAGACTGGGTGAGCTTCATCATTTTCTTGGCATGCATGTTCAACGCACTGGTTCTGATCTTCTCCTCACGCAATGGTAGTATATGATGGAGATTATTGATCATGCTAGTATGTCTGATTTTGCAAGCCCTGTACCACTCCGGTTGACACCAATCCGAAGTTACCTATTGATGTGCCTCCCGGTGCTGATCCTTTGGATTTTCGAAGTCTTGTTGGCGCTCTGCAGTATGTGACCATCACCCGTCCCTATATTGCGTATGCGGTTCAGCAGGTTTGCCGTCACATGCATGATCCTCAAGAGCCCCACCTTGCTGCTCTCAAGCGGATTTTGCGTTATGTGCGAGGCACTCATCAGGGGCTACTCTTGCGTCCGTCTTCCACGACTGATCTTGTTGTCTATTGTGATGAGGACATCACCATCTCGGTTATGACCATACTGGTGTCTTCTAAAGAAAAGGCAAATCAATATTATATCATGACTATCTTTGATACATTAAATGAATTGATGCTATGCCATGGTGTGTGTTCATTGTCATTTTCAGAAAAAAAATACATGGATTAAAAAGAGTGCCAAACATATATGGAAGGCGTGAAAGACAAAAGAACTTGATTGGGGACCAAGTCCAAGTATCCCCAACATCCTCACCAGGCCACCACATCACTTTTGCCGAGGAAGGAAAGAGATCAAATCCAACATGTTTTGGAAACGCTGGATTCGGACTCTAGGAAAGTGTCAACTTCCGACAGCTTCCATGACTTCATCCGGCCTCCGTTTTGGGTGTTCAATCACTTGATGGAAAGGTTATCAAATCTACTTTCATATGGATTCGGACTCATATCCACATCTGCTCTGAGGCAGCCGCAATCACCGATTTACTACAGAGACCTATTTTGTAACGGAGTTGTGTCATCTTATTTTGGCCCGATGGTCTATGTATCAAGTCGGGCCCATTAGGGGACCACCCTAGGGTTGAGGGACGACCCTCACCACATCATTGTGACATCTCTGATGTCAAAAGAATTAAAAAGTGCAATTAAGATCAATGCAACAGGGAATTGGGTTGAAATTCAAAAATTCATCAAAAATTCAATTTTAATTCAAAAACAAGGGTTGTTTGGTACCCAACTGAAAACTCGAGATTTTTGTACTAAACTTGAAAATCTCCAAAAATAAAAGTTGTTTGTCATCACAAATAAACCCTAGTCACTGTTTGGAACTTTTGAAAATTTTGCAGTTTAGTCCCTCAAAAACTCAAATTACCGTTCTGGGCACCTTTTTGTTTTTGGGTTGTTTGAGCTTGAAAAACTTGGAATTTCAAGTTCATCCCAAAAAGAAAATTGTGTCCCATATTCCAAAATCCAACTTTTATTTTTACACTTTTTCAAGTTCAGTTCAAATTTTTGGAGAAAATTCGAATTTGAAAACGGAGCTCCACGGGCGAGCTACAGTGCCCCTGGCGCGCCCTGCGCTGGCCGGAGCTCGGCCGCCACGTGGCCGGCGAGCGGTGCAGGCGGCGCCGAGCTGGCCGAGCCGTGGCGGACGTTGGAGCTTGTCGCCTAGCTCTTGTCTCGCCCCTCCCGAGCCGTCACTTCGCCGTCGTCGAGCCGCTCCGCCTCGCGCCGCGCGAACGCCATCATGCGGTCGGAGCGCCGCCGTGGCCACGCGCGCGCGCGTCGCGCTGAGCAGCTCCACAGGCCGCGATTCCACTCCCCTCCGCGCCAAATGCACTGTTGAAGATCCCCCCGACGTCACTCGAGGATCCCTCGCCCGGTCGAGTCGCTCGCGCGCTGCCCGAGCTCGCTCCGCATTCATGGCGGCCTGCTCGCGCCGCGCCGCGCGCTCGCACGCTCCCGAGGAGCACAGTGCCTCCCTTGCGTGCTCAATCACTCCACCAAGCCTCCCACCGAACCCCTCTCACACTCCACTCACTTGCTCGACCCACCAGTTCAGCTCTTCGCGCGTTCCCCCATCTTCTTCTTCCTCGCGCCGCGCGAACCGAGCCGAGCTTCTCCGAGAAATTCGCCTTCCACACTCCACCATTCCCAAATTCGTCCCGCACGAAGCTAGCCCTCTACTCCAGCTCCATTTCCCCCCACTTTCCCCAAGCTATTGTCCCTTCTCCGGCGAGAATTTGAGATTTCCCCCAAATCGCGAATTCCGGCCACCGGAGCACCCGCACGTCGAGCCCCTACTCCGAGCCGTCCCCGAGGTCAACCGAGCACGCCTTTGGCTTCCTCGAGCTCCACTGGTGCTCTAGGACCCCTCGAACCTCGGCGAACGACCCCGAGCTCACCGGCGTAGAAGCTGCAGCGGCCGCGCTGCCACCACCCCGTCGCCGGCGCAACCCCGACCATCCCCGGCAGCCGAACCGTCCCCAAACGACTCGTGGTGAGCCCAGGATCCTTTTCCCCCACTTCCCCGTGCCTAGTTCGCCGTCGTTTGGCCGGCGCAACTCTGGCGAGGTCCCAGGGACCGAACTTCATCTTCTTCGTTTGTCTAGGGGTCTCTGTGCAAAAGTCCAGGGACTTGTTCGTGAAGTTTTGAAAGTTCTAGGGTTCTCTGCGTAAAAAGATTCTTAAATCTAGATTTGTTTTTCCCGAATCTTGTAAAATCCATTAAAAATCGTACAAAATTCAGAAAAATGCACAAAAATACTCCCTGGATTCTTGAGAGTGTAAACTACAATCTCCTTTAGACATGTGTATGCTTTTGATGAACCAATTTTGAATTAAAATTCAAACTGTGGAAATTGAAAGTTGTGCACCATTTCAAATCCAGAGCTCCGCTAGGGTTGATCTTTGGATATGTTGTTTGTAGTGACTTTGGACAGCTTGTGTCCAAAGGGGACACAAAAATATAAAGTGTAGCTTCAGTTATGAATTAAAATGTATTTCCTGTCTTTTTGCAGTACAAAAATCATTACAAATAATCTGTGCAGTGAAAAATCACCATTTTGCTCCAGAGGACTAAAAACTTGTTAGCACACCTGTTAAAAATGAAAAACTAAATTTTTGCTCTGATTAGGCTAGCAAATAAATAAATATGTGTTTTTGGATAGAAATTTATTGAGGACTATCCAAGGGTTATTTTGAGCCACCCCTTGGCCAGAGCCCTCCTCATGCTTATGACTAGCTTTGGTAGGAAAATCTCCTGAACTAGATGAATTTTCGATTTTATATGATTTAAATTCATTTCTGCTGGCAGCGGCTTGTTATATTTTTAATAAATTATGTGTAGCTCAGAATTAGCTAAATTTTGGAGTGAGCTTAGCTCTTATACTCCAGCAGCTGTCATAAAGTTTATAGATAAAAATGATGAACAGAATTGGTGAAACAAAAATGAGAAGTAATCCAGGTGGAAATTGATTTATATAAAAAGATAAAACCTTTTGGTTAATTAGTTAGAATAAAATGGATGGAATCTGAAATTCCAGAACAGCACCCTAATTTGTGAAGTAATCAATAGAATTCTTTTATATATGTACACAATCACCATCGAAATCAAATAAAACTTTTCCCACACCTCTACCCTGTTTTTGTGAAGAAAACAGTAATGCTTAAGCATGTCTAGGTGAATATGGCCTTCAAGGCCTTAATTTTAGAATCAATAGGTAGCCACCTTAAACTATGCATCTCATGTAGAAGGCGCCATCCCGGACGGCAACTACCACCTCATTCCCGCAGACGAGGAAGAAGTCCCGGAGGAAGGTGCTGGTGCAGGATCGACCAACCCGGAGGCTAACCCCCAGTTCGAGCAAGAAGGCAAGCCCCGGAGCATAACCTAACCTTTACCAATTATGCATTATGACTTCTCTATGCTTGTGCATTTACGTTCAAGGAGTTGATTGAATACCTTAGCTGCACATTTCCTAGTACCTATGACTTGCAATACTAGTATGAAAGGATCGATAGGGCATTGCTTTAGGTCCGTTACAAGTCGAGTGATTTCCTGTCACTCGCGAGACATAGGAATTGCTTGTCTTTACTTATGTTGGAATCATAAGGATTGACGGGCGGGATGATAGATGTAGATCTCCCGTCCGTGTATGATAATTGATTAAGGTCGAAATGTGTGGATGAGTGTGTCAAGTTTTTGAACGTACCACATGCATGCCGGTATATGGGAGCCGGTAAGCCCGGTACCAGATTGAAGCAGCTAGGGCCGATAGCCATCTCTCCTTGGAAACTTTGTTTTCCCCTGCCGTACACTTGTGGATATATGCGTGAGACTGTGAGTGAAGCAGTAAACCTTTATCCTAAGGAAATGGACCCGGTTCCGAATTGTGGATCGATGGGAAAGGTTGGGAAATGCTTGTACCTTTTATAGCAAGCAGAGTATCCGTGTGTGTTGGGTTTCCCCTGGCCAGGTAGCAGAAATTCGGTTCGAACTGTCCGCTTCTCGCGGTTAATGAGACTGCTTGACCGCCATGCTACATTGAGTAACAAGTGGAATTATGAGATTTATGAACTTGTTGTATGAATTAATTTGTATTGCGCCACTTGTATGCTTAGGGAGGATGCTAATCTAGAATGGTTAAATTACTAGAATATGATGCTAAAACTTGAAAGCAAGGACCTACCCTTAGTTGCTTTTTGGCAAACAAACCCACCAGCCAAAAGCCTCTCATGTCTAGATGTCGGTGATGTAGTTTTCACCCGACGGGTAAGCCTTGCTGAGTATTAGTATACTCAGCCTTGCTTGTGGCAATGATTTACAGGTACACCTTTGGATGTCGATGCTTTGTCTTGGCCTACCCAGGTTCCACCTGGCTGGCACATCGAATGGGTTCCGTCCTCTGTCGAGGATCGGGAGGAGTAGCACCATGGCAGGCTTCAGCACGGTGTTATTGTATCATCGTTAGATTATCTTCCGCTGCAATGAAACTTTTATTTCCGCTGCAAGACTTTCGTACTCTGATTTAAATTTGAACTCGGTTTGTAATAACTTTGAGATTCTACTTGTGTATGTTAAATTTGTGAAATGTTGTAATCTCTGGAACTCACCTTCGTGTGGGCGTGCTGTTGTTTCGATCGAGAAAAGAACGTGGTTAATCGGGTTTAATCCGACGGCGCTCCAGCTTATTCCGGATTAAGTGCCTGACTACTCGGTTAGTGGTCCCGGGGTACTTAACTTGGAATAATTTCGGAGTGGTCCGCCACAGTCATGGTCATCTCCTACCCCTTTCATATACCTTCATAGCCACCACAAACAGATGGAGTTTTGTTTAGTTGAAAGTTTAGTTATTGCTACTTCCTTGTAGACGTGTGTGTCGACTAGACCATCCATTCTACTCGATTCGGAACCCCAACTTTGTGTATTCAGATTGGTATTAAATCCATATTTGCAATTGAGTTGCTTGTTCTACTTGTTCTTACTTGTTCTTCGATTACTTGCAGGAACGGGTACCCTAGTGGCCGGGTGACGCGCTCCACAAGATCGTGGCAGCCATTTGAGGCGGTGTATCGGTTGCTAAGGCGCAGCCCCGGAAGGCTGTAATCGGGCCGTGATCATCGCCACCAATATCCAATCAAGTTATCCCCACGTCTCATCGAAAGATCAGGCGCAAACCCTAGCGGGTTCCCATCATATTGAGACGCTGATTGGGTTGGCTGCCTGACACCCGCAAGTCTACCTCCGGTTATGCATTATTCCTTGGCAATAATCTCGTCTCCTGGTCTTCGAAGCATTAGACCGCTATGTCCCGCTCGAGTGCAAAGGTTAAGTATCGGGTTGTCGCTAATGTCGTGGCTGAGGTCTCTTGGCTGCACCAACTCTTGGTTGAACTTCATGTTCCTGTCTCCTGGGCTGCTTTGGTTTACTGTGATAACATCAGCACCATATACATATCTGCCAACCCCGTTCAACACTAACACCAACGCACCAAGCATATGGAGATTGATCTTCATTTTGTTTGCGAACGTGTTGCCAGAGGAGTTGTCTGCGTTCTTCATGTTCCTACTAGTTCCCAGTACATCAACATCTTCAGTAAAGGCATGTCGTCTCCAGTGTCTATGGAACAGGTCCAGTCTGAATGTTCGGCCAACCAACGATCAGAGTGCGGGGGGAGGGGGGTAGAATGTATGTGTTAGTATGTAGTGCCCTCTGCCCATGGGCCCATTTCGGGCTGGCCGGCCCTAGCGTGCCGCGCCGCCCTCTTATTAGATCGGCGGGCCCCCTAACCACATGCCTGCCTATATATGTGTAACATATCCCTGACCATAATCAATCTACTATTTCTACGTATTCTATTTGCCTTCGTTTCTATTACGGATGGTACTTCAAATTGTAATTGTTTTGGTGTCTTTAGGTAGACCTTAAAATCCCCTGCTCGGAAGTACAAGATCTGTGAAGGCAACGTGATTGTGTCACTAAATGGGCATATGAAGCTGAGTTTACCTAAGTTTAAAGCATCACTCTTCTGATTGACTCCCTCCGTCCCAAAAACAAGAGTAGTTTGGAATGTGTTTACCTTACAAACACATTTTCCAAACTACTCTTTTTTTTTACAGAGGGAGTATTTCATAATTTTGTTATAGATGTAACAGCTAAATGTATAAAATTTTGTTTGTAGTTAGAGGACTATCTCTTCTTGGATGGCAAAATCTGATCTACTCAGCCTCTTCCTTTGATCTCAAGGTATATCTGTATTTTACGTACTACCCAGGATATGGATCAGGGTCTATATTTGGATTTTCTGTAGTACGTATGCCAAAAGGCCATACTAAAATGAGTCTAGCTTTGGCACTTATAAATGGAATAAAAAAAATAAACTACTAACACATTCATCTGTACCAGCTCGAGGTTTGTGATCTGATGAAAGGCCGTAGGAGATTGATTTATGTTCCTGTGGAGTTCTGTAGTGCACCTGAAAGGGTAAGTCCCCACTTTACCTTTGTGTAAAACTGCAAGCCTACACTGTCTTTATTTTATATCAGGTATATTTTATTTGCTGCTTGCTCGTAATATAGTTTGCGTAAAGATAGTCAAAGAGATCCCACCTTTTTTGCCAAAATTTGTTCAGAATGCCTCCACTGGAATGAATCGAGTGGTCTATTATCTGATATGTCTATCAGTATCATCTAGCATGTCTTTATTATAAATTGTTATTCTGGTATCTTTGTGAACATTAACTGGCAGATTCATTATATTTGAATCATCTTTAGAATCTGGTGATGAAAATCAATGTGATGTTATTAGATTATGATGGTGTCATATTGGATTAATTTTTGAGTGTAAACATGTTCATTTTGTTGCCTTTGACCATTTGCTGATTCAGTATGTTCTATGCTTGAATTGCAGACCTCGTGCAATAAACTGTGAACTTGTCTTCACTATGCTCCTTCTGCCTGATGAAAATCTCGTCTTCACTGTGGGTCCTTTTATCATTCTGAAAATCTCAACTACTTATTTTGGTACGGTGGGAACAATATAGTGTACCAATAGTTTATTTCACTATGCGAGTTACATGGAAATTTAAGATCTGACTAGTGTTGGGGAAAGGAGGGAGGAAGTGTTTGCGAAACACTATTTGTAGAAAACTCGTCTGAGAGCCATTGCTGTTGGATGTTTTTCTTCTCTTTGGCCGGAGCACTGGTTCATCTTTCTCGTTTGTCAGTTATCCATTCCGCATATTATGTTATTAGAGATTTTTTTTCCTCCTCTAGCAACAATGAGAAGGTACGGTGGATTTGGTCTCTTCATGGTGACTCTGAGAAAGGTGATGGCAGCAACTACCGCGTCGACAACTTTGTTGGTTTGACGACATGGAGAATTATGTTTCTGGATAGCGGCATCGAGGCGAGGATGCTGCTGCTGTGGCGGAATAATGTTCTCGAGCCCCTTCTTTGTTTTGTCGTAGTGTGATCTAGCATTCTAGCCATGATGAAAGGCATGTGAGAATATTTCTGCTACTCAAACTTATGTTATTCAGTAGATTGGGATCTGTCTCTCTTCTTCATTAGTGGCAGAAAGGAAGAAAAAGATTTTGCTCGTTCCAGCCTACAGGAATGTTGGTTGTTGTTTTTGGGCGCTTGTTCTTGGTTTGTTTGCTCTAAGTGTATGCATGTTCGGCCTTCCATATGAATCTTTACACAGGATTGGAATTGAGATTTGGATTCACATGCGTGAGTACAATAAAGATGAAGACCAGTTCTTGATTGTTATTAAATGTATTTTTATCTTTTTTGAGAGTGTTGTATTTTTTATTAAATATTCTTCAAGAATGACTTAAATTTGACTGTGCTTGTACAATTTTTTTTAATAAGACAAGTAATCAAACTTAAGATTAAAAAAATCAAGCGACTTATAATTTGAAACGGAAAAAGTAGTAAATTATCAGGCTTGCCCATAAGCTAAAGTTGTAATATCTGAATTGCAGGCTCCAAGGGCCTCTGGTTAGCGTCTTTCAGCTAACTACATCTCATTGTTATCACATCGCTCCATCTTTACCCTGCTTGCCTCAAATCCTCAATCTGCAAGCTTTATGTAACCTACGTATTTTAGGTCCTGATCACCCATGAACTAGGATTTAACAAAGTATAAGTTCATGTCATTCTGAAATGAGGCTCGTCAAATACGCTGGTTTTGTATACATCCTTTTTTAAAAGAAAAAGAAAATGATGTAGTATGCTTTTTTCCTTTTTTGCCTGCACAGCTTCCCTTCATGCTACAAACGCAAAGCCGGTGCCACATCGCTTTCCATGGGAAAGGCGCATGCAAAAACTTTTGGAGATCAATGGGAACCGAATCACCTACCAGGTTCATCCTCTGTCAATTTAGCTCTTTTGCCACAATATTCCCCCCTGCCTTGTTTTTTTGTCATGGGATTAGGCATGCTTTCATGTTTCTTGTTTCATCACAAGAATATTCCACATAACAAGCAAGGGTGCAGTGTTCACAGATAATAGATAGCAAAGCATACAGATAGTTAAACTAACTCATCCCCACAATGTGACTATGGACCGTCTCAAATATAGCAGAATAAGTTACCTGAGTTAGCTACAGCCTAACATGCTAACAGCCAGTACAAACTGTGGGAACTACGGAACGGATAACCTTACATACTTTAGTACACTCGTGCATCTTCATGCCCTCTTAAGCCGTCCCACAATTGAGCTATACAATGGTTCTTCCACATCCAAAACAAAATCACCACCAGTGATAGATATAGCAATATCTAGCTCGAACCATTGAGGCGCTCCAAGGTCTCTGTAACATGCCTCATCGACGGCCTCCGCTCTGGATTGGCCTGAACACATGCGAGGGCGACTTTCAGCATTGCAATCATCTCACCCTCCCGTTCCGAATCTCTGGCAAGGAAAGGATCAAGCACGTCGGCAGACGGTTTCTTGTCCTCAATGCAGAACTGCACCCACTGGACCAGATCCATCTGCATAGTCTCCAATAGAACTGCAGGTGATCTGCCAGTGATCATTTCAAGCAGGAGCACACCGTAGGAGTAGACGTCCCATTTTTGTGATGGTTTCAGCGTCTTCAATGCTTCAGGCGCTTGGTAGCATGACCCTTTGCTCACGAGAGGGCTCACTGAGGCATCTGACTGCTGGCTCTGGGCTTTTTCTAGATTGACTCGATCTGATTGCATGAAAGGTGATGCTCCAGCGATGTTTGCAAGTCGCCCAAGGCCGAAATCTGAGATGTATGGCTCCATGTTTGTTCCAAGGAGGACGTTATTTGTCCTCAAGTCCCCATGGACATACTTTTTGGGGCTGAACTCATGCAGGAAAGACACCCCCTTGGCGACTCCTTTCATGATGTTCAATCGGGCCTCCCATGGCAATGGCGTGAATGCCATTGTCCCAGGTTTACCTGAAAGTCATAGCAGTTTGCCAGAGCAGGCAGTCAGCAAACACACAACTAGTCCCCAACAACCAAGCGTCCTACAACTAGTTCAGAACAAAATCTAGCAATCGTTATTCCAATTAGTAACATGAGCTCCAGTTTTTTAATAAACAAAACAGCTATACAGGTTATGTCAGCAAGTCAATCTTTGACAGACACTAGATTCCAAACTATACCAAACTTACATAAAAAAACAATAGCTGTAGATGAATCTGACACATGAAGAGTTAGGCACCATAAGACCAAGCGTACCAAATTTCCAACCTACTGCAGTTATTATACCCAAATTAGGAATCTGACATTACTAGGATCCTAATCCACACAGGTACTATATCAAATTGTTAATTAATTATTACAGAAACAGAAGAATCAATAGAAGAGGACATACCATGCATTGCTGCAGAGAGGCTGCCATTAGGAATGTAATCATATATCAGCAGCTTCTCATCAAAAGACCAGTAGTAGGCTCTCAAGGTAACAATGTTGGGATGCCGGACCTTGCCAATGGCCTCAACCTCGGTCTGAAATTCTTTAAACCTCTGCAATCCCCCCTCCCCAAGACGCCTGACCGCCATGGTGAGCCCGTCCTCAAGCACCACCTTGTACACGATCCCAATCCCACTCTTCCCCAGCACAAAAGCGGAAGCCTTGAGCAGCTCGTCCAGATCAAACCTCACTTGCTGGTCCAAGGACACGAGATCGTAGTGCTCCGCATGCTCGGACGGAGTCCCGGACTCATCCTTACTGAAGCATCCACAATCCTTTCCGCACCTGGACCCTTTAGAACCGGCGGCCACACCGTGTCCCTTTGTGTCCCTGGATGAAATCGCCCTCCAGTAGCAGTAGAAGAAGGCGAGCGCAATGATCAAAATACCCACCACATCACTCAGCACGATGGCCACAATTGCAATCTTCCCCAGCCCCTTGCCCTTCCCCTTGCCGCCACCGGACGAGTCCCCGTCGTTGGGCAGGGACGGGTTGGACGACGGCATGGCGTCCGGCGAGCAAGGGTTCTTGAGCGGCGGCCCGCAGAGGCCCGGGTTGCCGACGAAAGCCGTGGGCCCCCGGTTCTCCAGCGCCCCATTCTGCGGGATCGGGCCGGAGAGGTTGTTGTAGGTGAGATCTATGTAGACCTTCTCCGGCAGCCTCCCGAGGCTGGCCGGGATTGCGCCGGTGAAGTGGTTGTGCGAGAGGTCCACCGTCCCCTGGAGCCTGGAGAGGTTCCCGATGTCCTCCGGGATGGCGCCGGAGAAGCCGTTGAAGGAGAGGTCGAGCCGCTCCAGCGCGGAGAGCTGCGCGCCGAACCCGTCGGGGAGCGGGCCCGTGAGGTTGTTCCGCGCGAGCGCGAGCGCGCGGAGGCGGCGGCATTTCAGGATCGAGGCCGGGAGGAATCCGTTGAGGGCGTTGGAGGAGAGGTCGAGGATCTGGAGGAAAGCCAGGCCCCCGAGCTCCTCGGGGAGCGGGCCGTCGAGCGCGTTCCCGTAGAGGACGAGGCTCTGGAGTGCGGGCGCGCCGGAGACGAGCTCCGGCGGGACGCGGCCGAAGAGGCGGTTGCTGCGGAGGTTGAGGTGGCGCAGCGAGGACGGGAGCGGCGCCGCCGGGAGCGCGGCGACGAGCCGTTTCCGGGGGAGCGAGAGCGCGACGACGCGGCGGGGCTGGGTGGCGTCGGTGGAGGAGGAGCAGGCGACGCCGTTCCAGGCACAGGGGTCCGCGTCGGTGGCGTCCCAGTTGGCGAGTGCCCCCGTGGGGTCCTGGACGACGGCGGCCTTGAATGCCAGCAGCGCCTGGCCGTCCGGCGTGAGCGCATCGGCGCTGGCAGTGGCGAGGAGGAGCAGCAGCAGGAGACGGAGCGCCATGGCGACGCGCCCGTCGGCCGTCGCGTTGGGTGGCGGACGAGGCGGGGAGTCCGGGGGGACGAACGATGTGGTGGGGTGGGCCGTGGGGGAGGCTTGACTGGACTGATGACAGCACTACTGTCTCTTGGAGTACTCACTGTCTTGTGTGTTGTGTCTACTGGTGCGTGTGCGCGCGGGTCTCGCGACTCGCGAGCATAGTTAATTAGTTATTCGTCGAACCGGTGGAGGTCGATTGGTTGAACAGGTTAGACCACCAGTTTATTATGGTTAGGCTGAAGTTCAGATAGCTGAAAAAACACTATATCTTCAGAAAGATACTGTAACATTTACTGGAAACATGTTTTGTGAGGAATAAATAGTGAAAAATTAGAAATTAAAATGAATAGCGAACAGCGCCATAACTAGATTAACTTTCGCAATATGTTCAACAACCAATGCGTGGCCCAGTATTACGTTCCGTTGCTCCGAAACGTTAGGCGTGGGTACGACTTACGAGTACCCCACCTCCGCCAAGAGTGGGGGTTCCAACGACCCCTTTAGTCGTGGTTATTTTATTTCTTGTCTGGCGTAGTGGCGTGGACCTGGGCAGGCCTCGAGGGCTATGCGCCACTGCAGGCGCAGCTTCCATGTCAGCATCCTCATGTAATATTAATTTGTTATGCCTACTTAATTCATCAATTAATAGATATTAATTTGTTAGGCGTAATTAATTCATCATCAGCATATGCTTACCGTATCAATATTATAAATCATAGACTAATTAGGGCTTATTAGATTTATCTCATCAACTACACTCCATTTGTATAATTAGTTTTTGTAATTAGTCTATATTTGATACAGTGTCCAAAAATGATACGACGAGTGAAAAGATTTTGCTTTGCGAACTAAATAAGGGCGTAGTAGCAGGCCTGAAACTCTCTGATCAAAGACGTGGATGTGTTGAGAAACTCGTTTCAAATGTGCTGTCTTGCTCCTAGATCATAAGAAATTATTCTCTAAGGCCTGTTTTGGATTCTATTGGATTGATTATTCCTTGCAAATCTTTGTTGTCCATGGCTCCATGCAGTTATCAATATTTGCTTAGCCCACTTTACAGTGGTTTCATTATTTTAAAAAACAGTTATTTATGCGAAAGGGTGAAGAACTAAACTGGCGACCAAAGGAGACGAAAATGGGAGCCTGAACAGACAAATGTCATTGTTCACTTGTAATGGACTTCTTGACAATCTACGATACCTTCACAATCGTTTTCAAGTATTACCCTATTCTGTGTCGGATCTCAATCCGTTCTTTATGGAGTGAGGGGAGCGAAGATTCCCATGTGTTTGGCAGGACTTCATTGTCTTACAGTGTTCTGCCTCATCATCTCGTATATTGATGAATACATCGTACAAGTTATCTGCGAAGGATATGCGGGATGGCGAACATAATTACATATGACAATCATATCAAAGATGAACACAAACCAAAGTTATATTATTTCTTATTACCAAGAACTTCAAACAAGAATTCCAGAAGCAAGTAAACAACAAATTGAAATGATGATTTGATGGATCCTACATTATGTCCATCTCAGTAATAGGTGGTAGCCACAAGCCAGCAAGCTTTTTCAATGAATTCAAGATTTTGTTTGACGGATGGTTAAACTCATTTCATAAACTTAAGCTAACTTGTTTAGTCCCGACCTTCTGAAACATAAACGAGCAAAATGAAGCTGTTAATCAGCGGAATATGAGAAGAAAACTTTACCGATTTTGGGCCTCCTTGAACATGGAGCTCTTGCTGTTTGAAATTCATCTGGTAGGGGAAATAGAGGCCATGTTAGCAATAAGTACATATATTAACAATTCATATATAGCATGCAAAAAATCAAGCCAATGAAAGAACTCACCAAATAAGTAAAGATCCTCATTCAGATAATAGTTTATAGCTGCCTGCGGAGCTGGTAACTCTTTCAACTCCGCTGTCAAAAAGAGATAAATATTTTACAACATCAAATTGGAAGTGCAAGTAAGAATGATTCGGCATCTTGTCTAGTTCCCAGTTGTGTTCAAAATCTAAAAGGCTTCCAGTAAGAATGAGAAATTCAAAAAAGAAAGTAGGAGGATTATGTTACCTTCATTGAGCTTGAGAAATTTGTCATAGGTTGAGTATGCATGTCTCTCTACGCATTCAGAAAAGTGATCTGTAATTAAGTTCAGAGAGTCCATGTTGTCATCACAGAGAAGGCATGGCAAAATACCAAAACAATCATTCTCATAACCAGCAAGCAAGTGTACTTACAAGCCATTCTTGGGCTCAGCATGTACATCCCAACAGTCATGAAGTAGTAAAAAAAGGCCATAAACCGTGCAAGAAAACGGTCAAACAATAAAGAGTTACCACCCAATTCCTGATATTAGCCAAAAGGTGAAAGAAAGTAAGCAATATGCCAGACTGATATACCATAATCAGGTTAAGGGCTCAACAATGGAGTAGGATCAATTTCTTTGGAAATTTTACTGGATGATTGGCAAAGAAACTAGAATACTTAAATTAACAGAATTCAGTATTAAGACACAGCAAAACCTAGCCTAACATTGAAAAGGTTGCATGAATTTACCAAAGGACAGGCATAATATGAGGGACATACTTCCATGATCAAGAGGTGATGGAACTCGTTCATGCTTTCAGCGAAGTGAACCTTTATATAATCAGCTCTTCTCGACCAGCCAAAGGTCTCATACAAGTGAAGCACCGATATGAATGCTGTTGAATGACCATACAGACATTATGACAAACACTAAAATGGCATGCTAGAAATCAACTCTGCAAAATTATCAGGGCCTTCAGGCTATTTCAAGCATACAGAATTGAGTCCTCACCGAAATAAGGCACTCTAGCAATAGTCTCCAATACAAAAAATCTGGCATAATTGCGGTCACGGTACAAACTGCCAAGGATAGTGACCACCGTTTCCTACATAAAAGTCAGCTTGTAAAAATCACCAAGATGTATGAAAATAATAACTGGATCACACACAGCTACAAGATTGTCGAAATTTGGGCTCAATTTTGCTAAACATCTTGTGTAATTTGTATCGTACCGTGAGGAAAATGTTCACAGACTGCTCGAGCTTGACCACCCAGCTCTCATCCGTGGGTTCCATCAGGTCCTCCGCTCCGTCCAGAGGCGCGGTCTCCCTCACAGGGAAGGACTCCTCGACGACGGCCACCTCCGTCTGCTCCTTCTCTCGCTGCGCCTTCATCGCCTCCGCACGGAACCTCCTCCTGCACAAAGCCAGTTGCAGAGTTCCGAAACGCCAGTAAGAGGAACGCGGATCGAGTCATTCGATTAATCGCGTCGCGAGCCAGCTTGGGGTTGTCGAGACGCGTACCATGTGGCGGCGGTGCCGAGGCGCGGGGCGCGGTGGCCGTGGAGCGGGAGGAATACGGGAGGGGGCCGCGGGTGCGAGCGCGCGGCCGTGAGCTCGGCGGAGAGCGCGGCCGGGAGCCGGGAGGCGGAGGTTGGCAACGTCATGCCGTTGGGCCAAAGATCTGGTGGGGTTTGCGCCTTTGCGAAGCGGAAACGAGATGGAGCTGCGAGGAAGTGAGTGGCGGTATATTCGACGGTGCCGGCCGCTGTTTGCCGGGCGTGTCGCGGTCTTTCGGAGCGACGCGCGCGCCCAACGGAATTGGCTGCTTCGGGTCACCTGTGCGGATGAGAAGGTGGCAGGATCGATCGATGGCCCGCGGTGCCGACTGCCGTGTGGCGCGATGCGCTCCCTACCTCTATCCCTGGTGTGTACGTGCAATTATCTTCCCGAAACTTCTTTTTCTCCAATTGTCCGTTTGCAGCAGTAAGCTAAGGGTAATCTACAACTTGTGATTGTGAATGCAATGCTGGGTTCAACGCTGCGCCAAGCACGGGCGGCACGATCAACATGACCAGGCATATGGAGGTCGGCCGTGGAAGACCACTTCATGTTGAATTGTGGATGTGTGATCGCAACATTTGTGTTAGCTTGCAAGTTCTCCTTCCACTTCAAAACATAACAATATGATTCACGGATCCTAAAAAAAGGATATTGTTTGTCTCCACCAGCCGTCTCAATTTTCGAAAGCTTGGAACAAAGAAAACACAAATTCGAACGCACATACGGTACACCAGTCACAAGAAGTTCCTCAGAGCAAAATCTGCACTATCAAAAAACCAAAGATTGTCACAAAACAGAAGGAAATGGAAGGAAATTTGGAGCATCTTATGTCACAAAACATGAGATTTGTGTGTGGCCGAACCGTTTTAAAATTCTAGAAAAATCAAACACAGTCTAGAACTTATGAGATTCAGTTAAAACTCATGATATAATCAGTCTGGGCTGTCTTAAAAAATTGATAAGGTTTCGGACATTTTTGTCACATACGATGTACAAAACCTAGCATATCTAATCAAGTATCTTATAATTGAGAATGATGTGGTAGGATTTGTAGTCAAAGTGACGGTGGAGTTGAGTTGTGACTTCAAATGCTTTTGATATGTCATAGATGAATCAGATGCGTGTATTATGATCGTTAACGCTACAAAATGATATTACACCATTGAGCTGGTACCAGTCGTACTGGTTGCTGCCACATCTGCTTCACATCATTGTAACATTATCCGCATACAAGGTTTTATGACATTTTATAGGTCTTTAATAACAAAAAACAATTTTCACAAATTAATGATGCTAGCAGAATCGTCACAAAACTTATAATGAAAAAAGATGTTTCGTCATTGAATATATTTTATTATGTATAGATAACTATTGACGGCCTTAACTACTTCATTTAAAAAAGATGGTCCTTGACTATATATTTAACCATCAACATTTGCCAGAAACAACCACCAAACTTAGTGATAGGAGTTTATGACTAATCATTTCTACAAGTTTTGGTGAATTGTTGATTTCAAGAGAGCACACTTGTATGTGAAGGGAAAACATACTCAAGGGCCAAGAAATACCCATCCAGTAATTCAGTAAAACCATACGGTAGCTGTGGGCCTACAAACCGGAGGAAAACCAAGGCAACTTAGCTTGTCGCATGCGGGATCATCATAATAGACCCACAAAGAGCGCTCTGGCAAAACTAGCCCCCCCCCCCACCGGCATCGATTCGGCCCATTTTCGGAGAGGCGGTCCCTTATGGCATGCGCAGTCTATACATAGGACCTCGAGAACCAACCTAACCCCGCTATATAAGCAGAGGCAGACCCCGTTATTCCGATGATTTGGTTTTGGATCAACACAGAGACACCAAGGGGAGAAGGGATGTAGAGGGGGACATCAAATTATCATTAGGATAGGGAGTATGACTAGAGACAGATTAGAAGAGGATTAGAAGAAGATCCAATTGATGGATTCCTTCTTCGTACATCTGTTCCTTCTTCAATCTTGTAAGTACTTCATATTATGTTCATGGTTAAGTTATCCTTTATTTATTATTTGTTTTCGGATCATCGTACTTTACTCTGGTGAGGAGCTCCTAGGATATGGGTAACCCTTGATCATGCTAAAGTAAGTAGTCGATGTCATAGGCGTGGTACCTAGACCAAAGATTACCTTTGATTGCCTTGTGTTCCACAGAATAGAGGGGTAGTTGGGTAGGAGGTGACGATCTTATTTGTCTGGCATATATTTTAGATATTGTCTTGTGTACACCCCCATGTCTAAACAAACCATAGAGCTAATAGCTGCAGGGTCTTTAGAGTAAGATCAAACCAGTGCCGCTCATAAACGAAACTAGAACAAAGTATATTTTATCCTTAACCTTTGGGCCCTAGGACGGCACTACCTAGACCAATCACTTTCCTCTATCCTTTAGCATATTCTAGTTAGAAGAAAGTATACTTTGTTCCCCGTGGATACGATATTCTTGAATACTCACGGGTGAAATGCTATAATAGTATTCCCGTCGCTTGTGGATTCTTCTGTAGGAGTTAAGAAACACCAAGCATTTCTGACGACACTAATTAGGAAACTTAGTAGTGACATAAGAAATGCCAACACACATTTCTGGCGCCGTTGCCGAGGAAACTTAGTAGTGACTTAAGAAATGTCTACAAGCATTTCAGTCGAGGTTGGGCCGGCAGGCCCGTGATTCATCAGTTGGCCTTTTCGTGGACGCTCCTCATTGCTCCCTTGTGTGGATTGTATTGGGGGTTGCTTGGAAAATGGCGGTTAAGGTATGCAAGTGGGCCCTTTGATTCATGACAAAGGCCTTTCGAATCCGTTGATCAAACCGCCTTCAAATTCACGACTCATAGGCAGTGGGAGTGTGTTTCCTCGCCCCTAGATTAGTGACGTGTCAAGTGGTGGAAGTTGTGGGTCGGCCAGCTGGGAGTTTCCTCTGTTTCACTCTCTTTTCCGTCACGTATTCCTGAGATTAAATATTCAATCTTGTGGAAATTGTTAGCATAAATTATTTTAACATTATTATGACCCTGTGAGCATGAAACTGAAAAAATGTTGGGGTAAAAATAATCAAAATCGACCACCAACATGCAGCTTGCAGCAATGATTACCAAAACGAAATAAATAGTTATTGGTAAGAGAGAAAGTAATTTGATAATAACATATAAGTAATCTATTGAACCTGTTCTAAGTAGTGGATCTAGGAGGTCAGCCCAGATGGGCCATCCTATAAGAATTGGCCAAACAACTCTCCTTGGTCCGTTGGTCGCTTCCACGGACTTGATATTTTTCCCCTGGCGCTATTATCTGTAGGACACTTTATCGTGCTTTTGCTTATATTTTAAAATGACACATAAAACTTGTGATATTAAAAAAATTACCTCGTTGGACCACCTGGCTTCAAATCTTAGATATAGTGGCCCGAGTGCGGAATATGTGTTTTTTTTTTCTTCCTTCAACTAATCAGAGTGAATAACTTCATTATTTAACGTCCTCCCAAAACACTCAAGGTAGCAACTAGCAACACAGATGGACATGGACTAAAGTCCGCCACCACACAATGCGTATAAGTGGGCCTTTGAGATGTATATGTTATTTTCATTTGGAGCAAAGGCGCAAAGCCCAACACTATCATGACATCGATCAATAGTATAGAAAGCTTTTGAACGTGTCTCACACCGATAAAAAGAATGGCAAAAGAATTTGCTACATTTCTTCAGAATGGGCAGCAGAGGCCTGATATCTCTATCTTTATCTCTATCTCTTCTCTATCTCTATGACTAAAAGAAACGTAAGGTGAGTAATTTTTGGTACGTCGTCCCCCGCAGCAACCGTTCCTCCCACACCCACGAACGGTTGCTCCCCTCCCACGACGCCTCCCTCTTTCTTCCTAACGCCACAGTACAACAACGCCTGGCCAACCAAGGAACTGATGCCCAACTCCGTCGTCCAGGGCTCTCCAGCTCCGTCCGACGTCTGTGAGTTGGCACAGAAGGTGGTGCCGACACCGCTAAAGAAACACGACCCAGGGAGGGAGCCCCGGCTCTGCACGATGCAGTCGTATGGCGCCGGCAGCAGCGTGGTGACGCGAAGGATTATGGCCGGGAGGAGGGTTGTGAACTCCGGCGGCTCCGCTGCCTCCCTGTTCCTCGCGTCGCTGGCCGATTACATCGAGAACTCCCGCAAAGCCGCAAGACCCCAGGACTACGAGACAATCTCCGGGCGGCCTCCAAGCCCTGTTGAGTGATGAGGCCCCTCTGCTCGTCCGTCATAGTCTGATCGTCGCGTTGATAGCGCTTCTACAGGTGGAGTTCACACGGCGGCCGTGGAGCCGATCAGCCGGGCAGTTCGCTGTTTAGTATGCTGGACACGATGGAGATCGAGTAGGCGGTGGGGGTGTGCATGGCCGTGGTGGCCTGGGCCGTGGCGTCGCACGCCAGTTACTCAATCAGTCATTGTTTACATTAAACACTATACAAAGCCACAACGGTCGCGGCGCACAGCCACATCTCTGTGAAGAAGGATTGCAGGGTGTTCTTTTGGTCTGCTCCTGCGGTTTGTTTTGCCCCGCTGCCGCTGGTTCACCCGCAGCTCCAGGAAAGCTGACGGAGTCCTATCCACCTCCAACAAATATGTTTGTATGTAGTAGGTCACTCCTTCCTCCCTTTGAAATTGCCCTCAGCCTTAAACTGAATTTAAACAGCTGTTGATTCAAATTCATTGCAGCCTGGTGCATCCAATGCTCTAGCTAGCTTTAAACTGAATTTAACTGCTGTGGATTCGATTTGAATGCATAAGTGACACTTACTGCTATATATTATATAGAGATTGAAAAATGACATTGAGTTTTTTATATGACTGAGTGTAATTTCAATTCAGTTAATCCAAACTTAGTTTCAGGATTTAGCTTAATTTTTTATAAGATTGCATTCAGTAACTTTGTCCATTGAGTAAGTCATTGTGAATGACGAAAAGATGTATAATTTGATAGTGGTTTAATTGTGTGAATAACATGACAGTATTGCAATCCTGCAATCTTTAGAAATTGAATATTTTGTGTTTGACAGAAAGATTCAAGCTTTGATATATCTTCTATCAACTGGAAGAAGCATCATGTTCATTCTTGCTGCAATGAAAAATCTTGTGACATTCAGAGATACACTCATTACAACACTTTCTGATTGGTTTGACAAAACAATACTTGTAGTTCTCAAATAATCATCCTTTTCCTGAGCAGGATTAGATCACCATCAGAGTTAGCATAGTTGAAATATATGAGCTGAAGGCAGGAATTCTGCAAGTGAGGAAAGGGAAAAAAAAATTTGTGCAAGAATTATATATCTCAGGCTGCATTTTAGAGAAAATTCAGATTACCTGCTACTGCTACGACTTTCTCATCACTCATCTTTGTAGTAAGTTCATGCTAACCGAGATGACATATGTTGTAAATGCCAATACGTGTACTCAGTTTATTCAGTAATCAGTATTGTGCTAGATCTCAAGGAAGTACTAGGTAAAATTAATTTTCATTGTGCTATACAATTTAGATAGGACCATGGCTTGCTGAGAGAAGGCTGCCACGTGCATGTTGACTCTGTTAACAACCACCACGTTAGTCTTTTTCTTGTAACCGATTTTGGGTGGTGTTCCAATCAAGATAGTACATTCTTTGCAGACAAAATAAGTTTGAGTCAAATGTGTCCACTTGTTCTCCTATTTTTAGTTGTGTTGTTACACTGAATAAGTTGATTGTATATTGAATAAAATTTCAAGCTTATTGCTTTCAATCAATTTTCAATGCGAATAATTTTTGAGCTGTGCTGCAATGAAAATATGAAATGCAATGGCATATTATTCTTGAACATGTTTATCGAATTAGTCTTTTGTAATGTTCTGCCCGTAGCAACACACGGGCATGAAGCTAGTACAGTATCAAGGCAAAAAAAAAAAACAGCATCAAGGCAAACCAAACCAACAAATACAACACCGCCGCGGCGATAGCAAGAGGTAACTGAGAAAAGAAAAATCGCGCCCAATTACTCGTGGGGGCGAGCCAACACATTTGAAAACAATTGCTTCAAAAGCAGCTTACTCAGCAGCATCACTCGCAGCTTGCAAGCTCTAGTTGACAAGCCTGCAGCTCCTCCTGATCTCGCCACCGCTGCCGGTCTTGACGCCGATGGCAGCCATCTTCACCATCGCCTTTTCAAACTTCTTCTCCCACGAGCCCGCGAACCTGGCGTTGGCGCGCACCATCCTCGCGGTGTTGGGCGCCGACAGCAACGCGGCGTCCGACGTGAACAGCACCTTGCGCGCCAGCACGTTCTTGTAGTACTGGTTGTCCAGCGTGCCCGGGGACACCACGTCCTGCGACACCGTCGGGTCGTTGCCGGTGGTCGGATTCGCCAGGCATTGCTTCCTCAGCAGCGACGCCAGCGACGTGGCGATGTCGGAAGGCGAGGTCAGGCGGGACTGGACGAAGGACGAGCAGTGGGAGCGGCCGATGGAGTGCGCGCCGGAGAGCACGACCATGTCCTCGACGCCGAGCCCCTTGGCGTTGAAGGCGGAGACGAGGCTGGAGAGGTTGGAGGACGGGCCGGGCAGGAACGTGGTGGTCTCGCTGGCGAGGGACTTGCGCCCGTCGAGGCGCCCGCCCGGCATGTGGAAGCTGACCTTGGCGTTGCTGAGGAGGTAGGACGCGTCGCGCCCGGCGAAGGCGATGATGTCGGCGCAGGAGACCGTGCCGGGGCAGGCCTTCTCGACGGCGGCCTTGGCCGCGTCGATCACCTCGAACCCACGTAGGCTGGGGTTGTTGGGTGCCCCCAGTTTCTCCGGCTTTGGGTTCGCCTGCGTCGGGTCGAGGAGAACGGACGCGTCACAGCCCTGCACACACGTTCATCACTTGGTCAGTGACACGTTACTAACACGACATGCATATGCCTGAGATCAGAATGTGGTGACCTCATATATAATGTACGTATGTACCTCAACGAAGCAATCGTGGAAGAGCATGCGGATGAGGCCGGCGCCGACGCCGGGGTTGGTGCGCAGGGCCTTCTTCACCTCAGCCCTCACGAGGGCCTCGGCCCTTGGGCACGTATTCCTGTAGTAGCCCACCTGGAGGCCATGGCACGCCGTGGCCAGAAGCAGGGCGCATGAGACCAGCAGGCAGAGCTTAATGCTGGTAGCCATGGCTGCTGTGTCTTAGCAGCTGGATGCTGGAGCTAACCAAGGACACACCAAGTGGGCCTTCACTCTTCAGAATTGAGATCGAGCTGAAGAGGGGCTGGAGGTAGCTGCTGTGTTAGTGCGTACTGAAGGTGCCTATATATAGATACAGAAGATTAGGTTGGTGTGCATATGCAATGCATGTCAATATGGCATGCTATTTATTTTATTAGGATATATTACTGGCCGTACCTTTATTTGGTTGCAGGCTTTGGAGAGGAGAGCTATAATACTGTTGCGCGGCCAGCTTTATTAGGGCGGCTTTGAGCAAACAGACACGGCTTGTCATGCTGGCATAGTACTTTAGCCACGTTTAGGACATAGATTACTCATCCTCTCTACCTCCTTTTGCAGCTCATGCACCATACTCTACGAGTGCTTGTTCCGGGAACGCCGATAAAGCGGCCACATATTGATATTTTTTTTGCAGATACAAAACCTTTTTTCCTGACAGCATGTACTTGCGAATAGAAATGATGATGCAGAACTCGATTGCGTTGGACTAGTGTCTACGTGATCCACCAACCACGAGAGGATTGATTATATATAAAGTAGACTAAGCTAATATGGCGCATTGTTATTGGCTTTATAGCGATGATAACATGCAACGTGCTAACCGGCGTTCCATGAGATTATTATCAGTGAACATCCTTATTCTCCTAATTTGGGACACCGACACAGCTACCCCCCTTCTCTTCAAAATAATATATCGTTTCCAGCAAAATTCATGCGTTTCAAACAGATATATATGTGTCAAACATGAGTAATCAAAATTAAGCCATATGTATCTGAGTAAATCGGTCAAAGAAAAACATAAAGTGAATAGAGCTATGCTATTTCAGCTCAAGGTCTCTACATACTCTGACGAGGTTTGAGATCTGGTAATCCGCAAGAGGGCTGCCCAAGCGGTAGATTTGTTAGAGGAGAGGATCACAGAACTAATAAGTTGATGGTAACACACAGACACAAAGCTTTAGATAGGTTCATGCCTCATGGAGTGTAATATCCTACATCTTGTATATTCGTGGGTGTTGTACTACATTGGCTGGGTAACAAGCACGGATGCCATACACTATAGGTTCCTAGTCTAGGTTCGTCTGCTCTCTAGAGCGCTGGAGGTCCATTTACCTAGGGTTACATGCCGGTTATGATGTAAATCATATCCATTTGTCTCTATTATTTTTGGAACTTCTTGAAGTCGAGGAGGGGGGGGGTCCTTTCTTATGTCATCATCATCCCTTTATTTGCATAGAGCGATCCATCTGTTTGGGACCTTGTCATAGGTGGCCCCCTTTCTGATGGGTCCTAGGCTGGCTTGCCAGAGATGGGCCATGAAGTACCCATATCGATGAGACTCAATGAGAAAGAGACATCGATAGATCTGGGCGCTAACAGAGGTAC
This sequence comes from Digitaria exilis, assembly GCA_015342445.1. Classification (NCBI taxonomy): domain Eukaryota; kingdom Viridiplantae; phylum Streptophyta; class Magnoliopsida; order Poales; family Poaceae; genus Digitaria; species Digitaria exilis. The sequence continues at coordinate 610,006 of JACEFO010002165.1, forward strand.
CCTAGCACGTGCGATCAGCAGCATCATGGTTGCACAAGAAACTTTGCATGAAGAAAGCTCAACCAGCGGTCTAATCCATTTCATTGGAAATTTAAAAAACCATGTTTAAGTATTTACAAAAAAATCAAAATTACTCGCCTCAAGTTTACCGGTCTACATAATCCCCTCCCCTCTAGACTATTTATTAGTTCAATTTACACCCTAAACTATGTTAATTGCTTCAAATTGAATTACATGATTGTACTGCACATAACAATGCATATAAAAAATCTATTATAAATTTTTCATTGTTGTTTTTATATAATATTGTATCTAAAGGATTAATTTTTTATTAAATATCCCACCCTACTAAAATAATAATAATGATAAATGTATGGTACATTTTTTCATTGTGTGTTATTATCTCGCCAAATTTTAACATAGTACCCCATTTGTGCTTGGAGAAATTGAAAATAAAAATTGTATTAGGAGATAAATTAAATCAAGTAACATAATTTATGGATAAATTGAAAAAAATATTTAGGTGTTTTGTAGATTTTGATTGTAAGCACAAGGAAAGTGGTTTCAATTATTTATGGTCGTCGGGCACGCTAGAAGCCCACCTTCACTCCAACTATTGGGCTCAAATCCCATCATGGCCTGCTTGCCACACACACCACCACCCAGTAGTTAAGGAGTACAAAGGCCTGTTTGGATAAAGTTTGTTGTAAACTTGTAATGCCACAAACACCATGCAGATCCAAATCGGTCGGGCAATACCATGCCTCAAAGAGTACACACAGTCGTTTTGCTCTAGTTTTGACTTTTGAGACACATGGAGAAGTCCAATTTGTAATTGTTTTCTCGTTCTTTGCAAACATAAACTCTTTGATATAGCAATTGCACCAATTGTTTTGTATAAAAAATGGAGGGACATGCCCCTACTAAATAAATAAGGCAAAACTTCTGAACAAGCCCTTAGCGTTAGATACACTATTTCCTTAATTCCTCACTCCATTACATATAGATATTTTTATTAGTAATCTAATTTAATTGTGTCAACGTTGGCAACTTGGCGTGGATATTTGGTGTTATCAAATCTTACACAAAACGCTGCAACAAAGACACAAACTCAGTATACACCGCATTTGGCATCTGCCGATCATTACTCTTCGTTTAATGGCGGAAACAACGGACAACGACACTAGACAAGTCAGAGAACTTACAAATGGATGCAAACGAAAGGCCTGCGGCAAGGTTGCATTTGTGATTAATAAAACACGGTAGACCACCAGCAAATTTGTATCAAAAAATGAACATATACATACCTGAGCTATCAGCATAGCGGGGAAGCCGCAAAAAAACAAATGAGGATATAATTGGATCTTTAGGGCATGTTTGAAAGTACTCGAAATCTAAATCCTTAAAAAACTTTGGAGAGCAATCCCTCAATTGAAACATGTCTACCTGCTGTAGAGATTTTTACAATTCGTTTATACAATTCAGGCAAAAGTTTGGATTTTTACAATTTGTTTATAAAATTTAGCAAGCCCTCGAGTTACACTGAAATACAAGATTAGAATCAATTCAAAACTGATCCATCCATACAAAAAAGGAAAAGAATCAATTCAAATCTATATGCACGAGTGCACGACGTTCTCGACTTCACGTGCCCGCTGTACTAGTTCAAGACTTTAGTTAACGGATCTACAGTTTATCCTGATCTCGCCGTTGGTGGCGTCCTTGACGTCGATGGCAGCCATCTTCACCATGGCCGCCTCGAACATGCTCTCCCACTGCCCGTCCCCGTTGGCGTAGTCGCCCACCATCGTCGCGGTCTCCGGCGAAGCCAGCAACGCCGCGTCCGAGTTGAACAGCACCCTGTGCGCGAGCACGTTCGTGTAGTACTGGCTGTCAAGCACCTTCCCGGTCATCGTGTCCTGCCTGACCGTCGCGTTGTTCGCGGGGTCGCTTGGGCCAGTGATGAGGCACTTGTTCCGAAGCCACCTATTATACGACGGGTCCATGTCGGTCCCGTTGCCCAGGCGATCCTGCACGGAGGTGCAGTGGGCCCGGCCGACGGAGTGTGCACCGGAGAGCACGACCATGTCGCTCTCATCGAGCCCCTTGTCTGCGAACTTCGTGACGAGGTCGCTGAGGTCGGCGGTAGGCTTGGGGAGGTAGGCGAGGGTCTCGTCGGCGCTGGAGTTGCGGCCGTCGAGGCGGCCGGCCGGCATGTCGAAGTCGATGGCGTAGGCGCTGAGGAAGTAGGACGCGTCGCGCGCGGCGAAGGCGAGGATGTCGGCGCAGGAGACGGTGCCAGGGCAGGTCGCCTCGATGGCGTCCTTGGCCGCGTCGATCACCTCGAAGCCTCTTAGGCTGCCTCTGTTGGGCATCCCTTGCTTCTCCGGCTGCGGGTTGTCCTCCGTCGCGTCGAGGAGCACGGAAGCGTCGCAGCCCTGCAGCGTGCACTGTCAACTTAGCATACGCATTGCAATTTGCAAGTTTGCAACTAGTCTATAACTCTAAAAAGTTTGCAACTAGTCATCTTTTTGTTAGGAAACAGGAATGCAAGTATGCAACTAGTAATTTATGTGACTGCATGTCTGCAATGCAACGCAACACATATGCTACGGCAGTACCTCCACGAAGCAGTCGTGGAAGAGGAGGCGGATGAGGCCGGCGCCGGTGCCGGCGTTGGTGCTCACGGCCTTCTTTACCTCGGCCCTCACGATTTGCTCGGCCGTGGGGCACGTGTTGTTGTAGTAGCCGACCTCGAGGGCGCCATGGCACGCCGCGGCCAAGAGTAGCACGAGTGAGCACAGAACGGCGAGCTGAGAACCAGCAGCTGCCATCTCGTGCACTCGTGCTCACTCTACTTTTGTAGCCTGTAGCTGTGGGCGGATTGTTTCATGCCGAATTGTTGATCCTAAGACTCGGTATTTATACCAACAGGCTGGTCTATCATTGTATTTTGTGTTTACTAAAAAAGGCTTTTCTCCCTGAGCTGTACCGCAAGATTGATCGGCAGAATGTGACCGCACCCACTTGCAGCCAGACGGCAACCCAATCATCGGCGTTTGAAATCTACCACATGGCGGCAAGGCGCTCGCGTTTGTTCCAAATGGCCCGAGGAAATGGCCATAGATGTATGTCTGATGGCTTTCAGTAGTTCAATGTAGCTAGCTAGCTGTACACGCCTTGTGCCTGTTTTTGTTTTCAACTCTTTTGAAATGTACACTGGGACTGGGTTCTGTTGAAGAACACGGCAAGCTAAGCATGCCGCGTGCTGGGAAACGCTGCAGTGAGATGCCGGACCACCACTGGCTGACGGCCACGGCCAGCCGGCGTGCCAGCAGGATGGTTGGAGGCCCGGGACACAACGAGTTCCAGGCTTTTTCCGAGAAACCTCAAACTGCATTTGCAGATTATGGTGTTGTGAATTGTGATGCATGGTGTGGACTTTCATCGCCTCTGTGTACCTTTGGAAAAAAAAAACAGATGGGGTTAACAGAGCATTATTACAATTTACACGGTTACACCCTTGTCAAATGGCGTGAGCTTCCCGGGCCATGCCATCGTCGTTAGGCATGGTGCCAGACCGTCAGATCAGAGGTTAAGCCATCACACATGCACAGGACGTGTCCCGGGATCAGCACGGCTCCAAATGGTTACAAGATGTCACTGACTTCATGAGATGTACTAGTATGTATTTTTTCCTTCAGCATTTAATAGCTATACGTCTTGTGCTTCTTTATGTTTATAAACGTTTTTATTTCACCAGAAGGGAAGATAGGATGGTCATGATAATCGAGACGTAAAACAGGGGAATTCATCTGCGCAAGTACATCTGGAAAGAGTGAGTAAACCACCAAGGCATCGACATCAGTACATCACAAAGTTTAAAAAGAAAGAATGGATGTACAGATCATGTATATATCAAATCAAACAACGCATCTCATGTGTGTAGAATGAACAGCCTATATACAGGTCTGACTAGTGGGATCGTGGCAAGGAATAATGGTAACATTGAAGTGGAAAAAGAAACATCAGTTGATCTCTGGCAAGATGTGCAGCTGACCAGCTTTATGATAACAAGAATCAAGTTTTATGGTTCTTTGAGTCAGGCAATACAACTAGATCCATCATCCATGTAAAGGTTCCTATTTTTCCAGGGTTTGACTGACAAGAGATGGATAGGCTGTGGAGGAGCAAAATGCCGTTGAAATTGAAAAAATTTCTTTGCATGGATTTGAACAGGCAACAGACATGGCGCAGCTTAAAAACGATAGGGTGAAAAGGAGACTGAATGCCGTCTTTGTTGAATTCCTGAAACTGCAAAGAAGGTATATTTGATTGTTCTTTATTTAAATTTTTGTGATGTTGCATTACAATGAAATTGGTCCATACAAGAGTAACTTTTGGATATGGCTAGCTGTAATCAGATAGCATGTCTTGTTTTTCTCTAGCTTTTGCTATGTTCAGAATCTCAGATCGCACGCAGATAAAAGCTACAGTGGTGTTCAGAGCTTCATGTTTAGTTGCCTCTCCTTCCTTTTAAAATACACATTCGTTTAGGATTCCTTGTGCTCAAACTTCTGCAGTTGAGTCTTAATACAAAAGTTTACATATGCCGACAATATAAGATAGATATTATTAGATTCACTAATAACAATGTTTTAAATATTTAATCGTCTTTAGTTAAGATGTTACGTTTACATAGCAATCATCGGTCAACGCTTCATCTTGTAGACTACGTCAATGTGTACTGAATGTGAGGGGATATATTTGTCTTTAAACAGTTAAAAAGAATCTCCAGAAGAGGCGCAAAACAGAGATTTCAAAACTACAACATCCACAATTGTCTTCTTGTGATAGTGCATGTATCCGAGCCCACTCCTGGAATTTATGGAAATCAAGTTTCCACTTCTTCTATAATTTACAATTTTTGGCGTGTTTGAAAACTTTTATGGCACAGAACCCACACTTCACCACAGGTATAAACACTATAAGCAACATATTTGACAACACACCCTTTGGAGCTAGAATGATGACACCAAAGACCACACCATTTCACACCACTGGGTTACACCTTGCAAGTTGCAACCACTAATCTGCAAGCAAGAAATCAACCAAAAAGAAAAGGTTTACACTTCCGGCAGTGATAAAATGGACCAAAGGATTAACTAGACCCACCTGGAAATAAATCACCCTCCTAGTTCAAACTAGCAACAGCTTCAAGAAGGGAAGCAACAAAATGCATCTGAACTGCTTCATCAATTGTCGAGAAGAGGGGCACATGCACAAACAGAGATTTGATGCCATGTTCCTCTGCGAAGCGAAGAGAATGATAGTATACATAGTTGCATACAAATCGATCAGCATCATCTGAACGCATCACGTCGTGGCCAATCTTTCGAAGCAACTTGGCTAATTCATTAACTGGAAGGGTAGTCTGATTCATAACAAGAACTTCATGAAAAATGCCATTAATCATAATATAAATAATGTTTGAGTAATGAGATGTCAAAGTCACAATCACAAGCCCTAAAGTCGAATTTGTATTGATGTAACGTGTCCATAGAAAACCCCTTAGTCTAGCAAGTAACATGTCTGTAAAAAGGACCAGCATTTTGATTCACATGTACATGCATATCGATTATCAAAATTTCTTTTATTTAATTAGATTCGGTAAACATAAACGCTATTCTTATAATAGGTAGACAGGAGAGTACAAAAGGATCAGAATACAATTTCTTTATTCCAGGAACTTTTATAAAATTGTGTCGATGGCTTTCAGTATGTAGAACATGCTGTATTCACCTAAAATATTTATTGCCACAATCAGGGGATGAAAGACACTTATCATATTTTTTTGGTTAGTTGGAAATATGACATTATAATTTTCACAGCTCACAGCTTGGTATTATGCCATCGGACATCGGTGTGTCACTGGCGGGGGGGGGGGGGGGCGCACTTCAGTCACTGACAATGACATATTTCAAATTCTTGAAAAATATAATGGCATATTTCAAATTGTACCTATTTTTTTCTCACTGGCTGATGCCATGTGATTCAACCAGAACTAAACAAGAATGGTGAAGTTTACAGTACTTTTACAACCCAAGTCAAATACAGTGCACAGAGTAATATTCACAGAAACAGAATTTCATGCGACAAGAACATCAAAGAAAGTATGGCTGCACTTTTTGGTTACATGCCATACTCACAGTTACCTTTCTAATCTGTGAGACGCTCCCATCAGATGGTACAATAGGTACCCCCTGCATAGAAACAATGAAGCAAATAAAACATAGAGTGGCAAGATTTGTTTGTATGTGTAGATAATGAAAAAGACAATTGGGCAGCAGCACAACCTGAGGTTTCCATCCTAGCTCATCAGGACATGCGAATGTGGCATCATTAACAGCTTGATTCTCAAGTGCAAATCTTGGTAACCCACTGTTGACTCCAAAGTGAATCTGATAAATAATTTGAATGAAAATTAATTCAAGTGACACTGGATACAAATGGATACTTTCATAACCTTTTCAGAGAGACAACGTGACAATGGACAATAACAGGGTAGATGGCAGCAGAAGAATTGGTTCCCAGTTATCTCTAAATTTTTCTCTCAGAAATTTTACCATACAACATAAATATTTAAAATCGAATTGTGTGTAACTGTAAGAAAAGGTAAATCAATTAGCACCAACAACAAACATCAGCTGCATCAGACAGTAAACAGTAGACCTTCAGTGTTAGATGCCCACACAATCAAATGCAGAATCAGAAGTAAAAATCAGTGAAAAGTGCAGAAACTTAGGAGATAGCACATTTTGATTGTGCTTTTCCTGAACTGCAAGTTCCTTTTATCTAAGAGACAATTTATTCAATTTATATATTCATGGAGTCCTACAGAATCAATAGCTCGTATTTTTAACATAATTACAGTAATCAATGCTTAAGAAACATGCCAGTTCAACCAAGATAGTTTTAAATCTAACCTCCTGGTTGAGAAAAGACGAACAAAGAAAATAGGAAAACAAAATTTTTCAGGTGAAAGTTAATTAATTAAAGGAAATTCACCTAACATAATCCTAGCACACACAATCAAATACAGGGTAATGTGAGAACTAACCCAAATTATTTGTGACCCCTCCTCTCTGTCTGAAATAGCAGACCCTAAAACTTCATATAGCGTGCCAAGTGCACCCTGCCCTGCAACTTCGAGAACCTTGCAGCTTCCGAGTACAAGGTTTTTTGGTAACCCTCTCTTTTCCATATAAGATTTAAGATTGGTTACTATTTTCTCAGTTGGGTTCTCAGGAACTCCAATAAACTTCTTGAATCCAGTAACATGGACAGTCACAAGTGAAGGTCCTTCTGATCCCATTCAAACTTTTAAGAACAACCAACAACAAAGAGTGGTTTTCCAACAACCTGAACCGAACAATGATCAGTAAATGGGAAATACCAGCAAAGATCACGCTTTAAAAGCTGCACATGCCAGAGGAGGGCGAAAGCCTGAATTCACATGGGCGTCAATAACTTTATAAACGAAATCGAACTCCGTAGGTATAGGAATACATCTGGGTCAGATCCGAATACATCTTACATTGGTGCTCCGTCGCGCAGCAGGAAGGGAAGAGAAGGGTCGGGCATACCTCGTGGGTGCTCGTCGACGGCAAAGGGCACGGCGAAGGCTTGGCGAATGGCGCCGCGCTCGCCCAGTCGTCGCCTGTAGGAAGGGGAGCCAAGAGGAGAGAGACAGAGAGAACGGAACTGGGAAGGCTTCCGCCGGACTGGAGCGGGCACCGTCGGCTTCTGCCGCGGTCAGTAGACTTTCTCGACTTCTTTTTTTTAGATCAGTAGACTTTCTCGACTTGCAGAAACTAGTTTGCCAAATTTTATATTAGCAATTACAATTAAAGAATAAGACACAAATAATTATAAAATTAATAACATGGTCGGACGGGAAATCATAAGATTAATCTACCAAACTTAATTAATTCGTCATTAAGTTTGTTTACGGTAACATGACACTGTCTACTAATAATCTAATTAGGCTTAACAGATTCATCTAGCAAACTCATTCCGGGGTTAAGGAATGAGTTTTGTTTGTGATTTTTTATTTTTAACCAATTTTGTCATATTATTTTAATATTAATCGTGCTCAAACTATATTTGTGTTGGATGATTGTTTTGTACACGATAGGCACCCTAGCATGTAGTAACATGCTAATGTTGCGCGTCAAGCCTACCACCCTCGCACCCGCGACCAGCTCGGTGTTTGGTGGGCTAGCCCCTGCTGCGCCTGCACTGCATGCACAGACCGCGTGGCACGGCAAGGGTCCTTTGAATCGGCCACGCAGGCCTCCTCTTTCCTATATCCCTTCTTTCTTCCTCCTCTAGCACGAACCGAGAGTAAGGCACCTTGCTGCCTAGCGTCGCCTCTACAAGGGGTAAAAACGGACAAAAACGGGTAGGAAAACCCTTTACCCATTTCCGTTGCCGTATTTTTTTCACCAGAAACGGAAGCGGGAGCGGGAGCAGGACACCAGGAACGGGACAGGAAACATGATATATGGGTTTACGGAAACGAACAAATATAGGCGGAAACACGACAGAAACGGGCAGAAACCGGAACTACACTGGGATGACATGTAATGATACACGGCACATGCATATATATATCACAGCTACCACAAAACCACAAATAAGTTATACGTACATTCATACAACATGCCCTTCTCTTATATTCCTATAGTCCTGTCAAAGAATAAATAAAGAGGGCAATAGGCTATATGTATTCACGGCTCCTGAGAAAAGTTGCCTCTACCCCTAACTCTCGCATTTTTATGTGAGAAAAGTTGGGGGAATCAATCCCCACGACCTTGTGAAGGTATTTCCCTCTTTATTCCCTTGGTCACCATTGCATTTTGTATATATGTATATATCTAGGTTTGGTCAGGGTCTTTGTGAGAGTTGATTGTTGAGTCAAGGTATCGTTCTGTCATTGGATTCGACTATTAGAATAGCAAACATACGTTTGATTGGAGGAAATTGAAATGGGTTAGTTGGAGGGATGGAAGGTAGATGACGTACTGGTGTGTTTATATATGTGCCGATGTTTAAAATCTTAAACCATGTTTATGTATAGTTGTCGGCGATTTATGCTGACTAGGTTCTCGAGGGGGTGCCCCGAGAGAAGGGTTTAGGGAGAAGTCGTCGAGAATCTAGAGCCGAAGGTGACAAGAAACGATTTAGACAAGTTCGGGTCGCCGGAGCGTAATACCCTACGTCCTGTATGATGTATCTTGTATTGATGAGATTGTTTTGAGGGGGTCCCTGCCTCCCCTTATATAGTCCGGAGGGCAGAGTTACATAGGAACCGTATAGGACTAGGAGACTTTTACAAGTTTATCTCTAATTCCCAAATACAGTCTATCTAAACCGACTAGGACTAATCCTTGTCTTGTGCGTCAAGTCTTGTACATGGGCCGGCCCATAGGATGGGCCGCCAGGGTTGTTTAGTCCATCAGGACTCTACACCCACAAGCCCCCGAGCACCTTATCTCCTGAAGAACAGCCTTGTTGAAAGTACAAAGTTCTTTGAGGTCCTCCGGAGTTCTTTTGGAATCCGCCAGGGTTCTTTAAGTCCCACAGGGTTCTTTGATCTCGGAAATTGCAACCATGCTGTTCAATAGGTAATGATGTGCTCATAAGTCTTCTCGAAGTTCGGATTGGTGCGCACCGACTAGGTGTGCCCAATTGGGCAGCCCCCGAGCCTCGTTTATCTTTGAAGAAGAAATTCGAGGCTCTTTCGAAGTCCGAACCAAAAGAGAATCAATTTCCGAAGAAACCCGAATTCTTTTAGAATTCCTCATGAGGTTGAGCCCGCTGCCTCCGTCGATCAGGACCTTGGTGAGCCTGCTATTTGCCACCACAGTCTCGAGGACAAGAGGATATCGTCCAGGAGAGGTGATCTCCGTCCATTGATCTTCTCGGGACCAGGTGATGGTGGTGTCCGACCACCGTAGCGGTGTAACCACCGCTGGTTCTGCTGCGTAGGCCTCGCGCCGCGCGTTCTTGCGGTTGCGCAAGGTGTCGCTGACTGCCATGCCTCCGAAGATGACGTTGACAGTGTTGGTGATGTCTGGGAAACCGCTGTCTCCCTTATCGTGCCCGTCGTCTCCGTCTCCGGCCGACTTCTGCTTCTTGTTGGGCGTGCTGAACGTCTCCCGAAGGAGTGTGCACTCGCCCATGGTGTGCTTGCTGTCGGGGTGGTAGGGGCAGCGCTTCTTGAGAAGTTTGTTGAATTCTTCCCTACGTTGCTGCGCAGATTTGGCGGCGCGGACGGTCTGGACGGTTGCGACCGTGTTGTTTGGTCGCTTCCGTGGGTTGTTGCCATTACGCTGGAAGGAGTCGCGCGGCTGATCCCTGTTGTCTTCCTGATTCTTGCGACCAGGGTTGTTGGGTCTCTTGCCGTAGCGCTCCCATTCTTGATCATCGGTGTCCATCCAGTTGGACACTAGTGCGCGGAATTCCTCGAGGTCACGAGGACGGTTGTGACCGAAGTCACGGAAGAGGCTGTGGTCGGTCATCCCTTCTTGAAAGTAGTCGATGACTTCTGAGTCGGGGATGGGAACGCAGGATGCCTTGATGGCGAAGAATCGCCTGTTGTAGTCGCGCAGGGACTCGTCTGGCTTCTGTTTGCACGCGCGGAGTTCATATTTGCTGCCAGGGCGCTCAAAAGAACCCTGGTAGTTGGAGACGAAAGCCTTCTTCAGCGCGTGCCAGCTGTCGATGGAGTCTGGATGAAGGGACTCGAGCCAGGTGAGAGGACCTTGCTCCATCGCAACTGGGAAGTAAAGCATCTTGGAGATGTCGTCGCCCCCCGATGCTTCAATTGCGGAAGAGTATCTGCGCAGCCAGATGTTTGGATCTTGCTTCCCGTCGAAGTTGGCGATGCCTGGCGGCTTGAACTTTCGCGGGAAAGAGCTGACACGGATGGCACGTGTGTAGCATGGCAGAGCGTCGGGGTTGGGGGCGTCGCATCTTCCTGCAGAATCCGCAACGTGGGAGGTAGCTCTCCCCTCTCGGATCCGGATGATGTCGTTGCGGGCGTCGTTCGGTGTGACGTGAGAGCGGGCTGGATGGGGTTCTTCGCGACGCTGGGACCTGGGAGGTTCCTTGCGAGGACGGCGGGGTTCTTCGCGAGGCCTGTTCTTGTCCTTTGTTTGTCCTGCGGAGCTGCCGTAGTGGCTCCTCTGACGCCTGGCTGACGGTGCTTGGTGGCGCGAAGAACTCTTGCTTTTGGAGGCAGAGCGGCCTCCGTCCAGGCGATCAACCATGACCGCTGCGGCTTCTAGGCGAGCTTTGGCGAGGTTGATCTCAGGGGTTGTTTGGAACCCCTCGAAGACGCTGACTCCGAACAAGATGTTGGCCACAGGGAAGTTGAAGATGCCTTCCTTGTCGAACTCAGAGTTGAGATTTTTCCTCTTAATGAAGCGACGTCGGAGGGCACGGTTGCGGTTTCGCTCGATACGGAGTTCTCGGTCCGCACCGGTTTCTCCTTCCTCTGTTCGAGCATCATCGGAGACAACTTCTTCGTCGCTGTGATCATTGAGGATCACGCAGGACTGGCGACCGGGGTTGCTAGGCCCGGTTCTTCTGTTACTCATGGCAACAGGGAGTTCTCTGCCTTCTTGGAAGGGAAGCAGAGGTAGAATATCCCGTACCGTGGAAGGTACGTTTGCTTCGAGGAGAGCCACCTCGGGATCCATGTCAGGCCAATGAACAATAACCCCCGAGGGAGTTGAGGTCATGACAAGATCCGAGGTTGCTCGGCGGGGTTGGAGAGCCTTCTTCTTCAGGTGCTTCTGGTGGATCGCAGCTGAGTTTGTTAACCCGGAGGGAAACTGGGGTGCGCGCGATCCACGTGGTGAAGTCTTCGTCCCGCGGGGGTTGGAACCAGGGTTCCTGGGTACCCGCGGGGTTGCTGTCACGGTCCTGATCGTTGAACCCTGGCGGGACTCGGAAGTGATCCGGAGTCCGCCGGGGAGTCGTGGACACGTGGCTTGATCCTGCCCCTTGACAGGGGTTGGGTTGACGTGGTCGGCCCGGGCTTGAATCTGCTTCGGGCGCCATGTACTCCTCCGAGTAGGGTACGATCCTTAGATCGTGTCGGAATTCGAGATTTTCTGAGATCCTTGCGGAGTGGTTTGCGCGCGTGGCGAAGCTGGTGCAGCCACCTCGTCGCGCAGTTGGTGTTGGAGCTCGCCTTCCTGGTTTGCGATGCAAAGCCAGGAGCCGAAGACGAAGGAGGTCCCTCCCTCGAACTTGGTGACGATGGAGGCGCTGAAGGAGGCCATCGACTCTTTAATGAAGACTCGACGAGTAGATCCCCACGGACGGCGCCAAAGTGTCGGCGATTTATGCTGACTAGGTTCTCGAGGGGGTGCCCCGAGAGAAGGGTTTAGGGAGAAGTCGTCGAGAATCTAGAGCCGAAGGTGACAAGAAACGATTTAGACAGGTTCGGGTCGCCGGAGCGTAATACCCTGCGTCCTGTATGATGTATCTTGTATTGATGAGATTGTTTTGAGGGGGTCCCTGCCTCCCCTTATATAGTCCGGAGGGCAGAGTTACATAGGAACCGTATAGGACTAGGAGACTTTTACAAGTTTATCTGTAATTCCCAAATACAGTCTATCTAAACCGACTAGGACTAATCCTTGTCTTGTGCGTCAAGTCTTGTACATGGGCCGGCCCATAGGATGGGCCGCCAGGGTTGTTTAGTCCGTCAGGACTCTACACCCACAATAGTTGACTGGTGTTTTTTGTTGTCTTGTTTAGGTGTGATGCAGGTGATCTGGGATGAGTACTATGTTGTATGGGGTATGGGCAGTACCCTAGTCAGTTGGATGCCGATGCCTCCATACCTGTAGCCCTTCTTGTCCCAAATTGTACGTGCAGCGTGCCAACAGAGGTCAAACAATCAAGACACCCAAAAAACAATGGAAGAGCCTACTATGTGTAGGTTCAAGTACAAGAGGGATTCCAGTGCTCATAGGAATCTTTCTATCCATTGCTTTTTTCCCTAGTTGGTCGATGAGTCCAATAAATTTGATCCTAGGATCCGGGTATTTTTCATATAAACGTCATAAGCTTGAGCCTTATCATGAGTTCTGGCGTTGGGTTTCTCCCATACCAAACCCAGCTCTAATGGCCATGGAGGAGAGCGAGGTTGGAATCTGCACGAAAACATCTTAGAGATCCTCCCATGTGCAAATGTGGCGTCCATTCTGAGGTGGTACGACCACACCGAGCATATCCACAAAAGTTCACTCCATTGTTCCGTTGTTCGCTAACACATGTTAGTTTTGAACCATAATATTTGGACCTTTCAATTGGGCATATGTAATTTTGTACTATTGCCATTTTGCAACTTCAATGAGTACGTTCATGGGCCCCGAACAATGGGGCCAACTAAGGAGCAACTGCGGAACTTTGAGATCAGAAAGGTACCATGGCTACATGAGTCTTCTCCGTCATTCACATGCAAGTGTGGTATATTGGCCACTCCAGGTGTTATCGCTCCGAGCTTGGTTATGGATGGTTTTGTGGCAATGCATTCAAGGTCTATTGGGTTTAGTAAAAGGCGTGCTTTGTTTGTCTTTTCTTGATTTGTTCATTCTTGCACACTAGTCTATTGATGCAATTTTAACCCTTTGTTGTTGCAGGGGAGGACATGCGATTAGGAATGGTTTAGTGGCCGTGAGGAGCCTTGGGGCTGGGCTAGGTCGTATGGTTGAACCACATAAGTCAAGGCCAACGAAAGAACTGAAGGATAATATTAGGGAGGAGTATTATGTCCCTCTACCTGAGAGTGATGGCGTAAGATCTATGATGACATGATTAAGGAGACGGGCATGAGCTACCAATTATGTTATGGATACTAAAGAAACTCTTATTAAGTACTGGAGACGAAGCTGAACCAAGTATCCACCACCTCTAGCCCAGCCGAGAGGAGTGACAAGAGGAGGAAGTTGGAAATGAAGAGGGAGTTGGAAAAAAAGAGGTTGTTGGGGAAGAGACCCTAAAAAAATTAGTTCCTAATCTCAATGCAAAGTACCCTAATGGTCATTTGAAGGATCAAGATGGAAGAGTTACAAGAAAGGGCAGAAGAGGAACAATTGGAGGCTTTGAAGGCTCTTGTTGGTGACTTACCTGTTGGCATGGATTTTTGGCAAGGATGACATTGAAAACAACATGGATGGAGATAAGGAAATGGCTAGGGATGCATAGATAGAGTGTCGGCGGGTTGCACACGGGGAGCCTCACGCCGGTTCCTTATCTCCATCTTGGTGGAGAATGGTTCAAGAGACGCAAGACAAGAAGTTTATACCGATTCGGGAGAAATCCCTACGTCCAGTTATGGCGACTCGTGGTTGTATTGCTCTCTTGGTGGCGGATTACAATGAAGGCTGGTTCAAGCCTTGGGTGTAGGATGCGTGTAGGGGACTAAGTGTTCTAGGGATCGAAAGTCTCCAGAATGGATCTCCCCTCGCAGGAGGAAGCCCTCCCCTTTTATAAGTCAAGGTGAGGGTCTTGTTACAAATGGCGTTTTACCTATCTACCTTTGCATGCAGGCGCCCCCGGTGATTGCTCGTTGTCGGCTTAGTACGTCCGGCGAACCCCTTGCTGGTTGCTGTGTGTCCCTGACCTGCCTCTAGGCAGCTTCGCGGTAGCTTCCTTCTTGGCTGCTAGCGTAACAGAGAACATATTGTTACTTTTTTTCCCTAGTGCTGGGCTGCAGATCAGCTTTTCCGGTTGGCAGACCTGTACATGCTGTCAGGTGATGGTCGGGAGAAAGGGTAGGCCGCACGCTTTCTCCTTTACGAGTCTGGCCTAGTTTCGGGACCACTCCCGAGGCCTTCCTTGTACCTTTTCTACACGCTGGATCAGGTGACACGAGGGCCTCCCCGTGGGGTCTGACCCCTTGGCCTCGCGGGACGGGGGTCGGGCGAGATTGGAGTCCCCGATCCTATCGCCTATACGACTGTTCTGGGGGTCGGGCGAGACTGAGGTTTCCGGCCTCTTTGTTTCCTCGAACCTCTTGGGGGTCGGGCGAGACGGAGGTCCCCGGCCTATGCGAATAGGATCGCCCTCATCTGTTATCAGGCTCTTGCATCGTACGCCTATCGTTAGCAGGTGTCGCGTCGGTGGGACCCCCTAACTCATGACCCCCACAGTAGCCCCCGACCTTGCGAAGGAGTTTGGGACTCGTTTGTGAGGTCATGTTCACCCTTTAGGGGAATAATTTAAGGGGCTCCTTTTCTCTATTCCCTGCGGACCCTTTGTGGGCTTCGAGGCTTGGGCGCGACCTTGAGAATGCCTTCGCAGCTAGTTCCCAGTGCTCGGTGAGTTGCTGGCAGGGAGTCTGACGAAGGCCCCAACCCTCTTCGCGAGGAGTTGGCTTGGGGGTCTGCGCGCCTGGCCCTGCCGTTCCTAAATTGATGCCCCCTGTGTAGTTTTTGGGTCCATTAGATCGGGCCCAAGGGCTTGCTGCCTTGCTACGATGCCACTACTGGGGTGCATTCGGCATCGTCACGCGTCAGGGATCAGACGCAGGGTACGCTGCCGCTGGCCAAGTCATATTTTGGGGCGCACAGTCGGGCCCTGCCCCTTACTCGTAAGCTGTTGAGGCGACCGTTCACACCCTTTGCGGGCCAGCCTTCGAACCCCGGCCTTGGGCCACGACCCAGCGTCACGGCCCATGTTCTTTTGGTCTCTTTTCGGGCCGGTTGCGAGGGCGTGGCGGGCCCCACTGTTCGCGGTGACTTGACCGGCCACTGACAGAGGCAAATCTGTCCATCGAATGTGTGGCCACGCGGCGATCGGGCTTCGAAATGACGCCGCAGTCGTGGCGGGCCCACCCGACTGTAGGGATGTGAAGGGCAGTTAATGCCCCGTCCCCTCGCCTGGTTCTCCGCGCACACGTCGGGCGGATTCAGAGCCGTTCAATGCACATCAAGGGCCCTAGTGGCCCGGTCGTGTACCTCCTCAGGTCGGCCGCCTGCCTTCCCGTCACCCTTATATAAAGAAACACGGGCACGACGGGTGCAGTTCTCTGCTTCCTGTTCCCATCTTCTTCCTCGCATCCGCTCGTGCTTCGCCATCTTCGCCGCCGCCATCTTCTTGCGCGTAGATCTCCGTTGCCCACACTCTCCGTGCCCGCCATAGCCGTCATGGCGTCTCGGGGTTCTTCTTCGGTGGCGCAGCTGCGCCTGTGGGAGAGCTTGAGTCCGTCAATCGCCACGCTCGAGTCGCTCATCTCCCGCGGGCTCCTCCGCTGCCGCATTGCGGACGAGGAGTGAATCTCGCTGCCGGGGTACGTGGTGAGCTTCATGCCATACCACACCCGTGGCTTCGCCGCGCCAGCGCACAGCTTCGTGCGCGAGGTGCTTCACTGTCTGGGCTTGGAGCTTCATGCCCTTGCCCCAAACGGGGTTCAGCAGATGGCGAACTTCGTGTCCCTATGCGAGGGCTACCTGGGTATCAACCCCGACTTCAACCTCTTCCTCCTCTTCTTCAAGGCGGCACTAGTCCGGTCGCGCGGGATCCTAGCTCCATGGGGGTACTGCTCGTTGCAGGCGAAGCAGTCCCGAGTGGACCTGTTCCCCCGCATGGAACTTTGTGGTTCCAACAAGGATTGGAACAAGGGATGGTTCTATCTGAGGCCCCACTTCCTCTGTTTGACCCCGCGTGCCCGCCGCCCTCGAAGGAGCCAGCGCACTGGCAAAGGGGTCCCAAGGCCGCTGCTCGTCAGATGCTAAAGCCGCACCTCGACTGCCTCGCCCGGCTACTGTCGTGCGGCCTCACCGGCGTTGGCATTGCTGAGGCTTACCACCGGTGCCGCGTCGCCTCTTTGAGATGGGCCCTGCGACCTCGGAGGTGGAGCTGCACCGGAGCCTTGTGTCGCGCACGGTCTTTGATGCGGACATCGACTACACTATGAGTACGACGACAGCAGACACGGTGCCAGAAGATCAGGCACCTTTGGCTCATGCACCTTTTCTTCAGGCGCCTCTGGTATAGGCGCCTCTCCCTCAGGCGCCAGAGGCCTAGGAGCTTCCTCCACTTGGGCCGATTACGCGGCTCGCGCAAGAGAGTTGAACTACATCATGGTACTGAAGAATGAAGGCCTATGAGAATAGACGATCAGCCACTTCGAGGCCCGTGGCTGCGGCGGCCCAGCTAGCGGCGTCTAGGGTTTTCCAACCCTAGGACGCCACCTCCCGTAGCCGCCAGGGGCTGCGTCCCCTCTATTTATATTAGACTACTCTTTTCATTGGAACTTGAGTTTTGTTTTACGATTAGCCACTGCTAAACGGATCACGCGCAAATACGCGCTGACCTCTATGATTCAGGACTACACCTTCGAGTGATATTAAGATTGCTCGCCTCTTGTTCTTGTTTGTTCTTCGATTGCAAACAGGGATTAATCTTCGTGATCAGGCCGACCTTGTGCCAGCAAGTTCGGTAACCACAGGGAGTTGGTTCAGCGATTGCATTGGCGCCTCGAGTTTGCTCGTCGTAGTCGGATCGTGAGGGTCTACTTCCGCCCAAGTCGAAATTATCTCCACTCACTGAAAGATCGGGCACTCTGCCTCTATCAAGTGGTATCAGGATTTTAGGTTGATCGGTGAGTTTATCGAGGGTTTTCACTCTCCTATCGTCCACCAAACCATATACATATTCAGGTTTAGACCTTTATCCCCGCACCTTTTGAGCCGCGCACTTGCATTCGATAATTTGCGTTGTTGAATTTGTGTGCTTCACGTGTTCATTTTGTTGCTGACCAGAGTTATCTCGTACGCCGCCATATCCCCACCATCGCCGCTTCGCCGTCACCATACTCCCACCATCAAACCCTAGTTCCCCCTTGTCTGCGCAACACCCGACAGAAAACTCCCCACCAGATCCACCGTCCATAGCGCAAAACCCCCCACCAGATCCACCGAGCCACCCACTGAGCACACCCCCCATCCCACCAGATCCCGCCGCTGCGTTCGCTATCGAGTTGTGCCGCCGAAACCCTGACACGAGGTACCTTCAGTAAAACGGGCATAACTTTTCGCTTGTAACTCCGTTTTGGCTCAACTTTTTACAGCAGATTCCCAACTCCGAGACAGGCCTGGTTTCTCTAAAAATTCAAAAAAAATCAGGAGCATAATTAAAAAAATTGTTACTGTGTTTGGACCTTTTCCGGCAAACACGTTTGCTTTTCTGTAGACCACATCCGGTCTCTGTTTCAGTTGAAACTTGCTGTGGTTCCTATTCTGGTGCTCCTGGTTGTGAGAAAAATATCAAAAAATAAAAAAAGAAAATCTAAATGACCTGTGATTCCTACTAGTGCGTTTTTGGTGAAATCTGCTGTACTATTTACGCCACTGCCATTGTGCTTGTTCTGTGAATTTCACCCGTCGTGCCTTGTTCGTGCTGCCCTCCTTGCTGGCCCACTTACACCCCTGCGTGATATTTTGTTCAGCAACAAGTTGTACCGTGTTAGCACTATAATTCAGCTTTGCATTATTGTTTTGATTGTGCTAACCCTTGGACTGAGTGCAGCCTACCCAGAACTTCATATATTTCTCCGACGAGCGGATTTCAGGGTCTCCAGGCAATCGCTCCTCCAATCTCTCACCGGTACTCCTTGTTGGTTGCAGGTCCCCTCTGTGTGCTTGGTAAGAACGAATAAGACCTTGATAACAACACGATAGTTGAGCGCCTTGTGAGCCTGTGATACACCTTGTTATTTTGTCCTTGCTGCTGCGTTTTCTCTAACCATGGCACGTGACGAGGAAAAGGATGCCAAATTGCTAACCATGCAGACACAGGTTGATGGCCTCACCACGGACATCCAGACGATGCACGAACGTCTGGATTCGACGATCACTTCGTCCACCGAGCGGTTCGATCAGATCGACCTTGCTCAAGCTGCGACTCGGCAAACCATCGACACCATCATGGCTCGCCTCGACGGCCTCACCGCGTCGTTCACAGATCTCCAGAAAGACTACGGCGGTGACTCCGAACAGGACGGTAATCGCCCTCCTCGTGCCCGTCGTATTCCACGTCAGCAAGATTCCTTTGCTAAAATTAAATTCAAGATTCCACCTTTTACTGGCAAATATGATCCTGCTGCATATCTTGATTGGGAACTAGAGGTAGATCAGAAATTTGCATGCCATGATATTCCTGTTAGTTCGCAAGTTAAGGCTGCTATTAGTGAATTTCAAGAATTTGCCTTGCTCTGGTGCCGTGAGTTTAAGCAAAAAAATCCTGCTAGCCTCCGACCAACTGGGCACAATTAAAAACTACTATGCGACGTAGATTTGTGCCGTCATATTATGCTCGCGATTTGCTTAACAAAATGCAGTGCTTCCAACAAGGCCAACAGTCTGTGGAGACTTATTACCAGGAGCTGCAGAAAGGTATGATTCGCTGTGGTCTCGTTGAGACGGACGCCGCCGCCATGGCACGCTTTCGTGGTGGTTTGAATCGCGATATTCAGGATATCCTCGATTTTACAAACTATGATAATATCACCATCCTGTTTGAATTTGCTTGCAAAGCTGAACGACAAGTGCAGGGACTCCGATCGAAGACCTACTCTAACTCTTTTGCAGGACGTCGCCCTTCCTCTAGCGCCACACCTACTACCCCTGCGCCTGCACCTGCACCTGCACCTGCTACACTGCGCGACTGCGCAACAACGTCTACAGCACCTACGGCCATCGGCTCTACTACTTCGACCGCCCGTACGCGTGACATCCAGTGCCACCGCTGCAAAGGTTTTGGACATGTTTTTCGGGACTGCCCCAGCAAGCGCACCCTGATCATTCGCGATAATGGTGAGTATTCTTCCGCTAGTGATTCAGAGGAACCTACACATATCTTGCTTTCCACTGACCAAGCAGCTTGGGAGGAGGTCCACGTAAACCCAGGCGATGCTGATCGCTACGAAAGCCTTGTAGCACAGCGTGTTCTGAGTACGCAAGTTGCCACGCCCGAGAAGAACCAGCGTCACACTCTATTCCACACGAAGGGAGTTGTTCAGGATCGTTCCATTCGCATCATCATCGACAGTGGCAGCTGCAACAACTTGGCAAGCACCGTGATGGTCGAGAAGTTGTCCTTGCCCACTCGTAAGCATCCGAGCCCCTATCACATTCAATGGCTTAATGATGGTGGCAAGATCCGGGTCACACAGTCGGTACGTGTTCCTTTTTCCATAGGCACCTACTCTGATTTTGTGGATTGCGATGTTATACCTATGGAAGCATGCTCGTTATTACTTGGTAGACCTTGGCAATTTGATACTGATAGCTTGCTTCATGGTCGTTCAAATCATTATTCTCTCATGAGTAAAGGCCAGAAAATCATCATTCATCCCATGACGCCTGAACAAATTGTTAAAGATGATATCGCTCGCGCTGCTAAATCGAAACCTCAGCATCTGACACCTTCTGCTAATTCTGAAATTAAGTTGCATGCTCCTGTTTTGATGGCCACCAAATCTGATTTTGATGAGCTACACGCGTCACAGTCACCTTGCTGCTATGTTCTCATGTGCGCTGGCTTGCTTGTTTCACTTGATGATGCACCACCTTCGGATATTCCCCCTGGGGTTACTCACCTTTTGCAGGAGTACGCGGATGTTTTTCCAAAGGACTTGCCACCAGGTCTTCCCCCGCTTCGGGGCATTGAGCACCAGATTGATCTTGTTCCAGGTGCACCGCTTCCGAACCGCGCACTGTACCGCACCAACCCAGAGGAGACAAAGGAAATTCAGCGCCAGGTACAAGCGCTGCTCGACAAGGGCTACATTCGTGAGTCTCTCAGCCCCTGCTCCGTTCCCGTATTACTTGTTCCTAAGAAAGATGGTTCCTGGCGCATGTGTGTCGATTGTCGTGCTATTAATACCATCACTATTCGATATCGATATCCTATTCCTCGCCTTGATGATATGTTAGATGAGCTTAGTGGTGCCATTATATTCACTAAGATTTATTTGCATAGTGGCTACCACCAGATTCATATGAAATTGGGTGATGAATGCAAAACGGCTTTTAAAACGAAATTTGGCTTGTATGAATAGTTAGTTTTGCCGTTTGGATTGACTAATGCACCCAGCACATTTATGCGCTTGATGAATGAAGTTATCAGACCCTTTATAGGCTTGTTTGTTGTTGTCTATTTTGATGATATCTTGATTTACAGCAAGTCTATGGACGACAATTTGGGTCATTTGCGTGCTGTGTTTGATACGTTACGTGCGGCAAAAATGCATGTTTTGCACACAACGTGTCTCGTTGTTTGGCTATGTTGTTGCTCCACAGGGCATTGAGGTGGACAGCAGCAAGATCGACGCCATCCGGGAATGGCCCACGCCAACGACGGTCACGCAGATTCAGAGTTTCCTTGGTCTTGCAGGTTTCTACCGCTGATTTGTGCGTGATTTCAGCCCCATTGCAGCACCTCTGCACGATCTTACAAAGAAAGACGCGCCCTTCATTTGGAGCGATGCACAAGAGGTTGCTTTCTGCACTCTCAAAGATAAGCTCACACATGCTCCTATCTTACAATTGCCTGATTTTACTAAAATCTTTGAGCTTGAATGTGATGCCAGTGGGATTGGTTTAGGTGCTGTTTTGTTGCAAGAGGGTAAACCGGTTGCTTACTTTAGTGAAAAATTAAGTGGTCCTAGCTTGCGCTATTCTACTTATGGTAAAGAACTGTATGCTCTCGTGTGCACTTTACAAACATGGCAGCATTACCTGTGGCATCGTGAGTTTATTATCCATTCTGATCATGAAGCTTCAAAACATATTCGAACCCAAACAAACCTGAATCGTCGTCATGCTAAATGGGTTGAATTCATTGAGTCGTTTCCGTACATTATTAAACACAAGAGTGGGAAGGAAAATGTCATTGCTGATGCTCTGTCTCACCGCTATACTATGCTTTCACAACTAGACTTCAAAATTTTTGGCTTGCACACTATGAAAGATCAATATGTTGATGATGCTGATTTCAGAGATGCTTTTGCTCATTGCTTGACTGGGAAACTATGGGGTCAATTTCAACTGTAGGACGGGTTCCTATTTCGAGCTAACAAGCTGTGTGTTCCAGCGACCACCTCGGTTCGTCTTTTGTTGTTGCAGGAAGCAAATGGCGGTGGCCTCATGGGCCACTTTGGTGTCTTCAAGACGCACGAGATACTGTCCGCGCACTTCTTCTGGCCCCGGATGCGCCGTGATGTCGAGCGCCTTGTTGCACGCTGCACTACATGCCAGAAAGCTAAGTCCCGTCTGAACAACCACGGTTTGTATATGCCTTTGTCTGTCCCTTCGTCCCCGTGGCTTGATATTTCAATGGACTTTGTTTTAGGACTGCCTAGAACTAAGAAGGGGAGGGATATCATTTTTGTGGTTGTCGATCGCTTCTCTAAAATGGCTCACTTTATATCTTGTCATAAAACTGATGATGCTAGCATGGTTGCTGAATTGTTCTTTCGAGAAATTGTTCGTTTGCATGGCATTCCAAATACAATTGTCTCTGATCGTGATGCGAAGTTTCTCAGTCATTTTTGGAGATCACTGTGGAATAAATTGGGCACTAAATTGCTGTTTAGTACTACATGTCATCCTCAGACTGATGGGCAAACTGAGGTGGTAAATAGAACTTTGTCTACCATGCTTAGGGCTGTTTTAGACAAGAACTTAGAACGTTGGGAGGATTGTTTGCCTCATGTTGAGTTTGCTTATAACCGTGCTACGCATTCTTCGACTAAGATGTGCCCTTTTGAGGTGGTTTATGGTTATGTTCCGCGTGCGCCTATTGATTTATTTTCTGCCGATGCTCCCCACTTAGATGCCGTTGCACATGTTGAGCAAATGATAATGTTGCATGATCAAACTCATCAAAATATTGCTGCTGCGAATGTTCGCTATCAGGTTGCGGGCAGTAAAGGTCGCAAACATGTTACTTTTGCACCTGGTGATTTGGTTTGGTTGCACTTGCATAAGGATCGCTTTCCTACTTTACGCTGTTCTAAATTGATGCCTCACGCCGCTGGTCCTTTCAAAGTGCTAACCAAGATTAATGATAATGCTTATGTTCTTGACCTACCTGCGGAGTTTGGTGTTTCCACTAGTTTTAATGTTGCAGATTTGACACCATACGCGGGCGAGGATGAGGAGTTGCCGTCGATGACGACTTCGTTTCATGAAGGGGAGGCTGATGCGGACATCGACTACACTACGAGTATGACGACAGCAGACACTGTGACATCCCTGATGATTAAGTGCTCTAAGAACACATTCGAAACAGGATTGAAGGGTAGCAATGGTGGAGCACAAAAAATTTGATCAAAATTCAAAATTTAAATTCAAATAAAGGCCTTTTTGACACCCAACTGAAATCTCAAGAATTTTGTACTAAACTTAAAAGTTGTTTGTCATCACAAATAAGGCCTAGTCACTGTTGGAAACTTTTTCAAATTTTGCAGTTAAGCCCCTCAAAAACTCGAAAAACCATGCTGAACGCCTGTTTGAAAATGGCCTGTTTGAGCTTGAAAAATTCAAAATTTCAGGTTCATCCCAAAAAGAAAGTTGTGTCCCACGTTTCAAAGTCCAACTTTTGTATTTTCACTTTTTGAAGTGTAGATCAAATTTTTGAAGTTTAAGCCGCTGCACCGGAGATGCTCCCCGGGCGTCACGACAAGGGCACTGTCGCGGCCGGCAGTGGCCGCCACGTGGCCGGCGAGCGGCGGCGACCCCGCCGAGCCGGCCAGAGCCGCGGCCGCGACGTCCCGCTTCCCCGCGCACATGCTGGCGCCATCGCCCGATCATTTGCCGCATCGAGTCGCCGTCGTCGCGCGGCGCCATCATCATGGCGGCAGAGCCGCCATTGGCCGCGGCGGCGCACGCCAGTCCGAGCTGCACGGCAGCTCGATTCCAGCCCGCTTCGCGCCAAACGAGCAACGCCAAAGAAGCTTCACTCGTCCATGCCGCGAATCCCCTTCCCCCAACCCGCGGCCGCGCTCTGCCCGAGCTGTCAGGGCCATCAATGGCGGCCCGACGGCCCGAGCTCGCGAGCACGCCACCTCCGAGCTGCCCCGACCTCCTGTAGTTGCCCAAACGCCTGCCAAACGACTCCCATTCCTCTCCTCGCTCAGCGCTCAACCCTTCTCCTCCTCCTCGTGCTCCCTCCCCCTTCTTCCACCTCGGGTCACCGCGAACCCGAGCTCGACCTCGTGCCGTTGCGGGCCAAAATCCTCCTCGCTTCCTCCACCAAACTCCAATCCACCGCACCCATGGCTCACCCACTCTCTTAGCTAGCCCCTCGAGCCATTCCCAACTAAAACCGAGCACTACACGCGGGAATCGACGGGATTTCTCGCCGTTCCTCCATTTTTGTCCCCGGGCTCCACCTCCATGTCGAGCCCATCTTCCGGTCATCCCCGTCGCCGTCAAGCCCCTCGACGAGCTCCGCCTCACTCCGGCAAAGCTTCCAAGCCACACCGTGCCCCGTCTCGACCCCCGTAGCCGGCCATCGACGTCGCCGGAGCAAGCCGCTCCGCCGCTCACCGTCGACGAGCCTCGCCACTGCACCACCGGCCTCGAGACCTACCCCAAACGACGCGCGGTGAGCCCCTCATCATTTCCCCCAACTTCCCCCGAGCCAGTTCGCCGTCTCCTCGCCGGCGTAACAACGCCGACGATCCGAGGACCGAGATGCGTTCCCCTTTTTACTTCGAGGGTCCTCTGTGTTAATTTCAAGGACTTGTTCGCGAAAGTTTAAAAGAGTTAGGGCCCCCGACGTAAAAAGATTCTTAAACCTAGATCCATTTCTCTGATATTTTGTAAAATCCACTAAAAATCATACAAAAATCGGAAAAAATCACAAAAATACTCCCTGGACTTGTGAGGTTGTAAACTCGAATCTCATGTTAGCATGTACACACTTTTGGTGAATAGCTTTTGAATTAAAATTCAAACTCATTTTTTAGAACCTTGTGCACCATTTCAAATCCTGAGCTCTTCTGGAGCTGAACTTTGGATATGTTGTTTGTGATGACTTTAGACGCCTTGTGTCCGAAGGAGACCTAAAAATGTGGACTGTAGCTTCGGTTACGAATTATTTTGTGATTCCTGTTCTAGTGTAGTTCTGCAATTATCAAAAATAATCCATGGAGTCAAAAATCACCATCTTTCACCAGAGGTCTAGGAACTTATTAGCACACGTGGTAAAAATGCTAAATTTAGTTTTTGACCCTGTTTAGGCTCCCAAATAAATAGATGTTGGTTTTCGGTTAGAAAATTATTGAGGGTTGTCCAAGTGTTATTTTTAGCCACCACTTGGTCAGAGCCTCTCTTTCACTCATGCATAGCTCTGGTAAAGAAATCTCCTGTTCTGGAAGTAGTTTTGATTTTATATGCATTAATCTTGTTTCCTAGGACAGCAATTTGTTCCATTTTTAATAAATTCTGTGTAGCTCTGTTTTAGCTAAATTTTGGAGTGAGCCTAACTCTTATACTCCAATAGCCGTCATAAAGTTTGTGGATAAAAAGGATGCACAGAAACAGAGGAACAAAAATGAAAAGAAACTAGAGTAAAATTGAGTTTTATAAAAAGAAATAGAACACCTTGATAATTAATTAAATGTGGAGCATGTGAAAACTAAATTCCAGAACTGCACACTTGCTTAAAAATCATAAATTGAATTGTTTCGTATGTGTACACACTCACCATCATAAAGACATAAAAATGTCCACACACCCCCTCTAATTTTGTGAAGGAGAAAATAGTTCACTTGTATGTCTAGGTAAATATGGCCTTCAGGGCCTTGATCTTATACCACTTAGGCAGCTGCATTAAAGTTGTGCATCTCATGTAGAAGGCGCTCTCGCTGATGGCACCTACAACCTCGTCCCCGTCAACAAAGAGGAAGTCCCCGAGGGTGGTGCCAACGTCGTCGTGATCGACCCGGAGCCAGACAGTCAGCTAGCTCAAGAAGGCAAGCCCCGGAGCATGACCTAACTTTTAATTTGTGCAACTATGTGTTTATAATGCTTGTGCATTTACGTTCTAGGTGTTGTATAAATACCCTAGTTGCATGATTCTAGTACCTATGACTTGAAATACTAGCATGATAGGATCGGTAGAGCAATGCCTTTAGGACCGTTACAAGTCGAGTGATTTCCTGTCACTCGCGAGATATAGGAGTTTCTTGTCTTTTCTTATATTGGAATCATAAGGATGGACGGGCGGGATGGTATGTATAGATCTCCCGTCCGTGTATGATAATTGGATTAAGGTCGTAACGTGTGGTTCTGTGTGTCAAGTTTTTGAACATACCACACGCATGCCGACCTATGGGAATCGGTAAGCCCGGTACCTGATTGAAGCAGCTAGGACCGATAGCCATCTCTTCTTGGAAACATTTTGTTTCCCTTGCCGTACACTTGTGGATATATGCATGATGCCGTCAGTGAAGCGGTAAACCTTTATCCTAAGGGAGTGGACCTGGCGCCGAATTGTGGATTGATGGGAAAGGTTGGAAAGTACTTGTACCTTTTATAGCAAGCATTACCCGTGTGTGTTGGGTTTCCCCTGGCCAGGTAGCAAAAATTCGGTTCGAACTGTCCGCTTGTTGGCGGTCAATATTGATGAGTTTTACCGCCAACATTTCACCAGAATTCATATAATTTGCATGTCACACATATTATAAATTGCTTAAACTAATGAATTCCACAAGTTTTGGTGTTTATTTGGTTTCAGGAGCAAGTAACAGAAAAGAGGGGCAAAATGGCCAGAAAACCTGGCCGAACGGCCAATTCTTGAAGTTGTAGTCTACATATTTGTAGAATAGGGAGAGTGAGGGGTGAGGTCTCTGGCGGAAGCAGAACTGAGGAGAGGAGTCGAGGAGTGTCTCGATCTTCCTCTACTTCTGTAGCCACCCCTGGGGAACAAGCTTTTGAGTAAGTTAAGTTG
This sequence comes from Digitaria exilis, assembly GCA_015342445.1. Lineage (NCBI taxonomy): Eukaryota > Viridiplantae > Streptophyta > Magnoliopsida > Poales > Poaceae > Digitaria > Digitaria exilis. Next base: position 637,054 of record JACEFO010002165.1, read on the forward strand.
TTCGCCTACTTTCAGTTTCTCGCTAGTTCATACTTTACTTTTAGTACTTACTTTATCCACTAGCATTTGATCTGCGAGATCCCTTGTCTGCTTGGACATTAGCCTGTCCATTTGGGTTTTCTTTGCCTTAGCGCTAGGCAGTAGTCAGTATCTTGATAGTGTAGGTGCGGTACCTAGACTTGATAGTTACCTTGGGTTGTGTTCCACCCCACGGAAAGAGAGTGGTAGGCGGCAAGTGGTGACAGCCTTGTCCGTCCTTTGTGCGACCACAACGGTCGGGTGTTTTCATAGCAGTAGTAGCAGGTTGTCGTTGGGTCCCCCTTCTACCCCATCTGGACCCTTCCTCTTCCAGCCGCCGAAGCAGATCAGGTTAGTAGATAAGTTTTTACTAGAGTAATTCTAGGCTATCTGAAAGTTAGGCCCTCTACCCTCGCCATTCTTTTCCTTGGTGGGGTCCGGTTAACTAGATTTAGGCTGGTCGCGTCTGCCCTTCTTTGGATTCGATATCCCAGGTATCACTCCCCTGGTGAAAGGCTACATCGGTCTCTGTGCGCTTGCGGAGTTATTCTCGTATAGGCTAAGGAGTGCCAACAAGCTTTTCTGGCACCGTTGCCGGGGAACGGTAGCAACACTAGTTTAGATTTTTGTTAGCTGTACGCTTTTTCACCTTAACCATGTGGAGTGCTCTTCTAGTTCTTCAGTAGGCTCCCCTAGTTATCCGGTGGTCCCATCTCGCGAGTATTTGGAACCACCACCATCATGCCACCCCATTTACACTGATGGTTACGAGATCTGTCCCAGTCTCGTAGCTATGGTTCGTGCACAGTCCTTTTCTGGTAGAAAGGACGAGAATCCCTATACTCACTTGCAGGAATTCGAGGAGAATTGTTCTCTCCTCATTATCGCCTGTATGAATCAGAACACCCTTGTGACATCTCTGATGTAAAAATGAAGAAAACACCTTTGAAACAGATTAAAGAGGGAAAAAGTGGTGATGGAATTCAAAAATTCATCAAAATTCATATTTAAATTCAAAAACAAAGGTTGTTTGACACCCAACTGAAATCTCAAAAATTTTGTACTAAACTTGAGAATCTCCAAAAATAAAAGTTGTTTGCCATCACAAATATGGCCTAGTCACGGTTTGGAACTTTTAAAAATTTTGTAGTTTAGCCCCTCGAAAACTCGAAATACAGTTCTGAACACCTTTTGGAATTTGGGTTGTTTGAGCTCGAAAAATTTGAAATTTCAGGTTCACCCCAAAAAGAAAGTTGTGTCCCACCTCTCAAACTCCAACTTTTATTTTCACACTTTTTCATATTCAGTTCAAATGTTTGGAGAAAATTCGAAAGGGGCACAGGAGCTCCATGGGCGCCCAACAGTGGCCCTGTCGCGCCACTGCTCCGGCCGGGAGCCGGCCGCCACGTGGCCGGCGAGCGGCGGAGGCCGCGTCGAGCTGGCCGAGCCGCGGCGTCGGGTGGCGCTTGTCGTCTTGCGCTTGTCCAGCCCTTCCCGAGCCATCACGTCGCGCTCGACGCGCCGTCTCGCCTCGCGCCGCGCGAGCGCCATCATGGCGGTCGGAGCGCCGCCGTGGCCGCGCGCGCGCGCGTCGCGCTGAGCCGCTCCGCGGCAGATTCCGTCCCGCTCCGCGCCAAGGACCCTGTAGAAGATCTTCCACTCCCTCACGCGACGATCTTCGACGCCCAATCCCGTGCGCGCGCTCTGCCCGAGCTCCCGCGCCATCAATGGCGACTCGACAGCCCGAGCGCGCGTGCGCACGCTCCCGAGGCACCTCGGTGCTCGCTAGCGCACCCAAAGCCTTCACTGAGCACCCTCACTCCTTCCCCTCAGTCCACGCGTAGCCATTCTCACTTCACCGCGTTCGCTCCCGTCGTCTTCCACCTCGGGACACCTTGAGCCGAGCTCGAGCTTCCCCGCCGCAAACTCAAATCGACCGCGAATCCCTCCACCCTTTTCCAATCCCCCACGCGTGAAGCTCGCTCACTCACCCCGCTAGCTGCTCGAGCACTCCCCAGCTCGAATCGAGCCTCGCTCGCCGCGAATCAAAACTTTTCCCCACCGCTCTGCCATTAACACCGCAAGCACCGCCTCCACGTCGAGCCCCATACCTCGGCCATCCCCGTCGCAGACGAACCCCACGACGAGCTCCACCATCGTCCAGTGAAGCTCACACGCCCTTCCGCGCATCGTCTCGACTACCGCAGGCCGCCAGCGACGTCGCCGGAGCCAACCGTGCCGCCGCTCAACTTCGACGAGCCGCGCCGCTTCACCTCCGACCACGAGACCTACCTCAACCGACTCGTGGTGAGCTCCTCTCCTTTTCCCCCAACTTTCCCCGAGCCAACTCGCCGTCGTTTCGCCGACGTAGCAACGCCGACGAGCCCTGGACTTGTTTGCGTTCCCCTTTTTAGTTCAAGGGTCCTCTGCGCAAAAATCAGGGACTTGTTTGAAAGGTTTTAAAAGTTCTAGGGTCTCCAGCGTAAAAAGATTCTTAAACCTAGATCTATTTTTCCCGAATGTTGTAAAATCTGTTAAAAATCGTCAAAAAATCAGAAAAATGCACAAAAATACTCCCTGGACTCATGAGATTGTAAACTCCAATCTCATTGAAGCATGTATATACTTTTGGTGAACCATTTTTGAATTAAAATTCAAACTGTAAATTTAGAAACTTGTGCACCATTTCAAATCCAGAGCTCCGCTAGGGCTGAGCTTTGGATATGTTGTTTGCAGTGACTTTGGACACCTTGTGTCTAAAGGGGACCTAAAAATATGGACTGTAGCTTTAGTTATGAATTAATTTGTGATTCCTGTCTTTTTGTAGTCCAGAAATTATTAAAAATAATCCATGCAGCTAAAAATCACCATTTTTCTCCAGAGGCCTAAAAACTTGTTAGCACATCTGTTAAAAATGCCAAACTTAATTTTTGCTCTGTTTAGACTAGCAAATAAATAGATATGTGTTTTTGGATAGAAATTATTTGAGGACTGTCCAAGGGTTATTTTGAGCCACCACTTGGCCAGAGCCCTCCTTGTACTCATGACTAGCTCTGGTAGGAAAATTTCCTGTTTTGGTTGTATTTTCAATTTTATATGAATTTATTTCATTTCTGTAGGCAGCAGCTTGTACTATTTTTAATAATTTTTGTGTAGCTCCGATTTAGCTAAATTTTGGATTGAGCCTAACTCTTATACTCCAGTAGCTGTCATAAAGTTTATAGATAAAAAGGATTAACAGAAAATGAGAAACAAAAATGAGAAGAAATTAATGTGGAATTGAATTATATAAAAGAATAAACCTTTTTGATAATTAGTTGCTTGTCTTTACTTATGTTGGAATCATAAGGATTGACGGGCGGGATGATAGATGTAAATCTCCCGTCCGTGTATGATAATTGATTTAAGGTCGAAACGTGTGGTTGAGTGTGTCAAGTGTTTGAACGTACCATATGCATGCCGATATATGGGAATCGGTAAGCCCGGTACCCGATTGAAGCAGCTAGGGCCGATAGCCATCTCTCCTTGGAAACTTTGTTTTCCCCTGCCGTACACTTGTGGATATATGCGTGAGACTGTGAGTGAAGCAGTAAAACTCTATCCTAAGGAAGGTGGATTCGGATCCGAATTGTGGATCGATGGGAAAGGTTGGGAAGTGCTTGTACCTTTTATAGCAAGCATTATCCGTGTGTGTTGGGTTTCCCCTGGCCAGGTAGCAAAATTCGGTTTGAACTGTCCGCTTCTCGTGGTTAATGAGACTGCTTGACCGCCTTGCTGCATTGAGTAACAAGTGGAACTATGAGATTGATGAACTTGTTGTATGAAATAAATTGTATTGCACCACTTGTATGTTTAGAGAGGAAGCTAATCTAGAATGGTTAAATCTACTAGAATATGATGCTAAAACATGAAGCAAGGACCTACTCTTAGTTGGTTTTTAGCAAACAAACCCACCAGCCAAAAGCCTCTCATGTCTAGATGTCGGTGATGTAGTTTTCACCCGACGGGTAAGCCTTGCTGAGTATTAGTATACTCAGCCTTGCTTGTGGTTTTTATTTACAGGTACAGTGTTGGATGTGGCAGTCGATGCCATGACTTGGCCTACCCAGGTTCCCCCTGGATGGCACATCGAGTGGGTTCCGTCCTCTGCTGAGGAACGGGAGGAGTAGCACCATGGCAGGCTTCATCATGGTGTTACGTTGTATCATCGTTAGTTTATTTATTTTTCCGCTGCAATGAACTACTTTATTTCCGCTGCAAGAATTGATACTCTAATTTGAGTTCAAACTCGGTTTGATAACTCTATGATACCCCCTTTATGTATGTTAAATTTGTGGAATGTTGTAATCTCTGGAACTCACCTTCGTGTGGGCGTGCTGTTGTTTCGATCGAGAAAAGTACGTGGTTAAATCGGGTTTAATCCGACGGCGCTCCAGCTTATTCCGGATTAAGTGCCTGACTACTTGATTAGTGGTCCTGGGGTACTTAACTTGGAATAATTTCGGAGTGGACCGCCACAGCCCTCCGGTGGAAGCTCTTTCCGTTCTCTCTGACGGGGAAGGCTAAATTCTGGTACGACCATGTTGCAAGCAGAGTTGGAGGAGATTGGTTACAACTGAAGGATGAGTTCTGTTTGTTCTTGTACCCCGTGTCCAAGGTCCGTACATTGCGTATCCAGTTATTGACTTCTCAGCAAGAGAATGAGTCAATTGGAGCAGCCTGGGCAAGATTCATGTGTTTGGTCAATTCTGGACCGCCTCACGGCATTCTAGAGGAGATGCTAATGCAACATTTCGTTGGCGGATTGAATGCGGATAGCGCACATTTCATTGATGTGGCCTCCGCAGGATCGGTCTTGTACAAGACCGTGGACGAAGTTCAAGATCTTCTGAACAAGGTCCTCACCAGCACTGAGTATACCGAAGTGTTTGATGATCCACCAGAGCCAACAGAGAAGCAACAGATTCGCACCCTGTCAGCCTCATCCTGTCCACCTCCACCGTTCATCGAGGAGATTCCCGAACCACCACTCAAGACCCCAGATCCAGAACCACTTATCAACGCATTGCCACAGTTCGTATCCCCCCTCTTCACCGAAGAGGAGTACATGTCACTCGGCAACACATCCGTCATGCCGAAGGAATTGCAATGCAAGTGCTCCCGATCTGAGGCGTTCATTCCTGAAGGCACCCGGCAGATTGATGGTTTAACTGCCATTATGAGCAAGGAATGGACAGAGGAAGTAGAGCTTTGCAGTAGACCCATCGAGATCTACCCAGAGTTCAGAATACTCCTTTGCACTATTGGGGACACTGAGTCACAGGAAGTCATCTACGACCCGAAGGTCGGGGTTAACATCATGTCCTGTGCGTTAGCATCTGCTATTGCACCAGACGAAACCATGTCCTTTCCCAGTAAGCGCTTGAAGTGGATCGACGGCCAGATGCTGGAGAGCAAGGGAATATTGCGAGTCGTGTTAGTAAAAATGACACGGAACAAGGTACTCCTAGATTTCCACATCTTCGATATCCCTGAAGGCGATACATTCTTCCTGATTGGATAGCCAATAGAGCCACTTGTCAACCCCAACATGGACCGAACTTCTCTTCAGTTCAAGGTTGGCAAAGAAATATACTCGGTCAGCCTAGTTCGTTCAGTGAACACTATGGCAGAAGAAGCACCAAAGCAAGACCCTCTGGACAAGGCTACGGGCAAAGTACTGGAAGAACTCATTCAGCCCAGTATTGAAGAGGATGCCCAACACTTCATCCAGGAAGCAGAACTGGGCGGCTACCTCAAGCTCAGCGAGACGGAGGAACCGCAACCTGCCCTCCCTGAATTGAAGCCGCTGCCATCTGGATTGAAGTATGCCTTCCTCCACAACAGCCGAGCCACGCCTGTTATCATTAGCGACAAGCTATCAGAGAGTGAAGCAAGGCGACTCGTGTCAATCCTAGAGAAACATCGATCCGTCTTTGGGTATTCTCTACAGGATTTGAAAGGGATCAGCCTGTGATATCCCTGATGTTAATACATTGAAAACATATTTCAAACGGGTTAAAAAGGGGAACAATGGTGTTAGTACACAAAAATTTGACCGAAATTCAAATTAATTCAAAACAAAGGCCTTTTTGACACCCAACTGAAATATCAAGAAATTTGTACTAAACTTGAAAATCTCCAAAAATAAAAGTTGTTTGTAATCACAAATAAGGCCTAGTCACTGTTGGGAACTTTCTCAAATTTTGCAGTTTAGCCCCTCAAAAACTCAAAAAAAGTGCTGAACGCCTGTTTGAAATTGGTTTGTTTGAGCCTGAAAAATTTGAAATTTCAGGTTCACACCAAAAAGAAAGTTGTGTCCCACATCTCAAGCTCCAACTTTTATTTTTACACTTTTCAACGTTCAGTTCAAATTTTTGGAGAAAATTCGAAAAAGGCAAAGGAGCTCCACGGGTGCTGCCAGCTCACCCCTGGCGCGCTCTGCTCCGGCCGGAGTCCGGCCGCCACGTGGCCGGCATGCGGCAGAGACCACGCCAGGCCGGCCGAGCCGTGGTGGCATGTAGCGCTTGTCCTCGCGTGGGTGTCCGGCCTCTCGCACGGTCACATCGCGGACTGCGGCGTCCCTGCTGCCTCGTGCCGCGGAGCGCCATGATGGCGAGCGAGCTCGGCCACTGGCCGCAGCCGCGCGCGCCGCTCAGCGCCGTCCCACGGCCGAGATTCTCGCTCGTGATGCGCCAAGAGGCTCTGCTGCGTATCTCACTCGATCACGCCACGATCCCCCTCGCCCAACCCCGTCGCACGCTCTGTCCGAGCTCGGGGACGCATCAATGGCGCGTCCCGTCACCTATCTTCCCTCGCGCGAGCTCCCAAGGTAGCTCATCCCTCTCTAGCGTGCCCAAACACTCCACCGAGAGCCCTCATTCCTTCCCCCAGCTAGCGCCCAGGCATTTCCCTTCTCGCCGCGTTCGCTCCCACCTTCTTCAACCTCCAGCCGCGAGAACCGAGCTGAGTGTCAGGGCAAAATTCGTCCTCGTCTCTCCACCATTCCCAAATTCCTCGCGCACAGAGTTAGACCACTTCCCTAGCTTCCATTTCCCCCACTTCTCTCGAGCTTTCCCCAACTCTCCGGCGAGAAATTGGATTTTCCCCCAAATCCCCATTTCCAGCCGCCGGAGCACCTCCACGTTGAGCGCCCACTTCGAGCCATCCCCGAGGTCAACCGAGCATCCCAACAGTTCCACCGAGTCCCACTGGTGCTCACAGGCCCCTCCAACCCCGATGACAGCCACCAACCTCGCCGGAATCGAAGCCGCGGCGGCCGCACCGCCACCACACGTCGCCGGCGACCCCCGAACCTCCTCCGGCCTCCCAACCGCCACCATTCGACTCGTGGTGAGCTGCTGGTTCTTTTCCCCTACTTCTCCGACCTCCTCCCGCCGTCGTTTGGCCGGCGCAACGCCGTCGACGAGCCGAGGACTTAACTTCATCGTCTTCCTTTTCACAGGGTTCCCAGTGAAAGAAGGAAGGGACCTGTTCACGAAGTTTTCAAAAGATTCAAGGGTTGCGGCGTAAAAAGTGTGACATCTCTGATGTCAAAGGAATTAAAAATACACTTAGAACCAATGCAAAAGAGAATTATGGGTTGAAACTCAAAAATCCATCAAAAATTCAAATTGAAATTAAAAAACAAGGGTCTTTTGACACCCAACTGAAATCTCAAAAATTTTGTACTAAACTTGAAAATTTCCAAAAATAAAAGTTGTTTGTCATCATAAATAAGGCCTAGTCACTGTTTGGAATTTTTGAAAATTTTGCAGTTTATCCCCTCAAAAACTCGAGATACAGTTCTAGGCACCTTTTTGAATTTGGGTTGTTTGAGCTCGAAAAATTTGAAATTTCAGGTTCATCCCAAAAATAAAGTTGTGTCCCACCTCTCAAACTCCAACTTTTGTTTTCACACTTTTTCATGTTCAGTTAAAATTTTTGGAGAAAATTTAAGGGGGGAAACAGGAGCTCCCCGGGGCGCCAACAGTGGCCCTGGCGCGCCCCTGCTCCGGCCGGGAGCCGGCCGCCACGTGGCCGGCGAGCGGCGGAGGCCGCGCCGAGCTGATCGAGCTGCGGCGTCGGGTGGCGCTTGTCGCCTTGCACTTGTCCGACTTCCTCCCGAGCCGTCACGTCGCCGCTCGACCGCGCACTTCACCTCGCGCCGCGGAGCGCCATCATGGCGGTCGGAGCGCCGCGGGGGCCGCGCGCGCGCGGGCGACGCACAGAGCCTCTCCGCGGTAGATTCCTCTCCACTCCGCGCCAAGAAGCCCTGTAGAAGATCTCCACTTCGCCACGCCTCAATCTCCGACGCCCAATCGTGCCGTTCGCGCTCTGCCCGAGCTCCCGCGCCATCAATGGCGACTCGACAGCCCGAGCGCGCGTGCGCACGCTCCCGAGGCACCTCGGTGCTCGCTAGCGCACCCAAAGCCTTCACTGAGCACCCTCACTCCTTCCCCTCAGTCCACGCGTAGCCATTCTCACTTCACCGCGTTCGCTCCCGTCGTCTTCCACCTCGGGACACCTTGAGCCGAGCTCGAGCTTCCCCGCCGCAAACTCAAATCGACCGCGAATCCCTCCACCCTTTTCCAATCCCCCACGCGTGAAGCTCGCTCACTCACCCCGCTAGCTGCTCGAGCACTCCCCAGCTCGAATCGAGCCTCGCTCGCCGCGAATCGAAACTTTTCCCCACCGCTCTGCCATTAACACCGCAAGCACCGCCTCCACGTCGAGCCCCATACCTCGGCCATCCCCGTCGCAGACGAACCCCACGACGAGCTCCACCATCGTCCAGTGAAGCTCACAAGCCCTTCCGCGCATCACCTCGACCACCGCAGACCGCCAGCGACGTCGCCGGAGCTAACCGCGCCACCGCTCAACGTCGACAAGCCGCGCCGCTTCACCTCCGACCGCGAGACCTACCTCAACCGACTCGCGGTGAGCTCCTCTCCATTTCCCCCAACTTTCCCCGAGCCAACTCGCCGTCGTTTCGCCGGCGTAACAACGCCGACGAGCCCAGGGACTTGTTCGCGTTCCCCATTTTTCTCCAGAGGTCTAAAAACTTGTTAGCACATCTGTTAAAAATGCAAAACTTAATTTTTGCTCTGTTTGGACTAGCAAATAAATAGTTATGTGTTTTAGGATAGAAATTTATTGAGGACTGTCCAAGGGTTATTTTGAGCCACCACTTGGCCAGAGCCCTCCTTTCACTCATGACTAGCTCTGGTAGGAAAATTTCCTGATTTGGATGTATTTTTAATTTTATATGAATTTATTTCATTTCTGCAGGCAGCAGTTTAATTTATTTTTAATAAATTCTGTGTAGCTCAGTTTTAGCTAACTTTTGGAGTGAGGCTAACTCTTATACTCCAGTAGCTGTCATAAAGTTTCTAGATAAAAAGGATGAACAGAAAATGAGAAACAAAAATGAGAAGGAATCTATGTGGAAATTGAATTATATAAAGAATAAACCTTTTTGATAATTAGTTAGAATAAAATAAGGAGAATCTAAAATTCCAGAACAGCACCCTAATTTCCAAATAATAAATAGAAATTCTTTTATATATGTACACAATCACCGTCAAAGATGGATAAAAATTTCTCACACCACTACTCTATTTTTGTGAAGGAAATAGTAGTACTTAAGCATGTCTAGGTGAATATGGCCTTCAAGGCCTTAGTCTTGGAATCAATAGGCAGCCGCAAGAAGTTATGCATCTCATGTAGAAGATGCTATTCCGGACGGCACCTACCATCTCATCCCCGCCGACGGTGAAGGAATCCCGGAGGGAGGTGCCAGCGAAGCGGAAGTCAACCCGGAGGCTAACCCCCAGCTAGAGCAAGAAGGCAAGCCCCGGAGCATAACCTAACCTTTAAAATTTATGCATCTATGAATTCCCTATGCTTGTGCATTTACGTTTCAAGGAGTTGATTGAATACCTTAGCTGCACATTTCCTAGTACCTATGACTTGCAACACTAGTATGAAAGGATCGATAGGGCATTGCTTAGGGTCCGTTACAAGTCGAGTGATTTCCTGTCACTCGCGAGACATAGGAGTTGCTTGTCTTTACTTATGTTGGAATCATAAGGATTGACAGGCGGGGTGATAGATGTAGATCTCCCGTCCGTGTATGATAATTGATTTAAGGTCGAAACGTGTGGTTGAGTGTGTCAAGTTTTTTTGAACGTACCACATGCATGCCGATATATGGGAATCGGTAAGCCCGGTACCAGATTGAAGCAGCTAGGGCCGATAGCCATCTCTCCTTGGAAACTTTTGTTTCCCCTGCCGTACACTTGTGGATATATGCGTGAGACTGTGAGTGAAGCAGTAAACCTTTATCCTAAGGAAGTGGACCCGGTTCCGAATTGTGGATCGATGGGAAAGGTTGGGAAGTGCTTGTACCTTTTATAGCAAGCATTATCCATGTGTGTTGGGTTTCCCCTGGCCAGGTAGCAAAATTTGGTTCGAACTGTCCGCTTCTCGCGGTTAATGAGACTGCTTGACCGCCTTGCTGCATTGAGTAACAAGTGGAAGTATGAGATTGATGAACTTGTTCTATGAAATAAATTGTATTGCACCACTTGTATGCTTAGAGAGGATGCTAATCTAGAATGGTTAAATCTACTAGAATGTGATGCTAAAACATGAAAGCAAGGACCTACTCTTAGTTGCTTTTTGGCAAATAAACCCACCAGCCAAAAGCCTCTCATGTCTAGATGTCGGTGATGTAGTTTTCACCCGACGGGTAAGCCTTGCTGAGTATTAGTATACTCAGCCTTGCTTGTGGTATTGATTTACAGGTACAATGTTGGATGTGGCAGTCGATGCCCTGACTTGGCCTACCCAGGTTCCCCCTGGATGGCACATCGAGTGGGTTCCGTCCTCTGCCGAGGAACGGGAGGAGTAGCACCGTGGCAGGCTTCATCATGGTGTTACGTGTATCGTCGTTAGTTTTATTCCGCTGCAATGAACTTTAATTCCGCTGCAAGACTTTGATACTCTGATTTAAATTTCAAACTCGGTTTGTAATAACTCTATGATACCCCTTTATGTATGTTAAATTTGTGGAATGTTGTAATCTCTGGAACTCACCTTCGTGTGGGCGTGCTGTTGTTTCGATCGAGAAAAGAACGTGGTTAAATCGGGTTTAATCCGACGGCGCTCCAGCTTATTCCGGATTAAGTGCCTGACTACCGATTAGTGGTCCCGGGGTACTTAACATGGAATAATTTCGGAGTGGTCCGCCACAGCTGGCATCAGAGCCGAAACAGCGCACCGGAGAGAGCAACAAACCTTTAATAAACATTTTTGAATAAAATTTGCCAACTCGTACTTCCGCCGCGCCTCGCGAGGGAAGGTTATTGTTAGGACCGCTAAGGATGTTGCCTAGAGCGTAAAGCCTATGTGGGTTAAGGGATCACGTTATGATAGGTGGCAAATAATATATTATACTGACTTTCAGCACATTTCATTCTGTCATTATTTTACGCAATGGTGGGCGCAAGGTACGGCGATTGCTGTAACGTACCACGGCACTATATGAAAATATAGTGGCGGCACATAGTCAATACGTTGTGATGGCGTATGAAACTAGAATAGCATGGTGGGCGCAAGGTACGGCGATTGCTGTAGCGTACCACGGCATGATATGCAAATATGATGGCGGCACAAAGTCAATACGCTATCTCATGAGCGTATGAAACTGTCAATATGTCGCCTTGGTGACATATGAACATTGTCCGTTCAATGTTAAACGTTCGGGTGCCACCTCTATAGTGGGTGGTAATGAATGGAGACGCTTTCGTGAGTGCTGGCACGAAAGGTTGATTATATGCTCTGGAATGGAATTTTCTGCAGGTACGCTAACCACGATTCCGTATGTGAAGCGGTTAGAAAAGTTCGGCTAGATAATATAGGGAGAGACGGATATTGCCTAGCCACCGGCATTAACTTCGTAGGCCAAAGGTTATTGGCATGTGTGTTGGTGAGAACGAATAGGCCGCTCATGCATTGCATTTCACTGAAATAATATTGAATTTTAACACGTGACCAATCGAACCGCTGTTAAAATTCAAATAACAAACCAAATCCTGCTGAGACCAGTCTGATTGCACAAATGATTCGAAACTGAAAACGTTGACAAATGAAAAAGTATTCAAAATGAAAGTTGTCATAAATGTTATGAAGTATATGCTGTAGAAATTTCAACGAAAATGGTTCAGTAAAACTGGAGTTATGCTTAAAATGGTTACCCCTGTCTGCTGGAAATTTCTGAGAACAGTGAGATAAACATTGAATTTTTACACCATCTTAATGACAGTTTCTGCTCAAACCTCCAATATGAAACTTGTTTGGAATTACTTAAAAAATGTCCTGGCCAAATCTGAGAATTTTTGGAGCTTGTAGGTTTTGAGTTTTATAATTTTTACTACACTGTCCAGAATCTGTTTTTGTTTTCTTTGGCGCTAACCGGTTCGCACCCTTGCCCTTTTCCTTTTGGTTCAGAATGGACGCTCACGCTGACTTGGCCAGCTACCCCAATGATGTTTCCTTTTCAGACTACCTAGGGTGGGAAGGCTTCCCTAGCATTCTGTGGTCGGTTCTGCAGGCGCTCGACTACCCTACCCCGCCACAATATGAGCGAACCCTCATCCGAGACCGCGGTGTGACCCGTTCTCGTGTGCGTTTGGTGGTGTATCGCCATCCACCGTGTCCTAGATCCCCCACTTGGAGTGTGGAAGTTCATGGACACCACATGGAGACGACGTGTGAACTAGCCGCCTTGAATGGCATCAGCTCTTTTGTTGCTCAGAACCAGGAGTTGGTAGAGCACCAGTTGCTGGGGTTGTTTCCACCGACTCAGCCGGATGATCCCCATTGGATGAGACGCTACCTTAGCTCCCCTTTGAGGATGGCGGAGAACCCAGTCGCTGCAGCTGCACTGATGATAAGGTGGATTCGAGCTTACCACCGCTTGCAGGCACTCCTAGGACGATCGCAGAGCGAGATGCTCAACCTTGCTATGGACATGTCCGCCCGTGCCCGTGACATTGGGGTTGAGAGGACCTCATTGTCCATTGAGGTGATCACCAGGGATGCCATGATTGCTGACTTGGAGAGGCAATTGAATGACCTCCATATCATGCACAACAACATCCAAAATGAGCTAGCCCAGACTAGAGATGAACTTGAGGAGGTACACCGCATGCTAATGCTATGCTAGCCGCCCATGATGCTTAGCACCTTCTTGAGCAAGAAGGAGAGCAAGGAGAAGGAGAGGCCCCCGATTCCGACATGGACACCGAGGATGACATGCCGCCCCTTCCAGCTCCACCATCACCTATGGGCAGCGAGGCTACCGCTAACAACTTAGATGATTTCTAGAGTGGTAGTAGCAAGTTACTCCTCCGCTAGGCCTAAATTTTGGCTTCATGTTGTAATAGGCTAGATGGAGTTGAACTCCCCTTTAATCCTTTGAGGCAATGTAAATTAATGGTGTGGTGTGATCCAAAACTTGATGAAAGTTGTAATGGCTGTGTTGAAAACATTCTGCAGCTAACCTTGTTTTAATTATTGATGGGTTTTCCATTCATTTCCGGGCTGTGATGTGAACTACAAAGTTGTTTGGAATTTGTCAAACAAAATGTTCACCAATTTTCAACCTCATTGCTTAAGCAAAATAAAAATGGCAACCAAAACACTACAGCTCGGCCTGCTGAAAAACAGCAAACGCAGAGAGCTAAAGATTGAATTTTTCGGCTTAGTTCCAGTCCGAATTTGATTTTGAGCCCAACATGAAAGTTGTAGAGCATGAAAGTTTCGAGCTACTGACCGAATTGGAGCATTTGACTTGCTTCCTGTTGGGAGATGTGATTTTTCTTCCGAACTGTGTGTTGACATGTCATTTTTGCGCAGTAAACTTCAGTATATTGTCACGTTCTATCTTGTCATCATTATGCAAGCTTATGAAATGTGGCTAATACAAGTACCTACTGCAGATGGCAATCACCCGCAGCGGTCATGACGCTAGTGGCTCCAATGCTAACCAGCAAGGGCCAGAGGGGCAGCAACAGCCGCCGCCACCTCCGCCACCGCAGCAACCTCCGACGTGGCAGCAGTTGTATGCCACGCAAACGGAAATTCTACGGAACCTGCAGCATCAGCAACAATTGATGCAACAGCAGATGCTGCAGCAGGGAGGTCAACGGGCCCCTCAGCCTCAAGTGGCCCGATATGAGGATTTTCTGGCTACACACCCGCCGATATTCTCAAGAGCCGACGAACCCCTGGAGGCCGATACGTGGATTCGAGCCATCGAGTCCAAGTTCACCATCCTGGCGACGCCTTGCACTTCCAACCGCAAGGTAGTGTTCGCGGCGCAACAGCTCCACGGCCAAGCTCTCCTATGGTGGGAAAACTACCTGGCCCTGCAGCAAGAGGGTCATGTGGTTGAGTGGGATGAGTTCAAGGCTACGTTCAAGGCTCATCACATCCCTGCCGACTTGGTAGAGCGGAAGTTGAACGAATTTCTGGCTCTGACCCAGGGTACCCGCACGGTGCTCCAGTACGCCCAGGCCTTCAACGGTCTGTGCCCATATGCGGGTCATCACGCCGATTCTGACGAGAAGAAATTGGAGAGGTTCCGACGTGGCCTCAATACCAAGTTGAAGGCTCAGATGGCTACGACCAGTGCTGCCACATATGGCGATCTTGTGAACCTCGCCATCGCCCAAGAAGACGCTAACATGGTGCACAAGGCGGAGAAGAAGAGGAAAGCTCCCGCTGGACCTTCGAGCGCGCAGCCGCAGAGATTCCGCTTGGTTCCCCCGGCTGCACCGCAAGGACAGTCCAGGGCACCTCAGGGAGGTGGATGGGTTGCTAGGCCACCACAGCCTAATGCGCCCCGTTTCCCTCCACCGCCGCAGCAGGAACCAGCGCCAAGACAGAACGCATCACAGCCAGCTCGCCCTGGAGCCGGCTATCAGTGTTTCAAGTGCGGCAGTAACAGCCACTTTATCAAGGACTGCCCGCAGAACAAGCAGCAGAACCAGCGCCCGGGAAATCAGCAAAACAAGGGCAAACAGCAGCAGCGTGTGCAGGTTCGACAAGGACGGCTCAACTACACCACTTTGGCCGACCTACCCGAGGGAGCCCCAGACATGACTGGTACCTTCCCTATCTGCACTCAACCTGCTGTGATACTATTTGATTCCGGGGCAACACATAGTTTTATAAGCACAAGATTTCATGTGAAATGTGGGTTAAAATCTTACCATACCAAATCATCATATGTGATATCAACTGCGGGAGGTAAAATTGCATCCAACCAAGTCACCCGAAAAGTTCCAATCAGGCTGGGAAGTAAAACATTTCCTACTGATTTAATTCTGCTTGGTATGGAAGGGATTGACATTGTTTTGGGAGCCAATTGGATGACTCAACATAAGGTTGTGCTAGATGTTGCGGAACGAGTTGTTGAAATAAACTCGCCTACGCATGGCCCTAGTGTGCTATATCTGCCACAACGGACTTGCGTCAATGCGTGTGCTTATACGATGGTAGAAACCCAACTAAAGGACATTCCGGTGGTATGTGAGTATGCCGATGTTTTTCCGGATGACTTACCTGGGATGCCGCCGGATAGGGACATTGAATTTGTGATTGAACTTCAACCTGGCACGGCACCTATATCAAAGAGACCATATAGAATGCCACCCAATGAATTGGCTGAATTAAAAATTCAACTCCAAGAACTGCTAGCCAAGGGTTTCATTCGTCCAAGTGTATCACCTTGGGGATGTCCCGCTATCTTTGTGAAGAAGAAGGACCATTCCTTGAGGTTGTGTATTGATTACCGGCCTCTCAATGCGGTGACTATTAAGAACAAATACCCACTCCCCCGTATTGACATCCTGTTTGACCAACTAGCTGGCGCCAGAGTGTTCTCCAAGATTGACCTTCGCTCTGGCTATCACCAAATAAAAATCCGACCTTGTGACATTCCAAAGACTGCCTTTTCTACTTGTTACGGACTTTATGAGTTCTTGGTCATGTCTTTTGGACTCACCAATGCCCCAGCCTATTTCATGTACCTCATGAATTCGGTTTTCATGTCAGAACTAGACAAGTTTGTGGTGGTTTTCATTGACGACATTCTTATATATTCCAAGAATGAGGAAGAGCATGCCGAGCACCTTCGCATTGTTCTTCAAAGATTGAGAGACCATCAGCTCTATGTCAAGTTCTCAAAATGTGAATTCTGGCTAGAGAGCGTGAAATTCTTAGGTCGCACGGTTTCCAAGGATGGTATATCCGTGGATCCAACCAAAGTGCAAGAGGTGCTAGATTGGCAACCACCTACTTCTGTTCACGAGATTCGGAGTTTTCTGGGTTTAGCCGGTTATTATCGCCGTTTTATTCTGGACTTCTCTCGGATTGCGAAACCCATGACCGAACTCTTCAAGAAGGGAGTCAAGTTTGAGTGGAATGACAAATGTGATGAAGCTTTCCACACTTTGAGAAAACATTTAACTTCAGCCCCAGTTTTAGCTAAACCCGATTGCACCGAGCCCTATGACGTCTATTGCGATGCTTCAGGCACCGGACTTGGCTGTGTCCTCATGCAAGAGAACCGAGTCATTGCTTATGCTTCTCGAGCACTTAGGCCTCATGAGCAAAACTACCCCACGCATGATCTTGAGTTAGCAGCGGTTATTCATGCTCTCAAGATGTGGAGACACTATCTGATGGGTGTTCCATGCAACATATACACAGACCACAAGAGCCTCAAATATGTCTTCACTCAGGCACATTTGAATATGAGGCAGCGAAGATGGTTGGAGTTAGCAAAGGACTATGACCTTAGTGTGCATTATCACCCCGGCAAGGCAAATGTGGTTGCGGATGCACTAAGCCGCAAGGCTCATTGTCATTGTCTTTCCGTGGAGTCCTACGCTGACACCTTGTGTCATGAAATGGCAAAGCTCAACTTAGAGATTGTTCCACACGGGTACTTCAACCACATTTCAGTTGAACCAACCTTGCACGATCAAATTGTTGTAGCCCAATTAAATGACGCGAAGATTAAAATCCTTAAAAGGAAATTGTCCAAGGAGAAGGTGAAAGAAAAGTACAAGTGTTTCCGGTTGGATGGGCAGGGAGTGATGTGGTTTGGACATCGCCTCGTGGTGCCCAAAAACACGGAACTCCGGAGGAAGATTATGGATGAAGCCCATCTCTCCAAATTTTCCATCCATCCCGGTAGCACCAAAATGTACCAAGACTTGAAACAGAATTTTTGGTGGACTAGGATGAAGCGAGAAATTGCCACATATGTGTCGGAATGTGACACGTGCCAGCGGGTTAAGGCTAGCCACTTGAAGGTAGCAGGCACGCTTCAACCTCTACCTATTCCCTCATGGAAGTGGGAAGATATAAGCATGGACTTCATTGTTGGACTTCCCAGAACCCCTCAGGGGCATGACTCCATTTGGGTAATTGTGGACCGCCTCACCAAGACCGCACATTTTATTCCGGTCAATACCATTTATACCACTAAGAAGTACGCTGAGATTTATTTGGAACGGATCGTTTGTCTACATGGGGTACCCAAGACGATAATCTCAGATCGTGGTGCTCAGTTCGTAGCGTGCTTTTGGGAACAATTGCAACTGTCCCTAGGCACTAAACTGATCCGTAGTTCAGCATATCACCCTCAGACCGATGGGCAGACGGAAAGGGTAAATCAAATACTTGAGGATATGCTTCGAGCTTGTGTTATCCATTATGGAAAGAATTGGGAGAAGTGTTTATCTCTGGCCGAATTCTCCTATAACAACAGCTACCAGGCGAGTCTTAAAATGGCGCCTTTCGAAGCCTTATATGGTAGAAGATGTCGGACCCCGTTGTGTTGGTCCCAGGCAGGCGAGAGGTATACCTATGGCCCTGACCTTGTAAAGGAAGCAGAAGAAAAGGTTAGGATCGTTCGTGAAAATTTGAGAACCGCCCAGTCACGGCAAAAGAGTTACTTTGATCAACGGCGGAAGCCACTTCAATTTGAAGTCGGTGACCACGTGTATCTCAAGGTCTCCCCGACCAAGGGTGTGCAAAGATTTGGGTTAAAAGGAAAGCTTGCGCCTCGTTACATCGGCCCATATGAAATTACTCAACAGTGTGGACCGGTAGCCTATCGTGTGAAGCTTCCCGAGAAGCTCTCCGCCGTACACGATGTATTCCATGTTTCCCAACTCAAGAGGTGTCTTCGTGTTCCGACCGAAGTTGTTGAACAAGAGGAACTCTCGGTTGAACCGGATCTCTCTTATGATGAGCATCCCATTAAGATCCTCGACGAGAAAGAGAGACAAACACGAAGGAAAGGAGTTAAAATGTACAAAATTCAGTGGAGTCATCACTCCGAAGATGAAGCCACGTGGGAAACCGAAGATTATCTTGAGAAGAATTTCCCCGACATTCTTTCGTAAGCCAAGGTACTTTCCCCACTTTGTTCCTAAGTTTAATCGAATCTCGGGACGAGATTCCTTTTAAGGGGGGTAGGCTGTGACATCTCTGATGTCAAAGGAATTAAAAATACACTTAGAACCAATGCAAAAGAGAATTATGGGTTGAAACTCAAAAATCCATCAAAAATTCAAATTGAAATTCAAAAACAAGGGTCTTTTGACACCCAACTGAAATCTCAAAAATTTTGTACTAAACTTGAAAATCTCAAAAAATAAAAGTTGTTTGTCATCATAAATAAGGCCTAGTCACTGTTTGGAATTTTAGAAAATTTTGCAGTTTAGCCCCTCAAAAACTCGAGATACAGTTCTGGGCACCTTTTAGAATTTGGGTTGTTTGAGCTCGAAAAATTTGAAATTTCAGGTTCATCCCAAAAAGAAAGTTGTGTCCCACCTCTCAAACTCCAACTTTTGTTTTCACACTTTTTCATGTTCAGTTCAAATTTTTGGAGAAAATTTAAGGGGGGAAACAGGAGCTCCCCGGGGCGCCAATAGTGGCCCTGGCGCGCCCCTGCTCCGGCCGGGAGCCGGCCGCCACGTGGCCGGCGAGCGGCGGAGGCCGCGCCGAGCTGGCCGAGCCGTGGCGTCGGGTGGCGCTTGTCGCCTTGCACTTGTCCGACTTCCTCCCGAGCCGTCACGTCGCCGCTCGACCGCGCACTTCACCTCGCGCCGCGGAGCGCCATCATGGTGGTCGGAGCGCCGCCGTGGCCGCACGCGCGCGCGGGCGACACGCAGAGCCTCTCCGCGGTAGATTCCTCTCCACTCCACGCCAAGAAGCCCTATAGAAGATCTCCACTTCGCCACGCCTCAATCTCCGGCGCCCAATCGTGCCGTTCGCGCTCTGCCCGAGCTCCCGCGCCATCAATGGCGACTCGACAGCCCGAGCGCGCGTGCGCACGCTCCCGAGGCACCTCGGTGCTCGCTAGCGCACCCAAACCCTTCACTGAGCACCCTCACTCCTTCCCCTCAGTCCACGCGTAGCCATTCTCACTTCACCGCGTTCGCTCCCGTCGTCTTCCACCTCGGGACACCTTGAGCCGAGCTCGAGCTTCCCCGCCGCAAACTCAAATCGACCGCGAATCCCTCCACCCTTTTCCAATCCCCCACGCGTGAAGCTCGCTCACTCACCCCGCTAGCTGCTCGAGCACTCCCCAGCTCGAATCGAGCCTCGCTCGCCGCGAATCGAAACTTTTCCCCACCGCTCTGCCATTAACACCGCAAGCACCGCCTCCACGTCGAGCCCTATACCCCGGTCCTCCCCGCCACAGCCGAACCCCACGACGAGCTCCACCATCATCCAGTGAAGCTCACAAGCCCTTCCGCGCATCACCTCGACCACCGCAGACCGCCAGCGACGTCGCCGGAGCTAACCGCGCCGCCGCTCAACGTCGACGAGCCGCGCCGCTTCACCTCCGACCGCGAGACCTACCTCAACCGACTCGCGGTGAGCTCCTCTCCATTTCCCCCAACTTTCCCCGAGCCAACTCGCCGTCGTTTCGCCGGCGTAACAACGCCGACGAGCCCAGGGACTTGTTCGCGTTCCCCTTTTAGTTCTAGGGTCCTCCGCGCAAAAATCAGGGACTCTTTTGAAAGGTTTTGAAAGTTCTAGGGTCTCCAGCGTAAAAAGATTCTTAAACCTAGATCTAATTTCCCCGAATCTTGTAAAATTCGTTAAAATTCGTACAAAAATCAGAAAAATGGACAAAAATACTCCCTAGACTCGTGAGATTGTAAACTCCAATCTCATTTAAGCATGCATATACTTTTGGTGAAACATTTTTGAATTAAAATTCAGATTGTAAAATTTGAAACTTGTGCACCATTTCAAATCCAGAGCTCCGCTAGGGTTGATCTTTGGATAT
Source organism: Digitaria exilis (assembly GCA_015342445.1). Lineage (NCBI taxonomy): Eukaryota > Viridiplantae > Streptophyta > Magnoliopsida > Poales > Poaceae > Digitaria > Digitaria exilis. The sequence continues at coordinate 657,497 of JACEFO010002165.1, forward strand.
GTTGTTTGTAGTGACTTTGGGCACCTTGTGTCCAAAGGGGACGTAAAAATAGGGACTGTAGCTTCAGATATGAATTAAAGTGTGTTTCCTGTCTTTTTGTAGTCCAGAAATTGTTAAAAATAATCCATGCAGTGAAAAATCACCATTTTTCTCCAGAGGTCTAAAAACTTGTTAGCACATCTGTTAAAAATGCAAAACTTAATTTTTGCTCTGTTTGGACTAGCAAATAAATAGTTATGTGTTTTAGGATAGAAATTTATTGAGGACTGTCCAAGGGTTATTTTGAGCCACCACTTGGCCAGAGCCCTCCTTTCACTCATGACAAGCTCTGGTAGGAAAATTTCCTGATTTGGATGTATTTTTAATTTTATATGAATTTATTTCATTTCTGCAGGCAGCAGTTTAATTTATTTTTAATAAATTCTGTGTAGCTCAGTTTTAGCTAAATTTTGGAGTGAGCCTAACTCTTATACTCCAGTAGCTGTCATAAAGTTTATAGATAAAAAGGATGAACAGAAAATGAGAAACAAAAATGAGAAGGAATCTATGTGGAAATTGAATTATATAAAGAATAAACCTTTTTGATAATTAGTTAGAATAAAATAAGGAGAATCTAAAATTCCAGAACAGCACCCTAATTTCCAAATAATAAATAGAAATTCTTTTATATATGTACACAATCACCATCAAAGATGAATAAAAATTTCCCACACCACTCCTCTATTTTTGTGAAGGAAATAGTAGTACTTAAGCATGTCTAGGTGAATATGGCCTTCAAGGCCTTAGTCTTGGAATCAATAGGCAGCCTCAATAAGTTATGCATCTCATGTAGAAGGCGCTATTCCAGACGGCACCTACCATCTCATCCCCGCCGACGGTGAAGGAATCCCGGAGGGAGGTGCCAGCGAAGCGGAAGTCAACCCGGAGGCTAACCCCCAGCTAGAGCAAGAAGGCAAGCCCCGGAGCATAACCTAACCTTTAAAATTTATGCATCTATGAATTCCCTATGCTTGTGCATTTATGTTTCAAGGAGTTGATTGAATACCTGAGCTGCACATTTCCTAGTACCTATGACTTGCAACACTAGTATGAAAGGATCGATAGGGCATTGCTTAGGGTCCGTTACAAGTCGAGTGATTTCCTGTCACTCGCGAGACATAGGAGTTGCTTGTCTTTACTTATGTTAGAATCATAAGGATTGACGGGCGGGGTGATAGATGTAGATCTCCCGTCCGTGTATGATAATTGATTTAAGGTCGAAATGTGTGGTTGAGTGTGTCAAGTTTTTTTGAACGTACCACATGCATGCCGATATATTGGAATCGGTAAGCCCGGTACCAGATTGAAGCAGCTAGGGCCGATAGCCATCTCTCCTTGGAAACTTTTGTTTCCCCTACCGTACACTTGTGGATATATGCGTGAGACTGTGAGTGAAGCAGTAAACCTTTATCCCAAGGAAGTGGACCCGGTTCCGAATTGTGGATCGATGGGAAAGGTTGGGAAGTGCTTGTACCTTTTATAGCAAGCATTATCTGTGTGTGTTGGGTTTCCCCTGGCCAGGTAGCAAAATTCGGTTCGAACTGTCCGCTTCTCGCGGTTAATGAGACTGCTTGACCGCCTTGCTGCATTGAGTAACAAGTGGAATTATGAGATTGATGAACTTGTTCTATGAAATAAATTGTATTGCACCACTTGTATGCTTAGAGAGGATGCTAATCTAGAATGGTTAAATCTACTAGAATGTGATGCTAAAACATGAAAGCAAGGACCTACTCTTAGTTGCTTTTTGGCAAATAAACCCACCAGCCAAAAGCCTCTCATGTCTAGATGTCGGTGATGTAGTTTTCACCCGACGGGTAAGCCTTGCTGAGTATTAGTATACTCAGCCTTGCTTGTGGTATTGATTTACAGGTACAATGTTGGATGTGGCAGTCGATGCCCTGACTTGGCCTACCCAGGTTCCCCCTGGATGGCACATCGAGTGGGTTCCGTCCTCTGCCGAGGAACGGGAGCAGTAGCACCGTGGCAGGCTTCATCATGGTGTTACGTGTATCGTCGTTAGTTTTATTCCGCTGCAATGAACTTTAATTCCGCTGCAAGACTTTGATACTCTGATTTAAATTTCAAACTCGGTTTGTAATAACTCTATGATACCCCTTTATGTATGTTAAATTTGTGGAATGTTGTAATATCTGGAACTCACCTTCGTGTGGGCGTGCTGTTGTTTCGATCGAGAAAAGAACGTGGTTAAATCGGGTTTAATCCGACGGCGCTCCAGCTTATTCCGGATTAAGTGCCTGACTACCGATTAATGGTCCCAGGGTACTTAACTTGGAATAATTTCGGAGTGGTCCGCCACAAAAAGATTCTTAAGGTTTAATCCATTTTCCCGAAATCTTGTAAAATCCACCAAAAATCGTACAAAAATCGGACAAATGCACAAAAATATCTCTGGACTCGTGAGATTGTAAACTCCAATCTCATGTTAGCATGTATGTACTTTTGGTGAACCGGTTTTGAATTAAAATTCAAACTGTGAATTTAGAAACTTATGCACCATTTAAAATACTGAGCTCCTCTAGAGCTGAACTTTGGATATGTTGTTTTTAGTGACATTAGACACCTCGTGTCCAAAGGAGACCTAAAGATATGGACTGTAGCTCCAGTTATGATTTATTTTATGATTCCTGTCTTAGTTTAGTCCTGCAATTATTAAAAATAATCCATGCAGGCAAAAATCACCATTTTTCTCCAGAGGTCTAAGAACTTGTTAGCACATGTGGTAAAAATTCTAAACTTAATTTTTGTCCCTGTTTAGAGTAGCAAATAAATAGATGTGGGTTTTCGGATAGAAAATTATTGAGGGCTGTCCAAGTGTTATTTTTAGCCACCACTTGGTCAGAGCCTTTCTTTCACTTGTGAGTAGCTCTGGTAGAAAATTATCTGATTTAAAGGTATTTTCAATTTTATATGAATTAATCTTGTTTCCTTGAGCAGCAACTTGTACTATTTTTAATAAATTCTGTGTAGCTCAATTTTAGCTAAATTTTGGAGTGAGCCTAGCTCCTATACTTCAGTAGTTGTCATAAAGTTTGTGGATAAAAAGGATGAACAGAAACAGAGAAACAAAAATGAGAAGAAACTGGAGTAGATTAGTTTGATAAAAAGAAGTGAGTCACTTTTGATAATTATTTAAATAAGCATGTGGAGTTTTAAAATTTCTGAACTAAGGCACTTGCTTAGAAATAAAAGTTGTATTGTTTTTATATGTGTACACAACCATCATAAAAACATAACATCCACACCACACAAACTACCCTTAAATTGTGAAGAAAAGAATAAACCTTTTACATGTCTAGGTGAATATGGCCTTTAAGAGCCTTAACCTTTAGACTAAAAACCAGCAGCAACTCTTAAAAAAATTATGCATCTCATGTAGAAGATGCCCTCGCTGACGGAACCTACAACCTTGTTCCCGTCAACGAAGAAGAAGGTCCCGATGGTGGTGCCGACATCGCCGTGAACGACCAGGAGCCTGACAACGTTCTAGCTCAAGAAGGCAAGCCCCGGAGCATGACCTAACTTTCAATTCGTGCAACTATGTATTTTATTATGCCTGTGCATTTACGTTCTAGGTGTTGTTTGAATACCTTAGTTGCATGATGCTAATACCTATGACTTGAAACATTAGTATGATAGGGTCGATAGAGCAATGCCTTTAGGTCCGTTACAAGTCAAGTGATTTCCTGTCACTCGCGAGACATAGGAGTTGCTTGTCTTTACTTATGTGTAGATCTCCCGTCCGTGTATGATAATTGGATTAAGGTCGAAATGTGTGGTTCTGTGTGTCAAGTTTTTGAACGTACCACACGCATGCCGACCTATGAGAATCGGTAAGCTCGGTACCAGATTGAAGAAGCTAGGACCGATAGCCATCTCTCCTTGGAAACATTTTGTTTCCCTTGCCGTACACATGTAGATATATGCGTGATGTCGTGAGTGAAGCGGTAAACCTTTATCCTAAGGGAGTGGACCCGGCGCCAAATTGTGGATTGATGGGAAAGGTTGGAAAGTGCTTGTGCCTTTTATAGCAAGCATTGTCCGTGTGTGTTGGGTTTCCCCTGGCCAGGTAGCAAAATTCGGTTTGAACTGTCCGCTTCTCGCGGTTAATGAGACTGCTTGACCGTTGTGCTGCATTGAGTAACAAGTGGAACTATGAGGATGATGAACTTGTTGTATGTATTAAATTGTATTGCACCACTTGTATGCTTAGAGAGGATGCTAATCTAGAATGGTTAACTCTACTAGAAATTGATGCTAAAATCATGAAAATAAGGATCCACTCTTAGTAGCTTTTTGGCAAACAAACCCACTAGCCAAAAGCCTCTCATGTCTAGATGTCGGTGATATAGTTTCACCCGACGGGTAAGCCTTGCTGAGTATTAGTATACTCAGCCTTGCTTGTTGCTATTCTTTCAGGTACTGTGATGGATGTGGCGGTCGATGCCATCACTTGGCCTACCCAGGTTCCTCCTGGATGGCACGTCGAGTGGGTTCCGTCCTCTGCCGAGGATCGGGAGGAGTACCACCATGGCCGGCTTCATCATGGTGTTACTATGCATCGTCGCTAGTTTAATATTCCGCTGCAATGAACTTTTATACTCTGATTTGAAATTCAAACTTGGGTTGTAATAACTTTATGATACTAATTATGTATGATGAATTTGTGGAATGTTGTAATTTCTGGAACTCACCTTCGTGTGGGCGCGCTTGTTGTTTCGATCGTGAAAGTACATGGTTAATCGGGTATAATCCGACGGCGCTCCAGCTTATTCCGGATTAAGTGCCTGACCACTTGATTAGTGGTCCATGGGTACTTAACTTGGAATAATTTCAGAGTGATCCGCCACACAGCCCCAACCTTTGTACCCATCGCATCCCTATGGAACCAGACCATAGGCCGTCAAGAGGGCATCAACGACGGTTGAATGATGCGATGCGGGAAGTGGTTAAGAAAGAGGTACTGAAGCTCTTGCACGCCGGTATCATATACCCCATGCAAGATAGTGAATGGGTCAGTCCCGTTCAAGTGGTCCCGAAGAAGGGAGGTATGACAGTCGTTCGCAACGAGAGAAATGAGCTTATACCTCAGCGGACAGTCACCGGATGGAGGATATGCATTGACTACCGGATGCTCAACAAGGCTACCCAAAAGGATCACTTCCCCCTGCCCTTCATCGACAAAATGCTTGAGCGCCTGGCCAAGCACGCGTTCTTCTGTTTCCTCGATGGCTACTCAGGTTATCACCAGATTCCTATTCATCCGGATGACCAGAGTAAGACCACTTTCACCTGCCCCTATGGAACATTCGCATATCACCGGATGTCATTTGGTCTTTGCAACGCACCTGCCTCATTTCAAAGATATATGATGGCAATATTCTCTGACCTTATCGAGCAAGTCATGGAAGTTTTCATGGATGACTTCTCAGTTTATGGCAAGAGTTTCGCATAATGCCTCGAGAACTTAGACAAAGTTCTTGAGAGATGTGAGGAGACACATCTGGTCCTTAACTGGGAGAAGTGTCACTTCATGGTTAGAGAAGGAATTGTCCTTGGGCATAGAGTATCAGAAAGAGGGATAGAAGTAGATCGAGCAAAGATCGAGGTAATTGAAAAGCTACCCCCTCCGACCAATGTCAAGGGAGTAAGGAGTTTTCTCGGCCACGCCGGATTCTATTGGAGATTTATCAAGGATTTCTCTCAGATAGCAAGACCCTTGACGAATTTGCTCGCCAAGGAGAAGTCATTCGTTTTCAACGTAGATTGCCTCGTAGCTTTCTACACCCTCAAGAAGGCACTCGTTTCAGCACCCATCATTCAGCCTCCAGTGTGGCGGACCACTCCGAAATTATTCCAAGTTAAGTACCCTGGGACCACTAATCACGTAGCCAGGCACTTAATCCGGAATAAACTGGAGCGCCGTCGGATTAAACCCGATTAAACCACGTACTTTTCTCGATCGAAACAACAGCACGCCCACACGAAGGTGAGTTCTAGAGATTACAACATTCTACAAATTAACTTACACAAATAGGTATCACAGTTATTACAAACCAAGTTCAAATTAAAATCAGAGTACGAAAGTCTTGCAGCGGAAATTTAAGTTTGTAACAGCGGAATTAAAAGGTTCATTGCAGCGGAAGAAAACAATCTAACGACGATACAAATAACTCCGTGCTGAAGCCTGCCACGAAGCTACTCCTCCCGATCCTCGGCAGAGGACGGAACCCATTCGATGTGCCAGCCAGGTGGAACCTGGGTAGGCCAAGACAAAGCATCGACATCCAAAGGTGTACCTGTAAATCATTGCCACAAGCAAGGCTGAGTATACTAATACTCAGCAAGGCTTACCCGTCGGGTGAAATCTATATCACCGACATCTAGACAATGAGAGGCTTTTGGCTGGTGGGTTTGTTTGCCAAAAAGCAACTAAAGGTAGATCCTTGCTTTCAAGTTTTAGCATCATATTCTAGTACATTTAACCATTCTAGATTAGCATCCTCTCTAAGCATACAAGTGGTGCAATACAAATTAATTCATAGAACAGGTTTATCAATCTCAAAGTTTCACTTGTTACTCAATGTAGTAAGGCGGTCAAGCAGTCTCATTAACCGCGAGAAGCGGACAGTTCGAACCGAATTTCTGCTACCTGGCCAGGGGAAACCCAACACACACGGATACTCTGCTTGCTATAAAAGGCACAAGCATTTCCCAACCTTTCCCATCGATCCACAATTCGGAACCGGGTCCATTTCCTTAGGATAAAGGTTTACTGCTTCACTCACAGTCTCACGCATATATCCACAAGTGTACGGCAGGGGAAAACAAAGTTTCCAAGGAGAGATGGCTATCGGCCCTAGCTGCTTCAATCTGGTACCGGGCTTACCGATCCCCATACATCGGCATGCATGTGGTACGTTCAAAAACTTGACACACTCAACCACACATTTCGACCTTAATCAATTATCATACACGGACGGGAGATCTACATCTATCATCCCGCCCGTCAATCCTTATGATTCCAACATAAGTAAAGACAAGCAATTCCTATGTCTCGCGAGTGACAGGAAATCACTCGACTTGTAACGGACCTAAAGCAATGCCCTATCGATCCTTTCATACTAGTATTGCAAGTCATAGGTACTAGGAAATGTGTAGCTAAGGTATTCAATCAACTCCTTGAAACGTAAATGCACAAGCATAGGGAAATTCATAGATGCATAATTTTAAAAGTCAGGTCATGCTCCGGGGCTTGCCTTCTTGCTCGGACTGGGGGTTAGCCTCCGGGTTGGTCAATCCTGCACCGGCACCTTCCTCCGGGACTTCTTCCTCGTCTGCGTGGATGAGGTGGTAGTTGCCGTCCGGGATGGCGCCTTCTACATGAGATGCATAGTTTAAGGCGGCTGCCTATATATTCTAAGACTAAGGCCTTGAAGGCCAAATTCACCTAGACATGCTTAAGCATTACTATGCTCTTCACAAAAATAAGGTGTAGGTGTCGAAATAGTTTTATTGATTTCGATGGTGATTGTGTACATATATAAAAGAATTCTATTTATTTCTTCTCAAGTTTAGGGTGCTGTTCTGAATTTTGAGAATTTCTTTATTTTACTCTAACTAGTTAACCAAAAAGGTTATTCTTTTATATAAATCAATTTCCACCTAGATCCCTTCTCATTTTTGTTTCTCCATTTCTGTTCATCATTTTTAGCTATAAACTTTATGGCAGCTACTGGAGTATAAGAGCTAAGCTCACTCCAAAATTTAGCTAATTTTGAGCTACACACAATTTATTAAAAATATAACAAACAGCTAACTGCAGAAGTGAAATAAATTCATATAAAATTAAAAATTTATCCATTTCAGGAGATTTTCCTACCAAAGCTAAGCATAGGCATGAGGAGGGCTCTGGCCAAGTGGTGGCTCAAAATAACCCTTGGGTAATCCTCAATAAATTTCTAACCAAAAACACATATTTATTTATTTGCTATCCTAAACAGAGCAAAAATTAAGTTTTTCATTTTTAACATGTGTGCTAACAAGTTTTTAGTCCTCTGGAGTAAAATGGTGATTTTTCACTGCACAGATTATTTTTAATGATTTCTGCACTGCAAAAAGACAGGAAATACATTTTAATTCATAACTGGAGCTACACTGCATATGTTTAGGTCCCCTTTGGACACAAGCTGTCCAAAGTCACTACACACAACATATCCAAAGATCAACCCTAGCGGAGCTCTGGATTTGAAATGGTGCACAACTTTCAATTTTCATGGTTTGAATTTTAATTCAAAAACAGTTCATCAAAAGTATAAACATGTCTAATAGAGATTGTAGTTTAGACTCTCACGAATCCAGGGAGTATTTTTGTTCATTTTTCTGATTTTTGTACGATTTTTAATGGATTTTACAAGATTCGGGAAAAACAAATCTAGGTTTAAGAATCTATTTTCGCAGGGAACCCTAGAACTTTCAAAACTTCACGAACAAGTCCCTGGACTTTTGCACAGAGACCCCTAGACAAACGAAGAAGATGAAGTTCGGTCCCTGGGACCTCGCCGGAGTTGCGCCGGCCAAACGGCGGCGAACTAGGCTCGGGGAAGTGGGGGAAAAGCTTCCTGGGCTCACCACGAGTCGTTTGGGGACGGTTTGGAGGCCGGGGATGGTCGGGGTTGCGCCGGCGACGAGGTGGTGGCGGCGCGGCCGCTGCGGCTTCTACGCCGGTGAGCTCGGGGTCGTTCGCCGAGGTTCGAGGGGTCCTAGAGCACCAGTGGAGCTCGAGGAAGCCAATGGCGTGCTCGGTTGACCTCGGGGACGGCTCGAAGTAGGGGCTCGACGTGCGGGTGCTCCGGCGGCCGGAAATGCGGACTTGGGGGAAATCCGATTTCTCGCCGGAGAGTTGGGGATAGCTCGCGAGAAGTGGGGGATTGGATGCTAGGGAGGTGGTCTAGCTCTGTGCGCGAGGGATTTGGGAATAGTGGAGGGTCGAGGACGAAAGTGGCTTTGAAGCTAGGCTCGGTCCGCGCGGCTGGAGGTTGAAGATGACGGACTTGAGCGTGAGGAGGAGAAATGGCAGTGTTGTGGACTGAGGAAGTGATGAGAGACTCGGTGGAGTGCTTAGGCACGCAAAAGAGCAATGAGTTGCCTCGGGAGCGCGCGTGAGGAGAGAAGGTCGACGTGACGCGCCATTGATGCGCGCCGAGCTCGAACAGAGCGCGCGCGACACGATTGGGCGAGGGAGATTGTGGCGTGATCGCTGGGGATCCTCCACAGTGCTCCTTGGCGCGTAGCGAGCAAGCATCGCGACTGCGGGGCGGCGCTGCGCGGCTGCGACCAGTGCCAAGCGAGCTCGTCATGATGGCGCTCCGCGGCGCGAGGCAGCAGTGCGCCGTCGCCCGCGACGTGACGGTACGGAAGGCTTGGACAAACGCGTGAGGACAAAAGCTAGCTGCCGCCACGGCTCGGCCGACCCGACGCGGTCTCCGCCACACGCCGGCCACGTGGCGGCCGGACTCCGGCCGGAGCAGAGCGCGCCAGGGGCGAGCTGGCAGCCCCGTGGAGCTCCTTTGCCCCTTTTGAACTTTCTCCAAAAATTTGAGCTGAACTTCGAAACGTGTAAAATTAAAAGTTGGAGTTTGAGGTGTGGGACACAACTTCGAGCTTGGACCGGGCACTTCGACCAGGCGCTACGGCGCTTCGAGCTTGAACCGCAAGCCCAAGCTTGCCGAGCCTCGAACGGTCGGAAACGCCACTCGAGGGTGAGTGCCCCCTCGAGCTTGGCTGCGAAGCCTCGAGCGTGACGGAACGTCGCTCGAGGGTAAGTGCCCCCTCGAGCTTGGCTGCGGAGCCTCGAGCGTGCTAACGTGCGGCCTCGAATCGTGACGGACTGCGGGGCCTCGAGGGTCCTATCGTGCGGCCTCGAATCGTGACGGACTGCGGGGCCTCGAGGGTCCTATCGTGCGGCCTCGAATCGTGACTGAAACTACTAGCTAGGCTCGATCGTCACGGACAATACTGGCTAGGCTCGATCGTCACGGACAATACTGGCTAGGCTCGATCGTCACGGACAATACTGGCTAGGCTCGATCGTCACGGACATACTTGCTAGGCTCGATCGTCACGGACATACTGGTTCGAGGGTCATCAAGCGGAACGAACGCCGTGGCGAGATTTGTTATGAAGGGCTGTATCTGTGATGACAGCAACTCTTATTGTCGGAGATTTTTAAGTTCAGTACCAAAATCTTGAGATTTCTGTTGGGTGTCACCAGACCTTTGTTTTTGAATTTCAGTCTGAATTTTTGGTCAATTTCTGAATTCTAACCCCATTGTTTTGCCTTATCTTCCTTTTTATTAATTATTTTATTTAACCTCTCCCTCCTTTCTTAGACCCCTCAATAGTGTCACTAAACATCAGAGGTGCGCTGCTCAAAGAGAGTTTTCAATTTAAAGTCCTTCCTCCTTTTATTTTGAGAGTAAAAATCTTATTTTAACTTAAAGTGAAAACATGGACACATACATGGAGGTTAAAAGCTTATTTATTTTATATGCTCAACTTTTAATTATGTCGTTAACAACTTGACATATATTAAATATTAATTAATTTACATCCTTTGTATTTTATGAAAGCTCATATTGTGAATAAAATCTCATTTTATTATTAAAACCTCAAGATTGCCACATGTAGGCCATGATTAGATCTACAAGCTTTATTAGTCCAAGTGTTTAACCCTAACATTAAATCATTAACAATTATTTTACTAAAGAACATCAGGAGCACTCTAAATATTATTCTATTTATAGCCCAAGGTGAGCTCCTTTAAAAAGGGTGTGTGACCGTGTGTTTTTCATCCCATGTTTAAGTTGGTCTTTCAAACTTGATTTCCTATGTTTGGTAGACTAAGCATCTGAGTTATACATAACTCACCAAGGTTGCAAATGACATTTTTAGATACACAACTTTCATTTGAGAAAGTGGTTTGGTTTTATAATTAGAACATACTTTCCCAACCCTTTCATATTGATCAGACGTTTGTGATGTGCACAACTCTTATTTAAAATTTTTAAATTAGAACCTTGCCTTCTGAAGGTCATTAATATCGTTAGTTGGAATTATTTCATGTGTTGACTTCACATGAGCCATTAGTCCTTTAAGACCTTTAGGGGCATAGAAGCATTACTTAATTTGCCGTTCAATCCTGATTTCTTTTTTTAGGAAATTTTTATGCGTCGTCTCGAGAGTATGTATTTAGAGTTTTGTCGTGCAACTTGTAAGAGAAGATGTTTAGATTTGTACTAGAAAAGTTTTTGTTGGGTTCAATTTCAAGAACCAAAGCACGAGTACAAACTTAACAATCCTCATGTATAATTCTCATTCCTACTAGTGATTTAGTTTCAGGGTTTATAGTTCCTTAGTTTGTTTAATCACTCTTACTTATACGCTTTAAACACCAGGGGTGTTACATCCAGATTGGAGCCTGCCCTTTGAAATAATGTGCGATGCAAGTGACTATGCTGTGGGCGCAGTGCTCGGTCAGTGCAAGGATAAGCACCATTATGCAATATCTTATGCAAGCAAGACACTGACTGGGGCCCAGCTGAACTACGCCACAACGGAAAAGGAACTTCTGGCAGTCGTTTTTGCCATGGACAAGTTCAGATCATGCTGCACTAAAGTATCTCTTGACCAAGAAAGATGCAAAGCCACGTCTTATCCGTTGGATACTGCTCCTTCAAGAGTTTGACTTAGAAATCAGGGACAAGAAGGGCGCAGATAATTGTGTGGCAGATCATCTCTCGAGATTACAAGTTAAAGGATCGGACCTGCCAATTAACGATTACCTTAGAGATGATACCCTCCTCAAGGTCACAACCACTCATCTATGGTATTCCAACCTGGTGAATTTCATGGTTACTGGTTATGTCCCGCTAGGAGAGGATAAGAAGAAATTAATCCACCTCAGCAGATTTCATCTGTGGGACAACCCCTACCTATTCAAGGTTTGTGCAGATGGCTTACTCCGCCGCTGCATCCCAGTATGTGAGACCCGCAAAATTCTTGAGCGTTGCCACTCCTCACCCTATGGAGGGCATTATGGAGCCTTTCGCATCCATGCTAAGGTTTGGCAAAATGGATTCTTTTGGCCAAACATGTATGGAGGCTCACACTTCATCGACAAAACATTCAGGAAATGTCTCGGCGAGTTAGGAGTAAATCATCGGGTTGCCACGCCATACCATCCTCAAACAAGTGGGCAAGCAGAGACATCTAATAAGCAGATCAAGAACATCTTACAAAAGACAGTCGATGCCATGGGGAGGGGATGGAAAAGCAAGCTTCCTGAAGCACTCTGGGCCTATCGAACAACATACAAGACCCCTATAGGTATGACTCCATATCAACTGGTCTATGGCGAAACCTGCCACCTACCGGTAGAAATGGAATTCAAGTCTCACTGGGCAATCAAGAAGTGGAACATGGACCTCCAATCAGCTGGAGTTAAGCGACAAATACAACTAGCTAAATTGGATGAATAGAGAGAGAAAGCCTACCACAACTCAAAATTGTACAAAGAACGTACAAAGCGATGGCATGACAAGCGCATCAAGATCAAGGAGTTCAACACAGGAGATAATGTACTACTCTTTAACTCTCGCGTTCGTCTTTTTGGTCATGGTAAGCTTAGGAGTAAGTGGGAAGGGCCTTTCACGGTTATAAATGCTGCCGATCATGGAGCTATAACTCTCCAGGACGATTATGGGAATGCATTCAAGGCTAATGGCCAAAGACTCAAAGTATTCCTTGAGCCCGAAATGCCAGACCTCGAAGAGATGGATGTCTTCGAGCTATGCGAGATATAGGAATAAATATATCCATAGTCTTCGCCAGACTTAAAACGGGCTTTACCCTAGTATAGGATTTCATTCTCTATTTTCTTCTCTATTTCTAGCCAACCGACACAAAATTCCATTTGAGGGAAGAGAGGAGAGAACCTTCCAAAAGGAGGAGCCCGAGCCGCGGCCACCCTTGGCCGAACGGCCAAGCCCTGGCCGATCGGCTAGGCTCCGTCCCCCCACGCTCCAATTCAAGTTTCAAACCTTCTGATATCTTATCCCTTCTGAGATTCCGAGGAGCCTCTGGTGAAAACATCATTATAAAATCGAAAGGCAACCACATCATCTTCCTCAGAACCTCTCGCTACCTTCTCTCTCCCAAAACCCAGCACCTCTGAGATCCTACCACCATGGTTAGCCTCAAGGACACCTCCAGCCCAAAATCAGCATCCAACGTCGAGGGATCGCCGTACTCACCCACCTCTCCTATCATGGAGCCGTCTTCGTCGTGCAGTCTACAGATCATCGAGAAGGTGGCATTCGTGGAGGCCGTCGCCGCGCAACAGGAGGCCAGGGGGCGCCAACCCCTGGCTGGCTGGCTGGAAGCAGGCCGATCAGCCTCACCCCGAGGCCGTTTGCCTGGAGCTCGTGCGAGATCCCCCACAGGGAAGGGCATCATTAGCCCTGAGATGTAGGGACCAGAAGGCCAACCAAGGGGATCCTTTCTCCTCGAAAGGCCATCACGAAGAAGATTGTCTTCTCCCCCACCGGGAAGCAAGCGATCTCTTCCGTCCCTCGTGCCAAGTCGCCGGAGTACACACCCGGCAGTCCACCGCGCTACCGCGTGACTGGACCTGGCATTGGGAAGGTCCTCATACCGCCACTCAATGCTGTCCCATCGGAGTCGGTGGACTCCACGCCGGAGAGGCTGAGGCGTCACCGTTCGCCACCGCCGATCCGTGGTCCCCCAGGGATCATGGAGTGGTCGGACAACGACGACGACGAGGAGGAGGAGGTCCGGGCACTCCGGAAGCAGGTGGCTGCGCTGAATCTTGAATTGAACAACATGAACGAGCGCGTCGCCGAGTCCGAGATCGCCAGGATGGAGACGGATGACAAGATGGACACACTGCGTAGGGCACTTAGTGCCAAGCTCAAGCGCCTCGCAAAGGCGACAGGGCACGCAGAAGCCATCCAGATTCCGGATCGTAGGGATTAGGGGTCAGGCTAGGCTAGATTCTTAGGTTTTAGGTGCTTTAGTTTATTTCCCTTTCCAATTTCCCTTTTCAAACGTGTTTCATTCATGTATGCAGCACCTCCCTAAGAAGTTGAATAAAATTTGATTTGTCAATTGCTTGTCCCATGAGTGGTTGGTACACACTTGTGTGCCAACCACACCCCCTGTTCTCATGTTTACGAAGTGTGCAGATAAACGCGGCGTACAGGACGTACATGATACACAGAGCAAAACTTGTCGCCAGACGCGCCCGTGTCCAGCCGATCGGCTAGGCCACGGCCGCCCGGCCGTACTTCACGCAGATTTCCACCGTCGCGACTTCGCCACGTCACCTCGTTCAAAGCTACACGCTCCAAAATTTGAAAAGAACAGAATGGAGAAAACTCTTGGCCGAGCGGCCAGATCCTGGCCGGCCGGCCACACAACACGATCAAAAGCCGTGGCCCCGTTGCCACGCTCAGGTTTGCACATCTCCACCCTGTTTCATCGGTTATGCACAGATAATAATTTAACTAAAATGAAATAGGAGATTAGATGATTTCAACCATGATCTCTTTCTCTACCTAAGTGTAATTTCTTATGCAAGTATCTTTTGCCTTTGGAACTATTATTTTAGGATCATTTTCAATCTACCCATTGACTCCCATGATATGACAATGCCTGTGTTTGATCTTATTTGAATTCAATGCTTGGAGAGAAGTTTGTTTTTTTTTCAAAACTTAAAACAACATGGCTTCCTCTTGTCTCAATAATTATCCAGTCCTACCAAAGCCAAATATATACATAACATGGAAAAGCCTGAATTACATGATCTTCATCGACATCTTGAGTTTGCTCAAACGCTTTTGCCTTTAGTGTGGATATCTGTTCTTCTAGCACTTTGGCCATTCACGTACACGTTGACGACATAAAGTCCTGAGGTACAAATGTAATACTTCTTCATCCCCCTTAAAGAAAGAGATGAAAGACATTTGAGTATCATGCTCAAGCTCTTCGTCTAAAAAAAGGGAAAGATGAAGGAAAGAAAAAGAAATACCTCAGAGATGTCGCCATCTTACACTTGCACTTTGGTCATTGTGTGAAAAGGAAAATATCCCTAGAGGCAAGGTTTTTGGTCTTACAATATAGATGGAGATGTCGATCCCTGAATATCCATACCTCAAGCTCCACCTTCAGCCTTAGAGATAGGTGCAAGGTTCATCCTGAACCTTAGTGAGGAGATACACATGGAGTGATCGAGAGTCTTGAGACAATTTGAGGAATGCCATGATTTCATTTTCAAAATATTATAAAACCTCCAAAGCAGCAAATGAGGAGAAGGATCTTACCTTGTGAAGTCATTCTGGAAGCCAATGGGCGGACAGGAGATGTTAGCCACCATGAATCCAAGGTATGAGAGAAAGATTAGAAATAACTCTTATGCATTGATATGATTTCATGGGCCTAAGTTTTGCTAAGTCCTCAGGATATAAATTCTATGTTTGCTCGGGACTAGCAAAGTTCAAGTGTGGGGGCGTGTTGGCGGTCAATATCGATGAGTTTTACCGCCAACATTTCACCAGAATTCATATAATTTGCATGTCACACATATTATAAATTGCTTAAACTAATGAATTCGAAAGTTTTGGTGTTTATTTGGTTTCAGGAGCAAGTCACAGAAAAGAGGGGCAAAATAGCCACAAAACCTACCCGAACGGCCAATTTTTGGCCGGCCGGCCAGCAACCTTGGCCAAATGCCATGTCATCAATCCAGGGGAAAACTAACACACATGCAAAGCCCCTGAGACGTTCATCCAAGGTCGGTTTGATCCAAAGGACCGAAAGGCATAGCACATGGATAGAAGGGCCCACCTTGCATGGCCTAACTATCTATGGTCAGTAACCGTCACAACTACCAACACCAAGAGAAGATCAGAACCGTACCTGTGAAAGGCGGTGCCAGATGGCACCTATCCCTGGCCGATTGGCCAGAGGCCGGCCGAACGGCCAGGCACCGACGCCAATTCGGTTGAGCTTCGGATGGCGGTTGCATGGCAAGGTAGCTTACACTCTAAGCTGATCAACCGACCTACTCAAGCTATAAAAGGAGTTGTCCCCTTCACTCTCAAGACACACCATTCCATAGGAGAAGGATAGATTCTTGAAGTTGTAGTCTACATATTTGTAGAATAGGGAGAGTGAGGGGTGAGGTCTCTGGCGGAAGCAGAGCTGAGGAGAGGAGTCGAGGAGTGTCTCGATCTTCCTCTACTTCTGTAGCCACCCCTGGGGAACAAGCTTTTGAGTAAGTTAAGTTCTTCGTCTACTTTCAGTTTCTCGCTAGTTCATACTTTACTTTTAGTACTTACTTTATCCACTAGCATTTGATCTGCGAGATCCCTTGTCTGCTTGGACATTAGCCTGTCCATTTGGGTTTTCTCTGCCTTAGCGCTAGGCAGTAGTCAGTATCTTGATAGTGTAGGTGCGGTACCTAGACTTGATAGTTACCTTGGGTTGTGTTCCACCCCACGGAAAGAGAGTGGTAGGCGGCAAGTGGTGACAGCCTTGTCCGTCCTTTGTGCGACCACAACGTTCGGGTGTTTTCATAGCAGTAGTAGCAGGTTGCCGTTGGGTCCCCCTTCTATCTCATCTGGACTCTTCCTCTTCCAGCCGCCGAAGCAGATCAGGTTAGTAGATAAGTTTTTACTAGAGTAATTGTAGGCTATCTGAAAGTTAGGCCCTCTACCCTCGCCATTCTTTTCCTTGGTGGGGTCCGGTTAACTAGATTTAGGCTAGTCGCGTCTGCGTTCTTTGGATTCGATATCCCAGGTATCACTCCCCTGGTGAAAGGCTACATCGGTCTCTGTGCGCTTGCGGAGTTATTCTCGTATAGGCTAAGGAGTGCCAACACCGCTTCTCGCGGTTAAAGAGACTGCTTGACCGCTATGCTGCATTGAGTAACAAGTGGAACTATGAGGATGATGAACTTGTTGTATGTACTAAATTGTATTGCACCACTTGTACGCTTAGAGAGGATGCTAATCTAGAATGGGTAACTCTACTAGAAATTGATGCTAAAATCATGAAAATAAGGATCCATTCTTAGTTGCTTTTTGGCAAACAAACCCACTAGCCAAAAGCCTCTCATGTCTAGACGTCGGTGATGTAGTTTTCACCCGACGGGTAAGCCTTGCTGAGTATTAGTATACTCAGCCTTGCTTGTGGCTATTTATTTCAGGTACTGTTATGGATGTGGCAGTCGATTCCATCACTTGGCCTACCCAGGTTCCTCCTGGCTGGCATCTTGAGTGGGTTCCGTCCTCTGCCGAGGAACGGGAGGAGTAGCACCATGGCCGGCTTCATCATGGTGTTGCTATGTATCGTCGTTAGATTTATTTCCGCTGCAATGAACTCTCGTACTCTGATTGAAATTCGAACTTGGTTTGTAATAACTTTATGATACTATTTATGTATGTTGAAATTGTGGAATGTTGTAATTTCTGGGACTCACCTTCGTGTGGGCGCGCGTGTTGTTTCGATCGTGAAAGTACGTGGTCAATCGGGTATAATCCAACGGCGCTCCAGCTTATTCCGGATTAAGTGCCTGATTGCTTGATTAAGTGGTCCATGGGTACTTAACTTGGAATAATTTCAGAGTGGTCCGCCACAGACACGGCGCCAAAAGATCAGGAGCCTTTGGCTCAGGCACCTTTCCCTTAGGCGCCTCTGGTACAGGCTCCTCTCCCTCAGGCGCTAGAGGCCCAGGAGCTTCCTCCACTTGGGCCGATTACGCGGGCTCGCGCAAGAGAGTTGAACTACATCATGGTACTAAAGAATGAAGGCCCAGGAGAATAGAAGACCAGCCACTTCGAGGCCCGTGGCTGCGGCGGCCCAGCTAGCGGCGTCTAGGGTTTTCCAACCTTAGGGCGCCACCTCCCGTAGCCGCCAGGGGCTGCGTCCCCTCTATTTAGATTAGACTACTCTTTTCATTGGAACTTGAGTTTTGTTTTATGATTAGCCACTGCTAAACGGATCACGCGCAAATACGCGCTGACCTCTGTGATTCAGGACTCCACCTTCGAGTGATATTAAGATTGCTCGCCTCTTGTTCTTGTTTGTTCTTCGATTCAAACAGGGATTGATCTTCGTGATCAGGCCGACCTTGCGCCAGCAAGTTCGGTAACCACAGGGAGTTGGTTCAGTGATTGCATTGGTGCCTCGAGTTCGCTCGTCGTAGTCGGATCGTGAGGGTCTACTTCCGCCCAAGTCGAAATTATCTCCACTCACCAAAAGATCAGGCACTCCGCGTCTATCAGTCCCCTCGGAGGATCAGATCCAGGCCCGGCTCGCGGAGCTCGTGGACATCCTACGGGCCACCGCCCTGGTGATCCCCACCCCGAGCCAGCCCTCGATGCTTCACGGCCCAGGGGCGGTGGACCTCGTACGCCTCCAATCTTTACCAACTTCCTTTGGTTTTTTAGATGCTTGACCGTTATTCATGTGATGATCATCTTGCTGCAGTCTCTTGATGTTCCCAATGGCCTTCACGCCTTATGGGGGATCCTGCTGGAGGAGCAGGCTTCCCATGATGAGGCCCGGCGTAGAAACCGCCAAGCCGAGGAAGCCGACCGCAAGATGAAGAGAGAGGAGACCAAGGAGCGTTTTCGTAGGGGGGAGCGGAGGCGAGAGCGGGAGTGCAAGGAACGCAAGGGTGAGGCGGTCGGATCGGACCTCGAGTCCACGACCGACGACGAGGGTAACATCAGGGGCCACTCCTCTCTCCTAGGCGACCCCCCGTGGCGAGTTTCGTCGCCTTGGGCGAGTCCCAATCGGCACCCGTCGTCATAGAGGAGCTGCCTCCCCCACCCCCAGGAGCTCCACCTGTGGGGGCAATCCGTTCGCCCCTGCCGACCCCGCTGGGAACGCTCCGGCTCTCGGTTCACCGACCTGGCTCGACGAGCAGGTCAGCTGGCTCCCTCCTATCGTGCTTTTCATTCGCTTCTCTGTCGTGGAACATCCTTAGCTTTTCTGTCGTGTTGTGCAGGCGGCTCGGGGGCAATGCGGGTCCTGGCTTGGCCCCGGTGAAGCGCCTCCGTCGAGATGCGCTGCCTGCGGGGGCCCCGGCTCGTTGGAGCAGGGGACGTCGGGCGGGCCGCGCGACACCAGCCCGAACCCTGCCATGATCGAGGAGGTCGTGCCGCCCCCTGTCGCCGAGGATGCCTCCGCAGCATGTGCGCTCTCAGAGCCGGCTTGTGCGGTCATCGTGTCACCGCCGCCCGCCCCCACTCCATCGGCCGAGCATGCCTCCGGGACGGGGGTCGTGTACGTGCTGGCCATGTTGCATGTGGCCGAGGAGGTCGTCGCAGGCGCGGAGCTGGCGGCGGGTGCCGAGGTGGTCGCTGCGGGCGCCATGAGCATGGAGCCTGCGGCGGACATCGAGGTGCCCATTGCGGACGCAGAGCTGGCAACGCCCGGGAATCCCCCGGAGCCTGCTGCCGCTTGCTCCCCCACGGTGGATCTCGAGGAAGGAGCGGAGAGGAGCCGGTGGTCCATGGAGGATCTCTTTGGGGAGGCGGAGGCGTGGGCATGATCTGAGTCGGAGACTCCCGTGGCTCCGTAGCCCCTCTCGCTAGTGTCAGTTCTGGCGCCATCGTCCTCAAGCCTGCCCGCGGGGGCCTCCGGATCAGGTGACGGGCGCAGCGAGGACCCGTGCTCCTTGGGCGACCCTGAGATCGACCCTGTGCATGTCATGCAGGTGAACACCTGGCTGGAGAGTCTCTAGCGGATGGCCACCTTCCAAGCCTCGCTCCTAGAGATGGCGTCGACGCTTCGCACCGCGGCGATCCCTTCCAGTCGGGTACTTTGCACGTTTACCTTTCTTGTCTTACTCCGGCATATGACAGTCTCCCCGGTCTGCCTTTGTTTGTGACCTGCATTGGTCATTGGCCATCACAGGCCATGTTGCTGGCACTCTCTCGGACCCAGAGCATCGAGGAGGAGGCCATCAACCAGGCCCACCGGGCTTAGGAGGCTGCTCGTGCGACCAGGGACGCTAAGGCTCGCGCACGCGATGAGGCCGTGGATAGCGCCCTCCGCATCTTGGAGCTCGAGCGCGCGCTGGCGGACTAGGTCTCAGCGCACAGGGAGGCGCTCGCCGTGCTGAACGCCGAACTCGACGTTCTTCACTCCCAGGTCGCCGATGCTCGTGACGGTAAGTGTTTGCCAGCTTTGCTCCCTCATTTTCTTCATGCTGGTTTGGCCTTGACCATGCCCAGGTTGACGCTTTGAGGGAGGAGAAAGCCACGGCGGTCCGGGAGTGCATCGATGCCCGGGCGGAGCATGACCAGGCCGTGATGGTGAAGGAGGACGCTGAGTGTGCAAGTGCTTAGCTAGGGCAGCTCGTCGCCGATCTCCGCACCGAAGCGCAGGCATCTGCCTAGCGGATCGAGGTCCTGTAGTCTACCCTCGCGATGTCGAACAAGTCTGCAGAAGAAAAGGCCGCGGAGGTGGACGGTACGCTCCCTCTGATATTTTCTGTTCGTCGATTCGATCTTCTCTTGTGAGTGTCGTTGTGTGCTTGACCCTTGTCTTCCTTTGGGCAGCGCTCAAGTCCCGTGTGGAAGATGGGATTTCCCATCGAAACACGTTGTTGTCGCGCTTCAGGATGCTGCGTGATGTGTCGGGGGTGATCCTAACGCGGCTCGGGTTCCCCCTATCGGAGGATGTCGAGCAGCTTCCGGGAGACCTTCACCGAGTGGCGGAGTGTTGCGGGGCGTTGCGCACCACGGCGACCACGGTGATGGAGGAGCTTGAGCTACCGTCGAGCGGTGACCCCGCACGTCTGTCCGTGGAGCTTCACCGCATCCCTCAGCGCATCGGGGCCCTCGCGAAGCAGGCGCTGGTGCACGGCATCCTAGAAGCCCTCACGCTGGTGCGTTCCCACTATGACGGGATTCGCTTCGACAGGATGGCTACCGGCTTCCCCAGCGAGTACACCTCAGAAGCCCTGGACGTCCTTGCCGTCGAGGTCCAAGAGCTGGCCGAGCAGTTTGCCAACGGCCTGGTGCCCACCTCCGACGCACAAGGCAACCCAGTGGACGACGCCGACCCCAGCCAGGCCCTCTGAATTCATTTCTTTATCTCGTTTGCTTGAGACTGTTGTGCCCTCGCGTAGAGGGGTTAAACTTTTTAACTTGGTGGGAGCTCCACTTTATAGGGCTCTCGTATTTAGGATGCTTGTAATAATTAGCTTACTTTTTGCTTCTTTGCTTTTCTTTTATCGCATTTTTTGCCCCGTACGCGTGGGTTTCGCGACTTCATTATGGTTATACCCCCTGCCAGCACCCGAGTGGTGCTTGTCTTCCAGTTTGTTCGCAAGCTGGTTGACAGGTGCCACTGAGATAGCATTGTGGGGTTATTTCTGTCCGTGATGATGGGTTTTGGTTAGCTTTGCCCCGAGCCCCCGAGCCCTTGCGCTCAAGTGCGAGGTGGGCAAAACGTACCTTAGGGTTCTGCCGAGCCCCCGAGCCCAGGAATGTGCGAGCTTTCAGACTCTTGACTTCCTGGGTTCTGCAGGCTTTGTGCGAGATGGTCTCAGGGGGATGTGGGAAGTTGGACCTCCGAGCCCTCGAGTCCCTCGAGTCTAGTCCCAAGCTCCACGTCCTTGGGGGTCTAGGCATCAATCAAGCTCTGGCCAGGTTGTCATCGAGCCCCCGAGCCTGTGCGCGAGGCCGTAAGCGTCATGCTTCGGTGTTGTCCGACACCTGGCCATTGGCTCCTGCAAAACAACAGACCCCGCGGGCCCAAAATAGAGTTAGTTTCATTTCTTTGAGCCGCGTTTGCGGTAACGCTTTTGTGCGTTCCTGGCCTGATTCCTGAGAAAGAAACGACTCGTCGCGGTCGTTTTCGGCTGGGTTCGTGCCAGGTTCGGCCGTTCGGCTCAACAGCCATGCGAGCCATAGCCTCGGGGGCGTAGGTTGTCGCAACGCGACTATACCCGACGTCCCTGCCCACCCTTTTGACCGTGCTAGGGTTTATTTAGAATCATAGGGCCGGTGGAAAAGAAAGAATCAAAAAATGCCAAAATGAACTTGAACGGAAAGAAAGTGCAGAAAATTCACTTATCTGGCCGGCTTGAGGCCAGGGGCAGGGCTTCCGCGCCCCCCCTGTTGGGTGTTCTGTCGGGCGAAGAGTTGGTGAAGCCATGGGGGTACTGTACATCTGCGCCGGATTCACAAACATGTCGTGGGCGAAGACCCGTGGTTACTGTAGCACCCAGGACTTGCGTCGGCGGTAGTGCCCCCAGAGGTGAGGTTCCAGCTTTGAGCGGCGGGTTCCGCCTCTGGGGCATCACCACCGAACGGCTTGGCCACGTCGTGAGTCGCTTATAAGGTGCACTACAAGGGAGCCGGCTAATGCTACACTTTCCGGCGCAACAGCAAGGTAGAATGTTGCAATACATAGGGTTTATTGCAGCACTAGCCGATTTTGGTTGCTATTGGGTTGCATATTGCAACCAAATAGTGTGTCATTGGAATTTCACTAGTAGGTGTTGCAATAACTCGATTGTATCACAACACTGATGAATGTGTTGTAATTAGAGTGACGTTGTTGCAACCCTTTTGTACAATTGTTGCAATAGTGAACAATACTGCAACCGAAATATAGAGTTGTGATACTTAGTATGTAGAGTTGCGATAGACTCTATGTTATGACAACAAAAAAATTAGGGTTGCAAAATATTTCTTAGATATAGCCACGCAAATAGAGAGTGTTGCTAATGATGGTATGCTATTGCAACCTAAATGCGACGCGTTGCATCGAGGCATAGCTATGGCAACACACATCAGCATCTTTGCACCATCGTTGCATACCTATAGCAACAAATCCATGAATCGTTGGAAGAATGCATAGATGTGGGCCCAAAGTGTAATTTTATATATATAAATATATTGCAGGGACTCTAATACTTATATATATATATATGTTTTTTGGAGAGAAGAATTGCCTGATTTAAGAAAAACGTGGCAGGGATAATATATGGCAGACGAATTGTTTTTTATTAATAGAGATATATGAGTCAGCTCTATATAATTTGTTGTATTACAAATAAACTTTAAATCTTATAGAGTGATAGATATATATAGTAGAGGTAATCTATACAGCTGAAGCATGCATGCACAACAAACGTCCACGCGAGAGAAGGAAAGGCAATCAGATGGACCTGCATGCGGCCAACAAGGCAAGCGATGATATGGAAGGGCGCCTCTCCTGACCGAATCCATGTTAGTTTGGAGTCCGACGTGCTGAGTCCAAGTCAGGCCCAACCCTGTGCGATATTTTTCTGCGCGCGTGCATCTACAGGTCTGCAGCCCTAGCACGACGCCGGTGATCTCGGCGACCCGCGACTCCACGAGACGTCCAAGGTCCGACGGACGATCAGACGACTGTACTCCTACCAGGCATTGATTCGATCCTCGTAATTAACATCCTGCTGGTGTGCAAATCATCCTATATTGGCATGCGACTATCTATGCCCTTTTCATCTTGGATAGAGTTATTGGTAGTTTGATTGATTGTTAGTATTGTCAAATCATCACAGCAAACCATCCATGACGATTGATTAGTTGTTGATTAATTAAGACATTAAGGCAGAGATTGTTAGCTCAAGTTTATGCAATTACTTGTTTTCTTAATTACATCTATTATTTTTCACGACAGATTTTTTATGCTTAGAGCGATCAGCATCCAAAAATTGCTACTCATCTTTACATTTAGTTAATTTTTTTTCTACTCATGTTGTATTCCACACAATAAATATGAATTTAACTATCACATTGTTTACAGTTTCAGAAACATAAATTCGAATTCGAAGTCGAATTTCAATCAAATGGATGCAGAGGATCAGAGTTGGGTATGTTTGCCAAAGTCAGATGCTAGGTGGCAAGCTGGATATGCAAACTTCATGGAAACTGCTTTTGAGGGCCGCTATCCAGGAGAGACTGCAGCATGTCCGTGTGCGAGGTGTCGTTGCATGGCATTCACAACAAGGGCTGAGGTAGAAAAGCACTTGTTTGACAAAGGGTTTTTTCCGGATTTTGCTAAACTGAAACGCCATCGTGCTCCTCGTCAAACTGAACCTGTGGGTGTGCATGATGATGATGAGTTCAGTGAAGGAGAAGCTGCAGATGGTGGCAATCTCAATACTCTACTTTCGTCGCTCATTAGTGGTGCTGTCAATGGACAACCTCCAGGTACTGAGGAGTCAAATGAATCAGCAAAGAAAATTTTCAAATTAATTGAAGAAGCGCGGAAAGAATTGTACCCCGGATGCAAGGAGGCTTCCAAAATATCTTTTGTTATGAGGCTGTTTCAGATTAAGTGCATGTACGGCATTACCAACAATGCCATGGAGCATATACTTCAGTTAATATGTCTTTTGCTCCCCAAAGGACATTGTGTCCCAGACAGTTTGGATAAAATTCGAAAGGTTGTTCGAGAACTTGGTCTAGACTACCAAAAGATTCATGCATGTGTCAACGATTGTGTCTTATTTCGTGGTAAGTATGAGAAGATGAACACATGTCCAACATGTGGGCAGAGTAGGTGGAGAAATTCAGATTCAGAGCGGAATGTCGAGGGTGGTGGCACATGTGGAGTAAAGAAAAAGAGGCTCATACCTCGTAAAATACTACGGTATTTTCCACTTACTCCGCGACTACAGAGGTTATATATGAACGAGGCCACATCGACGTATATGCGTTGGCACAAGGATGAATTGGTGGAAGATGGAAAAGTGCGGCACCCAGCAAACTCAAGAGCATGGAAGCATGTAACCAATGAGTTTTATGAGCACTTTGGAAAGGAGCCACATAATGTTAGGTTGGGACTTGCATCAGATGGCTTTAATCCATTTGGGATGATGAATGTTAATTACACTACATGGCCGGTGATCCTAATTCCATACAACTTGCCTCCTTGGTTGTGCTTGAAACAATCTTATTGGATGATGTCGATGCTAATTCCTGGGCCTGCATCTCCTGGAATAAACATTGATGTCTATTTGCAGCCTCTTATCGACGAGCTTCATGATCTCTGGGTTAAAGGAGTTAATACTTGGGATGCGAAGGTCAAGAGAAATTTTACTCCACGTGCAATTTTGCTTTGGACAATTAATGACTTTCCTGCATATGCTATGTTATCTGGTTGGAGCACAAAAGGAAAGTTTGCTTGTCCATATTGTCACAAGGATACTGATTACATGTGGTTAAAACATGGTAGAAAGCATTGCTATATGGGGCATCGCCGGTGGTTGCCTTCAGACCACAGATGGCGAACCAATAGGGTTAGTTTCAATAACATGGATGAAAGGAGGGAGGCTCCAGTGCCGCTGAGTGGACAAGGAGTACTGCACCAATACGAGAGTTTTGAGCAAGTCAATTTTGGGAAAACTACTAGTGGGAAGAGAAAGCAGCGTGATGAAGATGTTAGATGGCACAACTGGAGGAAGAAGAGTGTCTTTTTTGATCTCCCGTACTGGAAATCATTGCTTATACGACATAATCTAGATGTCATGCATATTGAGAAGAATATATGTGAGGCCTTGCTAGCGACTTTGCTTGGTTTAGCAAAATCTAAGGACAGTAAGAAGGCAAGGCTTGATCTGCAAGAATTAGGTATAAGGGAGGATCAGCATCCATTGAAAGAAAAAGGTAAATACACTTTGCCACCAGCACTGTACACCTTAGGTAAAGACGAGAAGCAATTTTTGTGCAAATTTCTAGCAGAAGTTAAGATGCCAGATGGGTATGCTGCCCATATAAAGAGATGTGTTGATGTCGAGGGATGCAAGGTTACTGGACTTAAAAGTCATGACTACCATGTTATTTTACAAAAACTTATACCATTGGTGGCATGCCACATATTACCAACAGATGTAGTGATTGCAATCATTGAGCTCAGCATGTTTTTCAACGCAGTATGTTCAAAAGAACTTCAGGAAACAGAAGTTGAAAAACTTGAGAAATCAATTGCACAGACACTTTGTCGACTTGAGATGATTTTCCCTCCAGCATTTTTTGATGTTACGATGCACTTACCTGTTCATATTGCTTGGGAGGCTATACTTGCAGGCCCTATTTCTTATAGATGGATGTATCCTGTTGAGAGGTACTTGCGTACTCTCAAAGGCTATGTGAGGAACAAAGCTTGTCCAGAAGGTTCAATCGCAGAGGGATATATCTCAGAGGAGTGCCTTACATTCTGCTCTCGTTTCTTTGACGATTTTAGTACAAAGCTTAATCGACAAGAGAGGCAAGAAAATAGCGCTGTTAATGAGCCACCTTCTGGGTTAAGTGTTTTTGGGAACATGGATTACAGTAAAAAGAGAAGTTCTCAATTTGATACTGCATCTCCTTCTGACTTTATGAAGATGAGGCACTACATATTATCCAACTGTGATGAGTGTATCCCATGGATAGAGTAAGCTACCTGTTTCATATGATAATATTTATTAAATTTAATATAATTAAATAAATATTTTAATTATCCTTTTCATTGCAGGGAGCATAAGTTAGAATTAAATAATGCCAACCCACGGAATGTTGAGAAAAGGCACAAGGAAAAATTCGTATCATGGTTTGAGCATAAAGTGAGTCCTATTTCATATATTAATTATCCATGCACATTTCATCTTAATATTTAGTCCCTTGTGAGTTCTAACATATGTTGCATCTATAATTTGAGTGCAGATCAACAAACTTCATGCTGAGGGGAAAGTAGATGGCATGCTATATGCTCTAGCTCGTGGTCCAGATCGACGATTTCAGGTGTCTAATAGGTGCTCCAAAACTGGATTTTTCTTCCGCAGTAGACAAGTTGAGAAAAACCTAACCTCCCAAAACAGTGGGATTGTGGTCGAGGGCGCCGATGGCATGGAATAGTATGGAGTGCTCAAAAGAACCATAACGCTGGAGTTTCCTAATGCAAAGGAAGTCCTGCTGTTCGAATGTGACTGGTATGATGTTCCAGCACCAACTCGGAACAAATCAAGAGGGTACAATAGAGATATATATGGCATCGTTGATATTGATACCACTCGGTTTCGCTATAGAGACGAACCATACATCCTGGCGACACAAGCTGAGCAAGTGTGTTATGTACGAAGTGCAAAGAAAACTAATTGGTGCAGTGTCATCAGATTGAAGCCGAGGAACTTGTTTGCCATGCCTGAAGGAGAGGAGACTGAAAATGATGTGGTTGATCGCAATGTCGACTCGGTTATCATAGGAGTGGAAAATATGAGTGTTGAATCACAAGAAGATTTCTTGACAAATTGGAGTAGGCCTGGCGTGGAAGGGTTAACTGTTGATGCATTTGTAGTTGAGGAGGCCCATGCTGCATCTATACCTGAACCGGATGATGCAGACATAACAGATGAAGACGATGATGAGGACGACACCTACACTGCTGATGGAATACGTGCTCCAATCGATGAGGAAGAAGACCCTGATGATTTTTTTTAGCTCATCATGTACCTTTGCTGGTTCTCAATATACTTTAGCATATACCTTTTCAAATTTCTGCAGACTTATTTGTGTAATAATTTTGCAATAATTAATTTAGCAAAAATAATATATTTCAAATAATTCTTGTAGTTGTAACAATATTAATGTTTTCATATAGAAGTCTAGACGAATCACACAAAATGGAATATAACTGAACATACAGTTCATACAACAAAAGTTCAGGCAACCAGACATGCAATATATATGTAACAATAGTGTTCACACATATAAGCCTATAGAGGCACATGGGCACCACACTGATTAAGGTTCAGACAATCTATATGAGCCATGTAAGACACAAGAGTTCAGGCATAGTCTTTCTTCCTAAGCGACATCGACACAACACTAATTAAGGTTCAGACAAGCTACATTAGCCATGGATAACACAAGAGTTCAGGCATAGTCTTCCTTAGCGACATCAACACAAGTTCAGACCCTCCCTTCGAGTTTCAAGCGCGTCCCGCCTGAGAGCACGGTGAAGCCTCTCCGCAAGCTCACGGATCTGTCAAGCATTTTACATATTGTGTTAAGCCCACGAGCTGCAGTTTGCACTCATTTTTCATTTGTCAACAAATATAATCCAGGAATGCAGTAGCTTTAGTGCACGGACGTCACCTCATCCTCTTCAAGAACCTCCTCGTCTTCGTCATCGCTCTCCTCAGTGTATGTGAATAAGAACTCAATTTTGGAGAAAACGTAGCAACCGTTGCACTCCTTCTTCATTAGCAGTGGCAAAATTAAATTAGATTCTGTACAAAACCTAGCAACTCTATTAACTACCATTGTACATTGAATAAAAGGTTCCAGTATCTTACCTTGGTGTGGATTGTGGATTTCTTCTTCGCATTCCTCTCATCGCGGACCTGCCCCTTGGCACAAGCTTTCAAGCAATTCTTCACGTTCCTCCTGACAGCACGCCGAATCCTCTCCACATGCCCCATGATCTGTGAAGCATTTTACAGATGGTGTTAAGGACAATGTATAAAAAATGTCATGTTCAACTAGAACACAAGGTGCCAGAAAGTCTGAAGAAGGTTATGGCAATAGAGATTGATGAAGTGCTGTGAGATTATTGCTGCTGTGCATTTTAATGGTACTAGCAAGTAATTCATGTAAATGCACAACATTGAATAATTATTCTATTCCTAATTTGTGCACAGTCTGTCCAAGTGCAAAATTGTAGGACCTGTTGTTTGGAGAAAACATTCCAACCTTTATTTCGAATATTCAAATTTACTTGTGACCTCCATGATATTGTCAAATAATAAAACCATGATATCAAAGTTTGTTGCTGAGCTTAGAAAATTAATAACATCATAATGCAGTATCCATAGTGCACATACATCACCTCATCTTCTTTAAGAACCACATAATCTTCGTCATCGCTCTCATCACTGTATGAGAATGTGACCTCAAATTTGTTGAAACCATAGCATCCTTCAGCTCCATCTTAATTACCAGGGCCACAATTAAATTAGATATTCTGGCAAACCTAGCAAATCTATTAACTACCATGTTCCATAGAATAAATTCAGAAATCATAACTCTAAAAAATAAATCCAGTGTTTTGATCCAATCTTACCTTGGTGTCGATTGTGGATTTCTTCTTCTTCGCGTACCTCTGTGTGGTGGCCGATCCTTTCGATCCCCGTCTCCTCTGTGGGGATTCCGGTGTCCCATCGCGGATCTGGCCCTGGGTGGACGAGGCGCCCATTGCGGCACAAGGGTTGGCGGTGGGGGTCGGGCGGCGCGTGTCGATGGCCGCGTGAGTCGCCGGCGACGAGGAAGATGTCAGGTGGCGCGGGCTGGTAGATGACGGACTACGCGAGAAGCGCCCAAAGGCGTCGCGGTACTGCCTCCGGGAATGGTGGCCGCGGCGCTGGCGGCCACCCACCATCCTCGTGCGAGGGGATGCCGGCGACAAGAGATCAGGCGAGGAGAGATCGATTCGATCTGCGCGTGCTGTTGGGGAGAGAGGCGAGTGAGGAGTTGCGTTGACTGGGAGAAGCGGATCGAGCGATGAATGTGGTGCGGCGCCCTTGGCCCCTTGGTGTCCACTGACATGTAGGCCCGGTGATGACTAGGGACAGGGAGAGGGAACTGCAAACTGAAATCATGTGTTAAATTTTTTTTCACATTCAAGACTAATTTTTGAATTATCAATTAAACACATTTTCTCATTTACTTCAATGTTTTATAACCCTCCAAACCTGATGAATTTGGTGACCTCCTTGTTAGTATGTGTAGTATTGACAACTCCATGCATTTAGTATTTTTGCTCCAGTAAAAAATAAATTCATATCATACAAGGGTTCATTATTTCAACACATTATATTACACAAAATCAAATAGCACATTGAGTCAAAAAATTTTGAAAACTATGTTGCATTTAAATATAGAGGTCAAAATAAACATAGGTTCTTTTTAATCAACAAAATTTGAATTTCAAATTTAAGCCAATTTTTAATCTTATTTTTAATTTATGCCAATTTATTCATTTTCAAGTAAATTTATACGATTCTTCAACTCCCTACACATAGTATTCTTGTTCCAAAGGAAGCGGATCCATGTGCTACTGGTATGGCCAATCAGACTGTGCCATGTGGCAAATCAGATGATGAACACATAGAGAGCACTCTTTCTCTTTTTTATCCACAACTTAAAATCTTATTTGGTGTTCCACGCTCATATGAAGTCCAAATTTGATGATTTTTTTTCTAAATTTTCTGAAATCATGATATTTCATCCACACATGTCGTTTTATAGCTTCTATTATATTATACCATCTGAGTACTAAGTATATAGAATCATTATGTCATAATGCAACTTCATATTTTCTAACACCACTTATCATATTTGAAGTACATGTAATAACAAATGATAAGAAATAAAAAATAACTTAGTTGACTAGATGTACCATATCATAGTAGGGTGAGTGAACTTCTAGCTAACACAACATCAAGGAACACAATGATTCAAAAACTTTTGAAACTACATAAATGCTGGTGTTCAAATTCAACAATATGAAAACACTTCATTTGTTCGTAACACCATTTAATTTAGAGTTAAATCATATGAACAATTACTTTTGAAGTGAACACACAATAAGGATTTATGTACTATCTTATATAAAGTGTAATCTCTATACTAGCGTTATGTTTCCCTGGCATGTAAATCAAATTAAATTACACAATATTTTTTTTGCATCCTACTTTGGCAACTAAATTGAGTCCAAATGCAACAATATGAAAACACATAACTTGGTCGATATTCCATTTAGATTAGTGTTAAACAATATGAAAAATTATATAATCTTTTGTAAAGTGTAATCTATACTTGCCGTATGTTTCCCAGACATGTGGGCTCCACTTAAATCCTACTAAGCATGTCCCAATGATATGTGGGCCCAAAATTTTTGCAACTAAATTGCCTCCAAAATATTCTCTCTGCGCCCTCATGTCGCGCCTAAACCTGCCTAATAGGAAAAATCTGGCCGGCGCTTTTTCCTAATCCACGCATGTAACAACTGCTCCTCCCTAAATTAAGCCGCCCACCTCCCAACTTCCCCACAAAAAAAAGGAAGGCCCCCGGCGGCGCCCTGATTCGTTTCTCTTCGTGTTGGCGATGAAGCAGACGAGAGAGATCGGCTATGAAGGTTTGTCTCCTTGCCGTGATCTGAATTGGCTTCTGGTGGGAGCAACGCCAGGCAACGAAGCCATGCGAAGGGCCTCCAAGTCTGCCTGCACAACTGCCGATGTGCAACTCAACGTACAACGACGTCGGCCTGCAGCCGTAGAGTTGTTTGACGCTGAATGTGTTATGGAAGGTGGGGAGGAAGGCCAGAGATGCGTTTTGGACTGCAAAATATCTCCTAGGGTTTCATAGGATTAGATGTTTGCCAACTACAAGATAGTTGTATAACTACACCTAGGGATTATAGGACGACAACCTGATTAGATGTTTGCATGTTGCCTATTTTCTTTCTAATTACCTTTATTTGTTTGGCCATGAATACATGAAGAAGCAAAAATATATATACTATCACTAGTTTCAGTAATTTTGTTTGAGTTCCTGTGAACAATCAGATGTGGTCCCATGTATATAGGTTCCATTTGCTCAGATTAAGTGGTACTTTAGTTTAGTTACTATTTTGTTTCACCTAATTCTGAACCATTTTATTTCTTCACAAGTAGCTGGTTTATTGTGCTTCACATAAAAATTAAACCATTTTAAGGCTTTGTGCTACTTTCCTTCAATGTTACATAGTGAATTTTGTGTGCACGAAGGAAGCTGCGATCGCTTGATCACAACTAGGCTACCCATGACTAACATAGATTACTTAACATTGATGAGTTTGAAAGAGCAGTGTGGTTATGGTTCTCGCGACTTCTTGTACTACATGAAGAGAACTGGAAATGCTGAAGGCACTCTTGAGATAATTAATTATAGAAGTGATGCTGATGAAATGATTAAGTGTTGTGAATCAGAAAGGAGACTTAGGATCTTGATGTCAGCACAACCACAACCACAAGATATTGTTGTAAACATTATCCCTCTGAAACGGCGGAGGGAGAGAGCCGGTGATGATCAGTCACAAGGAGATGAGTCTGATGATGACGAGGAAGATTTTCCTGAAGACTATGCATCACTTAATGCATACAAAGAATGGTATCCAGTAGAAGGCGATTTGGGTATAACTTTGTTGTTTGTACTTCACTTGCCATGTGCAACTGTAATTGTAGTCCTCACATCATACTTAATATTGGTGTTTACTCGTAGATCTTCGAGATGATTTCAGGGATGAGACAATAGAAACATACACTGAATGGTTAAGGAATCAAGGCTTTCTTCGAGATATTAGTAATTCCTTTTTTCCTTTGTACTTCTATTATTAGTAATGCAAATTATGATTCTAATGATGATAGTTATTCATATTATTTCAGTGTCATATAGCAAAAACGCTGAGCATGAAACGGTCGATGATGAGAGCAATGGCAGTAATGAGACGCCACCAGGACAATGGCCAGCTCATGCTAGGAAACAAAAGCAGAAGACAAAAGGTTTGAAAAAATTGGTTCTACTGATTATATCACTTGTCATTGTTCAAAGGTGAAGGAAATTTTTTTTCCCAATTATTAATAGGTGGCAAGAAAG
The DNA here is from genome assembly GCA_015342445.1 of Digitaria exilis. Lineage (NCBI taxonomy): Eukaryota > Viridiplantae > Streptophyta > Magnoliopsida > Poales > Poaceae > Digitaria > Digitaria exilis. Next base: position 690,325 of record JACEFO010002165.1, read on the forward strand.
CTGGGCGTGGTTCATTAAAAGGGCTAGCTGCAATGGCCAAGAGGGCGAAGGCTCACACTAAAAAACTCAAAATTGAGTTCTCTGAAAGTCTGGGTGTACCTTGTGGTGACAATCAACGCACATTTGTCGATGAAGTGGTTTTGTATACAAGGTTGAAGACCCCACTCATTGGAGTTAGATACTGGAAAGATGTGAGACTAGAAGTCAAGGAGGCAATAGCACAAGATGTGATGGTATGTTCATGGCTTTTCTTTAGTTGGAAATTTGTTGTGTTGTTTAAAAAATGTTCTGAATCACCCATATGGATATCAAGTGTGCAATGGCATTTTAATATGTTTGGTGCTGTAACAGGACAAATGGGAGATGGACATTCCACCTGATGAGGCGAGGGAAAAGATATGGAAGGTTGCCCAGCAGCGATACAAAGGATGGCGGTCCACTTTTAGTTCTACATACAGGGCTTACACAAATTATGATCAGAGAATGAAACATAAGCCTGAAGACATAGACATCGTCGAGTGGCACTATTTGATCTTGTACTTTGGAACTAAAAAGTTCAAGGTTCTACACTACTTATTAAATATTGGACATCAAAGATAATTATTTTTTTATTATCTAACCATTACATGTTCACTTTGTGTAGGATGTTAGCAGTCAGAACTCTCTCAGTCGCTCAGAAGTAAAAACAAATCATCTGACGGGTTCAAAACCATTCTCTCAATGCACTTGGGAAAAGGTTAAAATTTGGAACACTAATCTGTACTTTCAATTGCTTGAACTGATATATTAATAATGTGTAATATTGCAACATATAGAGAGATGTGCAAACAGGTGCTGAGCCAGGTCCTTTAGAACTATTTAAGGTTACTCACACAAAGCGAGGAAAATGGTCAAGTGAGATTTCTGAGAGTATTTATGTGAGTAGTTTTGAACCACAACCTTGTTTCAACATTGGATTTATTTGTTGTGTGAACATGCCTTCATTGCTCTCATACATTTGTCTTCTTTCATTAGATTAATACACACAGGAAATTATCCATGAATGAATCCAATGAAGAGGGTGTACAAGAATCAAGACATGACACAGCCAAAGAAGACCTTGTCCTCCAAGAAACCTACAAGGAAACAACAGGAGCAAAATCAAACAAGTCACGTGGGCATGGTTACATGTTCAATCCTACAAAGAACCAATTGCTTCATGATAGATTCCTGGAACAAGAACGTGAGCTTGAGCGATTAAAAGAACATATCGCAGAAGAAGCTGCTAAGAAGGAAGCAGAGAAGGAAGAGCTCGCTGCCACAATTAGAGCATCAGTGATGAAAGAGGTTCAAGCAATGATGGCACAAAACCTTAACCAAGGCATATTATTTCAGGTATGTATACTCAGACATGTCCTTTATATGCTATGTTCCTAAATTGCACAAGTATATGACATGTCCTTTATATGCTTTGTTCCTAAATTGCACAAGTATATGACCATACTACTGTTTTCAATAAGAAATTATCATGTATAATATTTTCATGCGCCTGGTTATCTTCATCCTTGCCTTTCTTTATTTTAAGCAGAGTGCTGCCCCTGTAACCAACCTTACCACAGAGAATGTTCATAGTCCTGTTAGCCCTGGAACCAACAATACAATAGAAAATGAACACACTCCTGCTGCCCTTGAAACCAACAATTCAGTAGACAATGAGCAAACTCTATCTCAAACCAACCATACAACAACAGTAGATGCTAGTAGCAATGAGGAGGAGCATGACGCGACACCAGTGGAACATGAGGTAAAGATACTGAAGAAACATTCCAGCCTTAAATATTTTCTGTATTTACTTTCGACTAACACTATTCCAACAATATCTTTATGCCAGATCGAGCCAAGAAGCGTTCTGACAACACAAAAAGAAAATATTCCACCTGGTGCCAAAACCAAAAATTCCAAAGTTTCAAAGCATTTGTTCAATGAGCAAACTAGTAAACCTACAGCACCGAAATACATTTCTACAAAGGCGCTGCAAACAGCTACTGTGACTAAAACGCGAGCTGCCCAAAAGGCAAAGAAGGTACAAAATGATTTGTCCTCAAAGAAAAACCTACAATCTGTTTTATCTCATCTTACTTCAGTATATTATTTTTTCCCTTATGCAGGCCAGAGAAGCTGTTGTGGCAGGGAAACAAGACTGAGGATTTATTTCTTAGCGCCCTTTAAATGTACGATGCAAATGCCATGATTAGTTATTTTGTTGATACTATACAAAGTTAGTACCTTCCTTGAAGTTGACACTGATCATTATTCTTTCTTGACATGCAGAAGGTAACTGTTGGGGAGTCAATGCGCCTACTACCATGAAGTGAAGCAACCATTCTACTTTTTAAGATAATATAGTTGAATTGTGTCATCTAATGAACATTGTAGTTACTTTTGTGGTGTTATTGTCGTTCTGGATATTTTTTTGGGTTTCAAGTGTGAGTCATGGATTTATTTAGTATTGAAATATATAATATATATATATATGTTTTGCAACAATTTTGTTTGTCCAAACTTTTGGTTGCAGTAATGTTATTATGTTGTTGCAGTAACGACCCAAAACAAGTTGCAATTCAGTATATGGCGACGCTAAATATCGTGTTGCAATTCTTTGTTTAGCTATAGCGATGATTCATGGGTTGTTGCTATACATGCCTACCATTATAGCCACGAGGTCCAATACGTTGCAACACACTATATGCATATTGCATCGACAACAAAACTCGATGCGATCCCCTTCATGCGTATAGCGACGGGATAGCACATCGTTGGGATAGCCTTCATGTTAATAGCGACGACCTCCTACAGCGATGCAATACCATTCACGTGTATACCAACGACCTCCAACAGCGTTCGATAACCTACAAGCGTATAGCAACGACCAAACACATTGTTGTGATACCATTGCATCCTATAGCGACAATCCTAACAGTGTTGTGATAGACACAAATTCTATCGCAACCTCATTGGTGTTCTTGCTACTAAGTTATAGCGTGGCGATATCTCGTATTCCTACGGTAGGGCTGCGTTGTAATAGTCGTTGTTCGCAACCACCCTAATTGTTGCAATACCAACGATTGCCAAGATGCCATTGGTTGCTAATGCCAGTCATGCAACACACATGATCGTTGCTAATTCAATGCATTGGCACACTATATTGCGTTGCGACACCCACATTTTTATGGCAACAGTACACAAAAGTGTTGCGATATGCTATTGCAACTGTCGCAAACTCAACGCCTGCCAACGCCACGCTTGCGTTGCGCTTCCTCAATATTGCAACGAAAATACCCTTATCGTAACGTTTTGGCGCTGTTGCGGCATCCGTTATCCCTTGTAGTGGTGGGAAATCCTTCTGAACGCAGGCGGGGTGGTACTAAAAATAGGTATCTCTTGCCACCGAGACCTTCCCTGAAAAGGGAAGAGTTGGCTTGCATTGGTTTTGGCCCAACCGTGGTTCGGCCTGCTGGGCCTTTCTACCACGAAGGTTCCAGTCCAGCCCCCGAGTCCTGTGGTACGGGCTCCGGCCGCCCCGTCGGGGAGGGGGGTCGGGCGTGACGGAACTCTGCACTGTCCCCTCCACGGGTGACTCTTTTGACTTTATGCGTCATCTTTTGGCGGTCTTCGCGACCTGGGAATGCCTGGACCCGCTTTTCATGGGTAGAAGCCGTCGTAGCTGCCCGATGTTCCAGACATTGGATATGTGGGTTTCATCCGGCATAGCCAGCTTGTAAGTGCCTGGGCGGAAGACCCTCACTATGGTGTAAGGGCCTTCCCAGGGAGGTGAGAGCTTGGTAAAGCCACGGCGATCTTGGGCTAGCCTTAGGACAAGGTCACCCACTTGGAACGCTCGCCCTCGCACTCGTTGCGCGTGGTAGCGTCTCAAGCCCTGCTGGTACCTTGCCGAGTGAGCCGCCGCCACCTCTTGCGCCTCTTCCAACGGATCTGCGGCGTCTTCGAGGTTGGCCTCGTTTCTTTCCTCATTGAAGGCTTGGACTCGTGGAGAGCCGTAATCATTGTCGGTTGGGAGGATCGCGTCGGAGCCGTAGACCATGTAGAATGGGGAGAAACTCGTGCCGCGGGTCGGGGTGGTCCATAGACTCCAAAAGACGGAGGAAAGCTCATCTACCCATTTGGCTCCGAGCTTGTGTGCGCTTGACCAAGCGGTTGAAGATTCGCGGCTTCAATCCTTGCAAGACCATGACATTGGCGCGCTCCACCTGTCCATTCGTGCACGGGTGGGCTACGGCTGCCCATGCCACCTCGATTCCATAGTCGTTGCAGAAGCGGGTGAACTTCTTCCCGGTGAACTGTGTTCCATTGTCGGTGATGATGGTGTTCGGGACGCCGAACTGGCAAAGGATGTCATGAAAGAAGCTCACGGCCTGTACCGACGTGTTCTTTGTTAGGGGTCGGGCTACAATCCACTTTGTGAACTTGTCAACCACGACAAACATGTGGGTGAAGCCCCCGGGCGCTCTTGGTAACGGCCCTACCATGTCCAACCCCCATACCGCGAACGACCAAGTGATAGGTATGGTTTGGAGAGCCTGGGCCGGCAGGTGAGTTTTCTTGGCATAGAACTGAAAGACTTCGCATGTTCGCACGATCCGCTCGGTGTCAACGACAGCTGTGGGCTAGTAAAATCCCCGCCTCAAGGCTGATCCTACCAAGGATCAGGGTGCTACGTGATGGCCGCATACCCCTCCATGGATGACCTTCAGCAACAATCTTCCTTCTTCGTTGAGGATGCAGCACTAGAGGACACCATTGTGGCCTCGGCGGTATAGGTCACCCTCGATCACCCTGTACGACTTGGCCCTTCGGAGGAGACGTCGAGCCTCCGTTCGTCCGGCAGGGAGAACCCTATCAACGAGCCAGCTTAAGAAGGGAATGCGCCCGACCCTTCGTCGAGGTCGAGGCCCGACTTCTAGCCCTGGCTCGAGCGGGCTTTCAACGGCTTGTCCTTCGTCGAGGCCCGACCCTTCGTCGGGGTCGGATGCAATGGTGGCCAATATCCTTGATGGGTCATGCCCATTGTCTGGTCCGGGCGTCTGCTCAGGCTTGGTTCCTGAAGTAGACGCTTCATCACCGAAGTCTACCGATGGTTGGTGCTGGTCGTCCACGAAGACCCCCGGCGGGACCGGCTATCGCCAAGATGCGAGCTTGGCCAGCTCATCCACCGCCTTTTTGTATTCCCGTCGTAGGTGAACGAAACCCAGGCCGCAGAACTTCTCCTGAGCTCTATGTGCCGCTTCGCAATAGACTGCTAGCTTCGTATTATGGCACTTGGCATCACCATTAACTTGATCCACCAGGAGCTGAGAGTCGCCAACGGCCTCCAGCCTGTGGATGCTAAGCTCCTTGGCTATCCGAAGTCCGGCGAGCACAGCTTCATGCGTAGCGCATCATCACCCCCGTCGGGGAGACAAAGACGACCCCTATCCCTGACCCTACTCGGTTCTGGGCTCCGTCGAAATGGAGAACCCAATACTCGAGGTCGGCCGGGGCTGGGGGAGCTGTGTCTCGGTCCATTCGGCGACGAAGTCGGCGACCACTTGCGACTTGATCGCCGACCTTGGAGCGTAGGTGATGCCGTAGCCCATGAGCTCGAGGGCCCATTTGGTCATTCTTCTAGAATCCTCCCTATTGTTGATCACCTCGCCCAGCGTGTGCTCCGTGACGACGGTGATGGGGTGGGCATCGATGTAGTGCCTAAGCTTCCGCTTGGCAATGAGGATGGCGTAGACCATCTTCTGGATGTGGAGGTAGTGTGCCTTGGACTCGGTCAAGACCTCGCTGATGTAGTAGACCAGGTGCTATACCTTCAGCGCATGTCTTTCCTCGTCGCGTTCTACCACGAGGACTGCGCTCACCACCTAGGTGGTTGCCGCCACATATAGGAAGAGGCGCTCTCCCTCTCACGGGGGCACCAGGACCGGTGGCTCCGTGAGCATGTGCTTGAGCTGGTCAAGCGCTTGTTGGGCCTCCGTGGTCCATTCAAAGCAGTCTGCTTTCTTCAGAAGTTTGTAGAGGGGGAGTCCCCGCTCGCCTAGGCAGGTTACGAACCAGCCCAGGGCAGCAAGGCAGCCAGCGAGCTTCTGAACGTCCTTCACAGAGCTAAGAGGTCCCATGTTGGTGATGGCAGCAATCTTCTCAGGATTTGCCTCAATGCCCCTTGCGGAGACCAGAAATCCTAGAAGGAGGCATTTCGAGACCCTAAACACGCACTTCTCTGGATTGAGCTTGACGCGGTTCGCCCGCAGGCGGTCGAATGCCGCTTCTAAGTCTTGTACAAGATCGTCGGCCCGCTTGGACTTGACTATGATGTTGTCCAGATAGACCTCGACGGTTCGCCCGACGAGGTCACCTAAACACTAGTTCATGCAACGCTAGAATGTTGCCCCAGCATTCTTTAGGCCAAAGGCCATTGTGGTGTAACAAAATACACTGCACGGGGTCACGACGGAGGTGGTCAATAGATCGGATTCTTTGAGCGCAATCTGGTGATACCCAGAGTAAGCGTCAAGGAAACATAGGGCTTCACACCCTGCTGTGGAGTCAACGACCTGATCGATGCGAGGAAGAGGATAGGGAAACTTTTTGCAAGCTTTATTGAGACTAATGTAATCAATACACATCCTCCACTTCCCATTCTTTTTCTCGACAAGTACAGGATTTGCCAACCACTCTGGGTAGTGTACCTCCCTAATGAATCCCACGTCCAATAACTTGTCGGCGGCGCGTCCCTCCTGGTCCTCGCAAACCGAAGCCAGTTCTTTGACGACGTCGATCGCCGCTTGTGAGACGGCGAGTTCTTTGGAGGCCTCGATGCTGCCCTGGCCTTGGTGAGCTGCTGGGATGCAACAAGCGCTGCCGCGCAATTTTCCTTCTCACAGTCATACGCCACCTGGGGTGACGTTCCCGCCACGATGATGCCATTGGGGCCCGGTATCTTGAGATTAAGGTAGACGTAGTTTGGGGCGGCCATGAACTTTGCGTAACATGGCCTCCCCAGTATGGCGTGGTAGGAGCCGTCGAAGTCGACCACTTCTAAGCAGAGTGTCTCGGTGCGGAAGTTGTCGTGGTCTCCAAAGGTGACTGGTAGGGTGATTTGCCCCAAGGGGACAGCCTCCTTTCCTGGGACGACCCCATAGAAGGGGGCCCGCTCCGGCCAGACGTCGGATCGTGGGATGCCTAGAGCGTCGAGCGTGCTTGCATACAGGATGTTGAGGCTGCTTCTGCCATCCATCAGTACCTTGGAGATACGCTTCTTGCCGATTATTGAGGCCATGACGAGCGGAAGTTTCCCGAGGTGCGGGACGTACTTCGAGTGGTCGGATTGGTCGAAGTTGATCGAAGCTTCAGACCACCGGAGGTAGGTTTGCTCGGACGAGTAAACCGCGAACACGTCGTGCTCCATCAGCTTGGTGCGTCACTTCGACGCCTGTCCTTCTGGTCTGCCGAAGATCATGAGGCACTCGTCGGGCTCGGGGAACATGACAGTCCCTGCGCTCTTCCCCTGTGGTTGGGGGTCGGGCTTACACCATCCAACCTTCCATGAGAAACTTCCTCATGAGGCCGCACTCGTGGTACTTGTGTTTGATCGGGGTCGCATGGTTTCGGCATGGCCCCTCGAGTAGCTGTTCGAAGTAGTCAGGAGTCTGACCCTCTGTGAGTCACCCGTCCCTAGGGTCGAGAGGGCTTGGGGTCTGCAACAGCAACGAATTCGAACCTCCTTTCCTCTTCTTGTTGTCGGGACGGTCCGACTGGCCTCCGTTGCCGGCTGGTTCATCGCGCTTCTTAGGTCTTCCTTTCACCCTGTCATAGGGGAAATGTGCCAACTCGGCTTCTTCTCCTTGTGCTTCTTCAGTGGCCATATCGAGGACTTCCTTACTGTCTTCAGGCACTCCTTCCCAATCCGATTGACCAGGATCCGGCATGTGGTGCTCCCCATCAACGCCACAATGGCATCGGTGTTGGTGGCATCGGGGAGGTTGTTGTACTGCCGGGAGAAGCGATGTAGGTACTCTCGCAGGGTTTCCCCGGGTTTATGTTGGCATCTCTTGAGGTTCCAGACCTTGCCCGGGCGGGCGCACGTGCCCTGGAAGTTCCCGACGAAGGTACTCCTCAAATCCGCCTAGCTCCGGATCTTCCCGTTCGGCAGGCGCTCGAGCCATGCTCAGGCCGGTTCCGCCAGATACAGGGGAAGGTTGCGGATGATGACGTTGTCGTCGAAAGCCCCCCCCCCTACCCATCACGCGAGCCGGAAGTCGTCCAGCCAAACTGACGGGTCCGTCTCCCCATCGTACTTATTGATGTTGGTGGGGAGACAGAACCGTGGAGGAATCGGCGCAGTGCAAATCTCGTAAGAGAAAGCCGCCGGGCCGAGGCAATCGGAGTTGGTGCTCAATTCCCAGTCCTCCTCGGTCTCAGCGTGCTCTTCTCGCTGTTGGTGTTGAACGCGTGGGACACAGTCCTCTAGTTCCTCTGATTGTTCTCGCCGCCGCGCCTCGAGGGTGTGTCGCACGTCGCGATCAGGACCCAATTGGTCCTGGACCTTCACGGTGTCCATCACCGGGATGTGTTGTTGCGAGCCGTCGACCGGCTTCTTCTTGTCGACGGGGCTAGGCGACCTTCAATCCACAGCACCAACCCCCGAGTGCCGCCTCCTTTCGGCAGAGCTCTCTGTCTGCTGCACCGCGGCGTGCTCGAGGAGCGTCTTTAGCCCATTCTGGACTCGACGCTCTTCTGGCATTGACGGCTGAGGCAACTGTCTGGTGAGTAACGTTGCCACTGTGATGCACTGTCTTGCCCGATCGAACCCCACCTCACGCGCTTGCGCTCAGGCCGCCGGCTCTAGACCCGCGTCCAGCTGGGCTTGCTCGAGATCGAGGGTGAGTCGCGTGTCTTCCAGCTCCTGTCGCTTCGCCGCTACTTGCTCCGGGATTAGCTGAACTTCCGCCCCATTTGCCAGCCATGGGGGAACCCTAGTTGGCAAGTCCTCCGGGAGAACGACAGTAAAACATTCCAGCATGGGGCAACGCTCACCCGCCCATGGATGGCAGTTTAACCCCAGATGCCGTCCTTGACAAGGTTTGCATAAGTTGAGTGTGGCGTCTGGGTCCGCATAGCATCCCAAGATGCCCTCGTACCTCAAAAGGCGCACCTTGGCGTGTGCCCTTTCGAGGCCTTTCCATACCTAACGTCGGACCAAGCCGGAGAAAGCTTGTGGCGCATTCTTCAGGATGAAAGGGAATATTGACGCCACGCCTTCCAGAGGGCGTGCGCCGGCCTCCCCCGCCAACAGGCTTTTTAGGCCGCATGACGAGGGAGAATCCCAACGCTTCGTCTGGAGCGCTGGCGCTGAATTGTCGCAGCTGTCGAGGTGGTGCATGATTCGTTCACGTCCCACCCTGGATACTGCGAATAGGCTCTGCATGGTCATCGCGGTCCCGCTCTCGGCCGAGAGCGCCGCCTCGCCGCCCCGCGGGAGTTGTCCCATGGGTGCGGCCTTGCGGCTAGAGTCGTTGACGAGGGTGAGGCGTGGCGCGCCGCCATGCGCCACCGGCAGCGCCTCCACGACGAACTCGAGGCTGTCGAAGCGGATGGTCGCGCCTAGCCCCAACTGGTGGTCACAAAGACCGGCCATCTCGCACCAGGTGTCGGCGAGGATGAAGACGTACTTAGGCCCCTACCTAGCGTGCCAACTGTCGACGGGTTGCACACAGGGTGCCTCACGACGGCGAGTGTCGATCACAGAACACGCACGTCTCGATGGAGAATGGTTCAAGAGACGCAATACAAGGAGAATGGTTCAAGAGATGTCTCGCTGGCGACTCGTGGTTGTATTGCTCTCTTGGTGGCAGATTACAACGGAGGCTGGCTCAAGCCTTGGGTGTAGGATGCGTGTAGGGGACTAAGTGTTCTAGGGATCGGAAGTCTCCAGAATGGATCTCCCCTCGCAGGAGGAAGCCCTCCCCTTTTATAAGTCAAGGTGAGGGTCTTGTTACAAATGGCGTTTTACCTATCTACCTTTGGATGCAGGCGCCCCCGGCGGTTGCTCGTTGTTGGCTTAGTGCGCCCGGCGACCCCCTCGCTGGTTGCCGCATGTCCCTAACCAGCCTCCAAGCAGCTTCGCGTTAGCTTCCTTCTTAGCTGCTAGCGTAACATAGCACATACTGTTACTTTTTCCCCTGGCGCTAGGCTGCAGATCAGCTTTTCTGGTTGGTAGGCCTGTACATGCTGTCGGGTGATGGTCGGAAGAAAGCGTAGGCCGCACACTTTCTCCTTTACGAGTCCGGCCTAGTTTCAGGACAACTCCCGAGGCCTTCCTTGTACCTTTTCTACGCGCTGGGTCGGGCGACGCGAGGGCCTCCATGCGGGGTCGGACCCCTTGGCCTGACGGGACGGGGGTTGGGCGAGACGGGAGTCCCCGACCCCATCGCCTCTCCGATCGATCTAGGGGTCGGGCAAGACGGAGGTTTCCGGCCTCTTCGTTTCCTCGAACCTCTCGGGGGGTCGGGCGAGACGGAGGCCCCAGCCTGCTACGAATAGGATTGCCCTCATCCATTATCAAGCTCTCATATCGTAAGCTAATGGTGGGACCCCTAACTCATGACCCCCACATAGAGGTGGTGAAGGCACTTGTGCCAGATTTTCCAAAACAAATGGTAAAGAGGGAAGGAGAAGGAGGCCCTCAAAAGAAGCTACATAGGAACTTGACAAGGACAAGGGAGTGATGGTCACCAGCTCTAATGATGATTGGGGTGACCATGAGGTGCTCCCTGATTGTGGGTTAGACTAGCATTATGGGTCTGTTTGAGTGATGTATCTTTTATTTGCCTCATTGTACTTTTTTTATTTGGATCATGGTACTTTCATTTGTGTAATGAACTTATTTGATACTTTTATTTGTGTCATTCCACTTTCCTATGTCAAATGTGTAACACCCCTGGTGTTTAAAGCGGATAAGTAAGAGTGATTAAACAAACTAAGGAACTATAAACCCTGAAACTAAATCACTAGTAGGAATGAGAATTATACATGAGGATTGTTAAGTTTGTACTCGTGTTTTGGTTCTTGAAATTTGAACCCAACAAAAACTTTTCTAGTACAAATCTAAACATCTTCTCTTACAAGTTGCACGACAAAACTCTAAATACATACTCTCGAGACGACGCATAAAAATTTCCTAAAAAGAAATCAGGATTGAACGGCAAATTAAGTAATGCTTCTATGCCCCTAAAGGTCTTAAAGGACTAATGGCTCATGTGAAGTCAACACATGAAATAATTCCAACTAACGATATTAATGACCTTCAGAAGGCAAGGTTCTAATTTAAAAATTTTAAATAAGAGTTGTGCACATCACAAACGTCTGATCAATATGAAAGGTTTGGGAAAGTATGTTCTAATTATAAAACCAAACCACTTCCTCAAATGGAAGTTGTGTATCTAAAAATGTCATTGCAACCTTGGTGAGTTATGTATAACTCAGATGCTTAATCTACCAAACATAGGAAATCAAGTTTGAAAGACCAACTTAAACATGGGATGAAAAACACACGGTCACACACCCTTTTTAAAGGAGCTCACCTTGGGCTATAAATAGAATAATATTTAGAGTGCTCCTGATGTTCTTTAGTAAAATAATTGTTAATGATTTAATGTTAGGGTTAAACACTTGGACTAATAAAGCTTGTAGATCTAATCATGGCCTACATGTGGCAATCTTGAGGTTTTAGTAATAAAATGAGATTTTGTTCACAACATGAGCTTTCATAAAATACAAAGGATGTAAATTAATTAATATTTAATATATGTCAAGTTGTTAACGACATAATTAAAAGTTGAGCATATAAAATAAATAAGCTTTTGACCTCCATGTATGTGTCCATGTCTTAACTTTAAGTTAAAATAAGATTTTTACTCTCAAAATAAAAGGAGGAAGGACTTTAAATTGAAAACTCTCTTTGAGCAGCGCACCTCTGATGTTTAGTGACACTATTGAGGGGTCTAAGAAAGGAGGGAGAGGTTAAATAAAATAATTAATAAAAAGGAAGATAAGGCAAAACAATGGGGTTAGAATTCAGAAATTGACCAAAAATTCAGACTGAAATTCAAAAACAAAGGTCTGGTGACACCCAACAGAACTCTCAAGATTTTGGTACTGAACTTAAAAATCTCCGACAATAAGAGTTGCTGTCATCACAGATACAGCCCTTCATAACAAATCTTGCCACGGCGTTCGTTCCGCTTGATGACCCTCGAACCAGTATATCCGTCACGATCGAGCCTAGCCAGTATGTGCGTGACGATCAAGCTTACCCAGTATGTCCGTCACGATCGAGCCTACCCAGTATGTCCGTCACGATCGAGCCTACCCAGTATGTCCGTCACGATCGAGCTTACCCAGTATTGTCCGTCACGATCGAGCCTAGCTAGTAGTTTCAGTCACGAATCGAGGCCGCACGATAGGACCCTCGAGGCCCCGCAGTCCGTCACGATTCGAGGCCGCACGATAGGACCCTCGAGGCCCCGCAGTCCGTCACGATTCGAGGCCGCACGTTAGCACGCTCGAGGCTCCGCAGCCAAGCTCGAGGGGGCACTTACCCACGAGCGACGTTCCGTCACGTCGCGGGCGACGGCGCACTGCTGCCTCGCGCCGCGGAGCGCCATCATACGGTCGCGCGCCGCCGTAGCCGCACGCGCGCTCGCGCCGCGCCGAGCGCACTGCAGGCGGTAGAGTCCGTTCGCGTCGCGCCAAAGCCTCTGCTGAGGATCTCCACTTCATCACGCGATGATCTTTGACGCCCAACCGCGCGTGTGCGCTCTGTTCGAGCTCGCCGCGCCATCAATGGCGACCGCGACAGCCACCCACGCGCTCGCACGCTCCCGAGGCCGCACTGTGCCACTCTCGCGTGCCCAAGCACTCCACCGCGCACTCCCACCCCTCCTCTCACTCGCTCACTTGGCCATTTCCACTTCCCCGCGCTCGCTCGGTCTTCTTCTTCCTCGCGCCGCGCGAACCGAGCCGAGCTTCTCCGAGAAATTCGCCTCCCACACTCCACCATTCCCAAATTCGTCCCGCACGAAGCTAGCCCTCTACTCCAGCTCCAAATCCCCCCCACTTTCCCCAAGCTATTGTCCTTTCTCCGGCGAGAATTTGAGATTTCCCCAAATCGCGAATTCCGGCCACCGGAGCACCCGCACGTCGAGCCCCTACTCCGAGCCGTCCCCGAGGTCAACTGAGCACGCCATTGGCTTCCTCGAGCTCCACTGGTGCTCTAGGACCCCTCGAACCTCGGCGAACGACCCCGAGCTCACCGGCGTAGAAGCCGCGGCGGCCGCGCCGCCACCACCTCATCGCCGACGCAACTCCGACCACCCCCGGCCTCCAAACCGTCCTCAAACGACTCGTGGTGAGCCCAGGAAGCTTTTCCCCCACTTCCCCGAGCCTAGTTCGCCGCCGTTTGGCCGGCGCAACTCCGGCGAGAGCCGAGGGCCTTCCTTCATCGTCTTCGTTTGTCTAGGGGTCTCTGCGCAAAAGTTTTCAGGGACTCGTTCGCGAAGTTTTGAAAGTTCTAGGGTTCCCTGCGAAAATAGATTCTTAAAACTAGATTTGTGTTTCCCGAATCTTGTAAACTCCATTAAAAATCGTACAAAAATCAGAAAAATGCACAAAAATACTCTCTGGATTCGTGAGAGTCTAAGCTACAATCCCTATTAGACATGTTTATACTTTTGATGAACTGTTTTTGAGCTAAAATTCAAACTATGAAAATAGAAAGTAGTGCACCATTTCAAATCCAGAGCTCCGCTAGGGTTGAGCTTTGGATATGTTGTGTGTAGTGACTTTGGACAGCTTGTGTCCAAAGGGGACCTAAAAATATGAACTGTAGCTCCAGTTATAAATTAAAATGTGTTTTCTGTCTTTTTGCAGTGCAGAAATCTTTAAATATAATCTGCGCAGTGAAAAATCACCATTTTGCTCCAGAGGACTAAAAACTTGTTAGCACACCTGTGAAAAATGAAAAACTTAATTTTTGCTCTGTTTAGGCTAGCAAATAAATAAATATGTGTTTTTGGGATAGGAATTTATTAAGGACTACCCAAGGGTTATTTTGAGCCACCACTTGGCCAGAGCCCTCCTCATGCCTATGCTTAGCTTTGGTAGGAAAATCTCCTGAAATGGATAAATTTTTAATTTTATATGAATTTATTTCACTTCTGCAGTTAGTTGTTTGTTATATTTTTAATAAATTGTGTGTAGCACAAAATTAGCTAAATTTTGGAGTGAGCTTAGCTCTTATACTCCAGTAGCTGCCATAAAGTTTATAGCTAAAAATGATGAACAGAAATGGAGAAACAAAACTGAGAAGGAATCTAGGTGGAAATTGATTTATATAAAAGAATAACCTTTTTGGTTAACTAGTTAGAGTAAAATAAAGAAATTCTCAAAATTCAGAACAGCACCCTAAACTTGAGAAGAAATAAATAGAATTCTTTTATATATGTACACAATCACCATCGAAATCAATAAAACTATTTCCACACCTACACCTTATTTTTGTGAAGAGCATAGTAATGCTTAAGCATGTCTAGGTGAATTTGGCCTTCAAGGCCTTAGTCTTAGAATATATAGGCAGCCGCCTTAAACTATGCATCTCATGTAGAAGGCGCCATCCCGGACGGCAACTACCACCTCATCCCCGCAGACGAGGAAGAAGTCCCGGAGGAAGGTGCCGGTGCAGGATCGACCAACCCGGAGGCTAACCCCCAGTTTGAGCAAGAAGGCAAGCCCCGGAGCATGACCTGACTTTTAAAATTATGCATCTATGAATTTCCCTATGCTTGTGCATTTACGTTCAAGGAGTTGATTGAATACCTTAGCTACACATTTCCTAGTACCTATGACTTGCAATACTAGTATGAAAGGATCGATAGGGCATTGCTTTAGGTCCGTTACAAGTCGAGTGATTTCCTGTCACTCGCGAGACATAGGAATTGCTTGTCTTTACTTATGTTGGAATCATAAGGATTGACGGGCGGGATGATAGATGTAGATCTCCCGTCCGTGTATGATAATTGATTTAAGGTCGAAATGTGTAGAAAGAGCTGTCAAGTTTTTTGAACGTACCACATGCATGCCGATGTATGGGGATCGGTAAGCCCGGTACCAGATTGAAGCAGCTAGGGCCGATAGCCATCTCTCCTTGGAAACTTTGTTTTCCCCTGCCGTACACTTGTGGATATATGCGTGAGACTGTGAGTGAAGCAGTAAACCTTTATCCTAAGGAAATGGACCCGGTTCCGAATTGTGGATCGATGGGAAAGGTTGGGAAATGCTTGTACCTTTTATAGCAAGCAGAGTATCCGTGTGTGTTGGGTTTCCCCTGGCCAGGTAGCAGAAATTCGGTTCGAACTGTCCGCTTCTCGCGGTTAATGAGACTGCTTGACCGCCTTGCTACATTGAGTAACAAGTGGAACTTTGAGATTGATAAGCTTGTTGTATGAATTAAATTGTATTGCACCACTTGTATGCTTAGGAAGGATGCTAATCTAGAATGGTTAAATTTACTAGAATATGATGCTAAAACTTGAAAGCAAGGACCTATTTTAGTTGCTTTTTGGCAAACAAACCCACCAGCCAAAAGCCTCTCATGTCTAGATGTCGGTGATGTAGTTTTCACCCGACGGGTAAGCCTTGCTGAGTATTAGTATACTCAACCTTACTTGTGGCATTGATTTACAGGTACACCATTGGATGTCGATGCTTTGTCTTGGCCTACCCAGGTTCCACCTGGCTGGCACATCGAATGGGTTCCGTCCTCTGCCGAGGATCGGGTGGAGTAGCATCGTGGCAGGCTTCAGCACGGTGTTATTGTATCGTCGTTAGATTATCTTCCGCTGCAATGAAACTTTTATTTCCGCTGCAAGACTTTGTACTCTGATTTAAATTTGAACTTGGTTTGTAATAACTTGTGATACCTATTTGTGTAAGTTAATTTGTGGAATGTTGTAATCTCTGGAACTCACCTTCGTGTGAGCGTGCTGTTGTTTCGATCGAGAAAAGAACGTGGTTAATCGGGTTTAATCCGACGGCGCTCCAGCTTATTCCGGATTAAGTGCCTGACTACTTGATTAGTGGTCCCGATGTACTTAACTTGGAATAATTTCGGAGTGGTCCGCCATAAAATGTACTTATTTGTGTTATGAATGCATGAACAAAATGGATGATACACATAAAAACTACATAGATGATACACGGATGCTTGCACATTTTAGCCATTGTAGTTGTGACACATTTCAGCCATAGTAGTTGTGACACCGACTGACAGTAGAGGGAATGAATCAACGATTAACGTTCCTTGCTCGTTCTTCTTATAATTGCTGCTCTACTAATAAATCCGATCAACTAGTTCTCTCTTCTCTTGTTGAAGACTAGTCATCTCTTTGTTCTTTCTCAAACTTTCTTGCAGCAATTTTGTTAATGTTGTGATGCTTCTCCATGGTCTCCTGCTGCAACCTTGTCCATTTTTCCACCGCCTTCTCGTGGATGCTCCTGATTTCTCTCTTGTGGTGGTTGCACTAACGGTTCCCGAAGTTAAGGTGGTTAAGACTTGTAGGTGGGCCTTGGATCCATGTGACTTGTGTTCACTTCCATCCAATGGTTGGCATTGATCCTCTTTGTGTGTCTTTGCAAGTGGTCGCAGGTCCAACCTTGTTTGATCAGTCCAACCTCGAGTGGTCACTCTGGGAGCCCATTAGAGGACATATGAGGCCTTTCGGCCTTAAATTTACTTTAGTCTTGTCTCCCAAGTGTTTGGGGGTCCACTAGTGAGTCCCCAAGGCCATGAAGATGAGGAGGGAGTGTTTTGGGAAGGTGCCAGGCCGGCCACTGAAGGCCACGATGGTGATCTTTTTGGAAGCATATTTTTTTAAAAAAAAACTAAAACTGTGGGGGAGATCCCCACAACATTCCATTTCAAAACTCATATATACAAAGGCCTCCAGAATACTTACAGAGCGGGGGGGGTGGGGGAGAAAAAGAAATCAAAAACTGATTACAATATAGTTGTTAGCCATTGAATGATTATAGGTTTGAAATCATCCCTAACTCTATGAAGATGCCGGGTGATTTGATCCTTGAACTTCACAGTCCAAAGTGAAATAGTAGCCGTATGTCCCTCGAAAATTATGCCATTTCGCAAGTTCCATAACTCCCAGACCACAATAACGAATATTTCCATAAAGAAAGGGAGCAGCGTTGCATCTTTGGTTCTTTGAATTTATCATGCAAGTCATGTGCCATCTGCCATTGGAAGCCTATCTTTTGCCAACACTGAGTTGCAAAGGGGCAATCAAAAAATAGATGCTTGACATCCTCCTCTACTTGATCATTGCATAAAACACAATACAAGTGTGGCTTCACTGTGAAGTTTCGACGGCTCAGCATTGTCTTAGTGTTTAGCCAATCCACTAAAATAAGCCAAGCAAAAAACTTCAGCCATGGGATGCATTTTGATTTCCATAACCATATGAAGACAGGGTGCACATCCAGGTGACTAAAAGCTAGTGAGTAAAATTTCTTTGATGAATAAACTCCATTCCCCCACAAAAAAGACCATTGGTCTTTAGTTGTGGCATCATATTGTATAAGCTGCAATCTGTCTTGTAGCATCTGGAGTTCCTCAAAAGCCTGAACTGATAATGGGAGGTTGAATAGGTCATCAAGGAACTGTGCTTCCATTATTGCTTTAACTGATATTTGCTGATATATGGCGAACGAAAACAGCCTGGGAATTCCTGAGAGAGAACCACATCAGACCATAGATCATCCCAAAATAGCACTGTTGAACCATCCCCAATCACACACCTAGAAATTCCTCTATGTATCGTGCTTAATATCCTTCAACCAAAAAGAACCCATTTCTCTACAACCATGAGGCACCCTACAGGTATAATATCTTGACCAAATCAGCCTTACCCAAGGTATATTAGCTTTGGCATAAATTTATGTAATTGCTTCATCAAAAGAGTATCATTTCGAAGCCTCAAATTTTTAACTCCAAGTCCCCCTTTATATTTTGGCTTTATGACCATTGGCCATGCTGCAAGGTTGCACCCTTTTTTGTTTGATCATTTCCTCTCCATATGCATTGTTTCATTGCTCGCTCTATATTATCTATGAAACCAAGAGGCAATTTAATAGTACACATAGCATAAGTCACTGTTGGAGTAATCAGTGAGTTAACCATCTGTACCCTTCCTGAGTATGTAAGCAAAGAAGAACAACCTGTTAATCTTCTCTCTATTCGATCCATGATTGGAGTGAGGTCATGAAACCTTGGTTTGGTGGTTCCCATTGGCAATCCCAAATATGTGAAAGGGAGGGAACCAATTTGGCAACCAAGAGTAGCTGCTAATGACAACATTTTATCCTCTGATACATTGATAGAAAAGATCGACGACTTACTAAAATTCACCTTTAGTCCAGTTGATTCCTCAAAATTGTGAAGTAGATCTCTTAAGCAAGCCAACTGAGCAGTATCAGCTTGCATAAGGAGTCAGGTATCATCAGCATATTGTATAATTGGAAAGTCACAATCTAGCTGTGGGATTGGAATTGCTAGTAGGCCCCTTGTGCAAGCATCATTTATAACATATTGAAGAAGTTCAGCCACCAATACAAATAACAAGGGTGACAATGGGTCTCCTTGTCGAACACCACGTTTACAAACAAACTGCTTGCCTGGAACTCCATTAAGTAAAACTGAAGATGTACCCATTGAAAGAATCATTTTAATCCACGGTATCCATCTATCAAGGAATCCCATATGCTGCATAACCTCCAATATTGCACTATGTTCCACTGTGTCAAATGCCTTAGCAAAAATCCAGTTTTATTATAATAATCTCCTTTTTACTTTGATGACATTGATGAATATATTCAAAACTCCAGGCAAGACAGTCTTGGATAGTTCTTGACTTGATGAAGCCATATTGGTTGACATGCAACAACTTAAGAATAATTGGTTGCAATCTCTCAGCCAATATTTCTGTTAACAGTTTCAAACTGCTATTCAACAAAGATATGGGTCTATAATCATTGACCGACTCTGGACTATTTGTTTTTGGTACCAAAGTAATATATGAACAATTTATGCTATCCAGATTCACATTACCATCATAGAAATCTTGACATAACTTGTAGAATTCATCCTTCATCAACAACCAACACTTTTTGAAGAACAACCCATTGAAGCCATCCGGCCCAGGGGCTTTGTCTAGAGGAGTGATTTTATCTTCGGAAGATTTTATCTATTGAAGCATAATTTTTTCGTCGGACTCCGAATTGAGTGATTCAAGTGTCCATTTTGATCATTTCAGAGGCATAAAAAGTACATAGGTGGCATATGTGTAGGTTTGATTCTGTAAACAATTTGGCTGTGGTAGGAATTTTGAACCCCTGAGGAATTGTAAGGCTAGTGCTTTTGATTTTTTTTTCCAAAACTCTTCAAACAATACTCAATAAAGGGAAACGAAATAGTTCTATCTTACACTGCTTTGGCAAGATCCTCCTAAATTGATGATTCCATAAGCATTGAGTACTAATTAAGGAGTAAAGCTTATGCTTGCCAACATGTGTGATCCAAAGTTGTGATAAAAAAACTAGTTGCATGCAGTTGATTACAAAAGATATGAACATTATGAAATAACCTCAAGTTGGGGGAGAGATCTAGTGTAACACCCTAAAAATGCCTTTTCCTGAAATCAGTAAATAAAATGTTTTCTTCTATTTAAGTGCTCATAATTAATATAGGGAAAATAAAATCTTCGAAGAAATAAAAGCAAATATAAGGAATAGAAACATTTATTGTGCACTTCATGCTGGTACATTTCTTTTGAATGTCGAATTCAAATTTTGGTTTGAATTGAAATGAGTGTTTGAAAAAAAAAGAAAAAAAACTTTTCCTATTTCTCTCATCTTTCTCTTCCTGGCCCAGCCCAACTTCTCTCTCTTTTTCTCTCCTCAGCCGCGGCAGCCCAATTCCTTCCCTTGCGCAGCCGGCTCAGCTCGGCCCATCTAGCCGCGCCAGCCCACTCCCGCGCCTTCCCTCCTCCCCTGCGGATGATGACCCGGGCCTGCCTGTCATCCCCCACCTTTGGTTGCATCTAAGCCAGGCGAGCCCGAGCCTGACCTGTGCCCGACGCACCGCCCCTTCTCCGTGGCGCGCACGCCAATGTGCCGCCTATTCTCTATATAAGCGCGCCGCCAGACCCCTGCGACCCTCCTTCGCCCAAACCCCTGAACCCTAGAGCTCCCGAGCTCAAGCGCCGCCGCCAACCCTAGCTCCGAGCCGCCGTCGTCGCTCGACTCCCTCGCCACCCCATTGCCGCCACGGGTTCGGCTCGGAGCTCCACTGGAAGGTGAGGAAGCTCCACTGCTAGACGTCGCTCGCTCTCTCCCTTGTTTTCCGCACGCGCGAGCTCGCTGGAGTGGCCGAGCCGCCATCGCTTGTCGCGCTCCTCCACCATCGCACAATCCTCGCGTAGAACCCCCAAATTGAGATCCCCGCTCTCTTCTCTCTCTCCCAAGCCAAGAACGGCATCAAACCGAGCTCCCTAGCCCCGTTTTCACCATCTTCGACGAAGTTCCGGCGAAGCGCCGCCGCAAGCCGCGTATTTCGGTGACCTGGAATTCCCCATCTAAACCTAGCCGCTAGATCCGAATCTGACGGCCCAGATTCAACCCGCAACGGGTCAACCAAGCGTGCACCGGTCCACCGTGGCAATTTTGCAAAAGAGCCCCTCTGTTTTTTGGGAACCAACCCGCAGTCCAAGCTAGTTAAAAAATAATTGCAGTTTAGTACTTTTTTCTTCTGTTTTAGTCCCTGTGCTTTTATAAAATCGAACCCGCTGTCCCGGTTGCAGTTTTGCGCCTTAGCCCTCGGGTTTTTATACGAAATTATATTTTAGGTCCCTGGTTTCTTTCAAAAACACCTCTGGAAGCCTAAAACTCTCACCAGCAAGCCTCTAGAGCCCGTTTTAAGCTTAATTTCTTCGTTTTAACTCCGATTTGAGTGATTTTCGCGCTCATGTGTTCGTAGTGAAGCGTACAGTAACTTTAAAGCCTTCTTTTCGTCATTTGTTTATGTATGGTGTACTGTTCTAATTAAATATCTTGTTTGCATGTATGAGTGGATGCTTGTGTGGTGATCGATGTGAGTAGTTGACGAGTCGTTCGAGTTCGCTGACGATCCCGTTCCCGAGGAGCAGGTGCAGCAGCAGTTCTCTGAGAAAGGCAAGTATAACACGGATAATCCTTGTTACCTATACACCACTTAATCGTACAATTCATATGCATGTGTCTAATATTGATATACATTAAGGTTGTTCCTAGTCTTTACTTTATTCCTTGTTTACCCGGGTTATATGCATTATGGTTAGTTTTGCTACGCGCTGCAAACAACATTTATTTAATTGTTAATATTGAATTAATGGTTCACTTCAATGATGGTTAAAAGATGCTTTTTAGCAACATGGTTCGGGGAACTAGAGCATGCGCTTCGTGCTTTGTTCTAGTGTCTCCATAAGGTTTGGTCTAGGGAATTAGAGCATGTGCTTCGTGCTTTGTTCTAATGTCTCTCCGTAAGGTCCGGTTCTTAAAGCGGCAACCCAGGAACTTGTTCGCCGCCGTTGGAACTATAATGGCTCTGGTCTTGGATAATTAGCTTGTACGTCTCTAGCTTGCCAATGGTTACCGAAAGGCGTATGTGGGGAACATTCATGAGAGTATAGTTTGATCCATCGAGGACGGATTTATCCGTTAGCTATGTCTCGTTAGGCAAAGTCCCGTGATGTAAGTGCCCGATGTACGGCAGCTTCACACGTTGCGATGATTGCGCTCTCGCTCTGGACGCCATTGACCCCCTCACGTTGCGCCCTGAGCGTACGTCAATCTCGATGCCTTGGGTTATGCTGCCTATGTTGAACCAAAATGGCTACTATGCTTATTAGGGTGTTTTGTGAAAGTCCTCGTAGCATAAGTTCTTTTGGATTTATGCGACCGGCGGGTAAAGGGTGAAACCTCTGCATTGTTAAATCTATCATGATAGTCGTGCTCACGGATACGAGTGTCCTGGATCCTTTTTTATTAGAAGATGATGTTAGTGGTTGATGTTGGAATATTCTATAATTACTTATACATTATTATTAATGGGTTTATACTTGGGTTTCTACTCACTTGTAGTAATTTGGATGATAATAAAATGAAACTACTAAAAGTGCTAATATAGTTTAACCGTGTCAAGCCTTTTGTTCTTCATAACCCGTGTTATACTTGTTAAATAAGATGGTTTACTTACACTTGCAACTATTCAACAAAATCCCGGATGGGTAACAGATGGAGCGTTGAATAATCAGTCGCTTGCTGAGTTCCCGGAGGATCTGCCATACTTTTAGCTGTGTTCAACCAGTCGGTGTCCCTGTGGACTTGAGGCTCTACTTAGTTGATAAACGTTTAATAATAATAAGACTTCCGCTGTGTTATTTGTGTAAGACTATGTCTTGTGTTAAACTCTGATGCAAACTATTTTATTCGAGTATTGTGTTCTCTGTGATTCAATATTTGTAATCTATATGTGGACATCCTGAACACACATATGGAAGCATTCGGATTTCTTGGAAATCTGGGTGTTACATCTAGAGAAGTGAAAACCAGCGTTGATGATCTACCTGAGCTTTGCCAGTGGTATTAAAATTAATGCTCACTCGTGGTTTGGTGAAAGCACCTTGTGTTTCGAACTATGTCCTCCCCCATGCTCAAAATTTGTGACACTTTGTGCCAAACATTGAGCGAATGAGGTTGTAGTATTTTATCAACTTGTTCCAACTCTTCATTTATTTGAGTCTCGGCATGAGTTTAGTGACAAAATACTCGAGGGAGACATGTAGGTGGGTCGTTGGATCCATTTGACAAGCTCATCCATCCCTCCACTTTATTTGTTGACTTTTATCCAATGGTTGGCTTTGATCCTCTTTGTATTTCTTTGCATGTGGTAGCAAGTCCAATCTTGTTTGATTGGGCCAACTTGAGGTGTCAATTCAGGAGCCCATTAGAGGGACATGAGGCCTTCGGATCTTAACTTCACTTTAGGTTTGTCTTCCAAGTATTTGGCGGGTCCATTGGTGAGTCCCCAAGGCCATGATGATGAGTGAGGAAGTGTTTTGTGTAAGGCCCTAATAAAACAAGCTAGTATGATTATAGAATTTATATAGCTAGATAAAAAAGAGAGCACACTCTCTCGTATATGTGGCAGATTTTAGTGTTATGCTGTAACACGTCAGCAAGGAGATAGAATTGGACGGGAATGGCAGTAAAAACAGAAAAGAAATATCGGGCCAAGGATAGGATCGCCGGGAGTAAAATATCTAATATCCTAGATGCTAGAATTGCCTCTCCAGCTATAGATACAACCCGCTGCTAGCATGCTCTCCCACAGTCTTTCCACATTCACAAAGAAACGGAGCAGTACTACGCATTAGGAGCAGGGAGCTGTTTAGGTACTGTTGTCCTGTCTTTTCGGGCCGTGTTCAGGTTAAAAAAAGTACTTTTTACTTGCTATTCATCCCCTCATATAACACGCTTACTAAAAAATTTCTTTTTCATCTTCATCCCACTCACATAACACGCTTCCCAGAAGAAAAAGTACTTTTTTTCCCCTCCATCTGAAAACAGCCTTTTCCTTCCCTGCAATACTAGTTGCATGTACTCTACAAGCTATCCACATGTACATTAGCCTATCGCCTATGCAGCACTCTAGGCATTTTAGCTCTGTGTTCTTGATCACATGTGTATGCGGCAAAGCTGGTAACTGTCTTGCATTCCTACATGAAGCTACTCAGTCTTTAATTAATTCATTCTTCTTCTTAGGCCTTATTTAGTTTGAGAAGTTGGAGAAAGTTGGTGGTGTGAATAGTGCATTAGTAAGCGTGACTGTGAGAGAAGATGTGACTCGATGTGACTGCAAAGTTAGCGAAAGTTGGCAAACTAAACAAGGCCACGCTACTTTGCACGGCTGCATGCATGCATCTAGGTTGTGATTTCCTCATTAGACTCTACTAGCGTGCATCTAGGATCATGAGTAATCCTTTCAGTTTGTAACTTGTAGCTACTCACTTTATCAGGACCATCGTCGGCAGATATACAGGGAGAAATAATCATTAAACAAGGCAAGACTGCGCATATCAATTAAATTGCTTCACTTAAATATATACGTATTAGTATGGCTATAAGTGCCATGCATTGTGATATGGTTCATCCATTGGGAGACCCATGGAGAGCCCGTATAAAACGACGCTGTCACTTTCTGGGTAAGTATTTGGGTGTACTAAGCCTGAGACGGCCAAACCTGAAATAGAGATGCATGGGCAGGCTGTGGTCAGTGTGAGGGTGAGAAATTAACTCACACAAGTAGGGTTTTGGTGGCGTGATTCTCAGATGAAGGGTATTACCCTATAAATTATTACGGTGGGAGATGGTGACAGTCTTTATGAAATACCTCTGCAGAAGTATATAAATAAATAAATGAATGTAACAAGTTGATTTAATTACCATTGTTAATTCTCTAATATTCTTGCTGAGTATGTTTAACATACTCAAGTTAGCTTTGTCTTTTTGATATGCGCAGAATGTAAGAAGGATAGTACTGATTGACTCAAGTGAGATGAGTGATGGGGTCTGCTGTCTGCATGCATAGCTTTGGGCAACAGTTGAATAGACGTCTCCTACCATGCGTGCATGAATAGGATGTCAAGAGAAGAAATATTGGTGTTTAGTTGTGGTGGGAAAAGGTACTTTTTTTTCTGGGATACGTGTTATGTGAGGGGGATGAATAGGAAAAGGGAAAAATGAATTTTTGGGGATGCGTGTTCTATGAGGGGGATGAATAGAAAGTTAAAAGTACTTTTGAAAACTAAACCCATGGACTCAGCCTGCACCGCATCACTGAGCCAGGCTCGTCGTGGCCAGGCTGATCGAACGTAGAAGTCTATTGTTTGGTTACTGGGCAGTCAGAACATGGCCAAGTAGAGCATTTTATTGGTTGTGTTGACGTTTACGAAACCCTGCACCGTTGCTCTGTCACTGCATGGAGCTTGCGTGTTTCTTCACGCTCCCGTCAACCTGGCTCGTCGGAAACGAGTAATTTGTCTGTACCTCCAGAGCCTGGCCCGAGAGAGAATCTTGCATGTCGTGAGACAGGCTCAGCAGTTGCTGCACTCATCCAATCAAACGCTGGGTGCATATCGAGAGCGGCCGAAACCAGGCGACCAATCAGGCCCAAAGGATATGTTTGTACTGTAGTTGTTGTGTGATAATAAAAGAGAAATAATAAAATAATGTTGGCTTGTACTTTGTTGTCCATAATTTTGCCTTGCTTGTGTATGGAACTTTTATTTGCATACACATGCGGCGCTGTCACGTTTTTTTGGGTTGTGACATGGCTAGCCAGCCCTAACAACGGTGGTTTACCAGAGGCATAACCCACTGAAGCCCGCAAGCCCGCAATGGTGATTTACCCAGAGGGATAACCTTTTCGTTTGGACTCCGTACTGTGCGATCCAAGTGTCCGGCCAATGAACACTACGAAGGTGATCTTTCCAAAGACGTAACTTTTTTTTTTCATTCGGACTTCGAATTAGATAATCTAAGTGTCTATTTTGATCATCTCGAAGAGATCTTCAACATGATGCTTTCAAATATGTGATTTGGGGTATCCTTTGCACCATGCCCAAATGTCCTTTGTGTCAAGATAATGCTATGGCCTTAACTGCTACTTTACCAGTAGTGGTATTTGTGTGTTATATTACTTGTATTCCTTGCAAAATAGGTTGGAAGACAACATTTGTGGAACTCATTAGTGTAAATAAAATATTATATATGCACTGCTCCAGGTTGCATCCTGATTTGCGTATGTTGATGGCCAGAATGGCATATAACGGGCGTAAATACGCATGTGTGTTTGAGCGTGCTTACATGATAATGCTCCGGTCAATTTTCTTTTTCTTTTAAAAAAACAGTGTCAGTATTATTTATTTTATTAGGACAATTTAAGAGCAATCATAAGCTATAGATAACAATAATACGTCAACATTAAGGTACTAGTGGACCTATAAAACAACTATGTGTCTTATATAGTTGCTTCCTTAATTTTAGGAGAACAAATATTTACAGATTTCAAAAAATTCGTCATTTTTAATTACGGAGCACACATTATAAATCTAGTTCAATCTTTTTGGGCGGAATCCATTCAAATTTGTACTCCCCGTATTGAAATATTTGTCATTGTTGACTTTTTGCACAAACTTTGATTATTTAAAAATTATAGTAAATATATAAAAAGATGGTCTATGCTCACAATAACTTTGATAATATAATAAGTACAAGCAACGTAAATAATACTTATATATTTTTTAAATAAGACGAATAATCAAAGTTTATAAAAGAAACGACAAATATTTTAATACCGACACGAAAATAAGTTTGTATTTGTCTTGGGCCCAAATCGCTGCCTGAACGGCGTCTCCTTCCTCCCCGGCCCACGGCAACTAAGGCGCAGCCGAAATATCGTTCCACACCGGAGCTCGAACAGAAGCCACCACCACCAGCACGACCCACCGGCGAGGAAGAAGCGGCGCGGCCGGAGGAGTCGAGGAACGATGGCGTTCACGTTGCGCGCGGTGAAGGTGCCCCCGAACTCGGCGTCGCTGGAGGAGGCGCGGCACCGCGTGTTCGACTTCTTCAAGCAGGCCTGCCGCTCCATCCCCACCGTAATGGAGATCTACAACCTCGACGACGTTGTCACCCCTTCCCAGCTCCGCTCCACCATCGCCAAGGAGATCCGCAAGAACCAGAATATCACCAACCCCAAGGTTCCCCCTCCCATCCTGTTCCTCCCAACCCCCCTCTCGATTCGATCCCTAGGTTGTAGGTACGAGACGAACATTTCTCCGATCCGGAGGTGCATTTGCTGTGGAATCCGACATATCTTGTAAGTTGTTGTCATGAATCGTTTATTTTAGATTTTTGGGGAAATATTCGCAGTCGATTGCGGTAATTTTCAGACTTAGGGCTAGATTTGATAAACCATTCCCCTTATGTGGATTGGAGGGGATTGAGAGAAATGAACTAATTTCCCCCTCCATCCCCTAGTCCCCTCCGATCCAGTTGAGGAATGGGTGTATCTGAATAAGCCTTAAGTTATCCATTCAAAGACATGCCGCATTGTTTATGCCACAGCAGATCCGTCTTGCTGGCTAAGTGCACGGTTGACTGTAGTGTTTGGTAGATGTTGTTCAATTTGTATTGTGGTTGTGAATTGTGATGCTCAATGTTGGTTACTTGCTTCCCTATTAGCCTTACATTTGCTGTACTTGCAGAGTTACACTTGCTCTCCCACTGTGCTTCTATAAAATACAAAGGTTACACATGTTTTTGGGGTTAAATTCCCCTGTTATAACATCAAATTTATTCTGGCTATTGCACTACTTTTCTACTCGATTATATGTTTTACGCCTTTTGCCAATAATGTAGCTCAGAGCCTGATGATATGTTGGATTTTGTGACAGTATTTATCTAGGGATCTTTGGCATTTGTAGTCTGGATTGATTTGGTTAGTCATGATGGATGTCAACACTCCGAAGTTTATGCGGGAATTCTTTAGGATTATCTAGTGGATCATTGTAGCTGTGCATGAAAATAGTAACTATAAAGGTTTATATCATGCAAATCCATTAAAGGAAGTATGATTTTGATACTCTGGGTGCTGCAACCTTTTGGTTGTTAGTTGTTACGCTTCTCAATTCTGCATTACCCAAATTTAGTTCTTGACTGTTTTTGTTAATTGTTAGGCAGGGTTAATGATGAAGTTTGTAGTTCTGGACAGCTTGCTGATTGTTGTTGAATAACCAGCTCATGCTAAATTTGGAGATATTTTGAAGTTTGTTTTTCCTCCTATGAAAGATTCTAGATCCCATTTGTGTCTTCTAATGAAGTTGAGTATTGTATCATTGGACATCTGTATCTTGTCTTAGATTTCATGGTTTACAGTGTCATGATGTGGGCCCGATGCACATCTAGAGGTGCTAATTTGCAGCTTTTTTGACTTTGTTTCGCACGTAACTACATGTTATTTGACTTCTAGATAGATTAATTCACAAATATGAACTACTGTGTACTACTTCATAGCTATTCGAGATGCAATTACCTTGCCCAATTTATAGTATGTTACCTTGCAAGTTCCAACTGAGTTTGAGATTTCACATAGTATGAAGTTTCCATTTTCTTAGCATTTTTTCATCTGGGGTCAAAGTTAACTTGCAGCTCACCTTGTGTATGTTCTTGTAAACAATGTATATTGGTGTATCCTACCCGTGAAAAAAAAGAAACATGCATATTTATTTTTTATTTCAGGGATGATTTACAAAAATTCAAGCATAAGCAGAGTGAAAGTCAAATTATGAAATTGGGAAAGGCCTCCCCACATGTAGTTGTGGCCACATTTTCTCACTTGATGTACCTTCCAACCATTGTTTTTCTCACCTACTCGTGATTCTCTCATCTATCCATGATTCTCAGCTACCCCCAACCGTTGATTTGAAAATTGATGGCTATGTAGACCATGTGGTCACAACTACATGTGAAAATTCATGTTGATATCATATTGGAATATCTGGATGAGTGGAAGCTGTCAATTAACAAGCTGAAAGTAGCATCTTCATGAAAATATGGTGATAACTGGTCACCAGAAAGTAGTCTGAAATTTTTTAGTTGTTTTGCAACTACAGAATGATTTTGGTTTTGTAGACAAATTTTGAATAATCATTTTGATTCAGGCAAAAGATGTATAGCTATAACCTTGTGCATTGCAATTTAGAATGTCTGAGGAGGGTTATTTGGACTTCTTAAATTATAAACTGACTTCTGGTTGATAAAAACTTGAGAGTCACTTAGATTTAGGTACCTATCATCCCAAGAGTGGACATGAAGCAAGGAAGCTGTATTTAACGTATTGGATCACAATTATTGGAGGAGAAGACCCTGATACCTTGGTGTTCAGCGATTTATTTTGTATGGACTGAATTTGGACTGAAATTTTGCGACACGCAAATTTTATAATTAAGGCCCTGTTTAGATGGTGAAATTTGGTGAATTTTTTTTTTCACGGGCACGCTTCCCAGGTGAAATGTTTTTTCACCAAATTTCACCATCTAAAGAGGGCCTAAATTCAATCAGTTTGTGATATTTCTGGGCAATGTAGTGTTGTCACTCAGTGAATTTTACATCAAAACAGTGCTAACTTACTACGTATATTTTGTACCACTTATGCTCTGCAGCCTGAATCCGACACAGATTTCAGAAAACTCAGAATTATTGTTTCACATGTTTCCATCAATGCCTTGATACCTGTAGCCTTCCATTGCATCTGAATGATGGATTAATGCTTCCTTTTAATTGCCATTCCCATAGGTCGTGTTCTTACTTTCCGAAGCATCATTTATATGTTCATTACAGCTAACATTCTTCTTTGTTTGGCAAAACAGGTTATTGATATGCTTCTGTTCAAGGGGATGGAGGAGCTGAACAACATAGTTGAGCATGCAAAGCAGCGCCATCATGTGATTGGGCAGTATGTGATTGGCCAAGAGGGCCTGGTGCATGATCTGGGCTCAAAGGATCAAGGGAGCTCCGACTTCCTGAAGAAATTCTACACTAGCAATTACTTTTGATCTGAGTTACAGATCCCCACCTTCTGTAATACTCGGGAGGTGCTCCAAATAAGATGCCGAGGACCTACCCGGACCAGTTGTTTCGCCACTGGTGGTTTTGATTTGTTTGGTCCTGCAATCTTCTGCTCAATATGATGTCGCTGTTAGTTGTTTGACTTAGCACCGTTGTTGTACTTATGAAATTGTTGTTCTCGATTCGAGGTTATGAAAATCGAACTGTGTTTATATCTTCTACTTCGGCTCCAGTTAGCAGCGAGCTGAACACGCCGATACCCTAGGCTTTCAATGGACTGAAAGGGTGGCTGATGTTCCCTGCATTATCTGGCCAGATTAAAATAATTATTCATGGAAATAAAAATAAGAGAAATCAGACCTGAATAGTTGCATGTGCCATCGTTCATGTTGATTTCTCATTCTTATGTCCTTGTATAATTTTTTTTTGTGACCTTAAATTTTTTATGATGACAGATGTTTCTATACTATATCCAATCATATTTTTAGATAAATATTAGATATACAGATTTACGTGATGTTTTGGTAAGGTGGTAAGACCTGAAGTTATGGTCACACCATAATTATAACTATTCTGGACCTAAATGTCAACAAAGGTTCATCGTTTTCTTGAAACAAAATCTTTTAATACCGCTGTCTTGTTAGTCTTAGATATGAAACAGTCTGAGTCACCGTGTAACAGTCACACAAAATCATGTCTATTTGGTGTGGATTTCAAAGGGAGGTCTGTTCTCCAAAGCTTTCCACATATCTACGTATGATGAAGCTGCATTAATATTTTGAACAACCTTTAGATCCTATCTAAAGGTTCAAAAATTGGGTGTTGAGTGCTTCCCAAATACTCGATTGTTCATGTGGAAAAAATCTGAGTGTTTGATGGGCATCTGACACTCAATTGCCAGGGCCAGTACTCAAAACACTCGGATGTATAGTACATAGGTCCTCCTGAAAATAATGTTTCAGTTATTTTTTTGAAACAAATTCTTTTAAAACCGCTGTGTTTTTTTAACGGAAAATACTGTGGTGTGACTGTGTCTTGGCAATCTTACATCTGAAACAGCCCCGCCCGAAGGTGGCTTTGAGTCACTGTGAAACAGTCACACATAATGCCAAAGAAGTTTAATTATTTCTGTCATGTCTATTTGGCGTGGATTTCAAAGGGGGGAGGTCTGTTCTCCAAAGTTTTCCACATGATGCTCTAAAAGAAAGGGATCACATAATGACTACTATCTGTCTAAACTCTAAAGCAGAACCCATGAGTTGACCCATTAATAGCTCAGATCTCTATAAAAGCACATCTTCATCTCCAGGAAGAAGCACAAGCACAGCCTCTTCCGCCTCCAGCTTCAACACACACTATCGACGACCATACAGCAGAGGAGATGGCAATGAAGGTTTACGGGCCAGCAGCGTCCACGAACGTGGCACGCGTTCTGGTCTGCCTGGAGGAGGTTGGCGCAGAGTACGAGCTAGTGCCCGTCGACATGCCCTCCGGCGAGCACAAGAGCCCAGCACATGTTGCCCGCAATGTAAGTCACCACTTCACTCCTTTTATCCCTCCCTTTTTGCTTGCAATCCCCAATACCAGGCATCTATTTCTCATGTATTCTCCTTTCTATACTCGCTTTCGCAGCCCTTCGGCCAGGTCCCAGCGTTCCAGAATGGTGATCTGATTCTTTCCGGTGAGCTTGCGGCTAACAGTAGTGCCCGTTTCTTGCTTGGTTCCTTCCAATTTTGTTACTGAAAGAGATTTCATTCATAGAGGTCATTGCTTGCATCATGGCAAGACAGTTAGTTAAAATAATTATGTGACGAGGAAGTCAAACAAAGCTGCTTTTGTTAAACAAGCTAATCGCCTCCAATTCCCCAGTTATTTTAAATACTTAATTAGCCACTCCCTCATCCGTTCGTCTTTGACTTAACGCCTTAAGCACCAGTAATATCGTTGTTTCATAATGTCAATATTGTGGTGAAGCAAACAATTATGCTCGCAGCTAATTTGACTTACCACTGTTCTCCATGCTGCTTTTATTCACACATGAAAGGTGGTGTATCCTAACAGAGTCCCGTGCGATTTCCAAGTACATCCTGCGCAAAGGCGGGTCCGATCTCCTCCGAGAAAGCAACCTCTCCGAGTCGGCAATGGTGGACGTCTGGCTCGAGGTCGAGAAGGGCCACTTCAACAGCGCCATGTCACCGATCATCTTCCAGACCATCGTCGTCCCCAAGTTCATGGGCGGCAAAACCGACGCAAAAATCGTCGAGGAGAACCTGCAGAAGCTGAGGACGGCCCTGGAGATCTACGAGGCACGCCTGTCCAAGTACAAGTACTTGGCCGGAGACTTTGTCAGCCTAGCAGACATCAGCCATTTCCCGGGTGCGTTTTATCTGCTGGGTGGGCCCCATGCGTCAGTGCTCGATGCGTATCCGCACGTCAAGGCTTGGATCGCGGAGGTAATGGACAGGCCGAGCGTGAAGAAGGTCGCAGAGCTCATGAAAAAGCCATCAGCCTGATCTCATGAGGCGATAAGGGTACTGGATTTCTGAAGAATCTTTATGTAGTAGTTGGCAGTTGCATCGTTTATCTTGTTGGTCACCTGTGTTTTCAAGAACTATATAAGTTTAATAAAGTGGGCAACATACGAATGCTATATATTATTAATCTTATTGTAGAAAACCTGTGGATCAGTTCAGGTGCACGCTTGAATATATCAATTGGTGTGGTATGTTCTCCAATTTTATTTTCAAAAAAAAATATTGATGTCACTTAATTTGGAAAATAAATATGATGAACCGAGGGTACCGTGGTGAGATTTCTTATACTGAAATATGTCCATTCAATTTTGAGCCCTTAGAGGCCCTGCACTCTTATTTTATACTCCCTCCGTCCCAAATTATAACTACGTTTAGCCATTTTCAGACAGATTATGAAAGTTGATGAAAAGACTCAATTGCCCTTGCTTAAATGGTATAGCCACGTTATGCAATAATTATGAGCTAATTTTGTGGGTGCATGATGATTTGCATGGCTCAAAATCTGACCGGGCACACCGTCCATATTGCTTCTTTACTTGCCTAATTATGCCACATGTGACCTCGTCAGCACCATTTAAGGGCAGGGGTATTTTAGTCGGTTCAAATGCTAAATTGAGATGGAAAATCTAAATGTTGTTATATTTGGGACAAATTTTGAATGCATAACGTTATTATATTCTGGAACAGAGGGAGTATATGTATTTATTCTAGAATTAAATTATTTTATTCTTTGAGTGGTAGGCAACATGCTCTTCAATAGCAAGGCTTTGTGAATCCAAATCATGCCTATGATGAAATACGTTGATGTGGTGTATCTAGGACTGTATGGACAACAAACTGCTTTATCGCAGGCAATTGCTCACTTTGTAACTTGACTAGCAAAAATGGCAATGCGTTGCCACGGGCGAAGGCCACGCTGATACTTTTTTAGTCGGGATGAGAAGTCTCATACTACTTTCTTTTAAACTCATTGAGTTTTTTTTCAGTTTTTCAAATACCTCAAATTGTCTCTATATTTCTCAAGAAAATTCAGAGTTTTAACATTGGCTTACATAATTTGTTCCACTTAATGAGTTAAGTCTCTATTATTTTTGGTAAATTTCTAGAGGCAAGAATAGTCACCGTATTCTAACATAAAACACGATGTCGCATCTGCTGTCCCTTATGTGTGAACATCTGGTGGAAAGATGTGATTCCCTCTCAGACTCCTTAGACTTTTGACCACTTATTACAAAGTCAACATGGGAGATACAGTGATGTTATGGAACGAAGGTGAGTTTAGTTCACCCAACTTCTCCTAAAAAAACACTATTCATCCAACTTTTCTCTATTCATCCTATCCCTTCCACTCACAGAACACGCTTCCCAGCACAATCTACAGTGTTTTTCTGGATCAACAGTGTTTTTTCTCCCAATCTAAACTCACCCTGATTCATGTGACCTGGGCGTCTGAGACTTGAATGTCCTCAACTTTACCCTTTTGCTAGCAAGGCCAATATTTCAGTAGCAAAGTTTCTTAGTCAGCTCATCAGAATTTTCAGACACCATTTTCCGGGTTATAGCTTCAGAGCAACTGCAGGTCCTCGGCTGTCTGATTCAGGGCATGTATTTTCAGCTGGATAGTACTGATACATGGTCATATATTTGGAACTCTTCCAATTACACATCGAAGCAAGCTTTTAGGGCTCTTAAAGATACTTTCCTTGTTTTCACTATCTTCAAATGGATGTGGAAATCCTGTGTTGCTGGCGAACATAAATCCGTCTTTGGATACATTTAAGAGATCGCTTAAACACCGGGAACCTTCTCAGGAGCAAAAAAAAAAATAGACATCTGGACGATTATTCTTGTGTTCTCTGTCATCTCCAACTCGAGGAAACATTGCCTTATCTCTTTTTTGCACATCCTTTTAGCACTCTGTGTTGGCAAATTCTTGGTATTTCTTGGGATGCAACATTGTCCACGGCAGAGTTGATTGTTCAAGCTCGCCAAAGGTTTGGATCCCACATTTTTAGAGAGGTTGCCATTGTAGCATGCTAGTGCATTTGGACTCACAGAAATTCTATCATTTTTATGGTGGTACTCTGTCTCTGGTCAGATGGAAGCAATCCTTTAAGAATGAATTTAGCTTTTTTTCTTCATAGAGCCAAACCATCCTTAAAGCTGGAGCTTGAAAACTGGTTTTGTAATACATTGTACTCCCTCCGGTAACAGAATAGCAGTCGTTCTAGAGGCCCGTCCGAGTTTGATATCAGATGTCGTTATGGAGTTTTACACATCGTTTGGACAAGAGTACCCCCAGCAATGCTTCGTTTTCCCACGCGCGCAATTACACCGCAGCCGCCCTTGGGTGTGATTAGTTGGTGGGGAGAAAAGAGCTTTTTCTGGGAAGCGTGTTCTGTGAGAGGGATGAATAGGAAAGTTAAAGAGAATTGAAAAGAAACTTTTCTGAAAAACATGTTTTTTGATAGGGGTGAATAGTAATGTACAAAAGAACTTGTGGAACTAACACAGCACTTAACGTTGCGTCTCCTCGCGCTCCGCGTCTCGATTTCCAACTTCCAACCGCACCACGCCTTCCTTTTCTACGCTGCGCCGTGTACTACTCCGATCCATCCTGGACCTGGCCGGAGAGACTTTAGCGCGCCAAGGCAAAAAAAAAAAGGCGCCCATGCAGCCAGAGGGTCTCTAAACGCGAAAAAAAAAACCGACCATGCAACCCTCACACGAAATGGCCATGCAAAAATAGCGGCGTGAGGAGTCGATCATTCGACCTCAGGTGTAACGAGCCTTAACACAAAGCTGCGATGGCCAATCAGTTAAGAAGGGAGCTCGTCGTATTTATTGAGGGCAAATACAAAAAAATTAGCAGCCCTAAATGACTCCTTGGTATGCTAAACCGTGTCTGAAACAACATGTTACCGGAGGGAGTAATACACTCATTTATTAGGGTCCTGTTTTAGGCTTGGGGTCTTGTACCTCTGTACATATTTGTCGGTGCTTGATTTGGTCGCACCAGCACAGACAAGTGATTGCGGTGCTAATCCACTCGTTGCCCTGATGGTGGGTGAAGAGACGAGGATTTTATCCTGGTTCCGGCCACGGGGCCGTACGTCCAGCAGTGGTGCGGTGCACCGGTTTATGTGTTGCTCGTAGTAGGGGATTACAAGCAAGGTGGGAGAAGGAGATGAGCTCCTAAGTCCCTGAGTTTAGCTTTCGCTGGCTAAATGTCGTGTGTGTGTCTGGCTATCTATGAACCTGCTGTCATTCTGCCCTTTGCATGGGCTTCCCTTCCCCTTTTATAGACCAAGGGGGGAGGGAACGAGTACATATGTCTGTCGTGCTGATGCTGCTAAGTACACTGTTCTGTCCATGCCGCGCACTATGCGCTCGGGAATCGCGCCTTCCAACTCCGGCTGACGACATGGCAGTGGCTGACGTGATGTCCTTCCTTCTTGTGACGGCTCACGGCGTCGAGGGTGGCAACTTGCGTACGGCGTCCAGATCGAGTCTCTGTAGCCTCCTTCGAGGGTCGCCTTCGAGGATGGTGGCGTGCCCGAGGCGAGCGAAGTCAAAGGAGTGGTTGGCACAGTGCTGCTGCCAAGGTTAGGTCTGGCTGTGCAGCATGGCGCTCAGAAATCCACTGTTGTGAGTGGATTTGACCGGTGTCCTCTCCGGGGCGTGGGTGGTGGCGTGGCGCAGTGATTCCCTGCTTTTTGACTGCAGAGGAGCGTCATCATGACTTGGATTGATGGGTCGCAGAGCCTTGGGCGTCATTCCCGGTGTGGCAAGCTCGAGCCTGGACCGTAGCTCGTGCCTGCCGAACCTCGAACGAGACGGAAATCACCCGCTCGAGGGTGAACGTCTCCCTTGAGGTCGCTGGGCCTCGATCGTCACGGACATCCCCGCTCGAGGGTGGTCGTCCACCTCGAGCGGGACGAGTGCCGAGGAGTTTTGCGATGGTGGGCCTTTGCTGGGCTGCAGAACCAGGCCAATGTCGTAGTGGGCCTTGTCGCCAAGTAGTTTTAGGCCTAAGTTAGGGTACCCCTTTTATAGGTACCCGACAGTAGCCCCCGAGCCTCCGCGAGAGTGAGGTTCAATCCTGCGGAGGCTGGTGCTCGTCGAGGCTTTCGAGACCTCTGTTCCTTCGCGGGTTCTAGGAATCCGTGGGGGCGCGCTAGCGCACCCGCGGGTGTAGCCCCCGAGGCCTTGGGAGAGTGGTTGATACTCTCTCAAGGTCTCAACTTGATGTGAAGAGCATTCGCTGCTTCCTCAGGTGTGGGTTCATCCACCACGCCTGAGGTCCTCGATCCCAGCCTTGTTTGGCACGGTAGGGGAGATTTCAAGCTTTCTTCGTACCTCAAGCTCCTCGTTCGAGGGGACTGAGGAGGAGGCGACCCATGCTTCCCTCGATGGGATCGAGCCATGGATGCCTGGTCGAGCTGGTAACGGGTGGTTCGAGCGGACGTCCCTTCCCCGTTCGATGAGGGTAGGCTCGTGGTCATAGGACACGCCCGTTAAAGCTTTTCGCAAAAGTATGCTAGATGGGACTCGACCTCATTCGATAGAGGTCGAGGGCTCGATGCTCCCCCTCGAGGGGTCCCTCGATCTAGGCACTTTGCCTGGCCTCGAACATAACCGATTGTTTTCCTCGAACATTTGAGATTCGAGGCCCACTTTCGAGGGTTCCGTCGATTATCCCTGACTCAGTTGATCTGGGGCCCTTGTCGAAACCCTTCGAAGGTCCAAGGTTCGAACCCCTGATTAGTAGAACGATGATTTCCTCCCTTCGAGGGGGAAGCCTTGAGCGTTCATTCCACGGGTTCCGCTCCGCGCGGGGTAACGAGGCTTTCGAGACCTCTGTCCCTCTAAGGGGCTTCCTCGAGCCTTCGAGCTTCGATGCTTTTCCTTCGAGGGTGGGCGCCTTGAATGCGCCCTTCCTTGTTCTGTGCGGGTCATGATGACCACCAAGGAAGATTTCGTGGTTTCTTGGGAGAAGTGGGAGCGCCTTTTCAGGCGGGGCGTGCGGGCGCAGTTCGACACGACCGCACGTCTGCTGTGCTAGACTCCTCGAATATTACGGCGTGATTAAAGCGGTTAGCGCAGTTTGACGCGGCCCGCGCCGTTACGTCTCCCGGGGCGGGCCTGACTGTCAGCCTAGGGGGCTGTCGTGTCACGGCCGGCGTCCTGCCGCGCCTTGCTCCGCGGGGGAGTATAAATAGCACGGCAGTGCTCCTGCCAAGGGTACGCCTCCCTTAGCCTTCTGATCTTCGCCTTCAGACTTTTGCCTTCTAGCTATTTGCGTCATCTTCTTCCTTCGCCTAAACTCCCCCTTGCCGCCATGGCCCGACTTGTCGACCCCGCGCCGTGGAAGCCATCGACGGCCACTAAGACTTGTCTGGATAGTCTTGTGGAGGTTGGAGTGCTGCCGCCAAACGTCGACGGCGAACCGCCCGTTTGGATCTCGCCGGGGGCCGCTGCGGAGCCCGACCCGCCGGCGGGCTACGTCGTCAGCCTCGTTCATTTCCATGAGCGGGGCTTCGGCGTTCCGGCGGGAAGATTCTTGCGAGCGTTGTGCTTCCACTACAAGGTGGAGCTGCACAATTTCTCGCCCAACGCGATCTCGCAGGCGGCGGTATTCGTCGCCGTCTGCGAGGGTTACCTGGGCATCGAAGCCCACTGGGACCTTTGGCGCCACCTCTTCTTTGGCGAGCTCTTCTTAGAGTGCGTCTCCAAGGGGGTACGTCGCCCTGCTCGCGCTTGTGGCCTCGTGCTCAAGTCCGGAGGAGCCGCAAGGAGCTTTACATCTCTTGTTCCATGGTTTCCAACAACCAAGATTGGGACAAGGGGTGGTTCTACCTCCGCAACGACGGAGGGCGTCTGCCGCCCTACACCGGCAAGTTGCTGACGGAGAAGCAGGACCGCTGGTCCTACGGGGTGTCACCACTGGAGCAGAAGGACAAGCTCGCTCCGTTGATCGAGGCGCTCCAGCGCCTTTCGAGGCACGGCCTCACCGCCGATGGGGTCATCGCCAACCTCCACCGGCGGCGGGTGCTTCCCCTTATGCAGAGGAGGCTTCCGTTGTTTGGGATGACTCCTGGCGCCGACGTCACCGACACAGCGATGGCGGCGGAGCCATTGCCTGTCGCCACCGCCGTTCAACGGGCGCGGCGCGCCGTCGACCGGCTGCCGGACGACCCGTGGGTGGTGCCCATGCGGCCTGAGGATGGCCACCTGAGCTTCGTAAGCTCCCTTCGATTCTCGTATTTGTTTCTTGTTTCGGTTTCGTGTCTTTGACCTCGTGACTGGTGTTTTGCAGGGCCTGTCCCGCGGCCACTATTCCAAGCCCCTTGTCCCCGAGGACAAGGCCGTTAACCGCACCCTCGCCGAGAAGGCGAAAGAGGACAAGGATCGGAGGGAGGCGCGGCGGAAGCGAAAGGATCGGAAGAAGAGGAAGCACTTGGCGGAGAATCGCGAGCGGGAGAGGCAGGGGCTCTCACCGCTCCCAACGCCGGAGACTTCCCCTGATCCCGAGGGATCCGAGGAAGATGGTGATGCGAGGAGTCCATCTCCTCTCGAGCTTCCCATCTCCGAGGATGCCACCCCCGCGCCTGGGGAGGCCCCTTGCGTCGAGGAACCGTCTGCGGCGCCCGTGGAGGCGGACGCCGCGGAGGCCCCCCCGCATGAGGGGGGAGAGGGACGAACCCTTGGCGGTGGGTTTCCCCATCTGTCGGAGCTGGCCGAGGCTCTGGGGATGGGAGCCTCCGTGACGCAGAGGCGCGAGAGCGGTGGGGCCGCGTCTTCGACTCTCATCGTGCCTCCGCCGGGGCCAGCGTCGGCCGAACCCAGCGGGACGCCTGCCGGTGTCAACGAACGTGGATCCACAGCGATGTGGCAATCTCGCAGCGAGCTTCCCGAGCAGTTCGCTCGTGAAGCCGTAGCGGAGGAGCGCCCCTAGGACGTTCAATCGGCGCACGGTCAGGACGTTCTCAGGGCGCTGCGAGACGTTCTCCGTCTTCATGATGAGGCCG
Source organism: Digitaria exilis (assembly GCA_015342445.1). NCBI lineage: Eukaryota > Viridiplantae > Streptophyta > Magnoliopsida > Poales > Poaceae > Digitaria > Digitaria exilis. The sequence continues at coordinate 729,725 of JACEFO010002165.1, forward strand.
GCAAGATCCACCAGGTGCATTTCGGTGCAACCAGTGTTTTGTCGTAATTGTTCTTCAAAAGACGCTTAGCGCGTCTTCCGCAGGAACTCCGCAAGCAGGCGTTCGCAAAGAACGACCAAATTGCGACGCTGTTGTTGGAGCTCCACCGCTTGTCGGGGGCGGTGGAAACTCGAGACCACCAGCTGGCCGATCTCCGAAACGCTCAAGACCGGGTCGCCGCTGAGTGCCGGGAAAAGGGCGAAGTCATCGCCTGTCTAGACGACACGATCGTCACCCTGCGCGAGCAGCTCGCGAACAGCAGCACTTGGCTGGACAACGAGCGGGCCGCGCGCAGTGCGGCGGAGTCGGCGCTTGGGGAGGAGCGGCGTCTCCTGGTGGAGGCTCGAGACCAGCTCGAGCTAGAGCAGGCGGCTCGGGCTACGGCGGAGCGGCAGGCTCGAGAGGGGGAGAAAGCCCTCGAGGCTGCCCAGGGTCAAGTCGAGGGTAAGCCGATTTGGCTCGGGTTTCGATCTTTTTTGCTTTGTTACTCTTTCATTTCTGACAGCCTTGTTGGTGCAGCGTTGAAGCAGGCGCTCTAGGCCGAGACGGAGTCGAAGGAGGCCGTGCTGGTGGCACACTCGGCGACCCAGCGTGAGCTCGATGAGCTGGTGCAGGCTGCTTCGGCGGCCTGCAACGAAATTGCTGGTGCTGACGTGTAGTCCGGCAGCTCCCTCGCCAGTCGCCTTCGAGCGCTTGGGGGGCACTTCACCTCGCGCGTGAAGGAAGCCCTTCTGCTCGGGGTTCGGAAGGCGCTTGGAGTGGTCACGACCCACTACCAAGCGGACCTCTCGAAGCTCGCCGCCGGGTACGTCGTCGCCGACAATCTTAACGACGAGGAGGCAGTGGCGGCGATGGAGGAAGCCGATGCTGCCGCTGACAGGACGGCGCGAGTGCTGGCTGGCCACTTCGAGGGCGTCCTCTTTCCTGGCGAGGATGGCGACGGCTGGGACAACCTTGGCGGCGGGGGCAATCCCTGAAAGTCTCGGGCCATCGAGCCCGAGTGTAAAAAGTAGTTTAGAGATTTGGACTTTTTTGTGTAAAATTAATTCGCTTACATTTTACTAAACATCGTTTATTTCGCTTTAAACGCGATGTTATTTTTATGCAGTATCTTCGCGACGCGCATTGTGTCCGATGCTTGTACCTCGAGAGGAAAACGTCACTAGGATCGATCGTACGTGAATGACTTAGGCGGAGGGAAGTGAGGTGTTGCCGTAGCCTCGAGGCGTAGGTGAACACTCGGCTCAGGCGACCCTGCCCTTGTCCGTTTCACGCCTAGCGCGCTCCCTTCGAGGTTTCGCAAAGGTTTTTTGAAAAAAGTGACGATTTTTTCGGGGGTTCTTCCCCATTTAGCCCCCGAGGGAGGGATGGCTCTACCGCCAAACCTTCCTTGAAGCGTGAATGGAACAAAAGTTCGTTTTATTCATTTCCAAACTGTGGGGGTTAAATGTCGACACTTGATTCAAAAGATTTGTACAAATCTAGAGTATGTACAAAGGTTTCGAGGGCCACGGGCCACTCTAGGGATAGAAACGACGTAGCTGTTGGATGTTCCAGGCGTTCGTGAGGATCTGCCCGTCCTCGTCAGCTAGCTTGTATGTCCCGGGCTTGAGGACTTCGGCGACGATGTATGGCCCCTCCCATGGGGGTGAAAGCTTGTGCCGTCCTCGGTTGTCCTGTTGAAGCCTTAACACGAGGTCTCCTTTGCAGAGATCTCGATGCCGGACCCTTCGAGCTTGCTGTCGACGTAGGCTTTGCTGGTACCTTGCCGAGTGGAGTAGGGCCACGTCTCGAGCTTCGTCGACCTGGTCGAGCGAGTCCTCTCGAGCCTGGCAGTTTCGCTGTTCCTGGTATGCTCGGAGCCTAGGGGACCCGTATTCCAGATCCGTGGGGAGGATGGCCTCTGCCCCATAGACGAGGAAGTATGGGGAGAACCCTGTCGCTCTGCTTGGGGTCGTTCTCAGACTCCAGATCACCGATGGTAGTTCTTGCACCCACTTGTGCCCAAACTTCTTCAGCTTGTTGTGAATTCTAGGCTTTAGGCCTTGTAGAATCATGCCATTGGCACGTTCTACCTGACCGTTCGTTTGTGGGTGGGCCACCGCCGACCAATCCACTCGGATGTGGAAATCGTCGCAGAATCTTAAGAACTTCTTTCCCGTAAATTGGGTGCCATTGTCGGTGATGATGGAGTTGGGGTGTAACACCCCTGGTGTTTAAAGCGTATAAGTAAGAGTGATTAAACAAACTAAGGAACTATAAACCTGAAACTAAATCACTAGTAGGAATGAGAATTATATATGAGGATTGTTAAGTTTGTACTCGTGCTTTGGTTCTTGAAATTGAACCCAACAAAAACTTTTCTAGTACAAATCTAAACATCTTCTCTTACAAGTTGCACGACAAAACTCTAAATACATACTCTCGAGACGACGCATAAAAAAATTTTCCTAAAAAGAAATCAGGATTGAACGGCAAATTAAGTAATGTTTCTATGCCCCTAAAGGTCTTAAAGGACTAATGGCTCATGTGAAGTCAACACATGAAATAATTCCAATTAACGATATTAATGACCTTCAGAAGGCAAGGTTCTAATTTAAAAATTTTAAATAAGAGTTGTGCACATCACAAAGGTCTGATCAATATGAAAGGGTTGGGAAAGTATGTTCTAATTATAAAACCAAACCACTTTCTCAAATGAAAGTTGTGTATCTAAAAATGTCATTTGCAACCTTGGTGAGTTATTATAACTCAGATGCTTAATCTACCAAACATAGGAAATCAAGTTTGAAAGACCAACTTAAACATGGGATGAAAAACACACGGTCACACACCCTTTTTAAAGGAGCTCACCTTGGGCTATAAATAGAATAATATTTAGAGTGCTCCTGATGTTCTTTAGTAAAATAATTGTTAATGATTTAATGTTAGGGTTAAACACTTGGACTAATAAAGCTTGTAGATCTAATCATGGCCTACATGTGGCAATCTTGAGGTTTTAATAATAAAATGAGATTTTGTTCACAATATGAGCTTTCATAAAATACAAAGGATGTAAATTAATTAATATTTAATATATGTCAAGTTGTTAACGACATAATTAAAAGTTGAGCATATAAAATAAATAAGCTTTTAACCTCCATGTATGTGTCCATGTTTTAACTTTAAGTTAAAATAAGATTTTTACTCTCAAAATAAAAGGAGGAAGGACTTTAAATTGAAAACTCTCTTTGAGCAGCGCACCTCTGATGTTTAGTGACACTATTGAGGGGTCTAAGAAAGGAGGGAGAGGTTAAATAAAATAATTAATAAAAAGGAAGATAAGGCAAAACAATGGGGTTAGAATTCAGAAATTGACCAAAAATTCAGACTGAAATTCAAAAACAAAGGTCTGGTGACACCCAACAGAAATCTCAAGATTTTGGTACTGAACTTAAAAATCTCCGACAATAAGAGTTGCTGTCATCACAGATACAGCCCTTCATAACAAATCTCGCCACGTCGTTCGTTCCGCTTGATGACCCTCGAACCAGTATGTCCGTCACGATCGAGCTTACCCAGTATGTCCCTGATGATCGAGCCTGGCCAGTATGTCCGTGACGATCGAGCCTAGCCAGTATTGTCCGTGACGATCGAGCCTAGCCAGTATTGTCCGTGACGATCGAGCCTAGCTAGTAGTTTCAGTCACGATTCGAGGCCGCACGATAGGACCCTCGAGGCCCCGCAGTCCGTCACGATTCGAGGCCGCACGATAGGACCCTCGAGGCCCCGCAGTCCATCACGATTCGAGGCCGCACGTTACCACGCTCGAGGCTCCGCAGCCAAGCTCGAGGGGGCACTTACCCTCGAGCGACGTTCCGTCACGCTCGAGGCTTCGCAGCCAAGCTCGAGGGGGCACTCACCCTCGAGTGGCGATTCCGACCGTTCGAGGCTCGGCAAGCTCGAGCTTGCGGTTCAAGCTCGAAGCGCCGTAGCGCCTGGTCGAAGTGCCTGGTCCAAGCTCGAAAGTTGTGTCCCACACCTCAAACCCCAACTTTTAATTTTACACGTTTCGAAGTTCAGTTCGAATTTTTGGAGAAAGTTCAACTGGGGCAAAGGTGCTCCACGGGGCTGCCAGCTCGCCCCTGGCGCGCTTTGCTCTGGCCGGAGTCCGGCTGCCACGTGGCCGGCGTGTGGCGGAGACCGCGTCGGGTCGGCCGAGCCGTGGCGGCAGCTAGCTTTTGTCCTCGCGCGTTTGTCCCAAGCCTTCCGTACCGTCACTTCGCGGGCGACGGCGCACTGCTGCCTCGCGCCACGGAGCGCCATCATGGCTAGCTCGCTCGACACTGGTCGCAGCCGCGCAGCGCCGCCCCGCAGTCGCGATGCTCGCTCGCTACGCGCCAAGGAGCACTGTGGAGGATCCCCAGCGATCACGCCACAATCTTCCTCGCCCAATCGTGTCGCGCGCGCTCTGTTCGAGCTCGGGCATGCATCAATGGCGCGTCACGTCGGCCTTTACTCCGCGCGCACGCTCCCGAGGCATCACGACCCCGCTTTAGCGTGCCCAAGCCTCCCACCGAGTCATTCGCACACTCCACTCACTCGCTCACTTCTCCAGTTCATCTCCTCGCGCTCGCTCCGTCGTCTTCTTCCTCACGCCGCACGGACCGAGCCGAGCTTCGCCGAGAATTTCGCCCTCCACTTTCCACCATTCCCAAATTCGTCGCGCACAAAGCTAGACCTCTACCCTAGCTCCATTTCCCCCCACTTCCCCCGAGCTATTGTCGCTCTCCGGCGAGAAATCGGATTTTCCCCAAGTCCGCATTTCCGGCTGCCGGAGCACGCGCACGTCGAGCCCCTACTTCGAGCTCTCCCCGAGGTCAACCGAACACGCCAATAGCTTCCCCGAGTCCTACGGGTGCTAACGGACCCCTTCATTACCGGCGACAGCGTCCAACTTCGCCGACATCGAGCCTGTGGCGACCGCACTGCCACCGCACGTCGCCGGCGTTTTACGAGCCTCTTCCGGCCTCCCAACCGTCATCGTTCGACTCGTGGTAAGCCACTGGTTCTTTTCCCCACCTCTCCGACCTCCTTTCACCGCCGTTCGCCCGGCGCAGTGATAGCCAGTAGTGGGCAGAGTTCTTCCTCGTTGAGAGCCCAGTTTCGAGCCAGGGTTCTTTCTCGATGAGAACCCAGCCAGCGAGAGCCAGTAGAGTTCTTTTCCTACTCGAACAGGGTTCTTTCTCGATGAGAACTCAGTTTCGAGCTTCAGGGGTCGTTTCCGATAAGAACCCAGACCGCGGGAACCAGCAGAGTTCTTTCTGTCGAGAAGAACTCGGTCCTCGAGACCAACCGAGTTCTTTTCCTCGAAAGCAGGAGCTTAGAAGAGAAAAGAAAAACTTTGTTAAAATGTTAAGATAAAAATCACCTAGTGCAGTAACCTCGAATCATGTTTTGGCAGAACGCTTAACTTGTGCATCTCATGTAGAAGGCGCACTCGTTGACGGCTTCTACGACCTCGTCCCCGTCGACGGAGAGGAGAACCTCGAAGGCGGCCGAGCCAGCGTCGACGCAGACAGCCCGGAGCGTAGCAGTCAGCTAGCCCAAGAAGGCAAGCCCCGGAGCATAACCTAACTTTACCAAATTATGCACTTTGAATTCTCTATGTTTGTGCATTTACGTTCAAGGAGTTGATTGAATACCTTAGCTGCACATTTCCTAGTACCTATGACTTGCAATACTAGTATGAAAGGATCGATAGGGCATTGCTTTAGGTCCGTTACAAGTCGAGTGATTTCCTGTCACTCGCGAGACATAGGAATTGCTTGTCTTTACTTATGTTGGAATCATAAGGATTGACGGGCGGGATGATAGATGTTGATCTCCCGTCCGTGTATGATAATTGATTAAGGTCGAAATGTGTGGATGAGTGTGTCAAGTTTTTGAACGTACCACATGCATGCCGATGTATGGGGATCGGTAAGCCCGGTACCAGATTGAAGCAGCTAGGGCCGATAGCCATCTCTCCTTGGAAACTTTGTTTTCCCCTGCCGTACACTTGTGGATATATGCGTGAGACTGTGAGTGAAGCAGTAAACCTTTATCCTAAGGAAATGGACCCGGTTCCGAATTGTGGATCGATGGGAAAGGTTGGGAAATGCTTGTACCTTTTATAGCAAGCAGAGTATCCGTGTGTGTTGGGTTTCCCCTGGCCAGGTAGCAGAAATTCGGTTCGAACTGTCCGCTTCTCGCGGTTAATGAGACTGCTTGACCGCCATGCTACATTGAGTAACAAGTGAAAGTATGAGATTTATGAACTTGTTGTATGAATTAAATTGTATTGCACCACTTGTATGCTTAGAAAGGATGCTAATCTAGAATGGTTAAATTTACTAGAATATGATGCTAAAACTTGAAAGCAAGGACCTATTTTAGTTGCTTTTTGGCAAACAAACCCACCAGCCAAAAGCCTCTCATGTCTAGATGTCGGTGATGTAGTTTTCACCCGACGGGTAAGCCTTGCTGAGTATTAGTATACTCAGCCTTGCTTGTGGCATTAATTTACAGGTACACCGTTGGATGTCGATGCTTTGTCTTGGCCTGCCCAGGTTCCCCCTGGCTGGCACATCGAATGGGTTCCGCCCTCTGCCGAGGATCGGGAGGAGTAGCATCGTGGCAGGCTTCAGCACGGTGTTATTGTATCGTCGTTAGATTATCTTCCGCTGCAATGAAACTTTTATTTCCGCTGCAAGACTTTTGTACTCTGATTTAAATTTGAACTTGGTTTGTAATAACTTGTGATACCTATTTGTGTAAGTTAATTTGTGGAATGTTGTAATCTCTGGAACTCACCTTCGTGTGGGCGTGCTGTTGTTTCGATCGAGAAAAGAACGTGGTTAATCGGGTTTAATCCGACGGCGCTCCAGCTTATTCCGGATTAAGTGCCTGACTACTCGGTTAGTGGTCCCGGGGTACTTAACTTGGAATAATTTCGGAGTGGACCGCCACATGGGGACCCCAAACCGATGGATTATGTCGGTGAAGAAAAGCACCGCCTGCTCAGACTTGATTCTGTTGATGGGTCGAGCTTCGATCCATTTGGAGAATTTGTCGACCGCCACCAATAGGTGCGTGAAGCCCCCGGGCGCTTTTGCCATTGGCCTGACAAGGTCGAGGCCCCATACGGCAAAAGGCCACGTGATGGGGATAGTTTGCAGCGCCTGGGCAGGAAGGTGTGTCTTGCGTGCGTAGAACTGGCACCCTTCGCAGGTTCGTACCACTTCTGTGGCGTCCGCCATGGCAGTGGGCCAGTAGAAGCCTTGTCGAAAGGCGTTGCCCACGAGCGTGCGTGGGGCGGCGTGATGTCCGCACACGCCTGCATGGATGTTGAGGATGAGCTCTTTTCCCTCAGGTGTCGGGATGCAGCGTTGCAAGACCCCCGAGGTTCCCCGTCGGTATAGTTCCCCCTCGACGATGAGGAACCCTTTAGCTTTCCTCGCAACGCGCCTTGCCTCCGTTCGATCGTTAGGCAAAACGCCTCGATTGAGCCAGTCGAGGTACGGGCTCTGCCAGTCTCGAGGCGCCAGGGCCTCGTCAATTTCCATCGCCTCTGCCTTGTCTTCTTCTCCCGAGCAAGCCTCATACCCCATGGGCTCGTCCTCATCCACCAAGAGCTCCGCGCTCGTGGGGTCGAGGGCGGCCGCTCGAGCGTCGGGTGCGGTCGAGGCTCGGGCCGAGGTGGCGACGATAATCGAGGGTCCGTCGATGTCCTTGGCGAATACGTTCGGCGGAATGGTGGCTCGCCCTGACGCGATCTTTGCTAATTCGTCGGCCTCCTCATTATATCTTCGTGCGATATGGTGGAGCTCGAGGCCGTCGAACTTATCTTCGAGGTTACGTACCGCCTAGCAATATGCTGCCATCTTTTCGTCGTGGCAGCTGGATTCCTTCATCACCTGATCAACGACCAGTTGCGAGTCGCCGCGGATGTCGAGGCACTTAATGCCGAGCTCGAGTGATTTTCAAGCCGGCAAGGAGCGCTTCATACTCCGCCATGTTGTTGGACGCGGGGAAGTTGAGTCGCACGACGTATCGAAGGTGCTCCCCGCGGGGTGAAATGAAAAGCAGGCCGGCACCGGCACCGGTCTTCATCACCGACCCGTCGAAGTACATTTCCCAGCAGTCGAGGCTGGACTTCGAGGGGGGGAGCTGGGTGTCGGTCCATTCGGCTACGAAGTCCGCCAAGGTCTGAGACTTGATGGCTTTCCTTGGCGCATAAGCGAGAGTCTCCCCCAACATCTCCGTTGACCATTTCGAGATTCGTCCAGAGACCTCGCGGTTCTGGATGATTTCGCCTAGTGGGAAGGACGACACGACGGTCACCGGGTGAGCCTCGAAGTAATGCCGCAGTTTTCGTCGAGCCAACACGATGGCGTAGATCAGCTTCTGGATGTGGGGATACCTCGTCTTGGTCTCGGACAGGACCTCGCTGATGTAGTACACCGGTCGCTAGACCGGCAGAGAGTGTCCTTCCTCGGTTCTTTCCACCACTATAACCGCGCTGACGACTTGAATGGTCGCTGCGACATAGAGGAGGAGAGGTTCGCCCTCTTTCGGTGAGGTAAGGATCGGCGTGTTCGTTAACGCTATTTTGAGTCGATCGAGAGCTTCCTGGGCCTCCGCGGTCCAGGCGAAGTGCTCTGACTTCCTCAAAAGTCGATACAGAGGCAGCCCCTTCTCCTCGAGACGAGAGATGAAGCGACTTAGGGACGTCAGGCATCCCATCACCCTCTGCACACCTTTTAGGTCGCGGATCGGTTCCATCTGTTGGATGGCCGTGACCTTTTCGGGGTTGGGCTCGATGCCTCGTTCGAAGACGATAAAGCCCAGGAGCATACCTCGAGGCACACCGAAGACACACTTCTCGGGGTTGAGTCTTACTCCGTGTGCCCTGAGGCAGCTAAACACGACCTCGAGGTTGCGCACCAGGTCGTCCGCCTTCCTGGTTTTTACGACGATATCATCGACATATGCTTCTACGATACGACCTATATGATCCCCGAAGACGTCGAGCATACAGTGTTGATATGTGGCCCGGGCGTTTCGAAGGCCGAAGGGCATCGTAACGTAGCAGTACATGCCAAAAGGGGTGATAAAGGAAGTCGCGAGTTGGTCGGACTCCTTCATCTTAATCTGATGGTAACCGGAGTACGCATCAAGGAAACATAAGAGTTCACATCCCGTCGTGGAGTCTACAATTTGATCTATACGTGGCAAAGGAAATGGGACTTTCGGGCATGCTTTATTCAAGCTGGTGTAATCTACACACATTCTCCACTTCCCATTTTTCTTCGTCACTAGTACAGGATTAGCTAGCCACTCGGGATAAAACACTTCCTTGATGAATCCGGCCTCCAAAAGCTTGCGTACCTCTTCACCGATCGCCCGCCGTTTTACTTCGTCGAAACGGCGGAGGCACTGCTTGACCGGCTTGGAGTGGGGGCGGATATCAAGAGAGTGCTCGGCGACCTCCCTCGGAATGCCTGTCATGTCGGAGGGGCTCCACGCAAAGATGTCAGCATGGGCGCGGAGACAGTCGACGAGCGCTACTTCCTATTTGTCACTGAGGGAAGAGCTGATCCTCAACACCCTGCCGTCGTGGCTGTTGGGGTTGAGGGGAACAGTCTTGGTGTCCTCAGCGGGTGCGAAGCTCCCCGGTTGCCGTTCGTTGGCGTCAGGGGACGCGTTGATGATCGCCTCTAGGTCAGCTACGAGGGTCTCGTCGAGGGCGAGAGCCTCCGCGAGCTCAATGCTCTCGACGTCGCACTCATAGGCGTGTTCGACCGTCGGGCCGACCGTGATGACTCCGTGAGGCCCTGGCATCTTCAGCTTGAGGTAGGTATAGTTGGGGATGGCCATGAACTTGGCGTAGCACGGCCTTCCCAAGATGGCGTGGTAGGCTCCTTTGAAGCCCACTACCTCGAAGGTGAGCACTTCCTTGCGGAAGTTTGCCGGGGTTCCGAAGCAGACGGGCAGGTCGATCTGCCCGAGAGTTTGGACGCGTTTTCCGGGCGCAACTCCATGGAAGGACTTGTTGGGCCGTAACTCACTGGTGCTGATTCCCATGAGCATATAGGATGTTGAGGCTGATTCCCATGAGCATATAGGACAAGTTAGAGCATATAGGATGTTGAGGCTGCTGCCGCCGTCCATGAGCACCTTGGAGAAGCGCGTGTTGCCGATGACGGGGTCGACGACGAGGGGATACTATCCGGGGTTCGGGATATGGTCGGGGTGGTCTTCGCGACCGAACGAGATGGTCTCTGAAGACCAGTCGAGGTACGAGGGGGTCGCTGACCGGGCCAGCAGGACCTCCCTGCGTTCCCTCCTCCGCTGTCGAGGTTTTAGGTTGGCCGCGGGGCCTCCCGTGATGAAGAACACATGTTCCACCTCGGGGTATCCGTCGTCGTCCTTGCCGCTACCATCCTTGGGCTGACCGCCATCCTTTCGAGGATGCGGTTGTAAAACTTCCGCAGCATCTCACACTGCTCGAGGGTGTGAGCGACTGCGGTCTTGTGATACGGGCATGGCTTCTTGAGGAGGCCGTCGAAAATGCCCCCACCACGCGGGGGACCTCGAGGTCCCTTGTGGTTAGGGTCGACCGCGAGGGCCTCATCTTCGACGTCGCCCGCTCCGTGGGGCGCCCGGAGCTTCTTTCCCTTCTTGTCGTGCTTCCGCTTCTTCGAGGGACCCTTTGTCTTGTCGTCCTCCACGGACGCCTCCTCGGGACGCTTTCCCTTCTTGTCATTAAAAATGGCGTTGGCCGCCTCCTCTCCTGATGCGTACTTCGAGGCCACCTCGAATAGCCGGTTTGCGTCGGAGGGTGGGCTCCTCCCCAACTTGCACACCAGGCTATAGCATGTGGTGCTCTCGAGAAAGGAGTGGATGATCTGATGGTCGGTGATGTTGGGAAGCTCGGTGCAGCGCTTGGAGAAGCGCTGGATGAAGTCCCTCAAAGATTCGCCGGGTTTTTTTTGCACCCTCGAAGGTCCCACGTGTTCCCGGGGCGCATGTAGGTGCCCTGGAAATTCCCTACGAAGGTCTCGACCAGGTCGTCCCAGTCGCGGATCCGGTTGGGGGGCAGATGCTCGAGCCATGTCCGCGCGGAATCTGCTAGGTGTAGCAGAAGATTGCGGATGATCATGGCGTCATCTGTAGCGCCGCCGAGCTGGCATGCTAGGCGGTAGTCGTTCAACCATACCCTGGGGTCCGTTTCCCCAGAGTATTTGGTGATGGTAGTAGGCTGTCATAAGCGGGGGGGAATCGGGGCGGTGCGGATGTTGTGACTAAACAACCGTGTTCCCGCTGGCTCCGGGGCCGCATCCCGGTTCCACCCAACGTCGGTGCGCCCGCGTTGGTGGGTCCGGGCTCCCTCTCGCTGCCTTATTTGGTTCAGCATGTTGCGGGCGTCGCCATCATTGATCGCGCCTCGAGTGTCCCGGAGGCGTGATCTCGCGGGCACCCTCGCTGGAAGTGTTCCTGCTTCGGGTGCACATGGTTCGCTGACATGGCGTCACGCCATGTCCCGGTGGGAGTCGCCCGGGACTGTGCTCGTGCCCTGCCGTTAGGGCCGGGGTGAGCGTACCGATGACTCCCCTCCTCGTTCGCCCTTCGAGGCTGATGAGCGTCGAAGGCGGGAGGCTGAGCTCTCGGCCTGCTGTCGGGCGGCGTTCTCGACCAACTTTTGGGCCTCGAGATGCAGCTTCCGCCCCTCGGGGGTAGCTGCTTCCGGCATGGCTCGGAGCAGCGCGGCCGCCGCGATGAGCTTTTGGCTCGTTCTAGGAGCGAGGTCATCATCTTTGCCTTCGGCAAGGATGCGGGCCTGAGCCACTCGCCCCGCGCGCCGTGCGTCTGTGCTGTGTTCGCGGCCTTGTTTGGGCGGCTCGTGGTCGGAGCGCGCCGGTGGTGAGTCGTCACCACTTCCCAAGTCGTGGGGGCGAGCAACTCATGGCAGGCGGCGTGGATGCTGCTCGTCCTCGGAAGGAGAGTGGTCTGATGGGTCCGAAGGCTGCGCGCCTACCGGATCTACGCCGTTGTTTTCTCCCCGGTCGTCATCCTCGCCGTCGTCGTCCGACGTCGATCCTTCGCTGACCCGCCCGTCGCTGATGACAAAACACTCCCTGGTTGGATCATACTCATCATCGGAATAGCCGAAGCAATAATCCGCCGCTGTTTGGAAGGCCAGAAAGGCCTCTGGGTTGCGGAGACCTGAGTAGTCCCAACCAGGGCGTTCACGCTCAAAGGCGTATCCATCTTCCGATTCCGTGCGGGAATCGTTGGGCGTCGGAGCGGCAAGGTCGTGCTCCGAGACTGGATGACAACCTGGCTGGCCATCATACGCACTCATGGCATTGCGGACGAACGAGGCGTACGTGACCGCAGGGCCGCATAGCCCGTAGGGATAGGGACGTGCCGTCGTAGCACGTGGTGCAGACATGGGTCGCGGGAGGAAAGGAGCAGCCCTCTCCTGTGACCCTGACCGCGGGATCTCTCCTTCCCTCACGGGAGGGGGGATGCTGACGTCGGCGGCGCGTCTTGCAGCGCGCGCTCGTCGTACGCGAGGTCCCGGACGACTCCGTCGTCGCGGTGCTGCCAGTGGCAGTTGAGGTGGCTCCAGCTGGTTGCTCGGTTCCTCCTGGAGGATGCGCATGTGGTAATCATCGCCACATGTCTGGAACCGTAAGCTCCCGAACCAGATCTCCTGCCCCACTGGGAGCAGATTGCTCTCGCCCAGCGGGGGCCGTCCTTGGTCGAAGTTCGCCATCGGGAACGAGAATTGCGCAGCGCTGGTCCCCTACCTGGCGCGCCAACTGTCGGGGCCTGATTTGGTCGCACCGGCACAGACAAGTGATTGCGGTGCTAATCCACTCGTTGCCCTGATGGTGGGTGAAGAGACGAGGATTTTATCCTGGTTCCGGCCACGGGGCCGTATGTCCAGCAGTGGTGCGGTGCACCGGTTTACGTGTTGCTCGTAGTAGGGGATTACAAGCAAGGTGGGAGAAGGAGATGAGCTCCTAAGTCCCTGAGTCTAGCTTTCGCTGGCTAAATGTCGTGTGTGTGTCTGGCTATCTATGAACCTGCTGTCCTTCTGCCCTTTGCATGGGCTTCCCTTCCCCATTTATAGACCAAGGGGGGAGGGAACGAGTACATATGTCTGCCATGCTGATGCCGCTAAGTACACTGTTCTATCCATGCCGCGCACTATGCGAGCGGGAATCGCGCCTTCCAACTCCGACTGACGACATGGCAGTGGCTGACGTGATGTCCTTCCTTCTTGTGACGGCTCACGGCGTCAAGGGTGGCAACTTGCGTACGGCGTCCAGATCGAGTCTCTGTAGCCTCCTTCGAGGGTCGCCTTCGAGGATGGTGGCGTGCCCGAGGCGAGCGAAGTCAAAGGAGTGGTTGGCACAGTGCTGCTGCCAAGGTTAGATCTGGCCGTGCAGCATGGCGCTCAGAAGTCCACTGTTGCGAGTGGATTTGACCGGTGTCCTCTCCGGGGCGTGGGTGGTGGCGTGGCGCAGTGATTCCCTGCTTTTTGACTGCAGAGGAGCGTCATCATGACTTGGATTGATGGGTCGCAGAGCCTTGGGCGTCATTCCCGGTGTGGCAAGCTCGAGCCTGGACCGTAGCTCGTGCCTGCCGAACCTCGAACGAGACGGAAATCACCCGCTCGAGGGTGAACGTCTCCCTCGAGGTCGCTGGGCCTCGATCGTCACGAACATCCCCGCTCGAGGGTGGTCGTCCACCTCAAGCGGGACGAGTGCCGAGGAGTTTTGCGATGGTGGGCCTTTGCTGGGCTGTAGAACCAGGCCAATGTCGTAGTGGGCCTTGTCGCCAAGTAGTTTTAGGCCTAAGTTAGGGTACCCCTTTTATAGGTACCCGACAATATTCATATTCTTTTAATACAAAAAAAATTAATAGGTACCTCCCTTGCTTTTTGGTAAAAAATTTGGTTTGTTTAACATGTAGAACACTGGCATCCCTTGTCTAATTTTTTATACCATTGCTAGTTCTTTGTATAATTGGTTTTTTTTACAATCTATAGTACGTAGCATAGTTCGTGAAAAAATCATTCACTACTTTTGCTTGCTTGGATTTGTGAACTTGCCACGACAAATTTGAGTAGCCTAATAGACTTCATGTTGCAGCGAACCGACTAACCGATAGCTCTATTATGTTCTATCTAAAGTGCACTACTGTCGTCTGTATATAATCCATATCATTTAGGCATGTCAATCTAAAATAAAACCTCTTAGTCCAATTGGTATGCATCTCTTTCTGTTTGCGTGCGTTATTTGTGTGGTGGTAATATTTGTCTCGGCGCGTGATGAAAAATTGATTTCTTTTTAAGGGCAGAGCAGTACTTTGCTATCTTTTAAACAAACCTATCCTGGAATGCGTCTGCTATCCCATCCTTGCATGCTGTGTCCTCCTGTCTGCATGTGACCTTATGTCGAGCAGAGCTGGTGCTTGTGCTACTCGCTGTCCGGCATCACTGCTGACGTCAACGCACTTTTGCAACCATCGTGTGCATCATTGCACACGCAGGTTTGCACTAGGCTCTACTGGAACCCGGGCCTTCCGGTGCCCGCTTGATGCTTCGGGAGACCGCGGCACTGCTCTGCTTGCGGCGTTGCCACTGAAACTTAAAAAGGACCTGATTCCTCGCTTAGCAGCGGCACCGCACACCCAGTTACAACACCTTGTCGGGGCTCTTGTGGTTTCGGCTTGGGAAGCGAGACGAAAGCAATGGCGCCGGTGAAGGTGTTCGGGCCGGCCATGTCCACGAACGTGGCGCGGGTGCTGGTGTGCCTGGAGGAGGTTGGCGCCGAGTACGAGGTCGTCAACATCGACTTCCAGGCCAAGGAGCACAAGAGTCCCGAGCACCTCGCCAGAAACGTAAGTAGCCGCCGGCCATGTCACCGCACCTACTCTCTACTTTCTCCATACCATACCATGTGAGTAGTAACAAGGTGCACGCCGATGTTCTCTTGCAGCCGTTCGGCCAAATCCCGGCGTTCCAGGACGGCGACGTCGTGCTCTTCGGTACGTAACTACTCTGTCAGGATCCAACCAAATTATCTTGATGCAGAGAAAAAGGCTAACTCTGCTTTTTTTTTGGTCTTCCAATCTCTCTGTAAGTCTGAAGTCTTGTTGATTCCCTGAAATATGTGTGGTTCCTTTCAGAGTCCCGAGCGATCTCCAAGTACGTGCTCCGCAAGTTCAAGTCACCCAAGGCGGACCTCCTGCGGGAGGGCAACCTCAAGGAGGCGGCCATGGTGGACGTGTGGACGGAGGTGGAGGCGCACCAGTACAACCCGGCGCTCTCGCCGGTCGTGTACGAGTGCCTCATCAACCCGGCCATGCGCGGCATCCCCACCAACCAGAAGGTGGTGGAGGAGAGCCTGGAGAAGCTCCGCAAGGTGCTCGACGTCTACGACGCGCGCCTCGCCAAGCACGCGTACCTCGCCGGGGACTTCCTCAGCTTCGCCGACCTCAACCACTTCCCCTACACCTTCTACTTCATGGCCACGCCGCACGCGCCGCTCTTCGACTCGTACCCGCACGTCAAGGCCTGGTGGGAGAGGCTCATGGCGAGGCCGTCCATGAAGAAGCTCGGCGCCACCATGGCCCCGAAGCCTTGATCGCGCTTGCGTGGTCGGATTATTTGTTTGTGTTCAGTGGTGTAATAAGCAAGGAATATCTGTAACCTTGTTTGCTTCAATTATGTGAAAGCCTGGATTGGACGCGCAATCCGGCTAGTCGTGTGCGTTGTTTCCACAGTGTACGAGAAATTTACGAAGATCTTTGTCCTCCTCTCGGAAACGGAGAAAACATTTACCATTAGTTGGAGCTAAATAACGGTAAAAATGGCTATTCCTCCCACATCCCTTTAAAAGAATGCCATACGTCAGCCAAATCTTTATGCAAACTGGATGTTTTTTTTCAAAAAAATTGGTGGCTAAGCCTTTGGATGGGAAGCTGAGCGTGTGTTGCCGCCTTGACGGTGCCATTACTTGCTCAGAGCAGCGTCGTCCGTGCAATTTATCAGGTAATGTTCGGTTCAATATAAATCTTGATTAATCGTGTGCTAAGTCATCTCCAATCAGACGCACGACACATCTACGAGCAGATCATCACTGCTGCTCATTTCTAGCACCGACAATGCAGCTCCAAGAAGCATCCATATGTTGAAAATGACCATTTGAACAAAAGAATCGGTCCAGAGTTCAAAATAAGAAAAATGAACGCAAGTTTATCGAGTGACGAGAGATGATCGTAAAGACAAGAATTCATGTCTGAATTTAGTTAGTGAAAAACCAATTAATGTGTTAAACACTTTGGCTACTAATGTCAAGGGAAGGGAAAAAATCTGCCCTTGAGCCTCCAAGTGCAAAATCTGAACAAAACAAGTTGAAAGAGTCAAAAATAAAGAAAGGGATGATACCGTCCAAAACATTGATATTAGCGAAGTGGGTGATTAACCCTAATGGGATTTCAATTTAACGGATCAGCTTGCAAAGGGTGATCAAAGCATTGATTATGTTTTTGTATTTTATCGAATTATATTGTTTGGAGACCTTTAACTGGTTGAAAGATTTAATGTTAGCAATTAAGCCGAATTAGAATTTTTAAATTCGATCTAGAAAATTTGTAATCCATAAGTATTATGGGTGTTTGATGACACATTGTTGGTGGTGCAACAAATATTAATGTTTAGATGAGTCATTAAATATTTATGTCACTAAATACCTAGAGAATATGTATACTTTTTATGAGTTCAATATATAATCACATATTTAGGCATGGGGTTCAAAGGCTAATATTTTGACATAACAAGCATCAGGTTGTTACGTTCATGGGTGTTGATATTCTTAAAAAGCTGATATTTTGTGTGCCAAGGTTCAAATTCTGGCAGAACCGAGTTTAGAATCCAGCCTGACCAGTTTGGATGTTGCTCACTGCCCGGAACATTTGAACTATTTAGATCGATTTCTGGAATGGGTAATACAGTTTCTTGCCGAAAACATCAATCCAGTTGTTGATGCTTTGGAACATGATGAGTTTGAGATTAGCTGTTACATAAATATTATTTAGAATGCCTTGGAGGGCAAGATGAAAAATAAGATAAAGGAGTTCAAGGTCAGTAATGATGACTTCAAGAGCGAACAGGTCTTTGACATACGCATGCTAATTGTGTCGTACTTTTATGTTGGACCAGTTACATTGTTTTCATATATTTTATTCTATCTTGTATAGTTTACCGTCACAAGGTACTCGTCCCCTAGAAGCCCTCTTGGGTGCTGCGAGCGCCAAGGCCCAACCACTACTGTTTGGGCTCCGGTAACCGTGGATTATATCTTATTTGATTAATGTTGCATTTACTAAGGTTTATGTAATACTTCCACTAAGAAGCCGTTTTGCCAATTGTTTTCCCAAAGGGCTCTAGGTCCAGGAATGCTGTTTTTACCAGAGGAGACAAGCAATTTCGGCAGGCCTATATATGAATGTGCCGAATCTGAACCTTGGACCCCTGTTTGTTGATAAAAAATCACATGTATAAATTCAATGCAATATCAAATTAGTATTAACGATAATCTAAACAATTCCAAAGAAAAGTTAATGTTACTAATGCGGTGTTCCACATTTCACTATTCCAGTGTTCCAATATGTGTGAAACAAAGCTTTGACTACTGAAAACAAAGCTTCAGATGCATGAATGCTACAGTATTTCATTTACAGTGAAAATACCTATGCCATGCAATTCGGAAAACATTAGAACTCTGGGTGCGGCGTTGCCGCACCATTTGGAGTTGGGCCAGTTTTCTCGCAATGTTACCGGTGTTAGCTTTACCATTTGGAGTTGGGCTAGTGTTAGCTAGTTTGCATTATTCGGTAATGCTTATTAGGGATACAGTGACCTCTACTTTTTCTGTAGAGAAAAAAAAGGAAAATGCATCACATCCGTTGTATCTGATTATTTGTTATTATGCCTCTAAATAAACGGTAATTAGGAAGTGTGCAGTGATACATGTGGATGCGCCAAATTCATCAATTGCCCCCAAGTATAATCACCACTAAATTCAATATACAAATACAAGGTTTTTTTAAGCAAAAAAAAAAAGTACAGGTACAAAGGTGGCTTGCGTCGCATTCACATTTTCTCAAACACCATAGGGTCATATGGACGCACATTTTTTTTAAATAATGGAAAAATTTTGGCTTACAACCTCTCATGATAGAGGCCTCAGTCCATATTTATTACTAACACATCTCATGTTTAAAACACACCGTGATAAACATTATTGACCAGCGCATAACAAAAGACCATCCGTGGGACGCGAAGAACTGCATAGCTCTCATCTTTAGAAGTTGGCAAGCCTCGACTATCTTATCGTCGATCGTCAGTGCGTTGCAACATAGCCCAGAACCGAAGCCAATGTGTCCCCCTGAAGAGTACCTGTAAATAAGTTTTTGGTCTACAATTGTTATACACGGTATCATTTCTTGTGAGCCAGATAGCCCAACAAATCGCTGCGGCTCCAGTCAATAACAATAAGTTGTGTTTGAACTCCCCCTTGTTTAGACCAATTATTAAATAATTCTTCTAAATTTAGTGGTGGTGATATGCCTAACACAATATAAATTGTACGCCATAGAAATTTTGCATAATAACATTCAAAGAATAGTGCTGGATGGTTTCAGGTCATATGGACGCACATAGAGGAGGTCACCGTACCTTGGCACTTTGGCAGTCTGCTCATTTGAATTTGCTTGTCTTGTTGCCTCGTTCGTTCCTTGCACCACTTGACTCAGCACCACCATGGAATTAATTGGTACAGATTGAGGCCATTACGTGTCGGAGTAGCACGCTGGACGTCCTGAACGCTGCAATTTGCTCTAGCGTCTTCGTTTTACAGGACCATACCGTTGTGTCTATCTGGACTCTGGATATGAGAACTCAACAACAATGACAGAGCTCGGGTCAACTTGGACGGTGCATTTGTCAATCGTGGAGATGGAAATGCAGTGGCGACGGGCGTGAAGTTGTCGGGAGAGCTGATGAGGACGTCGGCATGAGTCCTTTGTGTCACTGGCACACGAGGGTAGGGATGAATCAAGAGAGGTCGCGATGGTTTGCATGGAGAAGAGGGCTGCGTTTACATGAAGTGGGGAGAGGCTGGGATGCGTGTTATGTGAGGAAGATGAATAGAAAAGGTGAAAAGAAAATTTTTAGGGATACGTGTTCTGTAAGATGAATAAATAGAAAGTAAAAAATACTTTTAGAATCTGAACATGGACATGGCAGAGCTTCAGGATGCAGCGGCGCGGAAGCAGAGGAGCAGTCTGACTGGACTCCCGTCTTGCAGGTTGCAACATCTCGTGGCACGTGAATTTTCTGGAAGGATAACCTGACAGAGCACAGTAGAGGTGGAAACAAACGGTGAGAGATGGAGCTATGGGACAATCCAATGGCTCATAATTTCGACGTGGAGGAACACGAGAACTGATGGTGCAGATTTCGTTTTTAACAGATTGTTGATCCCTCCAGGCTCCAGAAATTATTGCTGGTTTCTCGATTCATGTTTGTTTAGATAGAAACCTTCCTTCAATGCATAAACTCTGCTTCGGAGAGACGGTGGTAATCTGTTTGTTGCTGCATCAATGTCTTGCGACAGAAGGGTCATACCACAAAAAAAGCCGTCAGAGAAGGGCAACATAATCATTTGTCACAAAGATGCAAAAAAAAATGGCTAAATTTCCAACAGAAACTAAAAAGGCAGCAAGAAAACTTTAGAGTACAAAAGATATGTGCATGTTGGTTCCGTTAATTATAACAAAAAAAATGGATAGCCATGTGGAAACAAGGTATCTTAATTAAATATAAATTGAATTAGGATAGTATAGCCAAATAGAAATAGACAAAAAAGTGTAAATAACAGAAAAAAAAATTGAAGCTGGCCGTAGCATTTAAGTAGATATAAGTGTCAGCCCACCTCTGAAGTATAACGACCAGAAAAGTGAGTCAGTAGAATAGCTTTGTTTCCAAGTTGATCAGAGTGGCCTGCTATCTGCATTGCCCAAATTAAGCTTCAGTGCTTCAGTTTTTGATAATTTGGAAGTTGAATAAGAAGTTTGGAATATCTCAAATAACAGCTTAATAGAATACCTCACATTCATGAGTCATCTAGAAACGTACTCTGAATTTATAGACCATGTTTCCTGTCAAGATCATAAATAAAGGGGAACGACTAGAAAAAATAAAACATTCACTGGTGAAAATGGAGTGTGTTTCTGAGTAAGGTTGCTAGTTGATGTTAATACCATAAAAATTGGACACATTTTGCAAACTAAGAACTTAGCTGTAAAGAGGTAGGTGTTAAAAATACCTCTACAATAAGAATCTTCGCCGCCAACACGTCCGCGTTATCCGGATCAAGAATGAAATCTGATGTTGTGTCTCCTGTGAAAGCAATCTCAGGGGTGGACAGCGTATTCGTGATCTGCAAATTACATGTTGGTCAACAAATTAAAACTGTGCTTGGATTTGAATTGAACTCTACAATCACTTACCTTACCTCAACCCTGATAACCTAAGTCGCTTGATCTCGCTACCCGGGAGGCCAATGAACTCCTGCTTGACCTTCTGCTTCACCGAGTATATGACACATACCTGTGAATATAAATACAGATGCTTTCAACAGCCATCAAAAGATACCATGGCGCAGCTTCAAGAACTCCCGTGCGGACACGTACATGGGGAGGCAGACCTTAGCATTTGTGGCCCGGCCTATGGGCCCAGCCCGAGCCCAGTGGGTTTTGGCCCGCCCCACGCCTTCTAATGGGATGAGACTAGACAGCGAAAACCAAGCTCGGAAAAAAATTGGGCCTATCTGAGCCCGTCCCAACCATTAATTTCATTTATGTTTTAATAAAAGAAAAGGACGGGAAGCCCAAGCCTACCTACGACCTAGCCCGAGCCCGGTCCAAAAAATCAGCCCGACCAAGCCCCCCATGTGGTCGAAGTGGATGTCTTAGATAAAGAGGAACTCCTGCGAGGCAGCGCGCTCCAGACGAAACAGGCCGATATCGAAGGCGAGGCTCAACGTTGGGAAGATGACGCAGGTCTCCACTCCATACCGCCGATGGAGACGCCCTCCACGGGGTAACCCCTCGATCTCCAGCCGGCAATTCGCCTTCGTGGATGAAGGCGGCGCTGGCGAAAGGGTTGGCGTGGAAGCGGGAGGAAGAAGAGGGGGCGGCAGTGAGCGAAGCCTCCGCCAAGAACTCGGAGGTCTTCGCCATTACGACGCCGGCGATATGGGTTGGAGTGGAGGGCCAGGTCCATTCTCTCTTTTTTTTTTAAGAAAAGGGCCGATCTTCTATAAGGGTCCACAAGGCCTCCTGCGCTCGCAGAAACTACACATACAAAAGCACTTTGCTTACGTGAGATAATATGAGGCAATATTCTTTTGAGATGATCTGAAAGTACCTTGGAGGCAATTTTGTATACCGCATTACACGAGCTGACTGGTCTCAGATCTTTCAGCTTTTCCGGGTGCTGAACTTTAGGAATTAGAACTAACGTTTTACCTCCCTACAAACATCACCACCAACAGTATTCCAATATTTCGTATAGAACAAGAT
The DNA here is from genome assembly GCA_015342445.1 of Digitaria exilis. NCBI lineage: Eukaryota > Viridiplantae > Streptophyta > Magnoliopsida > Poales > Poaceae > Digitaria > Digitaria exilis. Next base: position 751,454 of record JACEFO010002165.1, read on the forward strand.
GGCATACCATCAATTCCTGGCGCTTTCAAATCTCCAATGCTATCAAGGCCTTGCTTAATCGCCTCTTCTGTAAAACCCTGTGACAATTAATTAGAGCAATTAGTCCAGGATCCAAAGAGGTATGGACTAACAATTAAGCAAGGGCAAAATAGATTTTTCATAGTTGTATGGACTAACAATTAGTCCAGTCCTGATGGCAAGCTTCTGAAAGCGAGAATGAAGAAAGGCAGCTCGTTCACATGGCAAAGTATATTGGCGGGACTTGATTGTTTCAAACGAGGCTATATATGGAGAATTGGTGATGGTCAAGTAAATATATGGGAAGACCATTGGCTACCCGGCAGTCATAACCTGAAAGTTCAAACTCCAAGAGGGGCGAACCTAGTGACTACGGTGGATGAACTAATAAACCCGGTCACTGGTCAATGGGATGAAGAACTGATTAATGACATCTTCTGGGCGGTTGATGCTCACCGTATTTTACAAATTCCCTTGAGACAAGGGAGAGAGGATTTGGTTGCCTGTCATTATAACAGGAGTGGTCTATTCTCTGTTAGATCAGCATACCATGCAAAATTCTAACATAGGGGACACTAGTGAAAGGCAAGGCTGGATCAAACTGTGGAAGTTGGCTATACCATCAAAAATCAAGATCTTTGGTTGGAGACTAATGCATGGAATCATACCATGCCGGGGCAATCTAGCAAACCGGCATATTGGCAATGAGAGTGGCTGCCCGTTTGGCTCTGATGGATGTGAGGATATCAAACACCTCTTCTTTGCTTGTGACCGAGCAAGATTAATCTGGGATCAGCTGGGGATCCGTAATTGTCTGGACTCGATCATGATCCAGGATCGATCTGGCTCAATTCTGGTTGAAGAGGTGATAAATAAAAACAGGAGACCAATGTGAAAGGGGTGAGGTTAGCTGAGTTATTCATGACTGGTGCATGGTATATCTGGTGGGAGCGTCGACAGCTGGTGCATGGCAAGAACATCCAAAGCCCGCAACGCTCAGCGATGAGTATTGCAGCTCTGGCCACAAATTATGGTATGGTGAAGAGTAAACCAGTGCTTAAAGGGGAGGGCTGGCGAAAACCAACCGATGGTAAGCTGGTGCTTAACATAGATGCTAGCTTCCATTGTGATTCTGGAGCAGGTAGTACTGGGGCGGTCATTAGGGACCTGAGTGGGGGCTTCATCGCCGCCTCGTGCTGCTACATGCCGCATGTACTAGACGCTTCAACAGCGGAAGCAATGGCTTTACGCAACGGGTTACAATTCGCGCACCATACAGACTGCTTGGAAGTTGTGAGCACTATGATGAATGATGGTTTCTCCGGCACAGCTGCTATTGCGATCTATGAGGATTGTTTTGATCTCTACAATAGGCTAGACTCTGGTTCTATTGAACATTGTAATAGGGAAGCTAATCTGGTAGCTCATGAGCTGGCTAAAGTAGGTTGGATTCACAAAGAAAATTATACTTGGGGCGATGACCCCCCTAGCTCTATTAGTCAGCTGCTCGTAGACGATGTAACTTTATTCGTTAATCAATAAAGTGCGCCAGATGGCTTTCCCAAAAAAAAAAAACTAATTCTAGTCCAGACTAACAATTAGTCCTAAGAGATACAAACAGACCCTGAGAATGTGAGACGCTCTAACACGATGTTAATGGCAAGTGTTGCACTCTACGTCACCCACTCAAAGCACGCAGCACACTAGGCACCCCCGCTCACATTCTTCAGGTACTGCAAGAAGGCATCAGAGGTTCGATCACACCAAAAATCAAGCCACGAACAATGTTAGCAACTACGTCATTAACTGCCTGTAAAAGGCGTTATGATGATAACAGAGGAGTGTTAGGGGCAACCAGAGGACTCGAGTATAAGTTCATTTGACAATACAATTTCACCCGCATAATTGCAAGTTGCAACTTCATAAAGCTTTAGCACAAATCAGTTGAATGAAATAGAGGGAGGGGAATCCATCTAGTATGTTCAGATGGTTTTCTCAAAAGAAGTTCAAAATATCTTCAGCAGCACTCCCACAAGTTCACTTCGCCTTTGTGCTGTGAGAAGTCCTCAAGGATTCCATCGCTTCGCTGCAAGTAACAGGTCTTAGGCACAAAAGTACATGCGTCGACAATAAACAGAACACATATTTCGCTAAAAATATTTAAATTAACATCTTTCCACCGCTTCAGTCTACTGGCAAACTTTCGGTCGACAGTATTAGTATTTAGTTTTTTTAGATTATCCGATTATCAGATTATGTAGTAGCAGGAGAAAAAAAGTTAATGTATAGATACATAAAAAGGTTGATTTTTTTGGTAAACCATCCAATTTCAATCTAATGGTGCTGTGAAAGTTAAACAACTATTTAAAGGGCTGATCAAGTGGAAGGCGAAGTTTTTGGAAGAGAATGCACATTGAGTGCTCTAAATCCTCAAAGGACTGACAACACAACCAAATAACATTACATTCTCAACTTTGCAACTGAAACCAAATGGAATGTGTTGAAACATGCATGCATGTTCAGAGTCAAATGAATACCGTAATGCGTGCTCAATCTCAGCATTTTTTGGGTCCATCTTGAATCCATAAAAAAACGCTTCGCATGCACTCTCGAAGTCCTGATTATACAAAATCTTATGAATCAGTTTGCAAAGAAAGTTGACAAATAACCAACAAGATCGTTTGTCCCACCTTCAGTAACATTAGAGCTGCACCCTGCCGATAGCAAGCCTTTGGCCAGTCAGGCCGCATTTTTCTACATTCAAGAGCAACCGCCAACGCCTTTTGTGCATCACCCATGTGAAGCCAGCAGAGACTCCTGTTCGAGAACAAGGTCGCATCACCAGAATCAAGGTCCATTGCCTACATCCAACAAGTTAAACCAAATGTCAGAACATTTTGCAAGTATTAACACTTGTAAGATAGTTACAATTTGTGAAACTGAACAAGTAATATGCACGTTTTTCCTCATACTCATTGATGCATTGCATTCATGAATAATGTTTTGAAAAAGAAATGAGCAAGTCGAGGTAAGATTAAGAAAGTCAATGTAAGAAATGTTTTCCTACTAAATAAAATATAGGTCAAGATTGAAGTAAAAAAAAAATTGATAACCAAATAAATTCTATGTTATGGCTTTCTGATGCTCCAAGAGAAATATATAATGGCAAAAAATAAAAGTTTCAAGTGAAATGAGGCTCCTTTGTGAACCTTTTTATTTTCTTGTTTAATCCATCTTCTGATGATCACTTGCTTATTAGCATTTTAGCCTACAAGGACTGGAAATGGGGGATAAGTAACTTTGTACAAGATTTTTTTTGTTTTCATTATTACTCTATTGAAGTAGGGAATGCATCATAAAATATGAGAAGAAATGATAACTGGAACAAAAGAAGATACATTATAGCTATTTTTTGGACCTTAACTATCACAACTTTTAATTGCACTAGCTAGATGCAACAGGACCGAATGAAAAGTTTTATCGACAGATCACCATCCAACATTCCAACTGGTGTTCTAGACTAAATTTAACAGTTTAAGTAACTTGTACATGACTTCGGAATTATCTATAAGAAATTTTCTGTGTTATTTAATATTAAGGTTCATAAACAACAAGTGGCTCTCGAACCAGAAAAAGATGTCCAGAACCCAGGCTTGTTTGCAGCTCTAGACGTCCACAACCACATGATTCGGTATGTGGACAGTTGAGTGAAGGCGTCAGTCCAGCAGTTCAAATTCTGTACTCTGTAAAGGCATCAAAGTAACCAAGGGGAAAAAGTTCCTCAGAGCAGTCATTATAGAGAAGCCATCAATTCTAGTTTCTCCACTCAAACTAGTGGTCTTCGACAATGCACGTTATGGTTTGAACACCAGGAGTCAAACTGGGCCAGTCACTAGGGCAGAAAGAGCACAAGTACGCGGGAGAGGTAGGAAAATTGAAGTGCATTCAAATAGGTTAAGGGAAGAAAGAATAAAAAACAAATCATTTGTCCTCTTCTAATAGTGTAAACTTGTTCCAGTCATGCCACTAGCCACCAGCAAAAGTCATGTTTCAATAACAAAGTCATGCCTCTGGAGTTCTGGTGATTACAAACAATAGACACTTTAAAACTCCGCATGCATATTTATTGACATTAATTCTCTCAAAAACATTACAATTAAAAAATACGAACAAAATGAGAATATGGTCATACAATATACCTTACTGTAAAACCCTGATGCAGAAAGATAATCCTCTCTTTCAACTGCCATACGCCCGAGTGATTTCAAGTGTGCTACTTTCCTTTTGTTCACATCTTCAGCCTGATATAAATAATTTAGAATGTGATGGGGCTCACTTCTTCAGCTACTCCCCAAAAGATGTCGCCAATCTAAAAATGATTATTCCACAACAGCAACAACAACATAGCCTTTAGTCCCAAGCAAGTTGGGGTAGGCTAGAGATGAAACCCAAGAAACAAAGCTCAAGGCTCAGGCACGTTGATAACTAGTCTGCAAGCGCTCCTATCAAAAGCTACCTCCTTGGAAATATTCCACTCCTTAAGGTCTCTCTCTCTGTTTACCGCCTCGTCCCATGTCAATCTAGGTCTACCTATACCTCTCTTTATATTATTGACCCGCACTAGGACCCCAATACGCACCGGTGCCTCAACCATCTCAGCCGATGTTGGGTCGATTTCTCAATGGGTGCCACCCCGACCTTCTCCTGAATATCTTCATTCCGAACTCTATCCCTTCATGTGTACCCGCGAGATCATCGCAACATCCGCATCTCTGCTACACTCAGTTGCTGGACATATCGCCTTTTAGTAGGCCAACATTCCGCCCCATATAACATCGCCGGTCGAACCGCCGTCCTATAGAACTTCCCCTTCAGCTTTTGTGGCACCCTCCTATCACAGAGGACGCCAGAGGCTTGGCACCACTTCATCCAGCCTGCTGCGATTCTATGCTTAACATCTTCATCAGTGTCGCCATCCTGTTGCAACATCGATCCTAAATACCAAAAAGTATCCTTTTGGGGGCACCACCTGTCCGTCGAGGTTAACGTTTCCATCCTCGTGCCTAGTCCCACTAAAATCGCACATCATGTACTCAGTCTTGGTCCTGCTAAGTCTGAACCCCTTCGACTCTAATGTGCGCCTCTATAGATCTAGCTTCCTATTAACACCTGCCCTACTTCATCGACTAGCACCACATCATCAGCAAGGGATATCCCCTCGTATATCCCTAGTGACCTCATCCATCACCAAAGCAAACAGATAAGGGCTCAATGCTGACCCTTGATGTAGGCCTATCCTAATAGGGAAGTCAGTGGTGTCGCCATCGCAAGTCCGGACACATGTCATAGCATCCTTGTACATATCCTAAAAATGATTATTCACGTGAACAAAACTATAAATGGTTATATGCATAAAAGAACTATGAAGAATTTTTTTTAAATATTTAGGAAAACATATTTTTAATTTGGCATAAACATTCGCTCCCCAAATCTATGATTAAGCAAGCATATTATTTCCACATTCTAGCATGGCGCTTATCCCATCGCATCCATGCTCACTACTCAGAGCTGTCGACAAAAAATACTCCTAAAGTTTTCTTTTGGACAAGAGAAGAAACTTCTCTTCCTTTCAAAAAAAAATAGAAGAAACTTCCCTGTCTCTGCATCACGAGATGAATAGTCTAGCATGCTATTAGAAGTTGCAGAAATTACTTCTAGTAACTGAGAGTATCAACGTAGCAAACTGATGAGGACCACAACGACATGAGTCCACCTACCACACCTATGGACACTTTGCTACTCCGTAATCATAAACAGCCAGAAATATAGTTGACTCATACATTTTCTTTCCTACAAGTTCTTCTAGTGTAATCCAATCCATCTCGTTCCTAGCTACAAGTTCAACACATGCATAAATTAAAAAAAAAACCTTTGGCATTATTATCATGAAACTACATGTTCAAGAATTAGGTAAAGAAATTACATATTTAGTGTGTTAAAGTATCACAGTTCATAAAACTACATATTTCCTAATATTACAGAAAGTTTTATCTAAACAAATAACTACGAAATGAGCAATAGTAGGTATCATGATAACATTTCCCTACAAACAGAAGAGAAATACATAGCTTGGAGCCTTGGAATCATGGAGTTATAGAGCACAGCAACAAAACTCAGATACAAGGTGCGTATTCTAAGTTAGGTGGCCATTAGGGTCCTTAGAAGATATCTAATACATGCATCATGGTAATGCAACAGAAACCTATGAACTTACGTAAATGTAGAAATTTAATCAAACACTTGTACCCCAAAGCTTGAAGGCAACAAAGTAAATCTTACGTCATCAGGGACGTTACGATTAGCACCAATCCGCAGTAAGTAATCCAAGCACTCAGATGAGCCATCATTTGCAGCATCAATTAAAGCAGTAAAAATACGGTCTGCTTTTACATCAGCACCAGCCTATATATGAAAGAAATGTTACAGATCAGTCTTGACTTGGGTACCTGCAGCTTCAGAAATTTGACCACGCTGATAAGGTGTGGAATATAAGTATCATGATAACATACCCAAATTGATTAAAGTTAAATATTTCAATTGACAGCATGGAACAATGGAAAATATTATAACACAGCAGAGAATCCCAAAGTTCTGGGACATGAAAAACTAACATGAAGGTACATTACCTCAACCAGGAGCTTCACACATTTCAATGATCCAGCATTTATAGCTGCCAAGAGGGGTGTCGCACCAAATTTGTCCGTCTTGTTGCACTAGTGGAAATTGTAGAGATAATTAGTTGCTACAAATAATTAATGATAATTAATGGGCCCAAAATCAAATAAAATGGTAAAAGTTAATAATTACTTAGGCAGCCCCAAGCCGGCGATCTGGGTTTGAACCCCAGCGCTGGCAGCGGGAGGCCCCTCTGCTGGTCTCCCTTGTGCAAAAAAAAGGTTATTAATTACTTTTCTATGCCAAGTTTTCATTTATAGAAAAAAGCTTCCATGTCATTGTAAAAGCAAACATGCACAATGTCAACATAGAGTCGTGGATGTCTCGTAGCATACAGCTTTATTAGTCAAACATTGACCAGTAGATTTCTAAATCAATTGTGTATTTCACTTATACAAGAAAAGGGTGACGAAGATTACACGACAACAATTCTTACAGCAAATACAACAGAAGGGAGTACAACCAGAAGAAATTGTTCATTGCCTGAAAATTGGAAGTTTTGGAAACTACAGATACATGATAACTTGTGAACTTCCATAAAAATAATACAAACTATAAATGGAACAAACTTGTTCTTGCAAAGAACAAGAGAATGATCTCTACAGATTAAACTTATTGTGCACTTAAACAGAAGGGATGAAATATTTCCAATTCCTGTAACAGTAACTACGAAGGAAATCTTGAAGAGCTCACTAGACAACAAGGAGAGCAGCAAAACAACAAGGTGAACTATTAAACCTGTCATTTTACAACTGTTCAAAAACTTGAATAGGAGCAAAACAACAATGTAGCTTCAAGCAACCAGAAAATAACCAACGAAAGAGTAATGGGAAAAAACAAAGAACATAAATGATGTTGATTTATATCTTTGTAGTCCAACAGGCTTAAGGCAGAAACAGTATGTAGTTAACCTTACATCTGCATTATGATCCAATAAAAGCTTCATGGCACCAGCTTGCCCTTCCATAGCAGCAATATGAAGTGGTGTCCCACGATCAGCCACAGGGTCAATATAAGCTCCTTTTGCAAACAACAGCTCTATCATTTCACAGTTTCCTGCATTGGGAAGTGAGATTAGAAGTATCCTATTAACTGTATTTGCAATGGGAAGACCTCAGTCTATCCTTTAAATGGGCTATAAATATCACAATAACAGGGGGAATGTTACACATGAATAAGATCTGCAACCATTCAACAAAAGGGCAGGACCAGAAACTGTTGAAATTAAGCACAGAGGCACACTTTGGAAGTGAGAAAAAAATAACTACAGAGTTACCTAAAGATAAAAAAAAGATGTTTACAAGCATTGAAAAACCGTTAGGTTTGTACGGAAGACTCAGATGTACTTCCAGTCACATATATTGATACATTACAATATGTAAATATGTTTCTGATGTTACTTTAGGAGAACTGAACTATCAATCTGGTTATGATCTTTTTCCTTATTAATAGAGGGAAAAGAAAAAAAATAATTACCCAGGCCCAAGCAGCAGTGTAGCCAGGATTTGACCATAGGGGGGCCAAGATCAAATGAAAAAAGGTCTCATAAAAGTTGCAAATATGTCAGACTTACCTTTGCGTTCTCCACACAATTAATCCAATAATTGGCTGTGAACTTGCAAATATGCCAGGTTTACATAGACGGCTAGGGCTAGATACATGGATTTGATGATGACGCTGGTGCGCGTAGTCTCGGCATTCGGCAAGCGGAGTGACAAACAACTACAAAGAAGACATGGAGCGATGCCGATAGATTGCATGCACAAGTAGAAATAGTGGAAAGCAAATTGATCACGTGTGCTGTCGCGGCGTACTACCGTACTTAACTATTTGATCATGGGCCGTGGGCTAACGTGGCCTATTGTATGTCCAAAATGTAGCCTGTTGTATGTCTAAGTAGACTAATCCTGTATCCTGCCCGGTTATTAGAGATTATACTCATGTTAAATTGGACAATTAAGGGGGCCAAGCCCCTACGCCCCCTTGGCTCCGCCCCTGTGCACGAGGCAATATATGGCAAAGTCTTTGCCGAGTGTTTTTCTGTCTTTGCCGAGTGCCACTGGCACTCAGCACACAGGCTGTTTCCCATAGTGGCATAATATAATGCAAACTAAACAAAGAAAATTTAAATGAATGTGATGAATAGGTGGTAAACTACTAAACTGCAATACATATGCAACAGAGAGGACCTAATCCAGCCGCAGAATGTAGAGGAACCAGCCCTTCACTATAAACTTTGTCCTTGTCAGCACCATGATCAAGAAGGTACTTGAACACAGCCAAATTCTCGTTGTTCATCGCAAAAATCAGAGGTGTAAAACCTGTCACGCACAAAGACAAGAAAATGAATGCAAAGCACTTTGAAATCAGCAACGAAATGTACATCCAGAAAAAGTTTATGAATGCAAAGCACAACAGTTATTTTCTGAAAGCTTAAGACATTTAGCTTTGTGATCCTTAATAAGAATCATAGATACATGAAATTTCAGGTACTGTATGAAGTCAAAGGTATGAGGGAACGTTGGATAGATGGGGCTGACTTCTTCAGCTTAAATGTTTGCACAGCCCCATGACAGTGCAGAATCAAATGCATGTCCTTTGATGTAAAGCTGAGGTACTATGATAAAAAAATTCCATGGAGCAGCATAGCACGTACGGTTGACCAATAGTCCTACAAGATTTCCCCTTGGCCTTGGGTAAGTTACATGCTTCTGAGTTCTGATTAGACGTTATTTCATGCCCCATCGCCCTCCCCACCCAACCCCCCAAAAAACATGGTGTATTCCAATACAGACGAATCCAAGTGCAGCGTAAAAGCCGTAAACTCATAATTTTCATCGGTCGTGAGCAGGATTGCCAACACTACTGTAATACCTTGAGCAAGAGCAGATGAAGTTCTGTTAGCTCAGGAAATTCCAACGCTACTGATTATGGCCTAGAAAAAGAAATCGAGAAACGAACCAAAATCATCGGCGGCGTCCACATCCACGCGCAGATCCTCCACCAGGTATTTGCACAGTTCCAGCCTCCCACAAGTGGCGGCGACATGAAGCGCCCCGAGTCCACCATGCGCACTCATCGCCTCCACGGCTTCCCTGACGCGGCCCCTACCGTTGTCCAGCACCTGCACCAGCCCTGCAAGCAATGGGTCCCGCAAGCGCACGATGGTGAGAATGCCAAACAGAATGCGCACCGCGAGTGACTGAAATCAGGGGTCGGGGGAGAGCGGCAGCGTACCCTTGAAGAGGCGGAGGTCGCCCTCGGCTGCCGCGTGGAAGAGCCCGCTGTGAATCGACGCGTCGAGGGCTGCAGCTGCAGGGTGAGATAGTGAGCGGGGCTAGGGTTTGGTCCCGGGGGTTCGAGGCGAGGTGCTGAGGGGAAGGGGCTCACCGGAGTACATGGAGGCACAGTCAGCGGAGCGACTCCGCGGCGGCGCCGCCATGGAAAATGGGGCGAGGTGGTTGGGGTTTCGCCCTTCTGGGAATGGGATTGGGTGGGACTAGTGCCCGGGGAAGAAGGAGCTGGGAGGATTTTGGAATTGAGGGAGGTGGGAAATGCTGGGTTTGGATTTTGAAATTGAGGAGCCGTGTAGCAGGTGTTAAGACATGACCTTATTTGATCTGATCAAGAGGGCAGCCAAAGCGCACAATAATAGCAATGGTTAGGCCTAATAACCTTGGTAACAGCCATTGTTATATAGCTTTAATGCTGCTGTTACACAAGGAATTGATGTATTGCTCTAATGCCTAGAATTAGTGCACCATTGTATGTAATCCACTATATATATGTAACCTTGAGATCAATGAGAATTTAGCTATTCAACTATTTCTACAGTGTCTCTCTATGCTCTACATTCTCTAGTCACAACACGTTATCAGCAGCTCTAACCAACTGAGAGCAAGAGAAGGAAGGAGAACAGTATCGGGGTAAGATGGCTCGCTTCGACGCAAGTTCATCCCTTCCCCGCAATCTCCGTGCTCGCCACCTGCGTCGGCTGTTGCGCCAGCAACTCGCTGAAATTCTTTGGGCTCCAGTGCGCCGTCCTCGGCGTGGCCGGGTTTATGCCCACAGGTCTCCTCCATCTAGCTTCGCTGGACGCAGAGGAAGACGCCACGATGCCGGCCCCGCTGCCCGCAGAGCTTCAAGAGCTGCTAGCAGCAGCTCGAGCACGATGGCAGCACCCCAAGGACCACCGGCTTCGCTGAACCTCTGCTCTGCACCAGGACGCATCCTGGTGCAGGCTCCGCACTACTGCCCGTCCCATGGATGGACGGCAAGAGTGCAGCTCCCTCAGGAGCTTCCACCCGAGGTGATGGCACACTGCCCTCACCACGGTGGACCACCCATGTTCGGCGTGATGAAGACTCTTCCTCATAGGAGCACGTCTCGCCACGTCGCTCCTGTTCGCCGGAGTACACACCGGAGACACCACCGGCATCACCACTGGTGGCACCGGCGGCGGCACCGGTTGAGGCACCACCTGAGTTCCTCCTCAGAGGAACCATAGCTGCACGCCGCGGAGCTCCTCCCTTCTATATGAGTACCAGGGGAAGCTCCAGTGGCGCAGCAGTGGCGGTGCCACCTGGTTTCGAGGCGCCTCCACCTGCTCCACGCGCGGCAGTGGCCGCGCCGCCCGGCTTCGAAGAGCCTTCGCTCGCTCCACCACCTCCTCCGCCAGCCCCCTGGTTTCCTGGCCGCCCGACCGCAGCCGCGACGGCCAACGCGCGCCCTGGCCTCCGCCGCATCATCAAGACCGGGCACATCCCAACCGAGAGGAGCGGCAGCTTGGACGCTCGTCGCCCCCCACCCTCCGGTGAGGGGGAGGCTTGAGCGCGGCAGCAGAAGGGTCCAGGAGGCGCGGGTGGTGGGTATGCGGGCGGATGGCGATGACGTCGAACGGCGGGGGCAGCGGCGACGGCGGCTCCCCGGCGGCGGCGGCTTCCTGGTGCCTCCCTGGCGGTGGCGGCTGGTGAGGGTTGGGGGCCAGGCGGGCCCCTTTTTAGGCCGCGGCAGGCTGGGCCGGCCTCACCGGCCCGCCAGCCCGCGCGCTGCGCGTTGCCCCGCTTGGGCCTCCTGGACCGAATGCGGCGGTGGGCCGAAAACGAGATTGTCTCGGCCCACCGCCCAATAAATCCTTATTTATTTTTCAAAAGTTATTTCCATCAAAATTTAAATTCCAGCAATTTACTTTTGATGTATTTCCCTTATACAAATAATTTGTGAGAGTGCATGTCTGCTATAGATCTTGTAATTCTCCATCATTGTAAATATATAGTCATTTTCAGCACTTTAGCATTTCCATGTCCTTTATTTTACAAGTATCTTGCAAATTTACTTTCATCGTCCTACTTTTTCATTAATTTTATGCGATTTTGTTTATTGTTCGAGTTCATTTTATTTGAATTCACATAAAATTGCATAAATTGGCCATAATTTCTCAAAATTATTGGCAATATCAATGTAGGTGATATGGCAACCAAAGAGTTTGATATCTTCGCTCTGGATGGTTCTAATTTCCCTGCATGGGCGATGGATGTCAAAGTGACTCTGTCGACCCTTGGACTGTATAGATGCATCGATGAAACAGCCGCTGGGACTGTTTCACCCTCTGCAATGTCAAATTACTCCGCCTTGAAAGTGATAAGGAATCATATCCATCCGGATTTGAAAATGGAGTATATGTATGAGGAGGATCCACGTGCATTATGGACATCTCTAAAAAATCGCTATGAGCAGCATAGAGCTATAATCCTCCCTGAGGCAACACATGAGTGGAACCATCTACGTCTACAGGATTTTAAAACTGTGGACGAGTTCAACCATGTTGTTCATAAGATTAGCTCTAAGCTCCGGTTTTGTGAGAAAGAACCTTCTGAAGCGGAGAAAATTGAAAAGACCTTGTCTACAATGCTCCCAGCAAAAAGGCTTATTACTCAACAATACCGGGAGAATAATTTCACTGTCTATTCTTCACTAATTCAGTCATTGAAACAGGCAGAAAAGAGTCATGAGCTCACAATGTGGAATTCAAACCAGCGCCCTTTGGGTACTGTTCCACTGCCTGAAGTACATGCAAATGTGAGGAACAATGGACCCAATGGGAACATGCAGACGGGAAATTCTTCTGGCAAAGGCAAACGTAAGAGAGCCAAAAAGCAACGTGGTACCATACAAAAGGGGAAGGGAATTTCTAGGCAAAAGAATGATAGCGGCAACAAAATTGCCTGCTTCAGATGTGGTTGTACCAATCACATTGCTAAGAAATGCCGGACCCCTAAGCATCTTGTTGATCTATACATGAAGTCCATGGGTCACACACAGAGCACTAAGAAGTATGAAGCTCATTTCACATCTCAAGTGCCGGAGACTGAAGCTATGGACCTCATCCCTCATGGAGCGGGACCGAGCAACACAAAGACTCCGCCAAGAGAAGAGGACAACTCTATGGACATCGACAACATGCTCGTGGAATACACTTCTAATGATATTTTTGGAGACCTCAACTAGGCTCCATACCATTAGAGTTTAATTTTTGCAAAAGAGATACATGTAATAAGACATGATGTTGCTACTTCTTTTTATCCGCTGTAATGACATTGCACTACTATATGAATAAATTCGTATGTGTTTTCTATATTCTGCAATTATTCTTATGAATTTTAAATTTTGCATTATATAGATTGCTACGGGAGTCAATCCAATGGAAGAAGAGTTGTGCCTAGTGGATAGTTGTACCACTAACACTGTACTTAGGGAAGTCAAATATTTCCAAACTCTCACAAAGAGAGAAGGACAAGTTTTGACCATTGCGGGACGCGATGCTATGATTGTTGGTTCCGGTAGAGCCACTGTCATACTTCCAATGGGTACACAGATTGAAATTGAGGAAGCATTATTGTATCCCGATTCAACACGTACCCTACTAAGTTACAGAGATATCCAGAGAAATGGAATTCATGTGGAAACACATGAAGAAAATAAAGAGGAGTTTCTCATCTTTACCAAAGATACCGGATATGGCAAACAAACACTTGAAAGAGTGCCTTCTCCCCCGTCTGGGTTGTACTACACATATATTAAACCCGTACCCCACTTTGCATATAAAGTGATTTTTCAGAATGTGGATGCATTCAAAACTTGGCATGAACGCCTTGGCCATCCCGGCATCGGGATGATGAGAAAAATCATGAATAATTAAAGTGGACATGGTATGAGTGATAGAAAATTCCCACAATCCTCAGAATTTGTGTGCACCTCATGTGCAACTGGGAAATTAATTTTGAGACCCTCACATCTCAAAATACAGGCTGAACCACTAAAGTTTCTTGAACGCATTCAAGGTGACATTTGTGGTCCTATTCAACCTTCATCTGGCCCATTCAGGTACTTCATGGTTCTCATAGACGCATCCACAAGATGATCTCATGTGTCCCTATTGTCGACACGGAATCATGCATTTGCAAAATTGATTGCACAAGTCATCAGACTTCGAGCAAGTCATCCTGAACACCAGATAAAGTCGATTCGAATGGACAATGCAGCAGAATTTTCTTCCAAAGCCTTCAATGATTATTGTATGGCTTTAGGAATTGAAGTTCAACATTCTGTACCATATGTTCATACCTAGAATGGTTTGGCCGAATCTCTTATCAAGAGAATAAAACTCATAGCCAGACCACTATTGCAAAGTTGTAACCTACCAACCTCATGTTGGGGTCACGCAGTTTTACATGCTGGTGACTTAATAAAATTGCGCCCAACTGCATACCATACGGCTTCCCCGCTGCAAATGGTTCGTGGTGATCCTCCAAGTATTTCCCATCTGCGGAAATTTGGTTGCGCTGTATATGTACCGATCTCACCACCAAAGCGTACATCACTGGGCCCTCACAGGAAATTGGGGATCTATGTGGGGTATTTATCTCCGTCAATCATTAAATACCTAGAGCCCCTTACAGGGGACTTATTCACAGCCCGCTGATTGCATCTTCAATGAACAGCATTTTCCGGCATTAGGGGGAGAATTCAAGTATCACACTGAATGCCCAGAAATAAACTGGGATGCCATTGCAACCCAACAGGAGGATCCTCGTACCAAAGAATCCGAACTTCAAGTTCAAAGGATTATTGATTTGCAAACTGCTGCAAACAATTTGCCAAACTCATTTACTGTAAGCAAAAGTGTGACAGTCACAAATTCCTGCAAGGAATGTTCCGGAAAGAATAGAGGTACCAAACAAAACTATTCAACTTCCTTCCTCAAAAGAGAGTGGGAGAAGTACGGAAAATCCTCGAAAGCGCAAGAGGAAATAGAGGAAAGATTCCTCTAACACAGTAAATGACACTCAACCTCAAGTTGAGAGACACCAAGTGGATTTACCCGATCTACTTCCCACATCAACAGTGCACTCAATTTCTGATGATGGGACATTAGAACACCCCGACGATATTGTATTGGGAAATACCAAGACGTCAATGGGGGCACAAGAAATTTCTGTAAACTATATTGAGTCTGGAGAATCATACGATCGTAAGACTACATTTGTCGACATATACTTTGCCTCATCAGTTGCAGAAACTATCCAAAATGATCCAGATCCAAAATCCATGGTAGAGTGCAAGTAGCGCTCAGACTGGAACAAATGGAAGGAAGCAATTGAAGCAGAGTTAGCCTCCCTCAATAAAAGAGAGGTATTCTCATCAGTAATACCTACACCTCCAAGAACCTTTCCTGTGGGTTTCAAATGGGTTTTCATCCGGAAACGGAATGAGAACAATGAGGTGGTGAGATATAAGGCGAGGCTTGTAGCACAAGGGTTCACGCAGAGACCCGGCATTGATTTCAATGAAACATATTCTCCAGTCATGAGCGGGATTACGTTCCGATATTTAATATCACCGGCAACTCAAAATCGTCTATCTATGCAGTTGATGGATGTCGTGACAGCATATTTATATGAGTCACTAGATTCGGATATATATATATGAAGGTCCCCGATGGGATCTCTATACCTAATGAAAGCGCAAATCGCAATATGTATTGCGTAAAGCTAAAAAGATCACTTTATGGTCTTAAACAGTCGGGTAGAATGTGGTACAACCGACTGAGTGAGTACCTTCTACAGAAGGGTTACTCCAACAGTGATGATTGCCCGTGTGTCTTCATCAAAAGATCCTCCACAGGATTTTGCATTATATCAGTGTAAGTAGATGATTTGAATATCATTGGCCACACACAAGATATTGATGAAGCCCGAAATCATCTTAAGACGGAGTTTGAGATGAAGGATTTGGGTAAAACAAAATTTTGCTTAGGTTTGCAAATCGAGCACCTTCCCTCAGGAATTTTAGTGCACCAGTCTGTCTATGTCCAGAAAATATTGGAGAAATTCAATATGGACAAAGCACATCCAATCAAGACTCCCATGGTTGTTCGATCTCTCGATATAGAAAAGGATATTTTCCGACCACGGGAGGATGGAGATGAGATATTAGGATCCGAATGTCCTTATCTCAGTCTCATTGGAGCACTCATGTATCTTGCAAATAGTACAAGGCCTGACATTGCATTCGCAGTGAATCTATTAGCAAGACATAGTGCTGCCCCAACTAAGCGCCATTGGACCGGAGGAAAACAAATACTTAGGTATTTGAATGGCACAAAGGATCTTGGATTATTCTATCAGAAAATTCATGATCCTAGCTTGGTTGGATACACTGATGCTGGCTATTTGTCTGATCCTCACAATGCCAGATCACAGACAGGTTTTGTATTTCTTCATGGAGGAACAACCATTTCATGGAAGTCGTCTAAACAGACATTAGTGGCTACCTCCACAAATCATTCTGAGATCATCGCACTATACGAGGCAACACGTGAATGTGTGTGGCTGTGCAGAATGATAAATCACATTGAGCAATCATGTGGTATTGGTTCATCAGAATCACCAACCATTATCTATGAAGATAATGCTGCTTGTATTGCACAGATGCAAACGGGTTACATCAAGAGCAATGTTACCAAACATATTGCTCCTAAGTTGTTTTATCCCCATCAGCTTCAGCAAAATGGTGAAATAAACATCTTACAAACAAAGTCTTGTGATAATCTAGCAGATCTCTTCACTAAGTCCCTACCTACTTCCTCATTCGAGAAATGTGTCAAGGGAATTGGTATGAGACGGCTCAGAGACTTACAAGCTTCAGGGGGAGACTCTCTTAGTGATGTATCTCGTTAGACGCTTCACATTGCACTCTTTTTCCTTTTATGAGTTTTGCCATACGGTTTTCTCATATAATAAAGTTTTTAATGAGACAATGGTTGATGCAAGCATATGTCTTTATCTCATGTTTTCCCCACAGGGGTTTTTCTAGAGATAAAACAAGGCATAGATTACTCCTTAAACCTTGCAGGTTCATGATAGAATAATCACCAGATAATACATTCCTATTTTTCCCACAGGGTTTTTCAAAGGAATTAAAAGAACTTGTTGATCTCAAGATGGATTCGATCAAAAGGGGGAGTGTTAAGACATGACCTTATTTGATCTCATCAAGAGGGCAGCCATGGTGGAGACCAAAGGGCATAATAACAGCAATGATTATCACAGCAGTCATGGGGGCCTAATAACCTTGGTAACAACCATTGTTATAGAGCTTTAATGTTGCTGTTACACAAGGAATTGATGTATTCCTCTAATGCCTAGAATTAGTGCACCATTGTATGTAATCCACTATATATATGTAACCTTGAGATCAATGAGAATTTAGCTATTCAACTATTTCTACAGTGTCTCTCTATGCTCTACATTCTCTAGTCACAACAGCAGGGAAGGAAAGGCAAAGGGTGGACGCGGCCATTAAATGGTGTGGTTTTTTTTTTGAGAAATGATGCCATTACTCACTAGGGAAAAGTCTGGTTTTCATCTTTCAACTATAACAAAAGTTCGATTTTTAATATGTTACTATCAAACCGGACACAAAGGCTCATTCAACTATCAAATTCATGCAAATTTAACGATTTGAGTGGTTTCAAAGGTGGTTTTCTATTTTAAAAAAATATAAAAATATTTTAATCTAAAAAATCATATCTAATTAATTTTAAGTCAAAATAAAACTCATGTGAATTGTCTTATAAAAATATAAACTATAAGGTTATTTGTATTTTATATATTTCTATCACTAATCATTTTAGAAAAAAATAATAAAACACTAGCAACATAAATAAATAATACTCAAATAACTTTACATATGTAATAATAGGTAGTTATATTATTAGAAAACTTTTGGCATCAGTTTTATATTTGTTTGATTTAAAATAAATTAGTTATAAATTTTTAAGTGTAAACAAGATTATTTTATATTCTCATAAAATGAAAATCACCTTTGAAACCACTCAAAGGGTCAAATTTGCACGGCTTAAATAGTTCGATGGCCTTTTGTGTCTGGTTTTGTAGTTGCAGGTTGAAAATCGGACTTTGTTATAGCTGGTTCGGCCTCAATGGCCGGCCTCAGTTGGATGGCCCTTTTATAGTTAGCCTCAATGGTGAGTCTGGTTTTACTTGTATTGTAAGTGCGACAGGGCCTCTAGCCTAGTGGTTATAGTAGACCCCGGTTCGACTCCCTATGGGAGATATGGCTCTGGAATAAAGAAAAAATATGCAAAAAATAGGTTGGGGTTTCCCCTACTGACTTTGGTAAAAAAAAAATTGTATTATAAGCCTTTGCAGCAATTTAACCATTTCTAGGTTATATTCTTTATTCTTTTATATGATTTTCTCTCAGTTATCACTTTGCATTTCTGAAATCATATAAAAGGCAAAATACATGTGGGGACAAAGTAAAATAGTATTTTTCTTGAGATGTTGATAGGAATATGTAGCACTTAAAGACCATCAACAAATTTCCCCAAGCTACCCTTTGCCCATATACTCACTCCTTGAGTTATAATCATGCATATGCTCAGGTAATTTCCTAATGATGTTGTCCCCGGCAACAACATCAGAAATGCTTATTGACATCTCTTAACACCATTACTAGGTTTCCTCGGCAACGGTATCAGTATTCATTAATATCATTATTAAGATGCTCATAGGTGTCGCATCTATGGTAGCCCATTAATGAAGTTAATAAACATAGGTGTTCTTAACATCATTACTAGTTAGCACTTACCACAACGTCATATAAATAAGCACAATCCTACTCAGGAATGTTAACCAACAATCTTTGGTGTACATCAAAACTCTGTTTTAAATAAGGATCCACAAGCATACAGATATATACTATTGCATCATTTCAACAGGAAGTATTCTAAGTTACTGTGTTATCTACATGGGACAATTAAAAAATATATTATTACTGAGCATATCATTTACAATTAACTCAACTCATTGGAAAGTAAAGGTAGGTGAAGTCAAGATAAATGTCACGAAATATGCATGACTTAACAATAAGTGGACACACACAAATAAGCCATTTCATATAAAAGATAAACTAGAACTTAAAAGAATATTGGAGCAGTCTAGGAATATTGTCCTTAAATATATTTACCCAATTAGTATTAAGTAAGAGTAGTTATATTTGTGAATTAATGTTTAAAGTCTAATATAAAGTAGAGAATACTCAATCCTAATCCATGGCCCAAATATCCATAAAACTCCTACTCCAAAGTCTAGTAGGGAGGATTGTGCAAAACTTATAAATAAGTCAGACGAAAAAGTCTGTCACAACTTGTCGTCTACTCCCTCCGTCACACAATTATAGTCGTTTTGGGTGTTCGTGCCACTAGTTTGACTAGATTTGTAGAAAATACGCTCAACATTTAAATCTCCAAATATTTTTTTATAAAAAACTAGATCAAATATCTATCTAATGGTATCTATATTGTATCATAAAATTTAATATATATTTTTATATAATTAGTCATACTATTTTCTCGGGAAATGAGAAAGACTATAATTTTGGGACGGAGGGAGTACCCCTCAAATCTAGTAGAAGTCGGATATATTCAAAGGAATCCATAGTACCTAAGCACCATGCTTGCGTACATGAAAACTGTTCTAACCTTCCAAGGGCTCCTACCCTACAGATAGACAACCAAAACGCTAGAAATAAGCATAAAACACTCCATACCTTTATACTAGCGTAAATAATTAATTTATTCATAGAACTTATATTACTCATTATAGCACTATATATGAAATAAGATACTATAAACATAGCATAAACTTTATATAACAACTCTGAACATTTGATAAAGATATGACTGATAAGATAAAAAATCATACCAAAGATCAAAGATGAACTTTGATCTCAAGATACTCTTGATCACAATGATGAATCAGAACTGTCACCTCTAATCCTAAGAACTAGGGTTACAATGAGATTGAAGAGTGAAAGTTCATTTGCCCCCCCTACGTGGGTTTTGGTGTTGATGACATATGCAATTAAGGAGCTAATAAGATTATTTGAGATATTGAAAGATTTAAAGCTATAAGAGATACATTTTGAAGAAAGGAAGTCCCTCTCCAAAAGGATGGAAGGTGACAATGCTTTGTTGAAGATCTTTTATCCTTTTACTTTTTGAAATTGAGTATAAGAAATATTGTACTATTAAGAGGGATGTGAAAAATTATCTGAAGATGCCTAAAAGTGCTTAGTAGAGATGATAACAACCTAAGGGAGACACAAAGGTTCACACACTGCACTTGTCCTGAAAATCTGCTGTTTGTCGGAAGTTCCGGCAGACACTGGCGGAAGTTTGGGAATACTTTCGCTAGGAGCGCTCAGCCTTTTCTCAACTCGATAAATTTATTTGCTGGAAGTTCCTAAGCTTATCAGAAGTTCCGACAAACACTTCGACAGCATATAACGGCTAGTTTTTTTTGGGGGGGGGAGTGGGTATATATTCCCCTTCACCCCTCCTTCACCAACTACCGACCCCATTCGAACTGAACGCTCCCTCAAGCTCTCTCCCCTCTTCCCAAACCCACTCTTGAGCCATTACTTCACTCTCTTTGAGCTAGGGCTTGAGTGAGATCTAGATTGAGTTGAGAGCATTGGGGATTTGTGTTGGGGAAAGCAAACCTTTGGTCTCTTGAGCACTTGAAGCATCTCCGGTGATTGATTCGCGTTTGTTACTCTTGGAGCTTTCTCCTAGATGGTTCGGCGTTGCCCGTGGAGTGCTCAATGGATTGTGAGCTCCCCAAGAAGTTTGCATTACACATTCCTTCATGGAAAATCTAGTAAATGACTCAAACTTCCTTTGTGGATGATTTAAGTGAGGAAAAGGTTAGTTGACAACCTTGCTTTTTGTGAACTCCTCAACACAGATGTAGCTTACTTAGTAGGAGTGAACTTCAGGAACAAATACTTGTCTCTTGTCCATTCACTTATTTGTTCTTGTTGTTCATACATGTTCATGTTGTTCATCTAGACCTAGAACTTCATTTGATCCGATCTATCTCTACAAGTAGTTCTGCTTATAAAGATTATATTGTATTATCTCGTGACATTATTGTGCATCTTTTTATTCATACAAAATTTCTATTTTCGTTTTAGATTTTGAATTTCGTGAAGAACACACATGTTGTCAGAAGTTCCGTCCTGTCGGTACTTCCTAAGCTCGTCGGAAGTTTCGTTGAACTTTATCGCTGCTAAGTATTTTTCAGAAAATTCGAAGAAGCACCTATTCACCCCCCTCTAGGCATCACAAAAATCCTTTCAAAGAGGCTTCACGTGTGTTGTCTATGTCTCAAATGAGGGGGTACCCTCGCTTATATAGGCCTCAAGGTCAGTTCAAGTGGCTCAAAGTATGGTAGTCAACATAAATGACATTAGGAACCACCATACAACCACCATACCAAAAGGGAGGCCGAACCTCCTCAGTGGTGGGTTGGCCGGTCCCCACCGATGCCTCTCGCACACCGCCTTTGAGTGGTGGTCTTTGGTGAAGGCCTAATCACTTCTATGTTGACAATAGCTTCTATTAGACTTGTGTTGTAAGATTTTCCACCAATTTAACTATTTCTAGGTTAGAATATTCTTTCTTCATTTATATGTTTTTTTTCTCTGAATTATCACCCCATGTTCCTCAAATCATATGAAGACAAAATACAAGTGGAACCAATCACCCTAAACAAATTATACTAGCAAAAGTAGTATTTTTCTTAAGATATTGACATGAATATATAGCACTTAAAGATTGGAAAAAGGCCAGATTCTTTATTAGTTTCCATCATGAAAATGCCATCCATAATTTCTTTTTTGAAAAAATGTTGAGACAATACAATAATTCATTTTCTGTATAAAAGCATGTGCAATATCATGTACCGTACTTTCATCTAAAGTAAAGGAATTATCCTCGGGAGCACCAAAGAGACCTTTGTAATAGTTTGTGATATAATTCTTTTAGATTATCATTACCTACAACTAATCTTTCATCTTATTCTAACTGACAAATCCTTATTTTACGATGTCTACCATTTGCAAGCATTTGAAAATACTTTGTATTATCTCCCCCTTTCAGTAACAAAGTTGATTTTGATCTTTGTAGCCAATATAACTCTTCCTCTCACAGCAACTTGGTTAATTCATTCATTGATCAGACAAGACTTGTATTCCAATTCTTGACTAGATAGTACCGTAACATCATTTTTTTTCTCTAATTCATCAAGTTTATTATAAAGAAAAGCTTTATGTTTCCTAGATTCCCCCGCTTGATTTATCGCCCAACCTTTTAGAAAACACGGTAAGGACGTAATCTTATTTTGCCATCTCTGCATAGGAGAGGAACCATGACTTTCTTTCCTGTACATTCTTGTCGCCATATCATACAAACCCTCCACTACCAAAAAATTAATGTTTGCCGTGAGTAGGTAGGAATGTTTGCCGTGAGCCAAAACTCGGGCTCACGGCAAACACATCTTTGCCGTGAGCTTAAAATCGGTAGCTCACGGCAAACAAAAACTCACGGCAAAATCCCTCTTTGCCGTGAGATTAAAAGTGGAAGCTCACGGCAAATAAAAACCCACAGCAAAAGAGTTCCCTTTGCCGTGAGCATAACAAGAGACGCTCACGGCAAATACAAACTCACGGCAAAAGCACTCTTTGCCGTGAGCTAAAACAACAAGGCTCTCGACAAAATTATTTTAAATTATTTAAAATGTCGCCTCATGTAACGGCACTAATGGCCGTTAGTGCCATAGTTTGCCGTGAGGTTTGCAAAGCTCACGACAAAGGCATTGTTTGTCGTGGGCTTTCCTTATGCTCACGGCAAAGGCATTCTTTGCCGTGGGCTTTCTGCATGCTCACGGCAAACAGGCTCTTTGCCGTGAGCATCTAAAAAGCTCACGACAAATATATGTTTCATAATTATTTAAAAATATCAAAACAAAGTCTAAAAACCATAAAATTTGTGGATGTCTACTGGTATCAGACACATTGGTTGTGGGGAAGGTTTGACATGGTTTCGCATAAGTTTTGTTTCGTACGATGCACAAAATTGAAAATGTCCGTAGAAGTTTTATAAACACGAGAAGTGATTTTTAGTTTTTGAAGTCAAAGTGAAGCTTAAGTTTGAGTTTGAGTTTAAAAACATTGTGTATATGATATAGACACTATAATATGGTCTTTCTTAAAGGTTAGTAATTTTTTAGATATATTTGATATTTCTTTGTATTCAAAATATGCACGAAATAATAAAATTTTGTTAAGACGTGAACAAAATAATAAAATAATAAGCAAACAAATATGAATAAAGTTATTTAAATGAAAGTCCACGAAATAGTTTGATCATTGTAGCGACTTTCTAAGAAAGAAAGAATATGAAAATATATGAAACTAAATAAAAAGTGGGTGTTTTTCATGGAGGCTCACGGCAAAGGCCATATTTGCCGTGAGCCAGAGAGGAGGCTCACGGCAAAGAACCCCACGTAAATTAATTTTTGGGGGAGAAAAGATAGGAAAAAATAAAATTTAGTGGGAGAAAAAACATAATAATTTTTAGGGGAGAAAAAAAAATTGACACGTGGGCAAGGTTTGTCGTGAGCCAGATCTGGCTCACAGCAAACCAGCCGCTTTGCCGTGAGCCGCCAGATCTGGCTCACGGCAAACGTTCCGCTTTGCCGTGAGCCAGATCTGGCGGCTCACGGCAAAGTTGCCCAGATGCCCTTTTTCCACCTCCCCATTCACACTTCCCTTCACACTTCACACAAACTTCACACACCGCAGCAAGCCTCCACCACCGCCAGCCAGCCGGCAACCGTCCCCGTCGCCGCCGCCAGCCGTCGCCGCCGGCCGCCTCCCCCGTCGTCTGTGCCTCCCCCGCGCCGACCGCCAGGCCGCCAGCCGCGCCTGCCAGCCACGCTGGCCGCCAGCCGCGCCGGCCGCGAGCCGCGCCAGGCCGGCCAGTCGCGCCCCGCCAGGCCGGCCAGCCTCCCCCGTCGTCCCAGCCTCCGCCGTCGTCCGCGCCACCCCCGTCGTTCGCGCCTCCGCCGTCGTTTGCACCTCCCCCACGCAGGTCGCCAGCCGCGCCAGGCCGGCCCACCGCGCCCGGCCAGCCCGCCAGCCGCGCCAGGCCAGGCCGACGCTGGCCCCGAGGTCTGCTGCCCTCGACACCGGGCAGCCGTGCACTCGAGGTGAGAATTGCTCCTCACAGTGCTTGTTAATTCATATATATATGTTAATTCTGTGAGAATTGATGGTGAATTTGGAATAAACTCTTGTGAATTGGATTTTAAATTGTTAGAATTCATAAAGCATGTGAGTTAATTTTATAAGAATTGATGATGATTGTCGGCCATCGTGCCCTTGGTTTGTATGTTGATTGTTGCGGGTCTTAGATAACTCACCATGCAGGGGAGATGCTGCCAAAATTTGCTTTTGACATTGTTATTTTTTTATGCATAGGTAGATGCTGCCAAAATTGTACGTGCCTTAATATTTTAGTTTTTTTGTATTGCTATGTTAATTTAATTTATATTCTCCTTATTTTTCTATAGTATATCTTGTTTATTTGTGCTAATTTGACTATTCTTTTTATTGACAGGTGATTGAATGGATATAGCGGGCGGGAAGGTGAGGAACGTGAACTCCGTGTACCAAAGATCAAATCAACTACTTGAGTAGGGGCTGGGGTCAGGCGAGGGCAGAGGAGGGGCAGGGGTTGCCCGAAAGGCAGTGGTGAGGGGTCTGGGAGTGGTCAGGGGTCTGGTACAGGACGCAGGCGTCGAGGGTGGAGGTCACCGCCGCCTCTACTTGAGGAGGAGTCGTCGTCTTCTGAAGACGATGACTTTGTACCCCCTGCACAGCACCCAGAGTGGGAGGACGAGTCGGTGGAGGCGGAGGATTGTGGGGATGGGGAGGATGGAGAGGGGGAGGAGGTGGGGAGGGGGACGAGGATGGGGAATATGGGGAGGGGGAGGAGGAGGACGATGGGGAGGCGAAGGAGGAGGCCGATCAGGGGGGTGAAGGGCACCAGGGGTACGAGGAGGCCGTTGGGGATCCACCGAGAGTTTGGTTGCGAGGTCTGTCGACCCTTCCGAAACAACCAGCTCCTCATAGATGCCCGGTGATTAGGCCCGATGGGCAGAAGTAAGCACTTTTGACTCGATCAATATTTTTCATATGATATGGTGCAAATCTCAAAAAAAATTAATCACATTTCAGGAGTTGGGAGATTGTGGGCGTAGGTGATCATACACGTCTTGTCAATGGCATACTAGGCCTTTTGTGTAGGGAACACTTCCCTGGCATGGTTTTGCATGCCAATTCGTACGAGCCGGCATTGACTTTTGAACACTACTACTCAGCGGTGGACCAGCGAGATCTTTTGGATAGGCTTTTCGATAACGTGGTGGAGCGTGTGAAGGGCGAGTTATGGGTAAGTTGACCTCACACTACATTACTCTATTCATTGCATTCAGAGCATATAAGCATTGTATGTATATGCAGGATTTCTTCAGGTGCGAGGATGGATATGAGGCAGAGGCGCATGGTAATGCTCATAGAGCCTGCAAAAAGCTAGTGCATGACATGGAGGCGCGCATCCAGGCTATCATTAATTACCACGCAGAAGTGCTTCACACGAGGGTCACCAAGGCGGAGGCAAGAAAGATGACGCTGAACAGGGGGCAATACCTCCAGGTAACTAACAACCTTGAAGACTCTTCTTTTCTGAGAATAAACATGCTTCATTTGATATTCTACGTTCAATTCATGTCTTGCAGGCACCTGTTAGTTGGTGTAATAATCACGCACAAGCCTGGGAAAGAATGGTGGATAGGTGGTGCTCTGCTGAATGGGTGGAGAAGCACAACCTTGCCCGGGAAAAGCGTTTGAAGATGCAAGGACCAGTGCACCATCAAGGCAACCGAAACCTGAGGGCATTTATGAAAACATGGGTAAGCGGATACCTTTCTTTGTTTTGATGCTAGACATAGTGATAAATATCTAACAACCTTACACTCATTGTCCGCAGTTTGATTCACATGGTGGCCAGCCTTGTGGCGAGGTGAAGGCGTACGCTTTAGCTCACATAGGCAAGGCGACGGCAGACACTGACTTCAGCATGGAGACCCCGGCCTCAACGTACACCAATCCGACAATCGCCCCACGGCTTAGTGCGTACACATAGAGGGCAAGGGAGGTCCATGGGTCGGAGTACGATCCAAGCACCCAGAACTTTGATGGACGAATAGTCATGGAGGTAGGAGGTGGCAAAAAGCATGGGCGTTATTGGATGGGTGACGGCACGATCGACTCGGCCTCGACGCCAAGACTATCCGAGATTCGAGCAAGGGCGTCGAGCGGAAGCGATGCCATATGCCCAAGACAAACCGTTGACCAGATGCAGATAGCGAGTCTACAGGTTCTTTCTGCTTGCTTCAGGCTTTTTTAAATTCTGACACTATTAATTTGAATTTTAACATATATTATGTTGCAGGCCCAGCTACAAGAAGAGAGGAGCCAACGGGAGCAAATAGAGGCCTCCATGAGCCAAATATACCATTGGATGCAGAATGTGGATGCTCAGATCTCTATACCTCCACCACAGATTCAATTGTACCCAGCACCTCCTCAACACACACCTGTGAGTATATATGAATGCTTTTGTTTGTATGTTGGTAACTTAATTCTTCCCCCACATGTGCAATATATTATTCTTTGTGCAGGGTCTATCGGCGGCATCAAATGATCCTGCTGCTAATGTGTCGCCTAGTGCTACCGTGTTGCCTTGGGGGACTTGGGGATCTCAGCCGACTCCACGAGGCCCACCTGCTACTGTGTCACCTTGGGGGCATTGGGGCTCTCAGCCGTCTCAGCCGTCTCCGCCGCCGGAGGCAAACCCACAGGATCAGGATCTATACACACCCTCCCCCTCCAACCCTTGGGAACGAAGACCGCATTACTAGGTAGTGAACTTGTTGCCGTTTGATTGAACTTAATAATGTCGTGGTTGAACTTGGTTTGGATGTCATCGAACTCTATTCTTTGTCGTTGAACTTGTAGTTTACCTTTCTCGTTGTGTAATAACTATTAACTATGCGTGGTTGTGCAATGTCTATATGAATTGCCTGTAATGCTCATTGTGATGACTATGTGGTTGTGCAATGTCTATATGAACTGCCTGTAATGCTCATTTTGATTGGGGTATCATATAACAAAAAAAACAGAAAAAATAGGCCCAGGTGCCATTGTTTGCCGTGAGGCAATAACCTAGGCTCACGGCAAACGACTCCTTTGCCGTGAGCCAGCGGTCTAGGCTCACGGCAAAGAGCCATTTTCTGGGCATTTCTGGGCTCTTTGCCGTGAGCCTGGGCCCTGGCTCACGGCAAAGGTTCCTGTTTGCCGTGAGCCAGTGCCCTGGCTCACGGCAAAGACCCTCCACGCCGCCGTCTGCCAGGTGGGCCAGGAATGCCCCTTTGCCGTGAGCCATATCCAGGGCTCACGGCAAAAGAGCCTCCCTTTGCCGTGAGGCATCTCCAGGGCTCACGGCAAAGAGCCTCCCTTTGCAGTGAGTCAAATCAAGGGCTCACGACAAACATCCGAGCGGGCCCCACTTATGCCGTTGGCTCGCCGTCATCGTTACTTTTTTTGCCGAAGGGGTTTTCTGGCTCACGGCAAAGGTCCCTTTGCCGATACGATTTTTGCCGTGAGCCGGCTCACGGCAAAGGCTTTGCCGTGAGTTTTTGCCCCTTTGCCGTGAGCATTAGGGCTCATGCCAAACAGGCTGAATCCGGTAGTGCTTAGTAGCATGAACTTACACCCCATGAGTTATAATATCTAAAGCGAAAGAAAGTAAATTTACTCGTAGCAAAATATGCCCTGACCGTCCTCTAGGCGTGATCCAATGCCAAAAAAACCTCTCGACCTCCACAAAAGTTACCTAGACAATCGTCATTGGAATCCTTTCATATAATGAAAAGGTAGAATGAAAATGATTTTCTCAACCAATGTTTATATTGCAAAATATATTTGGTCAATTTGGAAGAGGTATAATACGATGCAATTTGGTTGGCAAAACAAATAAATAATGTATTGTAATTGTCTATAACACATGAAAATAATGTGCCAGAAGGTGGTTCTATCATTTAAAATAAAATTGAAACATCAACGCATTACTGAAAGAAATAACAAAGCATCAAATATTCTTGTCCGGGCGAATGCACGGTTTGACGTCTAGTTTTGCCCTGAATCTGCAGAGTACCCTTGGATCTGGCCAGGAGTGGAAGCAGGCCGAGGAGAAAATACGTTGCCGGTGATGAGCTGATGTTTGGGAGCTTCCTGTAGGTTGTTGTTGTTGTTAGTTCGACACTCCTATTCAGGCGGGAGGGAATGCAAAGAGCCAAAGACAGAGGAATAAGAAAGACAGGAAAGCGAGACCCTCTTTTGTTTACCTTGTCGCAGATGCAGACTGTTTCATTGCCCATGATATTGGGAAGAAGAACCACCGCGGGAAATAGATGGCAGCCTATTGTCAGTACGACAGGATATGGTGAATGACATAAGTTTTTTTTAAGATAATGGAAAAGAGTTCCGGCTTCAAATCTCTCTGCAGAGAGATATCATACCGCAATTATTACAAATACACTCAAAGTTTAACGCACATTGAATTTAACATTATTGACCAATTCTAAAAATAAAGACCATTTATGGAATGAGAAAAACTGCATAGCTGTAGAATAAGTTGACATGTCTCAACTAATTGGTGAATGACATAAGTATAGTAATTACCGTACGCACGCACCTTGAAGACGTTGAGCACCAAGAAGCTCTGCTGTTTCTCTGCAGCATCGACGTCCCTGCACCGCCGCCGTACCGGCACTTCCTGCCGCGGGCGCTCCGCCCGCCCCATCCCCGCCACCTCCCTTCGCACCGCAGCGCTGTCCGCTTCCAGCGCCTCCACCCTCGCGCACAGAACCTCCGTGACGCGCTCCTCATCCACGGGCTTCGTCGTCAACCTCACGTCCACCGCGTACTTGTCCTCGAACACCTGCTTCGCCGCTGCCGGAGGCGAAGAAGACGAGACGAGAGACGCCTCCTCGATCACTACACCCTTGGCCTTGTCGCCGCCATCACCGGGGTCGTCGTCTATGCCGTGGGCGCGGAGGATCGCCTGGTACGACGCGGCGAGCGCGCAGGCCTCGGCGAGCTGGTCATGGAGCTCGCGTTCGCGGGCGGCACGAATCTCCACGACCCGCCGGAACTCGCGCGCCTCGATCATCGCCGTCGACTTCTCCCGCTGCAGCCGCTCGATCATCAACATCGCCTCGGTGGCTGCGGTCTCAGCGGCGCCATGGCCCACCTCGAGCTCGGCCATCAGCGCCGCCGCCGCGCGCTCCGCGGCCTTCTTCTCCGAGCGCAGCCGTACTACCTCCACCTCCAGCTCCTCCACCCGCCGGAGAACCCGCTCATGCTCCTCCCAAGCCTCCGAGCAGCGCCACGCGGAGGGTGACGTGGCGGTGGTGGCCGCCGCCGGCTCCATGGATGGAGCAGAGCAGGCGGCCTGGGCCGCTGGGCGGCAATGGAGCTGAGCCTGTGGCCGGCCTTTAAGCGACCAACGGAATGCAACGGTTTGACACGGATATGCAACAAGAGGCCGTCGCGCGCGCTCGCTTGCAACGGTTGGACTACAGGTGAAGTTGCACGCGGCCAAACGCCCAAACCCCGTTTGGGTTCCACAGTCTCCGTGCTATCCTAGTCAAACGGCTTCTTCGTGGTAGAAGAGAACATGAAACAAAAAATGTCTCTTTCCTTGTATTTAATAATATATGTTAGAATAAACTGAAGAATAGGAACGTTTGTGTTCTTTTAGTGGTTCGATGCTGCAATGAACTGCACTTTTCTAACCTTTTTTATTTGGTGTGGGCCAGATTTTAGTTTCCATAGTTTCCACGGAGATGTTGATTTTCATAAGATACGTTGCCTTTTTATATTAAGATAAATAGGGAAATGTTACACAAGTTATTAATGGCCTTGTTGGTATCAAAACTTTGATTTTGACCATGACGTAACTCATGCTACTGCTACCATGACGTAACTAGAAATCTAGAATAATACTGAAAAATTCATACTTTCAGATAAACTGCGGCAGATTTTTTTTCTGATGAAAATGTTGCAACGAAGATTTGCATATAAGGGGCTTGCATTCACAGGAAATGCGGAAAATACCGTAAGCTACCATATATGTCATGCCTTCTACAGAAAGTAATATTCATTCACAAATTGTGAGGTCTGCCTTTTGGGCTCGTGGATTCAAATATAAGGATTATCATGACATCATCAAACTATACCCCAAGTAGAATGGCTGCTCGTTTCATGGCAAAAACAGAAAGTGGTGAAAGCAGAGCATCTCTGTTTGAGGGTGCCGCCCCTTGCTGTTCAAATTTCGCTCCAGTCACGCACAGAAATACATAAACATTACAGATTAAAAAAATTAAGAGTTCCCTGCCGTGAAATAATAATCATATAATTCACATACGCAGGTGTAGGTAACAAAAACACAAACATAGACTTATTTTGTATGTTTCCGACTTTCCGTACAGATGTCAGGTCTCATTTAACTGTCAGCAAAAGCAAACACCAACTGAAAGATATAATTTCAGATTATATGGAACACAATATCACAAAAGACCATTATCATGGTTGCACATTAACTGAACTCCCATGTAAAATATGGAGAACAAGATTGGTTCACAAGATATTGAAGAAATAGAGGTATTGCATAAACTGCTGGCTGCTGAAATTTGATGAACGAAGGATCTGGACCTCATTCTCCTACCTTTACCTGAACAAATGGGAAAGCTTAAACGTAACATGACCTAAACTGCAAAGATGATAACTTTCTATCATAGCATGCCTTTTTTTCCACGATAAACCTCAGATTTGGACTAATTATCTGCAGAAACTCATGTCCTCCACAAAATAACCTGGAACATGACAAGAAAAGGATCAACTCACAGGAAACACCTCTTGATGCACATTCCTAAATTGATCAGTGCATGACAAATTTATGCAGCTTAAACGTTCTATCTTTTGGTACACTGCAGTCCATAAAGAAAGTTTGAATAGTTAAACTTTGCATGCCTGTGCGTGTGTGTGAGGGTGGGGGGAGGGGGGGGGGTGCATGGCCAAGTTTTCAAAACTAAATCACTACATTTCCAGAACAGGACAGAAGGAGCAGACCATGGAGGATCAGCTAGTAGCAGAGCATAGGATTTGTGTAACGCTTTTGTTTACCAGCTGATCAGAGTCTGTTAAACTGCTATTAAGATTGTGCCTAGTTGTCCGTATGCTATAATGCCTGTAAACAGGACTGGTCATCTGGACCACAAATTCTAAAGATTGTCATTCCATGGTAAGTTTTCAGAACTAGAGCACTATATTTAAGAGCAAGAGAGGAGGAGCAGATCGTGGAGGATCAGCTAGTAGAACATGGGAATTTGTTGTCATGGGCTGGAGATCCACAAATGCAAGGATCCGAGAATTCTAAAAATTTATTTGGCACTGGAAGATTAAAAGAATTTTAGTTTCCACCACACAAACTTTAGTGAAATTAAACATAATATAGTAAAGTTGGGTTTGCAGGATGCAAAATATAAAGGCATGCTGAAGAGTGAGAACATAAACACAGATTCACCTCATTAAAAAGACCATAAACTTAAAAGATTTAGTCAACAGCAACAGTTAATTCAGTTACAGAGACAAACCCTTTTTCTAAAGTGACTGGACGGTAAGAACAATTGGTTACTGCCTGTAGAGCACATGTATATCATTTTTGCTTTCAAAAAGTAATCATGCTTCAATTTTTACGATTAACTGAGAACAGAACCATACATAAACCAATGACTTAGACCGAGTGAGTTGTAAGAAATAAAATCGTCGATGTCATTAATGATTAATTTATCAATAAGTGCATACTACTTTATAACCTATTTGGTAGATTGCTGACAAAAGCAGAAGCTGAAAAGAAGTATCCAGTGAGCATATCAAATAGAAGATTACCTACGACACCATTGCACCAAACACTGTTGAGAATTAGATGTGAGCATTCCAATCATCATGGGGTCCAAGCAGAGGAGGCAACCGCATGAAGAACGAAAAAGCAGGACCTCTATAAGGCTCATCCGCATTATTGTGAAACATCATCAGCTTCCTTGTTGTCAGGTGAAACACAAGAAGGTAGGAGTGAGACTTCCTTATGGACCAATACTCCATGTAGATATAGGTAGCCCTTGCTGCTAGGATGCGCACCCTCTTCATCCACTCATCGCGGCGAAGCTTCTTCATCTGCTCATTCAACAACGAGAACTCTTTCTTCAGGATCCATTTACCAATGCTGTTACGTACCCAGAGCTGCAAGCATTGCTCTTTACTTGAGAAGAGGCACAGCCCACCATGCTCCGGCTTGTCAGCAACACAGTATGATTCCCCTGGAGGGAACGGAGCAGCAATGACTGACCACTGCATGGTGGTTGTGTCAAGCAACAAAATTCGCTCAACGGCTTCGTAATGCTTGCACTTCTTAGTGTCCGAACGCCAGTAAGCAAACCGGCCTGCAGCCATGCCATCGGACCGGAGCTGGAAAATCATGTCCATGATTTCTTGTTCCTCATAGCTGCGGCGTGAGACTATGCCACCCCCGGGGAACTCGTAAATGTCGTCTTCATCTTCACCATTCCAATCCCACTCATCATCCAGGTTCCCCGATGTTTTTATGAAGTCATCGCCTTCAAACTTCACCCATTGGCCGGTTCGGGAGGAGAACACAGCAGCCATGAAGTCGGTTACACCTATGACCAGGAAGGAGCCGTCTGCCTCGTCGACAACAAGGGCGTAGTGGACAATGTGGGTCGATTGCCTGAAGACGGCGAATGGGTCAACGAAGACGGCCGTCCGAGCGATGGGGTCGTAAACGGCGAGGATGAGCCCGTCGCAGCCGCGGGAGAGGAGGAGGCGGCCGCCAGCGCAGCCACGAAGGCGCCACTCATCCTCGTCATCGTCGTCATCTGAATCGACGTCGGGGAGGTCCTCCAAGAAGACATCGGCGTCCTCGGCCTACGTTGCACCGATACGGCACCATGCCGCCGTATCGCCGTATGGACACGGGGGACACGGGGATACGCCAAATACGTTGGGGATACGCGTGTCCCCGCGTATCCTGATTTTGAGTCGAAAAAAATTAAAAAAAACGCAGGGATACGGGAGATATATGGGTGGAATACGGGAGACGATACGTCTTCAAATAGGGAGCCCTTTCGCCGTCGCCCGTCCCACTTTTCGCATTCGCATCTGCGTACTGCCGTGTGCCGTCGCCCGTCCGCCGTCCCGTCGGCAGCCTCGGCGGCGTCGTCCGGTAATCATCTTGCTTCGTCTTCAATTCTTCATCAGTTCATCGCCGATCGGCCGCCCGGCGCCCGCTGTAGCGGCGACGGCTTTGCGTGCAGCAAGGCCAGGGGCCGTCATGAAGATGTTGCTGCCTGCCGGATTGTCTAGGTGCTAGTCGCTAGGCCGCTAGGGGCTGAGGCACACTGCTGCCGGCTGCCGCTAGGGCGCTAGGGCACACTGATGCGGTGCTGCCGGCCTGCCGGTAGGGCGCTAGGTGCTAGGCCGCTAGGTGCTAGGCCGCTAGGGCACACTGCTGCGCGCGCTAGTTTGCCGTATCCCGGTATTGCTATTTTTTGAAAATACCGTATCGCCGTATCCGTATCCCCGTATCCGTATCCCCGTACTGTGCAACATAGTCCTCGGCAACGGGGGCCAGATCGGGGTAGCCGCGGGGAAGAGGTTGGAGCAGCGTCGAGGGAAGTGCTGATCGCCACGGTCGGTGAGGATGAAGCCGAGGAGAGGGGGGCGGCGGAGGGAGTCGAACCGGCGGAAGACGGCGGGGTCGGAGGCCACGGCGTACCAGCGCTTCTCGGCGAGGGCGGCGTTGGCGAGCGACGCCATGTCAGGGACGCGGAGGAGGATCTGCCGGAGGAGATCTTCGCTGAGGGCGGCCACCGGCGGCGCCCGCGGTGCCTTTGGCTTCTTGCCGCCGCCGCCGCAGCCATGGATTCCCTCCGACGGTTCCATGGCCCTCCGCTACTGTAGAGTAGACTAGAGAAGTAGAGATGCCAAAGGATAATGGCGATTTGGATCCGGAATTTGGGTTTCCATTTTGTTGCAACATTTCGCGGGAAAAATAATGAGTTGGCGCCAAAAGGAGGGATACTTTCCCGCTTTTTATCACCCAGGGCTGCGGAAAAATTGGTTGGCATGACATTATAGTGCCGACTAAAAACTGATCAATTATCCAAAAATTGCACAGTACAATTTTTTTCCGTGTTTATGCAGTGATGTCTGTGTCTCTTGTTCTCAACCTCGTCCCAGAAATAGTGTCTTGTCAAAGTCAATGTAGATGATTAAGATAAAGTTTGATTGATTTTATAAATAGAAATATCAATATCTAAGACATGAATTAAGTATGTTATCAAAACTGATTTTATGATGAACCTAATGATATTAATTTGATATTCTAATTTTTAATATTGTTTTCTATAAATTGTCAAAGATTACATAGTTTGACTTTTTCAAATCTTAAATTCTTACTTTATTAGAGACAAAGGTGTATACAGTATATTAATTTACTACTCGTTCACTATAAGCTATATAACAACCTAGTGGTTTAGAGGCTTCCAAATCTGAATTTTTGTCCAACCCTCCACCCCCAAATCCCCTTCTTCTCTAACTCCGCCGAACATTCTAGTGAGGTTTGGATTTTGGGGGTGCCGGAAGGGCTGCTCACCACATATGGACCTAGAGGAGGCCCGGGGGTGGCCGGGTAGCCTGATGGTGGGGTGGACGCTGGGGTAGCGGCACGTGTGGCGGTCGGGCTAGGGCCGCTGTGGGGTCAATGGGCGGCAGTGGCGCGACGGCTGGTGGGGGGCGGGTTGGCTGTGCGGCCGAGCTAGGGCCGAGCCAGCGGGTGGCGGCTGTGTTGGGGTTGGGGGCGTGAGGAGGAAGAAGAGGTGGCAGGGATTCAGAATGAATCTTAGCTCTTCATTTTGGATCTAAGGGCTCAAAATTCATGTGCTGGAAGGCTTCAAACACTCGGCTATTGGAAATAGGGAATTAATTCTGTCATTAGCTATCCATAACGTTGGTTTACAAAACACCCGTCCGGAACGCTTGTCCTTCCGAACGGGCACGCCCATAGAACGAACGGGGCAGTTCGAGGGTTGTGTGCCCCCGAACCAGATCGACACCTCTTGGCCTTCATGAAAGACATGACTTAGCATGACACAAGGCCGAGGGATGGACAAGAAAACCCGTACCTTGAGTTGATAATGGTTCATAACAGCTATGACCATTTAAGTTGTTCTCTCATATGACAAACGAGTCAAGTGTGCTGCCAAACACATTGACACAAAGTTATACGTTGTAACGGAGGAAGTCTGAAATGATATTGAAATGCATTGAGCATAAAGTAACATACAAGTCTTTGTGGATCTGCTCACAGTCGACATGGGTTCATGTATAGCCTACAACTTCCGGATAACAAGAGGACCCGAAAGAAACATAATTTGTTTCAAAACAGAGAGGTGTATTGTAGCTAGTGATTCAATCGACGATTGGCATGCTCTATGCGTTAATTTGTGATGGAACGAGTACTTTGAAAAGAGTTACTTGAAAGTATAAAGTTAAAGTAGAAAAGATGAGATCAAGAGGAAGATTGTTAGGTTGATCTCCATTAGTTGGCTCAAAGGCCAACTGGCCCTTGACCCACGTCCTTAACGGGGATGTCCAGCCCAATAGAGGACTGGTGGGCCTCTCGTCGCGCAGTGTCATAAATAAGGAGGTGGAGGCCAGGACATAGAATGAGGTTCACTGTTACAATCCATCACTACCACACCTCCAACCCTAGCCCGGTCGAGAGGGAGTCGCTGAAGCGACGGCAAGCTCTACTCCAGCACCCTCACGGCCTCACCGACGAAACTACAGTGCCACCTCTACACCGACCGTCAGTGCCCGTGCACAGCCTCCATCGATGAACGTAATCTCACCGACGCCATTGCCGACAAACGGAAGTAGTTCCACATATATGTCAGCACAGCACATGATACCCACTCCGATCTACTCCTAGCTAATCCTCCAGAACCAACAAGATTGCCTCAAGCGGCGGCGAGGCCATGGGAACACGTGGCATGGCGGGATTTATTTAAAAAAAACTTGCACAAACTAAAAATGCAGAAAATGCATGTCTGGAACATCCCAAGCTTTGTACCACTCAACCACGAACATGTGACAACAGGAGAGTGGAGACCCAATAGGCATAAATCAACCGCTAATTCGCAGCACGAATATGTGTCTCACACTACAGGAGTAGCCGGGAAACCGATCCCGTGCCTTTGTCGACGGAAACTTGGCGAACAGCATCGTCCCAACAAGCCCGCCAGCAAGTGGGACACAGGTGAACACCTGATGCATGTCGAACATGGCCACGGACAGGAAGTCAAGACGATGAGCTACAGAAACGCGTGGAAGAAATAGATGAACTTGAGCCGTTTCCCGGCGGCTTCCACGGGCGAAGGGGGTGTTAGTCTGTGTGTAAGCAGTGTGTAGATCTAGATATGTTCAACTCTATCTATGTGTATGTGTCAATGTGTCCTAGATCTAATAATGGAGAAGGGATAGAGTTCAAGATCCATACCATCACGAGTAGAGGAGTTGGATGGCTCGATAGATGCCATAGCAGGTTCGTTGGGGAAGATCTGCGCACGGGCAGCGATGTTCGGGGTAGATGCAGTAGCCCTTCGTAGGAGATCTCGCCGGCCCTCCGGTCGCCACCGGCTTTGGCCAGGGACGGCGGTGGACGTTGTGGTGGAGCTTCCCGCCGCCGGAGCGCTAACCCTCTCGATCGGTCTAGGGTTTGAGTGTCGGTGGGGAGAGTACTCAGTTCAACCTCGTGAGTAGAGCCGTGGCCCCCACCTCTCTCTTTATAGCGCTGGCGACAGGGGCCCACCAACCATGTTGGGTTGGGCGCCCCCGATCAGGGCGCAGATCAAGGCCCATGGCCTTTGGGCCTTTGGGACTGAGGAGATCAATCCTACATAGGGCGGCGTGCCATCGATGACCCACAGGCCGGTGCGCGTGACCACCACGTAGCGTACAGTCCCCCTATGGCATCGAGGAAGCTGTCCGTGAAGCAGAGGAAGAAGCACGCCGCGGCGCAGAGCCCCACAAGCCAGGCCGTCAAGACGCGGCTCGGGTCGTCACACTTTCCGCCGTGGGTGAACACAGGCGAAAGCACCTCGAAGACGAGCACGGCGCCCGTGGGCAGGTTCTTGGCCAGCGCCGCGGTGCTCCGGAACGCCTCCAGCAGCCGCGTCGCGGCGTCGTCGTCGTTCGACTGAACCAGGAGTGGCTGAGTCTCGGGCGTCGTGTGGTGATCGTCGGAGATGTCAACAATGACTGAGCCTGAGGTTCTATCCACGGTGCCTCCCGAAGCTGGCGCGGGTGTTGCAGGAGCCGGTGCGACAGCCGCCGCTGGCGGCATGGGCTTGTGCCTTGTGGGACTCGAGATCAGCTTGGTTGTTGGACGCCATGCCGCAGGGTCAACTCAGAGGGTTGGTGTTGCTTTTGGCTCGATCTTGTCGCGAATATAAGTTGTGTAATCGATGCTAGACAGAATGGGTTTGTGGCATCCAAAGTGTTATGTTACGCACAAGGAGACTTGCAAGCAAACCGTTATTATTGTTTACATGTCGTATGGACGGTTGGACGTCATGGGTAGTTTGTGAATGCAAGTCATATGTGCTATAAGGTATTGTCCAAAGGTGAGCCAGCTGCTTAGAGCAAGTTTGATAGGAATGAGATCCTCTACCATGAGTAGGCGTGATGGTTCTCTGCAGTCAAGACATCGGGTCCGTCCGCTTCGAACCAACGGTGATCAGCGCACGTCCTGTCCTCCACGTTCCTGCGTCCTGCAGCGGCTGCAGACCCCTCCTCTGCATCTGTTCCTGCGCCTGCGACAACGGATGCGGCGGCTTCTGGGCCTGGGATTGCAGCTGTGACTGGGCGGGTACCGGAGAGCTGAGGAGGAGGTGGTCGGACGCAGCAGGGCTGGGCACGCTGCTGCAGCTGCCGACGACGGTGAGGGTCGACATCCGGCCGACGAGCCCTGGCAGGGCGACGCTCAAGGTGGGGAGGAGCTCGTCACCGAGCTCGGCAAGGACGGAGCCGACCACGCCACCGCCTTCGTCCATCGCAATTGTTAGAATTAATCTTGTTGTTTTAATATTTGTGTGAGTTTAGTTGTGTGTGCTTGTCAGGTGTGTGTGCAAGTGCTTGCACGCAAGAGTGAGTTGGTTAGTGATGCACAGAGTGCGTGCATGATCAGCGGTGCCGGAAGATTAGTGTGCGCGTGGTCATCGTTAGGAGCAAGCATGCATGAATGAGTGGAGAATATTCTGCATATAGGCACCTTCTAGTGATGGAGCTCGTGTCGTCAGTTTGGCCGAGTCGTGCGGCCGAGCGTGGAGCCCTTCAAGCACGCAGACATGAGCTACTTGGAGATCAACCATTTGGAAGTGGTCAGCCCGTGCATGCAGCAGCCGTGTGGAGATAGCGTTGCATGCAAGGCTGTTAGTAGTGGAGTGAATTCCGGATCGACAGCTGTGTGAGCCTCGACCCTCCGGCTATTTGAGTCACAAAGTCTGTATTAGTGTGTGTGCTATTGGAGTGTGAAGTGAAAAAAAGTGCAAGTGTTGGTGCTGGTGTGCAGTGCCAAGATAAAATTCTTTGCGAGTAGTATTGTGTTGTTACGTTAGCCTCTTCTTTCCTGTGAGTGAGTAAGTGCCTCTGTCCCTAGCTGATCGTGTGATCAGTTCCAACAAGAGAGTTTCCAACAAGTGGTATTCAGAGCCTCGTTCGAGAGATGGGGAAGGTCAGCGACGGCAGCAAGTCTCCTGCCAGTGGTGGCGACGACGACGACAGCAAGCTGGTGGTGCAGCACGTGAAGGAGGGGGGGAGGGTGACACTACGTTACCCCATGCTTTCGGAGAACAACTACGGCGTGTGGGCTGTGAAGATGAAGATCTTCATGCGTGCCCAAGGCGTGTGGGCTGTTGTGGTGAACAAGAAAGGTGTTGATGAGAAGATGGACCAAATGGCTCTCGCCGCCATTGTCCAAGCTGTGCCGGAGGCCGTGGTGATGGCCATCTCTGAGAAGGAGACGGCCAAGGAGGCGTGGGATGCTCTGGAGGAGATGAACATCGGTGAAGAGCGCGTGAAGAAGGCCCAAGTACAAACCCTCAAGAGGGATCTTGATGGTATGTACATGGGTGATTCTGAGAAAATTAATGATTTTGCTTTGAAGGTTACCACAATCGTAAACGAGATTCGCTCTCTCGGCACGAAAGTGGAGGAGACCATCGTCGTGGAGAAGCTCCTGCATTCGGTCCCCGACAAGTTCCAACCCCTCATCAGCACCATCGAGCAATGGGGGGATGTGTCGGAGATGACGATGACGGAGACGATCGGGCGCTTGAGGGCATTCGAGGAGTCTTCACATGGGCGGCGTCGTGACAAGGAGGGTGAGCCGCAACTGTTGTTCGTGGACGACGAGCCACGGCTCACACGTGCCGAGTGGGAGGCCAAGGTTGCTGAAGAGAGGAGGAGCGGAGGTGATTCCAGCAGCGGCGGCGCAGGTGAGAGGAAGTACCGTGGCAAGTTCGACAAGTCCAAGATCGACTGCCGCAAGTGTGGTGAGTTCGGACACTTCACTGATGAGTGTCCCGCTGTGAAGAAAGTGGTGAAAGGTGTGGCGCAGCTTGCCATCGCAGATGCCGATGATAAGCCGACTCTCCTGTGAAGCTCAATGTGACGGTGCAAAATAAAGCCAACAAGATTAGGGGGTGATTGTTAGAATTAATCTTGTTGTTTAAATATTTGTGTGAGTTTAGTTGTGTGTGCTTGTCAGGTGTGTGTGCAAGTGCTTGCACGCAAGAGTGAGTTGGTTAGTGATGCACGGAGTGCGTGCATGATCAGCGGTGCCGGAAGACTAGTGTGTGCGTGGTCATTGTTAGGAGCAAGCATGCATGAATTAGTAGAGAATATTCTGCATGTAGGCACCTTCTAGTGATGGAGCTCGTGTCGTCAGTTTGGCCGAGTCGTGCGGCCGAGCGTGGAGCCCTTCAAGCACGCAGACATGAGCTACTTGGAGATCAACCATTTGGAAGTGGTCAGCCCGTGCATGCAGCAGCCGTGTGGAGATAGCGTTGCATGCAAGGCTGTATGTAGTGGAGTGAATTCTGGATCGACAGCTGTGTGAGCCTCGACCGTCCGGCTATTTGAGTCACAAAGTCTGTATTAGTGTGTGTGCTATTGGAGTGTGAAGTGAAAAAAAGTGCAAGTGTTGGTGCTGGTGTGCAGTACCAAGATAAAATTCTTTGCGAGTAGTATTGTGTTGTTACGTTAGCCTCTTCTTTCCTGTGAGTGAGTAAGTGCCTCTATCCCTAGCTGATCGTGTGATCAGTTCCAACAAGAGCGTTTCCAACAGCAATGCTGCAATGTCGTTCGCATGCTCATCTAGTGATCTTTTCCTTAACTTGCTACGGCACCTCGATCACACACAATCTCATCACAGGAACCAACACCTGCTCTGATCAATTCCGGTTCATCGACACGATGCAGAATTGCAGAGACTTCTGCCTTTTTATGATGAATGCGTGATGAATATAATTTGTATTCAATGAACAAGACACCAAAGCTGGGCACGGCCGGCACGGAGCAGTTGGTCGGACGCGGCGGAGCTGGGCGCGGCCAGCACGGGCGTCGGGTAGTAGCACGACGCAGCGCCCGTGCAGCAGCAAGAGCAGCCGGCGGGCGGGGCCGGGTCGTGGTGGCCGTGGAGAGGCATCCTCGCTTGGTCCGGCGAGGTTCTTGGGGAGGGGCATGGACGAGATCGGCGGCGGCGGCGAAGTGTCATGGGCATAACTAGCTCATCCGGGGAAAGGAGATGCGTTTTTGTGCTTCCGTTGGGCGAAGGCTTCCAGGAATGAGCAGTGTCGTCAGATGCAAAATGGAGGGCGTGGATCATATGACTGCATAGAGCCATCAGTTTGCCCGATGGTAGAGGATCTCGTTCCGTTTAATAAGGATTGGCTATTAGCCAAGCAAACTCAGCAGTCTAGCTCAGTGTGTACAACAACCTTGTGTGGTCATTGTTTTCAATATAAATTATTATATTGGCGTGGGTCCTACTTGTAAGCTTTTATTCCTCACCGTAGAGTAAGAAAGAGAGTGTGTGAATATCAGCAGTGCCATGAGCGTCTTGGAGCTCGTGTTAGCTAGTCGATGGCAGCGTCGACAAGCACGTTCACTTCTCTCCTCCACGTCGGGCAACGTGATGACATGACGGTCGATTAGCCATTTATTGTACTGCTCTGGTTGTTTAGATGGTGGAGAAGTGGAGAAAAGTACCGTAGCAACTGTGTTGAGAAGCGTGTTTTGTGAGATGAAGAAATAATGAATATTCAATGAATAGTGAATATGTAGAGAAATTATCTAGGAACTAAACTACCCCTTAGGGGGCTTCCATGTAGACCGAAGAGACAACATGTTTTCAGCTTGGCTCTTGACACCCTTCTCCAAGTGCATGTGGGGCCTATGGATTCAGACGGAGGTGTGAGAGGAGATGCCGTCAGGGGACCCGCAAGCAACCTCGTAATGCGTTCAAGCATAGTGCAGAAACAAGAGATAGCCCTTGCTTTTCCTAGTTTCCTCTCTCCGCCACACAAATAAAAGTGCTGAGCTGTCCTCCTATGAGCTAGCTGATGCACCTCTGTTGGAGAAGGTCTAGACAATTGCGAGGTTGCTATCACTGCCGAGCTGGTGAGAGATTGTGATTTTGTCAATCCACGTGAACTGGTTGTGATAGCAAGGGACAAAATAGGGAAACATACTCCCATGTTATACTCCCTTCATTCCAATTTAATAGGGAAACATACTCCCATGTTATACTCCCTTCATTCTAATTTGTAAGTTAATAAAAGATTCTTGGAGATTAAAACTATTTTTGTGTTTAACCAAAATTATAGAGTGGATCACAAAGAATATGGAACCGAAATTATACTTAATGAAGAAACTAATAGTACTTATTTGGTGTCATAATA
Source organism: Digitaria exilis (assembly GCA_015342445.1). Taxonomy (NCBI): domain Eukaryota; kingdom Viridiplantae; phylum Streptophyta; class Magnoliopsida; order Poales; family Poaceae; genus Digitaria; species Digitaria exilis. Next base: position 793,861 of record JACEFO010002165.1, read on the forward strand.
TTAGTACTTCGTTATATAAATTTGGTCAAACTTGAGATAGTTTGACTCTCTAAAAATCTTGGAATGACCTATAATTTGGAATGCAGAGAATACAACTCTTCTCTCCAACTCTGAGGACTTGAACGCATCCGGATTTGTGTAGACTACTTATAAAATTTGTTTACAATAAGTGAATGATAAAATTGGATGGATGGATGAACAAGTCACACTCTTGCAATATTTGAGTGATAAAAAATACACTTTTTCCTATTGATCAACGATCCATAGCAATCCTGCCGAAAACCTTGCACCTCATCGGCACTCTTGGTGTCCTTTCACTACACCAAACTGGAATTGCCTTGGCAGCCTAAAACGGCCAAAGAATATAGGAAAACCGCTAAGGTAATAGTCTTTGGCGGTAAACCGCCAAGCAAAATCCGCCAAGTATAGAGAGCCAAGGACAATCGATATACTTGGCAGCGGACTGCCAAGGATTATTTCCTTGACTGTTTGGCCGCCAAGGTAAGTAAGTTGATGTTAAAATTTACAACTCGCCAAGAAAATGATACATTCGCCAAGTAAATTTATTTCTTTGGCTGCCTCCGACCGCCAAGTTAACTCCTTACCTTGGCGTGCTTCGACTGCCAAGTAAACTGATTTTCTTGGCAGCCTCCGACTTTACTTGGCACACTACAACAGCCAAGTAAACTGCTTTCCTTGGCTATTTTGCATCAAATTCATTTCCCTATCTGCTTTAGTAAATTCATTTCTAATAGTTAAATTAGTCAAGAAAATGTTTGCACGTAACTATGAAAATACCAATAAAATCCACATTTTTTCCATCCACAAATTTGACACAAACACCAATACAAGTCATGTGTCCAAGATCCATTTGCACATTACATGTCCAATTTGCATAAAGCAAACATGTCAGATCACATGCATCCTGCATATATTATATAATCTAGATGGCAATATACCATCATTTAAAGGTGTAGTGTTTCATTTGGTAGCCTCTCAAGTCTCAATGGTTTAGGTCGTCATCCTTTAAAGGTCATCAACTGCGAGGGACCGCGCTAGCTTAGCATATTCCGTAAACTGAAACTAACATTACATCCTAACGTCAGAAAACCATCATGTATATATGTGACGCAAACGTAATAACCCTCACTTGGAGTCTCAATGTTCACGTGTCAAGAAGATTCTAAAAAAAATGTTCACGTGTCAAGACTTCAGGTAAACGCAGTGTTTCGCTAAACAAGACAAACCTACTGCAATCAGAAGAACGTTTCAAAATCCTCCACTGTGAAGTAGCATGTGCACCATGGAAAAACTCTTCACATGCTGCACACACAGGAAAATTCTTCGTCGTCGAACCAAAAAATTCACGGTTGACGGTGATGATACCCGGTTAAACTTTTCTTCTTATTCGTTGACCCAAATATTATACACTTACATAAATAGACGACCCATCAAATTTATGGCCAACTATATATACCAGGCCTTCACATAGACGTTAGACAAACCTATCTACTGCCTCTGAGCTTGGGAGAAGAGTGAAAGGAAGCAATGGCGCCCGTGAAGGTCTTCGGTCCAGTGGTGTCCCCAAACGTGGCCCGCGTGGTGTTGTGCCTGGAGGAGGTCGGGGTCGAGTACGAGATCGTTAACGTTGAGTTTGCCACTGGCGAGCACAAGAGCCCCGAGCACCTCCAACGTAACGTACGTGATGCACCTCTGTTCGTTTTAATTACTAGCTATGTTTGATATGTTCAGCGAGATTTGTGTTATTTTCTGTTTAATCAATGGAGTATATAACAATTACAAATCTCTAACTGTAACCTGTTCTTCACTTTTCAGCCATTTGGACAGCTTCCAGCCCTTCAGGATGGCGATCTGATGCTCTTTGGTGAGTTATATAGTCTCGTGCTAGCTCGTTTCTTCTTAAGACCGCAGATTTTTTCCTCGATCGCAAAAACAAAATATCACCAAAAGTATTATGCGCGTAGATAAGGAAATTAAATATTCGTCTGTGTCTTGTACCAGAGTCCCGTGCAATTTCAAGGCATGTGCTTCGCAAGTACAAGGGGTCCCAGGTGAACCAGCTAGGGGAGAGCAACCTGGAAGAGGCTGCGCTCGTCGACGTTTGGCTAGAGGTGGAGGCGAACCAGTACGACCCTGCCATCGCCCCCATCATCTACCAGCAGATCCTCGTGCCGATGCAGGGAGGATCTCCCAACCAGAAGCTCATCGACGACTCCGTCGAGAAGATGAAGAAAGTGCTGGACGTGTACGAGGCGCAGCTGTCCAAGTTCAAGTACCTAGCAGGAGACTTCGTCAGCCTGGCGGACCTCAGCCACCTACCGTACACGATCTACTTCATGGCTACGCCGTATGCGTCGGTGCTCGACTCCTACCCCAAGGTTAAGGCATGGTTCCAAGACCTGATGGCCAGGCCAGCAGTCCAGAGGGTCGTCGCCCAGCTGCCCACGTTCTAAAATTTTCTTACGATGCATCATGACATCGCTTTAGTATTTTGCAGTTTGCTGTATTAGTTTCTACAATTCTACTGTATAATTTAGGTGTGTATTTTGCAGTTTGTACTAGTTCTATAATTTATTCATATCATTGTACAACCATGTGTATGCAATTGCAAACGAGTTATATGAAAATAAATGGAATATCGAATATATTATATATGGGATATTACAAGTCAAACGATTTGAAACTTCGGTATTGAACTATTGTATGCTTTAACAATGTTGTCAAGCACCTCCCTATGAGATCATGTCGCCTCCGATGGCGAGACGAGTCGAATACTCCAATCCCTTTACTAGATCTTTTCGTTCAAAAAGATTTTGTAACGACCCGAATCTTAAACTCGTGATCAACATGTAATCACTAGCATCATGAGCATCATTAGTGTACAAAACTAGCATCATGACATACGCATTGTGTGCATTATTGAATTGTTTGAATAAACTAATTGTCACTTTGTTAAGGAAGTTCAAATATTGTGCTGCAACTGTACTTGTTTAAAATTTTATAAAATACTAGATTTCAAATGTGGAATTTATAGTACTTTTGCAAGATTTTTGGAGTTCATTTGCAGGGGTCAAAAATTAATGGAAAATTCAAATTCGTATATTTTGAATTCAAAACTGCAACCAAACCAAACATAGTTTTAAACTTTTTCAACTTGCAGAACCTTCCTTGTGTTCTAAGCTTTCCAAAATGTATTTATTTATGATTTTTGGACTTTGGGAACTATTTCTTTTAAAGCAAAAACGTTTGAATTCATTTTCAAAACTGGCTCTCTTACGTGTGGGCCCGCCTCGTCAGCGTCTTCTTCTTCCTCCCGTTACCTCCCTGCTCGCTGGTTGGGCAGCGAGGGCGGCGCTGCCACGTTGCCGTCGGCCACCGGTTCTTGACCTCCCCGACCACACGAAAACCCTCTTCTACCCGCTCGACCTCCTCCTATTTAATCCCCAAACCGCCGGCTTCCGAAACCCTAGCCCCACCATTGCAGCCGCCACCACCATTGCCACCATTGGGGCTCGGCCCGAGCTCGCCTCGCCATTGCAGTCCACGGCGACTCGATTGAACCCCGCAGGAACCTTCCCCTCCACCTCGCCGACCTTCCCATCCACCCAATCGCCGCCGCAGTCACCTGCAGAACCACCACCGCCGTCCTCCATTGCCGCCGCCCACTGCAGCTCGCCGACGACCTCACCCCTCCACCAATCCTTCAATCCAAGGTGGGGAATGGATTGCTCTCGTCGCCCACTTGCTCTCCATGCCCTTCCCCTCGCCGGAATCTCGCCGAAGGCGATGGATTTTGCCGGATTTTGGCCGCCGGCCATGGCTGGCTCCGGCCAGGTCACTGACCTGCGGGCCCCGCGCGTCAGCTGCTGCTGTGTGGGGCGGTCGCGCGCGTAGATCTAGGGTTTTCCAGGGTCTTGGATGCAAAAGCGTTTTGGGTTTTGTTTTGAATCGGCTGAAAAATTGTAAAATGCGTAGAAATTTGGATACTGCGCCAAAAATGGTGAAACTTGTTTTTGTTGGATTCCTAGAATGATTAAGTTTCATAAAAACCTATGTTTGCATGTTGTACTGCTGTGTATATTTATTTAGAATTTATATTGCTCAAAACTTGATTAATTCATATTAAATGTTCTACTGCTCTAAAAATGTCAAATCCAGTTTTTTTGCAACTCTTGTATCATATGAATGCTAGATCTATAACTTGTCACCCACGTTTATATGTTTTTTACCACTGTTTTTATTAAAATATATGCTTGCTGTCCAAAAATGAGAAATGGCATAGTAAATAGCTCAAATATGATAAAAGGGTAAAACCAATTTTTTTAATCTTGTTTCACTATATAGAATCTGGGAAAAATTCCTTTCATATTTGTTCTATTGCTAACATGGCTTTTAGGATTTAATTTGTTTCCTTAGGTGTAACTTGATTAATTTATAATTAAATATGCAGAAGTAATTTTAATGCATAACCAACTTCTTTAATCTTGTAATAACAGTGAGCATGTTCTATGTTTTATCTAGGCCTTAATTCCATGGTTTAGAATTTATATGTGTTATTCCTTTGCTCGCTAGTAGTTCTACCTTTTCGGTAAACCTTTATCCGCCTCCTAGTTTTGTGGGTGTTTTAGATAGTTTGTTGAAGTGCTTTTTATCAACAATCATGCTCATGCATTTCATTTTCATTCGCATCATGTCATCCTCTCTAATGCATGCATGCATTCACTCTTTTAGTGAGCGAGACGCCGTAGTGCGAGACCGTTGAGCCCGAAGCCGAAGGAGAACCGGAGGATAACGTAGTTGACACCGAGGAGAACCAAGGCAAGCAGCTAAGCATGTTGAAATACATATGTTTGCAAATATTTATATTTCAATATGAGCTATGGGTTGTATTTTGTGGTTAGCTTGTAGATCCTATTTGATGCATTTACCATTCCTTGATGTTTCTACTGTATGCCTTGTCACTCGAGTAGTATGGGTTAAGTTGATTTAAGTTGCTTAATGCTTAGCCATGCTTAGTGGTAGAGTGGTAGGCTTATTGGGAATAGAATGGATAGGTTAATCAACAACGATGTCGTTATGGTCCTTGGTTTAAAAATGGTCATTGGAACTTGTTGATGAAAATGATTTACGAGACTTGAGCGGACATGGTGTAGGGCCTTGAGAATGGAGTCTCGGGCATAGATCCGCTTGAGTTGATTAAGGATCGTCTGTTATTGACGTCGGCTTGAGCATTTTTCCGTACTACCACGTATAATGAATAGGAGGATAAGCTAATTACCGAATTTGAATTGGTCATCCGGGCGCAGTCCTAGATATGTGTGTATGGTGAGGGCCCTAGAGTGTTCATAATGGGCCTAGGCAACCCTCTGCATAAGCTAGGCATGAACTTCCGGACGTCCAAGGCTTTTCGGGAAAAGGTTGATATGAGTACCCCCTTGTCCATCTTTGTACTAGTGGGCAAGCCGCAAGGTCCTCGAGTCGTGTGGGTAAAGATGTACACCCTTGCAAGGTTTAAAATCAATTCGAATTGCCACGCTCTTGGTTATGGCACCCGCTCAATGTCCCATGGATTCATCGTAGAGTTACCGTATGTATGAGAATGATGTTCACATGGTTACGCTCTATGTCCACATGATTATGATATATTGTTGCTCACTAAAAAATAGGTGGGATGGGCAAAACAAATAAAATTTGACTAGGTCTATAGGATGATTTATCACTTGCTCATGTTATATAAAAGTTAAGGCTTGGATGAGATAGGCGTTTATGCAATTTATTTAACCTTAAAGCCTCATTCCTTGCTACAACGAAATATGCATACTCCTTAGTTATATTATAATTGTGTAAGTCTTGCGAGTACCCTTTGTACTCAAGTTGCTATACAGGTGAGGAGTAGGCCGGGCATGTGATGTTTGTGTCATTGGTGTGCTCGTGCTAGGCACCTTTGCTTTTGTCATACCACTGCGATTTATCTTTTATCGTCGTGAGATCGTCATAGGAAACTTGAACCTTAAATTCATGATACTCATGTTTTATTTTGTGAGCTCAAGACTTGTATTTGGAGCTCTCATTTAAATCTGAATCTCTATGTTGGACTTGTAATATTTTCAATGTTGAACTCTCATGTAATGACTAAAATTGCTCTCTATGGTTAATTTGGTGATGTGTGTATTTGTATGAATGGTATGTGTATGCTTGATCTTGGGCATGTTGTGGAACACATACCGGGACTACCGGATTTGCATTGTTTTATGTGATATTGCATTTATCATGAGCCTCTAGATGGTAACGTGGTAAGTCAAGAGACGGATGCGTGCTGGCTCTCATCTTAAGAGATTGATCGATGATTTCATATAAACCAAATGTAAATTGGACGGTTCTTTACCATCTTCCACTCCCTTGACTTTTCTGAAGCAACCAGTCAAAGGGAATAGACTCCTAACGTACTCACTTAATTTGAGTCAGCCCATCACGGTGTCCGTGTCCTTTGTCCAAGTTCCTGGAAGCACACATGAAGCCATCCACACGAAGGTGATGCTTATAATAAAAGTCAAGGGGCGATGAGCATTCCACGGCGCGCACCTGCTTAATTTGCATCCCTGCGAGCAGAGGCAGACACAGAGCTAGCGGACGAGCGAGCCATGTCGCCGGTGAAAGTGTTCGGGTCGGCGGCGTTACTAGTGTGCCTGGAGGAGGTAGGCGCCGAGTACGAGGTCATCGACGTCGACCTCCATGCCAAGGAGCACAAGGGCCCCGAGCACCTCCCCAGAAACGTAACGCCATACATTTCTGCCCAGTTTCTGCCACGCTACCTGCAGGCGTGTCGCGTTTTTTTTTTTTGCATCATGATTTACTTTTGCTCTTCCAAGAATCTCAGCCGTTTTGGACAGGTTGCGTTCCAGGACGGCGACCTGATGCTCTTCCCTAGGTTCCACGCATCATTCTCGAAGCTATCAAGGGTGTGTTTAGACTGGGAAAAAACTTCTCGAAAATACATGGTTCACAAAAAAAACACTATAGATAAATAATGTTCTGTGAGTGGGAGGGATGTGATGAATAGAGAAAAGTTGGATGAATACTGATTTTTTGGGAGGACCTCTGAGAACTAAACGCACCCTAACTCAGGATACAACATAACCTTGCAATCTCGCATCGTATCGCTCTTCAGAGCAAGGTTTTTCAAACCGTTGGGAACCGGTCCGGTTCCCACGGTTCCCTCTCAAACCGCCCCGGACAGGTAGCGGTTCGGGGCGGTTTGAAACCGTGGAAATTCAAAATTTTCAAACTTACATTCAAAAAATAGAAAAATATCGTAAAAATTCCTAAAAATACTTCTAGGTGCGTGTAGTCTGTTGGTGTAAAATTTTTTTTCAAATATTTGCTCATTTGGTATTTTTTTTGCGGCAAATACAAGCTAAATCAAAAAAAGAAGAAAGGAAAAAATTATCCGCCCATTAAGGCCCGTTTAGGCTCAAACCGTCCGGCTTACCACCCAAACCGACCGGTTTACCGCTCGGAACCAAATGAACTAGCAGTTTGAATTTAGAATTTGTTCTACCGGCTTACCGCTCAAACCGACCGGCTAACCATTTCAAACCGATTGCACTAGCAATTTGAATTTGTCTGGTTTGGAGCGGTAACCGCTCAAACCGCTCCGGTAAGCCGCTACCGGAGGGCGGCAGTTCGACCAATCGGTTCGAAAAAAAAACCTGCTTCAGAGTCCCGTGCAATCTCCTGGTACGTGCTCCGAAAGCACAGGACACCAAACGGCGCCGATCTCTTTCGGCACGACGACCTCGTGGGGTCCGCGCTCGTCGACGCCTGCCTGGACATGGAGGCGGTGCAATACAAGCCAGCAGTGCACGCGGTTACTAGAAGAAAGAGGACCTTAATTTAATACCAGGTAAACAGCTCATTTAGTACCAGTTACAACAACCGGTACTAAATACGTCCCTGGGTAGAAAAAAGAAATTCCCGAGAGGCTTTCTGCACCCACGGGGTTTCAAACCCATGACCTCTCGCCTCGCGCATAGCATCCTCAACCATTCCACCTGTGCAGCACATGTGATTGATAGATGGATGCTACTCTTTTAACTATTCCGGGATGGACCATTTAGTACCGGCTCGTCCGGTACTAAATGCACGGAGGACCTCGGGAACCCCCTGGGACCATTTAGTACCGGCTCGTAATACCACTCGCTACTAAATGGTCCCGACAGGGCACTGTGCTTGCCAACCGGTACTAAATTGACTTAGTACCGGCTCAAAAAACACCCGATACTAACGTGAAGTGGATGAATGTCCCTTTTTCTTCTAGTGGGTGTTCGTGCAGCACCACGTCGTGCCGGCGCTCGGCGGGACGCCCGACGAGGTGGCCATCGGCGAGAGCGTGGGGAAGCCGAGGAAGGTGTTGGGGGTGTATGAGGCGCGGTTGGGCAAGAGGAGGTACCTGGCTGGCGATGCCATCAGCCTGGCAGACCTGAGGCACTTCCCGCACACGCACTACGTCATGGGGATGTCGTACGTGGCGGTGTTCGACGAGCTCCCCGGCGTCAGGGCGTGGTGGCAGGACCTCATGGCCCACCTCGCGGTGCGGAAGGTCACGACCATGATGGACGGCTGCTCTGGTTGATGAAGGCCATAAGATTGGTTCTTGCTGCTTGGGCGTCACGAAAATAAAGGAAGTGTTTGTGTGGCCGGTTTTCCTCCCTATCAAACGATTGAAAAATCAATCCTCTCTCAATCACCTCTTTCCACCATCAGATCTTGATCTAAGGGTCTAGATTTTTCCCTCACTTTCCTTCCTTCTTCGACCTCCCTTCCTCAATCGGCCAAACATCGATGTTGCCTTCTTTCTGATACCGCAACCGCCCAGTCCCTCCGCCACACGCCCGCGTGGGCGGGTGGGGCCCTAGCCCGCCCGCACCGGCCGCCACACAGGCCCATCCCGCCGCCGCCTCCCGCTGCTGTCGCGCCTGGCGCCGTCGTCGCCTCTGCTGCCCTCGCCTCCACCACGACCTGACCTAACCGCCGGCCGGTGCCCCCCGCCGCCGCCGTGCCTCTCTGCCCCCTTGCCCGCCTCCTCCGTCGGACCGGCCTGCCGCTGCCGGAGCTCCCTCTATGGTCCGGCGATGAGCACCTACCCCCGGCAACCCAAAAACACTTACCCCAAAGCCCTAACCTCGCTGGAGCTTGCCGGAATGTCACAAGATTTCAATCGATTGAGAAGGATTAAAGCTCTTTAAGTTTAGTAAGGATTTTCACCAAATTAATCTTCCTAAATTATATAATTGATCAAATTATGGTATTAGCATAGCATGGTAAAAGATCTTATTGCAGATTATATGATCTAAAGGGAAACAAACTCGTCCAACACCCTAGCTGACGAGTAAATTCAATTATCAACACTAAAATGCTAGCACGAATAGATTCGCATGGTCCTTAACATAATGACATGAGCCACATCCATTAATTCAATCTTCATAATTTTCAGTGAAATTGAGTTTAGATGACTGCTCAACCATATTTCACCCATCTTAAAACGTGAAAATTTCAACTTGTGTTTTAAGAATATAAATGAAATATGCACATTTATGATACACTTATTGTTTCAGATTCAACTGCTAGATTAATAAATGGAGCCTAATCATGGTTCTTAAGGTGTTGCGGCAAACACCCTACCGGCCTACCCCTCTCAATGCCTAGGCGAGGCGATACTGTACAAAAGCGAAAAGAAATGAAGAAAGAAGAAAGAGAAAGAGCCAAAGAAGACATAAGACCCAACCCACCAAGTCACTAAGGCTATCTCCAACAATACTAACTCAACACACGAGACCAATTCACCGGTTTGGGTCTCGCACAGGAAAAGTGTCACCACCCAAAAACTTGCCTTCTCCGACAACCCAAAATGTTCTTTTGGAGAGAAATTTTAGTACCCAAAACACTATGCACAACCCAAAATGGGTACGGGTCACTTGTTGGACATAGTCTAACATCCCTAACATACTCATCCATTCATCCCATCCCTCTCTCGTCAACCCGCCCTCCCCCTACCCTCAACACCCCCAACCCCCCAGAACCCTACAACTACATCATCTTCACTGTCGTTCAGGGAGCACCAACACCACCGCTCTTCCTCTTGTCGCCGTGGCCGTCTCATGTAACAACGTTGTTGCTCCTCCCTTTCATTGCCACCCAAATAGAGCACCATTGCATCTCCGATCCAGATCAAGACGATTATTGGCGCTCCCGTCTAGATCGACTACCAGACGACATGGAGGCAGTGCTGCCCATGGATATATAGCACCATCATTGGCCAGTTTCCTTCTCTTTCTGTCTTGACATGCCTAGGGATGCCTTGGAACGTTGGAGTGCCTCATCCTAGGTGACCACCGACGCTCTAATTGCGACTGCCAAAGTTTACTTCTTTTGTACCATAAAGGGTGTAATTCTAGCTTTTTTCAGACAAATTAACAATGTTATAAAAGGACTTACTTGCCCTTACATTCAACTAACTGAACTTCCTAAAATGGTATCAAGAGTTAGTAATACGATTGGTTCTTGCCTTCTTGGCAATGCTACCTGAGCGTCTCGAAAATAAAGAAAGTGTTTGTGTGGCCGTTTTATGTTTAGTAATGATTTTCACCAAATTAATCTTATTGACGCTGACTTGCCCTCTGTGTTTATTGCCTCCTAAATTATACTCCATCCGTCCCAAATTGTAAGTCGTTTGACTTTTTTGACCCTAACTTTGACCACTTGTCTTTTTCAAAAAATTTATACAAATATCATCAAATTTAAGTTATTCTTAAAATTCTTTTATTACTAAAGCTAGCCATAACAAAAAAAAAATATATGATATTTTGCAAAAAAAAATGAATAAGACAAGTGGTCAAAGTTGGGGTCAAAAAAAGTCAAATGACTCATATGGGATGGAGGGAGTATAATTTAAATTATGGTATTAGCATAGCATGGTGTCGGCGGGTTGCACACGGGGTGCCTCACGCCGGCGAGTGTCGATCACAAAACACGTACGTCTCGGTGGAGAATGGTTCAAGAGACGCAAGACAGGGAATTTATACTGGTTCAGGAGAAACCCCTACGTCCAGTGATGGCGATCCATGGATGTATTGCTCTCTTGGTGGCGGATTACAACGAAGGCCGGTTCAAGCCTTGGGTGCAAGATGCGTGTAGGGGACTAAGTGTTCTAAGGATCGAGAGTCTCTAGAAATCGGAATCCCCTTCGCAGGAGGGAGCCCTCCCCTTTTATAAGCTAAGAGGAGAGCGTTGTACAATGGCGTTTTTACCTATCTCCCCCTGGAGGCTGGCGCCCTCGGCGGTTACTTGTTGTCGGCTTAGTGCGTCCGGTGACCCCTTCGCTGGCCGCCGCGTGTCCTTAGCCTGCCCTCAGGCAGATTCGCGGTAGCTTCCTTCTTGGCCACTAGCACAGCGGAGCGCATGCAGCTACCTTTTTCCCTAGTGCAGGGCTGCAGATCAGCTTTTCTGGTTGACAGGCCTGCGTTGCTGTCGGGTGACGGTCGGGAGAAAGCGTAAGCCGCACGCTTTCTCTGTTACGAGTCTGGCCTAGTTTTGGGTCTGCTCCCGAGGCTTTCTTTAATTCTTTCCTGAGCGTCGGGTCGAGCGGCGTGAGGGCCATCCCACGGGGTTTGGCCTCTCGGCCTGGTGGGACAGGGGTCGGGCGAGACGGGAGTCCCCAACCCCATCGCCCCTCTGTCTGGGCTGGGGGTCGGGCGAGACGGAGGCCTCCAACCCCATCGCTCCCCGGTCGGTCTAGGGGTCGGGCGAGACGTGAGTCCCCGACCCCATCGCCCCTCTATCCGGGTTAGGGGTCGGGCAAGACGGAAGTCTTCGACCAGCGGCGGATGTGGTCACCTCTTATCCGTTATCAGGCTCTCTCATTGTTTGCCAGCCGTTAACGGGCGGCGGCCCCCTAATTCATGACCCCACACATGGTAAAAGATTTTTTCAGATTATTATTGTGGTCCACGGTGATCTTTTACGATGTTAACCTTATTCTTTAATCTAGTATTATAAGATTTAAAGGGAAACAAACCAGTCCAACATCCTACCTTATAAGTAAATTCAACTAACAACACTATAATGTTGGCGTGATAGATAAACTCATGTATTATATGATCTAAAGGGAAACAAACCAGTCCAACATCCTACTCCTTCATTCTAAATTATTAGTCATCCTGAATGTCATTTGGGTGTCTAAATTCATGGTATCTTCTATGAACTTAGACATATATACTTGTCTAAATTCATAGCATCATCAATAAATCTGGTAAAAATCTAGGATGACTAATAATTGAGGGAGTACTTTATAAGTAAATTCTACTAACTACACTATAATGTTGGCATGAAGATAGACTCTCATGGTCCTTAAAATAATGATATGAGCCACATCCATTAATTCAATCTTCATAATTTTTGGTCCAATTCAGTTTAGACGACTGCTCAACTTGCATATTTCACCCATCTTAAAACGTAAAAATTTCAACTCGTGTTTTATGAATAAATGAAATATGCACATTTATTCACCTATTGTTGCAGATTCAACTGTTAGATTAATAAATGGAACCTAATCATATTCTTAAGGTGTTGCGACGAGGTGACACCCTACCCCATCTCAATGCCTAGGCGAGGCGACCTTGTAAAAAAGTAAAAAGAAATGAAGAAAGAAAAAAGAGAAAAAGGCAAAGAAGACGTAAGACCCAGTCCGTCTAACACCCATAAACTACTCATCCAGTCATCCCATTCCTCTCCCTTCCTCTCCTGTCAAGAATAGCTTCGAAGAACTTTCAGTCAACATTATTTTCTTGATACACATGGCTATTAGAAACATATAATTCAAAGACCGATCCCAATCCTGCTTACAGTATGATTGCTTGCTTCCACTCCCAATCCTGCTTACAGTATGATTGCTTGCTTCCACTTAACAATATTAGTGTTTCAAGTACAGTATGTTGTAGCATGTCCATTGTGGATTCGCAACCTGCTAGTTAACTGGACAGGGTTGTAACACTCTTGCATGTGCACGGCTAGCACAATCTAACCTCTGGGCTGTTAGAGCCTAGGACTTGTTTGTTTTACCATGCAGCCGGTAGCAAGCTATACAATCCACAATCAAAACAAGCTAAAACATGTACTTCCTCTATTCCAATTTATAAATCATTTGACTTTTTTTGCTCCAACTTAACAATTCGTCTTATTCAAAATTTCATGGGAAATATCATTTTTTTGCTATATTCTTCAAGAATGACTTAAATTTGACTATATTTGTATATATTTTTTTTGAATAAGAGTGATAAAAGTTGAGGCTAAAAAAGTCAAACGACCTATACATTGAAATGGAGGGAGTAGAATCTAAAAAGCTTGCAAGTTGCAACCCAAAATATTTCATAACCAAACAGTAAAAGAAACACCATTTTGACCCTACAAAATCCCTTAGACTTTTGGCTCTAACTGAGCATTTAACTAGAAAGACAAAATTATCAATCACATCCAACAGTTGCAAATTACACCGAAAACTACATGACACCTGACAACCGTATCAGTATACTCCAATGTATCTAATGTGCAAAGGAGGACAAACTGATCGGTGATATCCTTCCAAAAGTATCTGTTTAATAAGGTCTTCAAAGATCAAAGGTCAGCCCTGCCTGGGTACCTGGGGAAGGGTATAACATCTCTGATGTTCTCCATACCAGTGGCAAAAAGAATCATTCTTTCAAAACCCAACCCAAAGCCGCTGTGTTTTACGGACCCAAAGCGGCGGAGGTCCAAGTACCATTCATAGGGTTCCAAAGGCAAGCCAGCATCAAGTATTCTGTCAAGTAAATCATTCGTATGATCAACTGAATAGACAGATGAAATCTAGTATAATGGTAAACATCCATATAATGGAAATCAGGTGAGCAATAAAAGCATAAAATCACATTCAACCATGTCCTAAAGAATTAACCCATGTGTGTTCCCATATATATATTGTCACGTACAGTAGTCAACTCGACTGAGGAAACAAGTAGATGAACATCTACCCGACGAACATTCATAAGATTCTAAATGGCAGAAAAAAGTAGTATCATGTAAAAGTACAAATAAAAAGGGGCAACATAAAGGGTACGAGAAGTAGCAATATTATTTACTCCCACAAGTTTAAGTTGAATACTTAAGTCAATAAAATAAACAAATGTCTTCATCTTTAAGTTGAGTACCACGCACCTCTGTTTGAGAACATCTAGACGTTCCTCCCTTTGGCTTCCACCAATCAACTCGCCAACCTTCAAAAAAATCCAGCACAAAAGTAAGTGAGAAAGTAAAACAAGAAACTCACTAAATTAATATCCCACAAGCTCTGAAAAATGTCGAAAATTTCCCTCCTCACCAGAAAACATGAACATATGCACTAATATGAACACAGGATTGGTCTGAGATTTAGCTATACCTTAGGCACAAGAACATCCATTGCAGCCACCGTCTTGTCATCATCATTGAGCTTCATATAAAATGCCTTTATTCCCTTTGGATAGTTATAGACAATCACTGGCTTCTTAAAAATCTCCTCCGTCAAATACCTTCAGCATTGCATGACAAGAATTGAAATTCCAGATAAAGCACAAAAAAGCAATTGTTGAAAGAGGAAAAACCATAATCCTTTAAAAAGGAAAAAATATAGCATCCAATTCTGGTGTGCATACCTTTCATGCTCAGAGGCTAAATCGATTCCCCATTCAACTTTGTTATCAAACTTCTTGCCAGTAACATTTTTCAGGAGCTCCACAGCCTTTGTATAAGAAATCCGCACAAAAGGAGTCGAGGAAACTAGCTCCAGACGTTCAATTGCACTCTTATCATAATTTTTCACCATGAATTCCATATCTTCCCTGCAATGGTCAAGCAGCCACTTGCAAAGGTATTGTACATATTTTTCTGCACAGTTCATATCATCCTGCAAAAGAGTCAAACACAATGTCACTGTAAAGCCTGTTTCTACTAGATCTTACAGTTTTCAAACATTTTGTACCATCAAGAGGAATTAGCAGAACCCAAGACAAATTCAATTCAGCTAAGTTACCTGCAAGTTTGCAAATGCGATTTCTGGTTCAACCATCCAAAACTCTGCCAAATGGCGTGATGTATGTGAGTTTTCTGCCCGGAATGTTGGTCCAAAGGTATAAACGCTGCTAAGCGCACAAGCGTATGTTTCGACCTGAAGCTGTCCAGACACAGTTAAAAAAGCTTGACGCTTGAAGAAGTCGTTTTCAAAAGCTATTGACCCATCATCCCTGCGGGGAATTCCAGGCTTTAACTTAGACCTCTCCTCCAGCTTTGAAACATTTTCCTTTGCCCTATTGAGCACATCAACAGCAGCAGATATCTCTTGTTTGCTGGCTTTTGCAGCTTTAAGCTGTGCAACTGCATCTCCCTTCTCCTTGACAAGAACTTTTGCTGCCTCAATTTCAGAATCAGAAGGTGCAGGGTGCTCTTTCAATTCCTTCTCAGTTTTTTCAGCCTGGCTGAACAAAGTTGTCACTTGGAACATCTCACCAGCACCCTCACAGTCACTTGTAGTTATAATTGGTGTATGTACATAGAGAAATCCATCCTCATCGAAGAATCTGTGTGTTGCACAGGCTAATTGGTGCCTAATCCTAGCAACTGCTCCAATCTGCAAAAACGGTTTGACATAAATGTGTGGATGTTTGTTGTGTAATCAGTAAAAATAAATGAAACATTTTACAATCCCATCAGGATATCAATTGCATGATTTAAATAGATAGATCAATACAGCAGAGCATAGAACTAGAACACATGTCAGAATGCCTAGAAACGAGTACCATGGTCCCAGTACTTATTATAATATCCAAAAGGATCAAAAACAAAACAAGGAAAGGCTTAATTTGAGAAGATATAATGTCTGTACCTAGCACGCCACTCAGAAATGAGAAAACAAATGAGCATTATAAAAGTTCCACGTCTGTAAGATCAGGCTCGTCCTCTCAAACAGAGGACAATTTAATTCAAACAACACAATTTTAGCCTTGGGAGAAAAATTGAAAATGAACAGTAAGCTCAACTACTCAATACACAGCTTTGCAGAAATATCAGCAGTTAGCAGGTGGTCTGTCACTAAATATAAAGTTGATGGCCCAGGTTTGTAGGTTTATTGTGCCATATTCACATGATGTCCAAATTACGCATCCCAAGTGCCTTATAACCCAGCTTCGGAGAGTCAACAGGGATTTCAGCTTGAGGTTTATTTAGTTAGAACATGAAAGTTCGGTTCATGCAGGGATTCAAGTGCCTTTGATTACCAGACTAAATAGAAATGTTGGAAAGTACACATGTGATGCCTTCAAAGCTCCTAATTGGCAAAATTATAGGATCTGTGAATTCAGAAGGGGTTGTATACAAAATACTCGAGTGTTGGATGGCCTCCCCACACTCGAATATTTGTACCATCCAATCCAAAATGGGCAGCTCCTATGGTTATGTAGAATTTGTTTGTGGGACTCAAGTTCGTTGGTTTAGAGATAGTAAATTCTCATAAGTTGGTTCGAACAATCAATTCACAAGAGCTTGTATGTTTCCTATTAAATTGATCCGCTGAATTTATGAATCCTGGTAACAATTTTGATCAACGTCTCTAGAACTGTAATAAAGGAAGGGCACAGACCGTGTTTGTGCGCGAGCGGAGGTGAACGACATCCCTGAGCTTCTCGAGCGTGAGCTTGACCTTGCTCTTCGGCAGAGGGTAGGCGGCGGCATCGACCTCGCCAACCTCGAGCACGCGGCTGACCTTGAGCTCGACATTCTGCTTTGTCCCCTCGGGTGGCTCCTTGATTGTTCCCTCGACGAGCATCGAGGTGCCCGTGGCGATGAGGCGCGCAAGCGGGTGCACGGTGGCATCGACGATGACCTGGAGCGTGGTGGCGCAGGAGCCGTCGTTGAGCTCGAGGAAGGCGAAGGTTCCCTTCCCCTGCTCCCGGCCCGTCCGGACCCAGCCCCCGACCACGACGCTCTCCCCGGCCCGCGCGGAGCCCGCGGCCAGGATGTCGCGGATGCGGGTGCGGACGGTGGCGGGCTCCAGGTCGTCGCAGAGTGAAGCCGCGGCCATCGCCACCGCGGCGGCGTGGGCAGCCATGGGGGTGGGGATGCTGAGGGAGGCCTGGTACTCTGGATTGCGGTGGTGGCGGCGGCGGCTGAGAGGAGGGAGGGAGGGATGGGTTCTTAGGGTTTGTGGCGGGGCTAATTGTGGTGGCGGAGATTTTGGTGGCGCAGCGTGTGGCTTTAGCGGCACGAACGAATCGTGGGCAAAGTTTTCGTGAATCTGTTCGGTCCTCGCAGGAATCTTGTGCGCCACGGAAATATCGATGCGGGTGCGAATGCGATGCGGCTTTTGATGAGTTGTAGCCATCTGGCCGATCCCCAATGTTTGAAGAGCGAAAATTCTTCCAAAAAAAGCGGGGAAATTGTATCCAATATCCACTTCAAAACGTTTCCATCAAATTATGTACGGAATTGCTTCAGATCGGCCGTCCGACCTCCCACCAAACCATCGGACGCTCTATCCGCCCTTCAATTCTATCACCCCGATCTGACGGCTGGCTTCCCACCGTTTCTGACATGTGGACCCCACCGATGGCTCTTCTCTTCACTCGCACTCCGCCTCCGCCCGACGTTCCGCCGGCGATGGCGCCGTCCAGATCCAGGGCGAAGGATGCGTCGGACAACGGCGCACCCCCACCACGCGAGCTGGCGACGGATGGGCCGGCGTCAAACACCCGCGGGGGCCGCGCGCGCATCCGGCAGCCCGCCGCGATGGATCCTCCAGGTGGAGGCACATCGACGGCTGCGGCGATTCCCGCCCCACGTCAAGCGCCGGTGTTGACGAATCAGCACTCCAACGCCCCGAGGAAGTGAGATAAGTTTCAATCATCCCTTCATGCTACATCTGCCTTCCTCCTGGTGCCTTAGGGTTTGTTCATTGGTAGGGTTTGTGAGATTCGTTGATTTTGCTGATGCGTTAGCGTTGGGTTTCGTTTTTTATTCGTTAGGTTTGGATTATGCGGTAGGATTTGCTTCATTTGTAGGATCCGCCACAATGCTGCTGATTATGAGTATATGCTAATTTATCTGTAGTAGTAGACAATGTACTTGTTGTGTATGTTTTTTGTGGATAATGGTTCTAGCTTCCAACTTTGCTGAGCGCTTCAGACCCTGTGAAGTTTATGACGACTATTGATATGTGTGAGCATGTGAATCCAATTGCATTGCCAACGGTTAAATGAGCTGCATGTTCTGATTTATTGTTGAGTAGAATGAGCTCTTGGGTTTAAAACTGCTAGTTATTGCCTCATTTGCGAAGATGACCTTTAGATGTTGCAAGCAGGGCTTTCATGTTACTTACATCTATTTCCCCTGGATTTTTATGCAGCACACTTATATAGAATACCTTCCATTATGCAGATTTTATTTCTTGTGCTTATTTTTCTTTTTTGCAGTTCCAAAATCCAGCCCTAGTGATGAACATTTCAAGACGAGATTCTCAGTGCACAAGATCCATGCACTTTATATCTGGAGATCAGAAGCGCTGGATCCATGAAGTTGGCTTAGGTGCTCTTCTATCACTGTCGGAATTTTCAGTACCAATCAAGCTGGTGAAATGGATCATAGCACATGTAGACCCATTGCTATGTGAATTCAGATACAAAAACAGGGTAATTGTATTCACCTGTGACCTAGTTTGCAAGATTCTTGAATTTCGGAGTGGCAATGCACCTTTGGTCTTTTGTGGTGACTCCGAAGGTGTGAGAGAGCTTCGTGAGCTATACAAGGAAGGTGAAAGGGCTAAGATCTCCAAGTGTATTGATGTTTTGCTCAAAAGCAAGGATAGACAATCCTTTCTCAGAGTTGTTATGCTCCTGGCCCTTGGGACTATATACTGTCCTCGAACAGGCAATTATGTGGAGATGAAGTACCTTCATAGCTTGTTGACATCACTGATCTGAGTACTTATGACTGGGCTGGCCATGTGATAAGCTTGTTGATGGAAGAGGTTAAGAAGTACCAGCAGTTTACAGTTGAACGTCTACAATGTGACCACCAGATTGGATCTTGCCTTGTTATCTTAGCTGTGGGTTTCTCTTATTTTGTTCATTCTATGTTTCATTCTTTTTTTTGTGGTTGATACAGCATATAATATTACCTTGTATTTATTTGTCCAACAGAGAGTGCTTATACGGATAACTTGGAGTTTCCGTCTGCCGAGCGTGGGACACATCAAATTAACTACAACATCCATCACATCTGCAACATCACAAATGTGGACTTCGACTTTGTTATGCAGGTTGATAGGAATAAGTTGTCCCTGGTCGAGTTATATGGCAAGCTCCCGGTATGTTTCCATGTGCCTGTTTTTATTCTTTCATTTGGTGTGCTGGTATACCTGATATAATTGTTTCGTGATTCTTGATCCATACTAACTACTGTTTCTTTTTTTTTCCTTTTTTCATGTCTAGTTTCGCCCTTTTTCTGCCACTCCCTATGTTGTCATTCAAGCTGATGAAGAGCCACTTCCAGCTGTTGAAGAAGAAGTCCCAGCTGCTGAAGAAGAATTTAATGTTGTCAGCTCCTTAGATCAGTGGTTGTAGCAACAAGGACCGCTCAGCGACTGTCGGTGGGTGACACACGGGGTGCCTCACGCCGGCGAGTGTCGATCACAGAACATGCACGTCTCGGTGGAGAATGGTTCAAGAGACGCAAGACAAAGAGTTTATACTGGTTCGGAAGTGATCCCTATGTCCAGTTAAACGGGTTCTCAATTGTATTGCTCTCTCGGCGGCGGATTACAGCGAAGACCGGTTCAAGCCTTGTGTGTGTGGAATGCGTGTAGGGTACTAAGTGCTCTAGAGATTGAGAGTCCAGAAATCGGAATCCCCCTCGTAGGAGGGCGCCCTCCTCTTTCATAGCTCAAGAGAAGGGCATCTGTACAATGGCGTTTTACCTATCTACCCTCCCGAGCCCAGCGCCCCTGACGGTTACTCGCTGTCGGCCTTGTGCGTCTTGGCGACCCCTTCCCTGGCCGACGCGTGTCCTTGGCCTTCCTACCAGCAACTTCGCGGTAGCTTCCTTCTTGGCTGCTAGTGCAGCGGCGCGCATGGAGCTACCTTTTCCCAAGCACAGGGCTACAGATCAGCTTTTTCAGTTGGCAGGCGGCCATGTGATGTCGGGTGTCGGTCGGGAGAAGGCGTAGGCCGTACGCCTTCTGCTTCACAAGCCAGATTTGACTTCAAGAGGGTCCTCGGGACTCCCCTTTTTCCGCTGGTCGTGCTCGTTAATGAAAGGGACTCCTCGCGGGGGTCTATCCTTCCGGCCCGGAGGGTCGGGGGTCAGGCGAGACGGACGTGCCCGACCCCTTTTATCCCCCTGGCCATCAGGAGGGTCGGGGGTCGGACAGGACGGAGGTGTCCATCCTTGCGTCCCCCGGGCCCTCCGAGGGTCGGGCGAGATGGAGTCCTCAGACCGGTCGAACCTAGTGTCGTTTCCTACCATTGTCAGGGCTTTTCCTCGTTTGTGCGCCGTTACGGGCGTCCTAACAGTGGGCCCCCTAATTCATGACCCCCACAGTAGCCCCCGACCTTGCAGAAGAGTGGAGGACTCGTTTGTGAAGTCATATCCGTTCCTTGGGGAAATGGTTTTTTAGGGGGCTCCTTTTTTCTCCGTTTCTTGCTAACTCCTGGTAATTTCTGGAGTTTTGGGGGTTCGACCTAGGAAATGCCTCGACGACAATTCCCGGTGCCCAGCGTGTTGCAGGGGCCCCGACCTTCTTCGCAAAGCGTCGGCCCGGGGGCTTCCGTCCCCGACCCCGCTGTTCCTGAGTTTCCCGTTTTTTGACTGCGCTGCCAGGCCATCCGCGCCCTTCGCAGGTCGGCATATAACCCTCAGCCTTGGGCCGGGGCCCACATCCTTTTTGTCCCTTCCGGGCCGATCGCGGGGATACGGCTGGGCCCACTGGTCGCGGTGACCTGTCCTGCTGTTGACGAGTGCAGACCCGCTCATCGAGTATGATGCCACGCGGCGGTCAGGCTCCGGATTTGACTTCGCAGTCGTGGTGGGCCTGACGAGGCGTGCGGGCGTGAAGGGCCGTTAATTCCCTAATCCACCGCCTCGTGCCCCGTGTGCACGTCGGGCACGCCCAAAGCCATTGGATGCGAATCGAGGGCTCAATGAGCTTGGTCGTGCGCCCCCTCGGAGCGGCCGCCCATCCTCCCACCGTCCTTACATAAAGGAACGTAGGCGTAACAGGCGTGCTCCTTGCTTACTGTCCTCGTTCCCATCTCCTTGCTCCATGTGCACTTCATCATCTTCGTCGTTTAGATTTTCAATCTCGCCTCCCACCAAGCTCGCCATCGTCGACATGGCCTCGAGGGGTCCTTCATCATCAGCGCAGCTTTGCCCATGGGTGCGCTCGAGCGCGTCTGTTGCCGCCCTTGAGTCGCTCGTCTCCCGAGGGCTCCTCTGCCAGCGCACCTCCGATGAGGAGTGGATTGTGCCGCACCCTTCCCACAAGACTCTGTCTTCGCCGGCGGGGTACGTGGTGAGTTTCATGGCGTACCACGTCCGTGGCTTTGCCGCGCCGGCTCACCGCTTCGTTCGCGAGGTGCTCCACCACTTTGGCGTGGAACTCCACGCCCTCGCCCCGAACGGGGTCCAGCAGATGGCCAACTTCGTGGCCCTGTGCGAGGGCTATCTGGGCATTGACCCGGATTTCAATCTCTTCATCCTCTTCTTCAAGGCGGCGCTCGTCCGACCGCACGGGGTCTTGGCCCCGTCGGGGTACTGCTCGCTGCAGGCGAAGCACTCCCGCGTTGACATGTTCCCGCGCTTGGAGCTGCGGGGCTCCATCAAGGACTGGAACAAGGGGTGGTTCTATCTAAAGAACTATCCCGAGGCCGCGCTCCCTCCGTTCGACCCCACGAGCACGCCGCCGGCGAAGGAGCCGGCGCATTGGCAGTGGGGCCCCGAGTCTTCTGACCGCCAGAAGCTGAGGCCGCACCTCGACTGCCTCGCCAAGCTCCGGTCGTGCGGCCTTACCAGCATAGGCATCACGGAGGCCTTCCACCGACGTGGCGTCGCTCCGCTCATGGCTAGGCCGCTGCGTCTCTTAGAGATGCGGCCCACAACTTTCGAGGCCAAGCTCCGCTCGAGCCTCGTGTCGCGCGCCGTCCCTTCGGAGGACGAGATATGGGCTCAGCTCGCGGAGCTCGTCGATTCCTCTTGGGCCGCCACCATGGTGATCCCCACCCCGGGCCAGCCATCGATGCTCCCTGGTCCTAGGGCCGTGGACGTCGTAAGTCGTTTATTCTCATCGTACCTTATTTTTTGTCTTTTCTTTTCTCTTTTTCGTGTGCCTCGTCTCGAGAGGGGTCCTGCCCGAGGAGCAAGCCACCAGGGACGAGGCTCGGCGGAGGAACCGAGCAGCCAGAGAGGCTGACCGGAAGCGGAAGAGGAGGACACCGAGAAGCGTCTCCGTACGCAGGCGCGGAGGGGTGAGAGGGAGCGCAAGGAGCGTCGGGGAGACGAGGTCGGGTCGGATCTCGCCTCCTCGTGCGACGATGAGGAGAACCCCGGGGGCCATTCTCCTCTGCTGGGGGATTGCCCAGTAGAGGACTTCGTGGTGCACGACGAGCTCCGATCGGCGCCCATCGTCGTGGAGGAGCTTCCTTCCCCTCCCTCAGGCGCCCCGCCCACGGGGGCGTCCCGCTCACGCTCGTCCTGCTCATCCAAGCCGTTTCGGCTAATGGTTCGTCGCCCCGGCTCGTCGAGCAGGTTCGCTTGGATCTTCTCGTTGCTTCTTCCTTTTATCTCTCATGTTGCTGGCGTTCATAGCGTTGCCCTTATGCATGCAGCCGGATCGCCCTGGGGTCGGACCCTGACGCAGCACCGGTGAAGCGTCTTCATTGAGAGGCGCCACCCGCGGTTGTCCCTGGCTCATCGGAGCTAGGGACACCCGCCGAGCCCCAGCGCGTCGACCCGAGCCCGACCGGAATTGAGGGGTTAGCTCCACCCTCCATCCACGAAGGTCCCTCGTCCGCACTAGGAGCACGGAGCCTGTCCAGATGGCCGCCGCCTCGCCCCCACCTATCCCTTCCCTTTCAGCCAGGCGCGCCGCTGGGACGGGAAGACTTTGGAGACGGTGGAGCGGGCAGAGGACGTCGAGGTGGCCGTGGGGGCCGTTGCGGGTGGCGAGCCGGGGGCGAGCACTGGGATGAATGCCACGGAGTTCACCACGGCGGCTGAGACACCCGTCGAGGGCGTGGAGGTGACCGCACCTGGGGAGACGCCTGTCGAGAATCTAGTCGCGCCCTCTGCCACCGAGCCGCTCGTGGTGAACCCTGGGGAGGACGTGGAGGGGAGCCGGTGGTCACTTTCCCCGCCGTGCTCCTGGAGATGGCTTCAACGCTTCGCTTCGTGGCGATCCCCTCCAGCCGGGTATGCGGTTTATCTCTTCTTCTTATTTTTGCTTAGCTACGTGATTGCCTTCCGGGTCTGCCCTTGTCAGGGCTCTGACTTGGTTCTTTGGTCGGTGCAGTCGATGCTGCTGGCGCTCTCCCGAACCCGGAGCATCG
This sequence comes from Digitaria exilis, assembly GCA_015342445.1. Lineage (NCBI taxonomy): Eukaryota > Viridiplantae > Streptophyta > Magnoliopsida > Poales > Poaceae > Digitaria > Digitaria exilis. Next base: position 817,539 of record JACEFO010002165.1, read on the forward strand.
AGGTGGAGGCCATGAACCTGGCATGTCGTGCTTGGGAGGTTGCCCGTGCGGCTAAGGACATCAAGGCCAGCGCGCGTGATGAAGCCGCAGGCAGCGCCCGCCGCATCTCGGAGCTGGAGCGCGAGCTGACTGAGCAGGCTTCGGCGCATCTGGAGGCGCTCGCCGCGCTGAGCGCAGAACTCGGCAGCTTCCGCACTGACGCCGCCGACATTCGCAATGGTATACCCTGCTCACCATCATTTCCTTCTTTAGATTACTCGTACTTGCCCAACGATGGTCTCAGGCGCTGGCTTTTCAGAGTTCCAAGCCCAGATCAACACTCTGAGGGAGGAAAGGGCCGTGGCGGTTCGCGCGTGCATCGACGCCCAGGCGGAGCGCAACTAGGCTGTGGCCGCGAAGGAGGATGCTGAGGGAGCGAGCGCCCAGCTGGGGCAACTTGTTGCCAATCTTCGCACCGAGGCACAAACCTCCACCGAGCGGATCGGGGTCCTGGAGACTGCCCTGTCCACGGCGCACAAGTTCCTGGAGGAGAAGGCCACAGAGATCGATGGCACGTTCCTCCCACGCTTCTTCTCGCTTTCCGTTCCTGTCGGTCTCCCTTTTTGTAGATTTGCTAGGGATTTAGCTGTTGTTTTATTCTTGGGCAGCGCTCAAATCTCGCGTGGCGGATGGGATCTCCCACCGGAACACGCTGTTGTTGCGCTTCGGGATGTTGCATGACACGGCGGGGGTGGTCCTGTCGCGGCTCGGGTTTCCTCTGTCAGAGGATATCGAGCGGCTCCCGGGAGATCTGCACCGAGCGGCTGAGTGCTGCAGGGAGCTGCGTGCCGTGGCCGTCGTGATGCTAGAGGCTCTCGAGGTGCTGATGAGTGGCGACCCCGTGCGTCTTCCGCAAGAGCTTGACCACGTCCCTGCACGCGTCAGGGCCCTCGCGAAGTAGTCGCTGGTGCGCGGTGTCCTAGAGGCCTTCACGCTGGTGCGCTCCCACTACGACGGGATCCACTTCGACAGGATAGCCGCCGGCTTCCCCAACAACTTCACCTCGGAGGCCCTGGACGCCCTGGCCACGGAAGTCAAGGCGCCCGCCGGGCAATCTGCCAACGGCCTGGCGCCTACGACTGACGCAGAGGGTGACCCGGTGGACGGCGCCGACCCCGACCAGGCCCTCTGAATCAATCCTTCTTTTCCTCATACTGTCATGCCCTCGCGTAGAGGGATTAAATTTTGAACTCTTGGGAGTTCCGCTTCGACGGGACTCCCATACTCTGGATATTTGTAATAATTAGCTCACTTCCTTTCTTTTTCGTCGTCTTTTTTGACCCCGTACGCATGGGCTTTTATTTGTTTTCCTATGGTTGTACCCCCTGCCAGCCCCTAAGTGGTGCCTGCCTTCCAGTTTCTTAGCGAACTGGTTGGGAGTCGCCACTTGAGATAGCTTTTATGGTGTTAGCTTTATTTCTGATCATTCTTACCCTCGGGCCTCCGAACCCTTGAGTTTGGTTGCGAGGAGAGTGAGGTGGACCTAGTTCCGCCGAGCCCCCGAGCCCTGGAGCTCGATTTCGAGGAGAGCAAGGCGAACCCGGTGGTTCTGCCGAGCCCTCGAGCCCTTGAGCTTGGTTGCAAGGAGAGCGAGGTGGACCTGGTAGTTCTGTCGAGCCCCCGAGCCCTTGAGCTCGATTGCGAGGAGAGCAAGGCGAACCCGGTGGTTCTGCCGAGCCCCCGAGCTCGGGGTTGAGGTGACTTCGAGGGGTTATACCTTTGAGCCTCTAAGGCCGCCGGGTCCAGACCTGAGCCTCGCACTCCTGGGGGGCCTGGGTACCGAGCAGGTTTTTTTTGACCAGGATGTCTTCGGGCCCCCGAGCCTCTACGTGAAGTCTCCCCCACCATGCCTGAGTGTAGCCCAACATCTAGCCATTGGTTCCTGCAAAACCACAGACCCCGCGGGCCCAAAACATAGTCAATTTCTTCTGTCTAAGCTGCGTCGTTGGCAACGCTTTTGTATATTCCCGGCCTGATTCTTTGCAAAAGGATCCACCCAGCCCGGTTACGTTCGTTTGGGTACGCTGGCAGGGTCGGCCGTCTGGCTCGGCAACCGTGCGATCCGTAGCCACGGGGGCGTAGGCCGTCGCAACACAGCTGCGCCGGACATCCCTGCCTACCCTTCTAACGGCGCCAGGGTTTCCTCAGAATCATGGGGTCGGTGAACAAATAGAGAGCTCATAAGAAATAACAACGAATTTAATCGAAAAGGGAGTGTAGAGAGTTCACTTATCTGGCCGGCTGGAGGCTAGGGGGAGGGTTTCCATGGCCCCTCCTATCGGGTCTTCTGTCGAGCGACGAGGAGTTGACGTTCCATTCTGGCCCAATTTTGGTTTCGGCCCGTTGGGCCTTCCTCCCACGAGGGTCCTCGTCGAACCTCTCGTGCTGACAGGGCACGGGTTTGTGGCCGACCCCGCCGTAGGGTCGGGCGAGGCGGGATCGTACCCTCTCCCTCCCCCGCGGGCGGTCACAGGTAGAAGCGTCGCAGCTGCTCAATGTTCCACGCGTTGGATATGTGGGTTCCGTCTGGCATCGCCAGCTTGTAAGAACCCGAGCGTAGAACCCGTACTACGGTGTAAGGGCCTTCCCAAGGGGTTGAAAGCTTAGTGAAGCCACGACGATCTTGGGCTATTCTCAAGACCAAATCGCCAACTTGAAATGCACAGCCACACACTCGTTGCGCGTGGTAGCGCCTCAAGGCCTGCTGGTATCTGGCTGAGTGTGCCACTGCTACTTCCCGAGCTTCCTCCAACTGGTCCGCAGTGTCCTTGAGGTTGGTCGCATTTGCTTTCTCGTCAAAGGCCTGAACCCTTGAAGAGCCATAGTCTATGTCCGTTGGGAGGATCGCCTCGGAACCGTAGACCATGTAGAACGGGGAGAAAGTCATGCCGCGGGTCGGGGTCATCCGCAGAATCCACAGAACGGAGAGCAGTTCCTCCACCCACTTGGCGCCGAGCTTGTGAATGCGCTTGACCAATCGGTTGAATATTCGCGGCTTCAATCCTTGTAGGATCATGCCGTTAGCACGCTCGACCTGCCCATTTGTGCGTGGGTGAGCGACTGCCGCCCATGCCACCTCGATCCCATAGTTGTCGCAGAAGCGGGTGAACTTCTTCCCAGTGAACTGAGTCCCATTATCGGTGATAATGGTGTTTGGAACACCGAACCGGCATAGGATGTCGTGGAAGAAGCGGATCGCTTGCTCTGACGTGATCTCTGTTAGAGGCCGCGCTTCAATCCACTTTGTGAACTTATCGACGGTGACGAACATGTGGGTGAAGCCCCCGCGTGCTCTCGGCAATGGCCCGACCATGTCCAACCCCTAGACCGTGAACGGCCAGGTGATGGGTATAGTCTGGAGCGCTTGAGCTGGTAAATGTGTTTTCTTGGCGTAGAACTGGCAGCCCTCGCATGTTTGCACGATTCGCTCGGCATCTGCGACGGTTGTAGGCCAGTAGAATCCCTGCCTGAAAGCCGACCCTACCAAGGATCGAGGCGCTGCGTGATGGCCACATACCCCACCGTGGATGTCCCTCAACAACGATCTCCCTTCTTCATTGAGAATTCAACACTAGAGGATGCCATTGTGGCCCCAGTGATACAGGTTGCCCTCGATTATCCTGTAGGACTTAGCCCTTCGGACGAGGCGTCGGGCTTCTGTTCGTCCAGCTGGGAGGGCCCCATCGATGAGCCAACTCAAGAAGGGGGTGCGCCAATCTCTCTCTGGCTCGAGTGGGTCTTCCAAAGGTTGCCCTTCCTCGAGGTTCGGCCCCTCGTCGGGGTCAGACGCGATGGCCTCTACTACCCTCGTTGGGTCGAGGCTTCCGTCAGGGCCGACCAACTGCTCGGGGTCCGATCCCGAGGTGAATGCCTCATCGTTGAAATTCACTGATGGCTGATGCTGGTCATCTGCGAATACACCAGGCGGGACTGGCTGTTGCCAGGATGCGAGCATGGCTAGCTCATCCACCGCCTTGTTATATTCTCGCCGGAGGTGGACAAAACCCAAGCCCCTGAACTTTTCCTGCGCTCTGCGCGCCGCTTCACAATAAACCGCCAGCTTCGGGTTATGGCACTTCGCGTCGCCGTTGACCTGATCAACCACGAGCTGAGAGTCACCGCGAGCCTCCAGCCTGTGGATGCCGAGCTCCTTGGCTATCCGCAGCCCGGCGAGCAGAGCTTCGTACTCTGCCATGTTGTTCGATGCGGGGAAGTGTAGCCGTATGGCGTATCGCATCATCACCCCCCTAGGAGAGATAAAGACAACCCCTACCCCTGACCCAGTTCGGTTCTGGGCTCCATTGAAGTGGAGGACCCTATACTCAAGGTCAGCCGGGGCCGGGGGGAGCTGTGTCTCTGTCCATTCGGCAACAAAGTCGACAAGGACCTGAGACTTGATTGCTGACCTTGGCGCGTAGGAGATGCCGTAGCCCATTAGCTCGAGGGACCACTTGGCAATCCTTCCTGTCGCTTCCCTGTTGTTGATCACCTCGCCTAATGCGTGCTCGGTGGCGATGGTGACGCGATGGGCGTCGAAGTAGTGCCTGAGCTTGCGCTTGGCGATGAGGATGGCGTAGATCATCTTCTGGATATGGAGGTAGAGTGTCTTCAACTCGGTCAACACCTCGCTGATGTAGTAGACTGGGTGCTGGATCTTCAGGGTGTGTTCTTCCTCCTCGCGCTCCACCACGAGGATAGCGCTCACCACCTGGGTGGTCACCGCCACATACAAGAACAGGTGTTCCCCATCGCGTGGAGGCACCAGGATAGGTGGTTTGGTGAGCATGTGCTTGAGCTGGTCCAACGCCTGCTGGGCCTCCATGGTCCACTCGAAGCGGCCCGCCCTTTTTCAAGAGTTTGTAGAGGGGAAGCCCTCGCTCACCTAGACATGACACGAACTGTCCTAGCGCAGCGAGGCAACCTGCTAGCTTCTGGACGTCCTTGACGGAGCTGAGCGGCCCCATGTTGGTGATGGCTGTGATCTTCTCGGGATTCGCCTTGATGCCTCTGGCGGAGACAACGAATCCTAAGAGTAGGCCCTTTGAGACCCCGAATACTCATTTTTCTGGGTTGAGTTTGACGTGGTTCGCCCGTAGGCGGTCGAACGTGGCTTCCAAGTCTTGTACTAGGTCGTCAGCTCACTTAGACTTGACTACGATGTCATCCACGTAGACCTCAACGGTTCGCCCGACGAGGTCCCCTAGGCACTGGTTCATGCAACGCTAAAACGTTGCGCCAGCATTCTTTAGCCCAAAGGCCATCGTGGCGTAACAGAATATACCACACGGGGTCACGAAGGAAGTGGCCAATTGGTCGGATTCTTTAAGCGCGATCTGGTGGTACCCAGAGTAAGTGTCGAGAAAACATAGGGCTTCGCACCCTGCTGTAGAATCCACGACCTGATCTATGCGAGGGAGGGGATAGGGAAACTTTCGTAAGCTTTATTGAGACTAGTGTAATCGACACATATTCTCCACTTCCCATTCTTTTTCTCGACGAGTACAGGATTTGCCAACCACTCTATGTAGCGTACCTCCCTAATGAACCCTGCATCTAACAACTTGGCTACTTCCTCGATGATGATCTTTCGCTTGAACTCATTGCAGCGTCTCTAGCCTTGCGGCACCCGTCCCTGGGGTCGGGAGGGCTTTGGGTCTGCGACGGCGACAAACTCGACCCTTCTTTCCTTCTTCTTCTTCTTCTTCTTCTGGGGGCGGTCCGACGGTCCTGCTTCGTCGGCTGCCTCCTCGCGCCTCTTTTCCCCCCGTCCTCGGGGAAATGTGCCACCGCGGCTTCCTCTCCCTGTGCTTCTTCAGCGGCCATGTCGAGGACCTCCTTGATCGTCTTCGGACACTCCTTGCCAATCCGGTTAACCAGGACTCAGCACTTGGTGCCACCCATCAAAGCAGCGATGGCGTCGGCGTCGGTGGCGTCGGGGAGGTTGTTGTACTGTCGAGAGAACCGGCGTAGGTACTCCCGCAGGGTCTCCCCGTGCTTCTGCTTGCACCTTTTGAGGTCCCAGACCTTGCCCGGGCACGCGCAGGTGCCCTGGAAGTTCCCGACGAAGGTACTCCTCAGATTTGCCCAGTTTCGGATCTTCCCGTTCGGCAAACGCTCGAGCCACGCACGGGCCGGCTCCGCCAAGTACAAGGGAAGGTTGCGTATGATGACTTTGTAGTCGAAAGCTCCCCCGCTCGGCACGCAAGCCGGAAGTCGTCCAGCCAGACCGATGGGTCTGTCTCCCCATCGTACTTGCTAAAGTTGGTGGGGAGACGGAACCGTGGGGGAGTTGCCACGGTACGAATCTCATGAGACAAGGCGACCGGGCCGGGGCAATCAGAGTCGGGGTTCGAGTCCCAGTCCTCCTCTGCCCCAACGTGCGCTTCACGCCGGCGGTGCCTGATACGTGGAACACGATCCTCCGGTTCCTCCGACTTATCCCGACGTCAGGCCTCGATGGTGTGCCGTACGTCACGATCTGGACCCAGCCTATCCTGAATCTTTGCAGCATCCGGGTTCGGGGCGTTCCGCCGCGAGTCGTCGGTCGGCCTTTTCCTGTGGACGGGCCTAGGAGACCACAAGTTTCCAGCTCTGCCCCTGGAGTGCCGCCTTCTTCCCGCGGAGCTCGCTGCCTGCCGCACCGCGGCGCGTTCAAGGAGCGTCCTTAGCCCATTCTAGACTCGGCATTCCTCTGGGGTAGACGGTTGGGGCAGCTGCCAGCTGAGCAGCGTAGCCGCAGCGATGCATTGGCTCGCCCGGTCGAACAGAGGGTAGCCATCGGCGTTAGTCTCGATCCTCTGGCCTACCTTGCGTGCTCGCGCTCGAGCCGATGGCTCCAGGTTCGCGTCGAGTTGGGCTTGCTCTAGCTCAATGGCTAGCCGCATCTCCTCCAGCTCTTGTTGCTTCGCCGCGATCTGCTCTGGCGTTAGCCGGATCTCAGCTCCGTTCGCCCCGTTCGTCAAGTCGTCCAGGGGGACCACGGTGAAACACTCCCGCATGGGACAGTGTGTACCCATCCTCGGGGGGAGGTGTACTTCCAGATCCTTTTCCTGACCAGGTTCGCATGGACTGAACATGACGCTCGGGGCCGTGTGACGCCCCAAGATGCCTTCGTACCTTTGTAGGTGCCCCCTGGTGTGTGCTCTTTTGAGGACTTTCCATGCCTGACGTTGCACCAAGTCGGAAAACGCTTGTGACGCGTTCCTCAGACCAAAAGGGAGGGCTGACGCCACACCTTTTCGTGAGCGTGCGTCGACCTTCTCTTCCATTTGGCTTTTCGAGCCGCATGGCGAAGGCGAACCCGAATGCTTCGCCTGAAGCGCTTGGGTTGAGTTGTCGCTACCACCGAGGCGATGCACGATCCGCTCGCGTCCCACCCTGGACACTGCGATGGATTTCCGGGAGACAGTGCTCATGGCCTGTGTAGCCATCGCAGCCTCACTCTCGGCCGAGGACACCGCCAGGCCACCTCGTGGGACTTGTCCCGTGCGGGTAGCCGGGCAGTCGGAGTTGTTGACGAGGACGAGGCGTAGCGTGCCACCGCGCGTGTCCGGCACCTCGTTCACAAGGAACTCGAGGCTGCCGAACCGGATGGTCGCACCCAACCTGAACTGATGGTCACCGAAACTAGCCATCTCGCACCGGATGTCGATGAAGACGTAGACGTGCACAGGCCCCTACCTGGCATGCCAACTGTCGGCGGGCGACACACGGGGTGCCTCATGCCGGCAAGTGTCGATCACAGAACACGCACGTCTCGGTGGAGAATGGTTCTAGAGACGCAAGACAAAGAGTTTATACTGGTTCGGGAGTGATCCCTACGTCCAGTGAAACGGGTTCTCAACTGTATTGCTCTCTCGACAGCGGATTACAGCGAAGGCCGGTTCATGCCTCGTGTGTGTGGAATGCGTGTTGGGGACTAAGTGCTCTAGAGATCGAGAGTCTAGAAATCGGAATCCCCTCGCAGGAGGGCGCCCTCCTCTTTTATAGCTCAAGAGAAGGGCAACTGTACAATAGCGTTTTACCTATCTACCCTCGAGAGCCCGGTGCCCCCGACTGTTACTCGCTGTCGGCCTTGTGCGTCTTGGCGACCCCTTCCCTGGCCGACGAGTGTCCTTGGCCTTCCCACCAGCAACTTCGCAGTAGCTTCCTTCTTGGCTGCTAGCGCAGCAGCGCGCATGCAGCTACCTTTTCCCAAGTGCAGGGCTGCAGATCAGTTTTTTCAGTTGGCAGGCGGGCATGCGATGTCGGGTGTCGGTCGGGAGAAGGCGTAGGCCGCACACCATCTCCTTCACAAGCCAGATTTGACTTCAAGAGGGTCCTCGGGACTCCCCTTTTTCCGCTGGTCATGCTCGTTAATGAGAGGGACTCCTCGCGGGGGTCTATGCTTCCGGCCCGGAGCGTCGGGGGTCGGGCGAGATGGACGTGCCCGACCCCTTTTATCCCCCTGGCCATCAGGAGGTTCGGGGGTCGGACGGGACAGAGGTGTCCATCCTTGCGTCCCCCGGGCCCTCCGAGGGTCGGGAGAGACGGAGTCCTCTGATCGGTCGAACCTAGTGCCGTTTCCTACCATTGTCAGGGCTTTTCCTCGTTCATGCGCCGTTAACGGGCGTCCTGATAGTGGGCCCCCTAATTCATGACCCCCACAGTGACCAGCTACAACAGGTACAACTAAGCACTCATCCTAACCCATCTACAACCACAATATGCTTGGAAATACTTGTCATGTTTCATTTTGAATTATAGCATGTTGCAGCCTAATGCCATGTCCCATTCCCTCAGTAGTCTTGTTGCATTATAGCATGCTATATGTTTTAGTTTCTCTCCCAGCTCATGCTGCAGTTACTTGATGTCACATTCCTCATGTTTTCATTTTGCATTATACCTTTTCACATGGTTTCAGTTTTCCCCCTTTAAGTTTGGTAACATTTTTTTGCCTCTCTCTCTCTCTTTTGCCTAAAATATTACAGATCGCCGTTGAGTACCAAAGGGTTGCAGCTGAGTTTACTGACCTTTTCACCCAAGATGTCACTGAGTATGCGTCGTCCACAACTAAGACAATCAGTGAACATATCAGTGAATTGGGGAAGATGCACATTGCTCATATTGTCCAAGATGGCTCAGTTAGCAAATGCTGCTAGGAGCGATGGTGGTGGTGCAGGGCCGTCCACAAGTGGGGGTGCTGGTGCAGGGGCATCCACAGTTGAAGATGCAGCAGATGGCCCAGCCACCAGCCCTGGCAATCCCCCGCCGCCATCCACAAGTGCACCTGCTGCCCCTGTAGCACCCACCAACGCTGCTTCTACCACACGACCATCAACAAGCGATCCAGGTGCACATTTAGCTACCGACAGCCACATGGTCAACCCTCTGCAATCCATTGCTGTTGGAGCCATTGGCAGTGGTGTATCAGGTGATAGGGTCAGTGGTAGTGGCTTGCCTTTTTATGAAGATGATGTCCACTCATTTGATCTTTTTGCAGACAGTCAGATGGAAGTTGAAAGAAATGATGTGCATCACACCTCTTCTCCACTGCGCACCAGCAGCCACTCACCACCACCGGCAGCAGCCACCACAACCAATAGCCACTCCCCACCACCAATGGCAATCACACCCATTAGCCGCTCACCACCACCGGCAGCAGCCACCACAACCAGTAGGCAGTCTCCACCACCAGCGGCAATCGCACCCACCACCACCGGCAGCAGCCACCACAGACGTTGTTGCGCCTGATGCCTTCAGCTGTTGCAATGTTACAGGCCAGACTGTTGTTAAATCTGATGCTAGGGAGATATCTAGTGATCATGGCTCTCCTGCTCCAACATCAATCCCAGGTTATTTCCGATTTTAATTTTTTTTTCTTTCATTCATGGTTCTTCATTTGTAAATTATTTGTTGCACTATCCAAAGTCTTGTAAATATATTGCATTTTCTGCTTTCCATCATTTTACAAGTGATACTTTCACCAATGAGAGCATTCAAGTAGGTAGCAGCTCAATTTCACAAGAGAAGAAGAATAGAAGGAAGAGGGCTGCATTCAATTTGCACCAGGGCAAGAAGGCCAAGAGAATCAGGTTAGATGATGAAACTAAGAAGGCATACACAGATTACCTCAGCAAAAGATTTTAGAGAAAAGACACAGGAATTCAGATGATAAAGATGAGCCGTGAGTCCCTTTCCTTTTTTTCCCAATTTATGCTTTTGGTATGTAACATTGGTGCTAAAGTAATGTTCCATAAGAATGTTGCAGTCATAGCTTACTCATTGTACCTTGTTTCATGTTGCAATTCATTGCTTTCCATTCATGTGTTGTTTTGGTAATACTTACATGTTGCATTAGTATTTAAATAATGTTGCAGTGATAAGTTACTCACCACATCGTGTTCTCTTTGTTTACAGTCCACCATTTTTTAATATAGCTGGCTTCTATGTTTCGTACGATGAATTCTATGCGTCCCTAAAACCAAGGGGTAAGATTGGGAACCATGTCATGATACTATGGAGTTATCAGTTTAACCTTGATGAAGCTGATGCTTGGGCAGCGGATAATAGTATTGTCAAAAAATATGCATTCTCCGCAATTATGACTGTAAGACTCACTCTACAGAAGCTATTATCTTTTTTCTTCATCCCTCTATGATTCCCTCTAGGATTTTATAATTTTTACAACGTACCTACTATGATATTTTAGGACAAGCTTGGTGTCAATCCTTCAAAATTTATAGTTGACTCTTGCTCAAAGGAATTGATCAGGCTTAACAGTACATGGAATTTTTCAAAAATGGATCTGGTATTGTCTCCTCAAGTCTTCATTAGTAATGAATCACTTTTATTTTTGTTGCCGGTCCTTGTTCAGCACATGACTAAGTTTTGTTGTTGCAACTATTTTTCCCTATTGTGCACAAGGGTCATTGGGTACTCTTATGTATCTACATGTTTCTTAAACAAATATCTTGGTTCAACTCCATTTCTGGTACTACAGACACCCCATGTTTCAATACCGCTAAAAACTTGGTAATTAGCTGTCCCCTAGTTTTTTTAATCTTTGTTGCGGCAAGTTTTTCTTGGTGTAAATTTCATTGCAACAGCCGAGTACATGATCCATTTTGTTATTTGTTTAGATCAAAAACTTCTCAAGAGCTGCCTTGCACTAACAAGTTTTGAAAAAAGATGTATCATAGTTTCAGTGGCCATATCCTGTGGATTACCCCCAACAAAAAACTCAGTATGTTTCTTACTATTATTTTTCTAATATTTTAGATTTGCTTATATCACCTTATCACTGGTTTAACCCTTTTTTATCACTATAAGGAATGACTGTGGTCTTTACACAATGTTATATATGGAGTCATGGAATGGGAAGAAGATGCACACCCAGTTTGAACTAGTAACATTATTAAATCTGGTCACCTTTTTCTAGGACTTTTTCTGTATCATATATTTTTTTCATCATGTTTTGTTTTTTTCGTAGCATATGATTGATGACCATAGGAAGCTTCAAGGAGGTTCCCTAATTATCTCTACAAGAAACGAGATCGCCGCGACTGAGTTCTTTAAGGAGCATTGCAAGAAGGATTCACCAATGACATAGTACCTTGCGTTCAGTTAGTGTTCAGGTTCCAGGATGTGTAGATCCCTGCGGCTGGATTCGAAGTTTAGGATTTAAGATCTTTTTCTGCACTCTCTAGATGATCAGGGTGAATCATGTTGCGACATGTGTCATCGCCATGTTAAAGATACTGTAACCAAATTTTGCGATCTTATATCCTCTATGTTGGAATATGTTTCTGTTATGATGTTGCACCTATTACTTTTGGTTGTTGCACCTGTCTTTTTTTCTTGTCTTCCCCTATTACCTTTTAACTCTCCTCCTTTTTTCCGCACGACCTTGTTGCACAAGCCTTGCTGCCCAGTGTTTCACTAGTTAGTTTCAATTGTTCCATGCCCAACCAAATAATGTTGCAATAACTTTGAACATGTTTCAACCTCGTACAACACCCCCCATCACCTAGTTGCACTAGTTAGTTTCAATTGTTCCATGCCCAATCCAATAATGTTGCAATCATTTTGAACATGTTTCAACCTTGTACAACAACCCCCATCACCTTGTTGCACTAGTTAGTTTCAATTGTTCCATGCCCAACCAAATAATGTTGCAATCATTTGAACATGTTTCAACCAATGTTTCAAGAAGTCAAACCACAACACTTGACAACCACACTTGCAACACCACATGACTATGTCCCCCATGTGACTCTACCACTTTTACCCGGATCGCTTGTTGATGGCCGTGTCGTAGAAGCAGCGTTGGTGGGTTCTACAGGAGCAGCGGGTGCACTTGTGGATGGCTGCGGGGGCTTGCCAGGACTGGTGGCTGGGCCGTCTGCTGCATCTTCAACTGAGGGCGACCCTACACCAGCACCTCCGCTTGTGGACGCCCCTGCGACACCACCTCTACTTGTGGATGCCCCTGCACCACCACCCCTGCTTGTGGATGGCCTTGCACCAACACCATCGCTCCTAGCAGCATTTGCTAACTGAGCCATCTTGGACAACATCTAAGCAATGCGCATCTTCCCGAATTCACTGATATGTTCAGTGATTGTCTTAGTTATGGACGACGCATACTCAGTGACATCTTGGGTGAAAAGGTCAGTAAACTTAGCTACAACCCTTTGGTACTCAACGGGGATCTGGAGTATTTGAGGCAAAAGAGAGAGAGAGGGGGGGGCAAAAAATGTTACCAAACTTAAACGGGGAAAAATGAAACCATGTGGAAAGGTATAAAAATGTGTATACGAAGGCAATCATATGTATAAATAGCCAACAAACAATACATGTTTATATCACCAGTAACATGTATAAGTAGCCAACAACCAACATATATCACCAATAAGAAGTATAACTTGCATACACCCCTATAATTTAATGTTCCAAATAATGCTATAAATTGCAATGTTCCAAGTATAATTTTTTTCTATAGATTTCACATAAAAATACTACAGGTTCAGCTCCGTTTGTTTCAGCAACTCTACTGCCATGGCCATGTATTTGCACGTTGGAACACTATGACCTTCTTGTCCGCAATATGAACATGATGGGATTTTTGTTGCCTTCTTTGTCCTAGTCTTCTTTTTCATGTCTTTTTCTCTTGCTTGCAGCACAATTGACTTCTTCCTTGGGACTTTTTCCTTTGGACGTCCTTTGCGATTTGTCCTTGGAGGGTTCTTCACCATCCCAACTTCATCTTGCTGTCCTTGTGGCACCACCTGGCCCATTTCAATACCCTCAGCTTCGTCTTGCTGACCATCTGGCAAAATCCCTGTTACTTTGACAACTTCCTCTAACCGATCAATTCCAGCAGAAGCAACTGTGTACTTTTCTGGGCCCAAGCATGCAGGGGCTGCAAGCCTTGTCATTTTCCTACATAAAACATTGTATCTCAGCTTGTTTGTAGCAGGAACTCCAAATGATGGTTCAGGTCCTGAGAGGTGTTCTGGGATCTTTGTCGTTGCTTCTTTTGACCATCTTCTTATCAAGTACTTCTCTGGGATTTCTTGGACATCTCAATTGGTGAAGACTTTCAGAATACGTGGACACAAGAGACCATCTCGCTCAAACATGTTGCAGGAGCACGAATACGATGTTCCACCACTGTCAATTGAAACAAGGCGAACTCGGGTAGAATTGGGGTGTACTATCTGAATGCATAAACCACCTTGGCCATCTTCATTGATGCTACCTAGCCTGAATTTTGTAGAGTCATGCAACAACTCCTGAAACTTGGAGAAGACATTGCCGATGTAGAAGGCAGCTGCTTGCTTTTCAAATTCATACCTTACCCAAAGTGGTGGGTCTGAAATTTCTCCCTTGCAGCCTTGCACATTCCCTTTCTCAGCTCTGGTATCCATGATGTACTTATATTGTGTCACAAACTACATGACTGAATCCTGTGGGTGAACCACTTTTTTGAATAACGAATTCATACTTTCTGACCTCCCTGTAGTTCCAGTAAAGGGGAATAAGTATGTTTTGAAGTATGCAGGGGCCCACATAGTCCTTGTGGCAGATATGTTTTGAAAGAAATCATTGTCCTGCAAATGATATTTCTCCTCTATCCTCTGCCACAAATTCTCAAACTCCTCTGGCTTTTTAGTACGATTAACACAATAATCAAACTCTTTGGCAAAATCTTCTTCCTCACTGATCAACCACGCTAGCTTATCTCTCGCCTTGCTTATCACATGCCATTTGCAACATCTGTGTTTTGCATTGGGGAATACTATGGCTATTGCAGCCTTCATGGCCTTGTCCTGGTCAGTCATTATGTTGATTGGTTCCAGGCCACCCATTGCTTCCTTCAGTGCTTCCAAGACCCACACAAATTTTTTTGTAGTTTCATCCGGCAACAAGGCACATCCAAGAAGTATGGTCTGCAGATGATTGTTTAGCCCAACTATTGGTGCAAAAGGCATATCATATCTATTAGTGCAGTAAGTTGTGTCGAAGAATATGCAATCTCTATAACTGTTGTATAGTTCCCTTGCTCTGCCATCCACCCAAAAAAATCCTCTAACAGCTTTAGAAACATCAATCATGACTGCATAAAAGAAAGATGGACTCTCTGCTTGTAACTTCTGGAAATAATCCAATGTTGCTTGCATATCCCTGAAACCAATACCATCTCTCAAGTTTGTTCTGATGTTTGAAACATCCTTGCTGTTAAATGTAAGGTTGCCTACTCCTCCACCATGAAAGTCAGCAAGTATACCCATGATCTGTGTTGTGCTAATGTTCCTATGGTGGAGTGTTTTCAGCAGCTCATATTCAATCCAAGAGATGCGTCGATGAGACCTTAATTGCTTCCTACGGGCAATCTACTTTACCAATGGATGGGTATGTTCAGGTTGCATAACAACTACTCTCCACTTCCCATCACGCAGACCTACAACCATGTGTCTTGCAGTCAAATCTCTTGATTGTGTTGCGTTTCCTTGATGTTGTTGTGAGCACAGCTGATGTACTCTTTTTCTTTGAGGACTTTGCGGATGCGGGATTAGCGGCTGATGTGCTTGCCGACATGTCACCTTCTTCCACCGCTTCTTGCCCCTTCCTTGCATGTGAACATTCAAACTCCTTTCTAATTACTTTCTTCTCTACAGTGCTTGTTCTTTGGGAAGCAACCCTGATGCTGAACGCCATCTTGTATGCATACTCATTGTACACCTTTTTTGCTTCTTCGATTGTGTCAAATTCCATCCCAACAAATGGAACCACAGGTTGTGATCAGACCACATCAGCATCTTCATGGTATGCTGCCTCCTCTTCTGAATCAACTTCTAATTGCACATATCCACTAGAGTATGCCTGATTCCCAACATTATTGTTGCTCGAGCAAGTTGCACTTTGTACCTGGACAGGGAACAATTAATTCCGCAATTAATTTGTTGCAAAACAATTCATTAGATCAGTAAGATCAGTTTCCGCATGTGAGCTCATAATCTGTTGTACAAACTAGAACAACTGGAACACATGGATTCAGAGAATAGAGGATCTAACCTGTTGAAGGAAACCTGATGTTGTATTGGCTAATGCAACAGCCGTCCCCCCAGCAGATGCAGCAGCCATCGCCCCATCGGATGCAGCAGCCGTCGCCCCGGTCGAATCGATGCCTCTATGGATGCCACACGAATCTCCTGAGACCCTAGACACCATGGGTCGCAATGGATCCGGAGTTTATTTTGCAACAATAGATGGTGGATGACAGGCAAAGGGTTGATCTGGTGAGGGGAACTCGATTCTTTGTAGGAGATGAGACATGTCGACAGAGGAGGATTTCGGCCGGGAGCCGGCGCCCGGCGCTCGGCCTCGTGCGCGGAAGCCGGCCTCGTGCGTTGGAGGATTTTGCAATGTTTGTGTTCCCAAATCGAAGGGGTACGGCGATGTTGCATGCAACACGACCCAATGTTGCGGTGGGAGTTTTTCGCGTCGAAGGGTACGGACGTAGGTGATGTTGCATGCAACACAACCTAATGTTGCGGTGGGATTTTTTCGGTTCACCGTCCGACGGCTGCGCCCGGATCGGACGTCCGCGCACTAGCAGCGCCGAATTATTTAAGATATACAAATCTATGCAACTATTGAGCATTTCAAGAACATTTATAAAAACATATTCTCTAAATCATTATTTGGAGAGTACTTTGACTAAAAATAGTTTTCTACAACTTTATACTCTCAAACTTGTTTAGATCTTGTGTGCAGTCTAGAGAGTCATTGTCGCTCTCCATCTTTGATTAGCGAGAATTCCAAAATAGAGGATATCTATATTCGAATATACAATTGAAGAAGCTATTGGAGGGTGATTTTTCACCAAAATTTCTATTTTTATACACGCACGTGCTATTAAAAGAAAATAAAATAAAAATTAACTAATTTAGAAAAATTCAATTCAATTCAACCATGTAGAGCTAATTTTTTTTATTTTAATATAAAGTTGATGAAAACTTGTTTTTAAACTTCTTTTAGATTGCTAGTTTGGGGAGACTTGGTACGTCTTAGAACTCTAATAGTGGTGTAACAGAAATGCTTTTTAGATATAGTAAATATGGCATAGTTACAAAAATGAGGTAAATATGTAAAAAATAATTTGTTAAAATTTTAATATAATAGTTGATACAATAAGGTAATAAAATTAATATTTTAATATTTATTAGGAGATCTCTAGACGAAGAACACCCTCGCGACACCATAACACGAGAACCACCCCTCCTGAGGGCGACCCCACCGTCCGCTGCCCACCCACAACCTGTCAGAATGCTCTCTGTTCTTCTTCCTCCATGGAAAGTTTCCTCAAGTGTTTTAACCATAATGTGCTTCCTTCTATGTACTGATGAAAGTAACAAGAGGGATATCCATGAAAGTAACAAGAGAGATATCTATTTGTTTATCTTAAATAGTACTTATGAAAGTAACAAGAGTGATATCCATTTTATCTTAAATGGAGGGTCTCTCTGTTTATAATTTTTGTATTTTTAATAAAAATGTAACCATTTAGATTTTGGTGTTTCATGCATCATTACAAAATTTGTTTACTGGATTAAGACAATGTATCAAATAAACACATATAGAACCCAACAAACAACGTATCTCATTTTGATAAACATGTAACCGCTACTCTGATAGCTTTTGTACATCTTCATTAACTGAAATAATTAAAGTTTTGATATAATGAAATAATCTTTTTTTAATTTGGAAAGATAACCTGTAGTAACCTTGGATCCAAAGAAATGATCAGCCACATGCTTTTATTGTCAGTATAGTCAAGATAGTAGCAAGAATAGTAGCACACTTGCAGGTGATAATTAGCTTCCCAGCTAACAAAAAAGAAAATAAACATCCTAAACATCACTCCATAGTTTACCAGTTAACAAGAAAAAAACAGTAGCACAATTGCAAGTGACAATTAGGCGAGTAATTTGCTCCCTGTGGCCCATACAACCAGAGAGATAAACAACAAATAAAAGAACCTAAGCATCACTCTATATACTTCTCTAAAAGAAAACAAGTCAGAAAAATATATTTACATATCATTCTAGAAGACAACACATTTGCAATAGAGAAGAGACACAACCATCTTAGTATGAGGTTAACAACAACATTTGACTTGGGCATATAAAAATAGCATTATACATTAATCTATGGAGACAACACATTTGCAATAGAGAAGTAAGAGAAAGGACCATATGAGTATGAGGTTAACAACTACATTTGACTTGGAGCTAACTAGATGTTTATATGCTCCAAAAAGATGGCAATTTCATCTCTCACAAATAGGCAGACCAAACATCCTAGCGAACACCCTAAGTATTCTTAAATTATGTGTCTGTGGTGCATAATATTTTCTAGCAGCAATTGCGTGAAATATATATGTGATCTCATTTTTAAACATGGTCAACAACTACTGCAGACTGGTCAATTTACCAATTGGTCTTGTTATTGCTATTACAACTCCTACTTTCATTGCTTAGTTCTTTCACTTTCCAAAATTCTGCGCAAGGAAAAATGGGAGAAAGGAGGTGGGAGGGAAGTTTTTTAACGGGACGAGGACGACCAAATCAATCTCTCCCCTTATCGTCCTAGGCCCACCGTTCAACCCTGGTAGGTGGATCCGTTGTGAGGGGTAATGAATGTGTTTGTGGGTGAGAAGTGTCCTCAATTTGTTCAATCCTTTATAGTATATATAAGATATAAAGAGCCCCTGGCGTTGCTGTTAGAGTTAGAGCATCTCCAGTGCTAAATGGGTCAGTAATCTAAATTTTAGGAACCAAGCAAAAAAAAACCGTCTCTAGTAGGGCTCCTAAACTCGCTCCTATTTTATGTCCTCCCAAATTTCCCCTCCAAATCTCTATATTTGGAAGCCTCTCATCCTCCCTCCCAAACCTTGGATCTCATTAATTTTCGTGCCCCACAAGAGTATGGATGCATGCCCATTGGAGTTGGATGCAAAATTGGGCCCCTAAATTTTACATGTGGGCTTGTAAAATAGAATTTGGGAGCCCAAATTTACATGCCCCACTGGAGATGCTCTTAGATGGCACTGACACATTTTTTGCTAGCGTTTCGATTGGAGGCACCTTTGGACAAGGTCACCTCATGAGGGGAACCTGCCTGCTCAAATCGAGTGGATAGAGTAATCCCAGTCCGACATCGTGGAAGCTCCGTTTTGGTTTCTACTTTTTCTTCGCGTGTGCTAAACTATGATGGGCATCATCGCTGCAGGAGCTCCATGGTCGCTATCAGGTGCTGATCTAGGAATCAAGAGCATAGGGGTCTACTTCATTAGTAGATAGGGGTCATTAGTGCTAATGAACAGGCTGTATCCGCCCTAGTCGTTGTGCTCGGCTCCACCGACAAGCCCCTGCAGCAATCAATGGGCAAGCCGAGTGTTTTCAGGAGAAAAATCTGCCCTGGGGAAAATATGCAGGCGTGCCAGTGTACTAAGGGTGTGATTGGTTTCTTGGGCTATCTCAAGCCTGGCTAGCAGTTATGCAAGGCTAACTTAAGACAGGCTTGTGCAATACAACAGGCACGTGTTTGGTTCGCGTGGCTCCAGTTAGCCAGGATTACTATGCTCATGTTTGGCTGCCTGCATAATGAGATAGGATGACCTTGTTCTGGTTGTGGGTGAATTTACCACCCATTGTCTCTCTTCTTCCTCCCTTCAGCGCTGCGACCTTCTCCCTCTCTCCCTTCCACAGGCGCTGCACCTACCACCACCTCCTCCTTCCTCTGCGTGCCCTGCATCGAGCACTAGCATGGCTCAATCAAGCTCCTATGGCTCAATGCCTCATTTGACCTCGAGCATGCCCATATCGACCTCTGATTTGGCTCAATCGACCTCCAACGATGTCCAGCACCATCAGTGCTGGCGTGGTGGGGGTGCCCATGCCGATCTTGGTGAGGTACTCGCCGCCGCCGCCGAAGGTGGCCTGTGTACCGTTGGCAGCTAAGGAAATCCGCGCGGCCCTGCTCTTGTCACGGCGCAGGCAGTGCCTGAGCAGATCGGTCATGGCAGCACTGGAGAGCACGAGCAAGGGCAGCAGCGCCGCGAGAGGCGCATGGCTTTGCTTTAGCTTTGGTGGAGTGTACTGGCACGGAGATTCAATGGAATGGAGACGGCACGCCATCACGCGCATGCCGGCAGCAGTGGCGTGAAGAGGAGCAAGGCTGGCCGGTGGTAGGCCGGCGGTGCTCGTTTCGCAGGAAGGTGAGCGGAAGCGATTGCCTGTCCACCGAGGACTTGTGCAGGCTGCATAAGCTAGAAACGGAACTCATCTGCGTTTCCAGCAATGCAGGCCGTACATGGCCTTTTGCATAACGCTGGCCTGGCTAAGAGCCTATCCAGCCATCCAAACAGGCCAAGCCTGCACTATAGAAGCCTGGCTAGACCGTAGTGCAGCTTACCAATCACGCCCTAAGTACACAAAAGAGAGACAGAAACACATTTTACTCATATTATAAAAATACAAATACAATGTTCCTATGTACATATATGCGCTTCATAGTCTGTAACGGCGATCTTGTCTTGGGCGATGTGGTCT
This sequence comes from Digitaria exilis, assembly GCA_015342445.1. Taxonomy (NCBI): domain Eukaryota; kingdom Viridiplantae; phylum Streptophyta; class Magnoliopsida; order Poales; family Poaceae; genus Digitaria; species Digitaria exilis. Next base: position 837,677 of record JACEFO010002165.1, read on the forward strand.
CCATTGTTCCTAGGGCCTCAGAAGGCTCCTAGTTAATTATCTCCACAAGTCTAGCTTGCCAGAGAACCTCCGATTCCGCTACCGTGGTCGCCTTCTTCGTCTTCACTTCACGTTCTCCATGCATGTATGGTGTTGGAGTAGGTGTGGCGTCGGCATCATCCATGGCCTCGTCGGTCCATGAGCCGGTGTAGCGCAGCTGGGATATCGTCAGTTCCGCCCGCTCGCGTCGCCCGTCCTCGTCGGCAACGTACGATGTGTGGTAGTCGTAGTAAGGGTTGATCGAGGATGCATGGATCGGTGTCGCTGAAGCCAATGAGACGTCATGGTTGGGACGTCGAGGCGGCATCGATCGTCGAGGTGGTCGATCAACAGTGTAGTTGGAGTAGAGGTAGTCCTATCAACAGTGTGGTCGATCTAAAGATAGGACTATCAGGGAATTTCACCCACTGAAGGCACTCCTGCTAGTTCAGAAACAGTGACGCATCTGTGTAGATGCAAGTCTCCATAATCTCCTGCATGACTTCTTTGACCCATGCAATACATACGTGCACACGTACTGGGCACATGACCGCACGACGATACTTGCTTGTCGTGCTCTGACTCGGCACCGATGAGGTCATCGGCTCCTAGCAGCGATGAATGAACGATGGAGGAGCAGATTGTCGCCGGCCACCTCCAGCAACTCCGGTGATCTCACGACACCCGGTCGGCTCACGTGCATGTAGATGCATGCGTACGATCTATAAAACATGAGAGAGGGAAAAGCACATATGGTCAACCTGCATCTTGCTACGTGGTCGCTGCGATCAACTACGGCCCTCGACTCCAGCGTGGTTGATCACTTACGTCGTGGATAGGGGAACCGGGCATTGCTGCAGATGGAGAACTCACGTCGAGCTCCTCGTCTAGCTTCTCTCCTGTAGCCTTTCGGCGAGATAAAAAAAATCTCTAGAAGTCTTCCTGTAATTGTGGACGTCGGGGCCTTATATAGGCAGGGGTCGCGCACCGCCTCTCGGGGTTCTCGCTCAGGATCGTTATCCTGTGCCGCCGCCGCGGCGCCGCCTATAATCAGCTGGCATCCTATCTTTACTCTTTAGTTTACACAATATCTTCTAGTCACTTTAATCTATACATGTGAATTATGCTTTATATGTAGGGAACTCTCCCTTACGAATTTTCTTTGTGTTCAAAAATAGAAAGATCACAAAACTAGGGGAAAAAATGGAGCACACAACTACCTCCAGTTTTTCTTTTAACCAACACAACTACCCCCAGGGTCATACAACTTAAATCGTTGACTAGTCTAGCTTTCATTCACATGCAGGTGAAAATGACAAGCCTATGCGGCCAAATAACCTGCTTTACTTATATGAAGCTATAATAACAAGCAAATAGTTTTTTCTCTCTTTCTCTCAGATCATAAATTTCATGCAAGTAGAGGCCCTTTACTGGCCCATCAATTATCTCCATCTGACATGGAAAATGAGCAAGCAGCATAGCGATTAGCCAAAGTACTATAATAGGTGAAGAAACAAGCTAAGGACTAGAAGATTGAACAAAACTGCAAGATTTAACCATAACTATTTTTTTGTCCCTTTCGAAACATCTATTTTCAGATCACAGTCTACCTGTTGTGCCTGAATGGACACTGCTCAGTTTAATCATGTGTACTGTGCAGTAGATCAAACAAAGAATGTAAGGATACTGTGTTATGTGACGGACATTGGCATTTTGTGCGCAAGTGTTTTGTCTACACTAATCACCCAAGATAGGTAGTTGACTAACAGCTGATACAGTAGTAAATACACTTAGGTTCATATGCATGGTAGTTCATGAACATTTTTTATGCCTTTATAGTTAGATACTTTATTACTTCAAAAAATAGTTAGATACTTTATTATAATCTTAGTGCGATAGATGCAACTGGAGTCGAGAGACATAAACATGATCATGCACAATGTAGGCTAATCAGCCATACTGTCAAAGGAACAAGGATTACTGCTATGAAATAAGTGTTACTTATCCTATAATTAGAGGCTAACCCATGAATAGGCATCGCATCAGCAGCATTTGAACTTCCAGGCAGTGAGCCTGAGCTTTCTGTGTCAGCCACCATGCCTAGAATAATGTTTCTGCATCACAAGAATGAGTATTTAAGGACAAACAGATGAAACCAAGTGTAACAACAAGGCCAGTTAATACAGGGTGCAAGCTATCAGAACACCAAATTGGATCCACTTAATCTGGGTTTTCGTGGAAGCTCTGCCACAGCATTATCAACTGCTAACAATACCACAAAGAACTAAACTTTCAACACCCCCACCCCGAACAAAAGAACTATTAATCAGAGCCACTGTATGTCTTTAATGATTATATGAGCTGCACATAATCACATCAAGAAATCAAATTTGTGTGCAATTTGGACATGGATCAGAGCAACAATACAAACACGGATCAGAGCACATTATCTGAATCTGCATCAATAACTCAACTGGCTACCTTTACTCGTTGTTATTACTAGCAATTGCTCCGATAACCTATCAAATATGGCCAACTTCACCAATCAAGCGACACAGATTCTTAAGGACAATAGAAGTAAAATCAAGTTATATACTCTGTATTTTGCAGCAGCAACACGAAGCTGAAGCCAACTCAATCCATCTTAACTTCATCCGAATTCAATCCACAAAAAGAAACCAATATATATACTTCAAAGCATATCAAAATAACCCTGCATCACACCAAACAGCACATTGAATACGTTGAACAGCCCCTTCTCCCTAAAACTCTCCTCAGGAACCATCTTCTTCCTTCCCCGCCGCAGCAGCCAAACGAACTGTACAGCCTATCCAATACCCAAATAAAGACACAATCTTCCGCAATGAATCCATCTAAATTTGCCACCTCGCCTCAACAAATCAACCAAACTTTCTATTAACCTTACTACTCCGTACCAACTGACGTACTGAACCATGGCCGCACAAAGAACCAAAGCTTTGATCCGCAAGCCCACCCAAATTCAGATCAAGAAACGATCTTTGATGCAAGGGTACCTTGGCCTCGACGGATCTTGGGCCCAACCAGGTGATCCGTGGCGGCCGGCGGGGGTGGTCGACGACCAGCGATAGAGAATGGCCGGATGCGCGCGGGCAGGTGTGCAGGGGACGGCTGCCTGGGCCCTGGGGTAGTGGGGAGCTAGTGCGGGGAAGGAGGGAGGCGAGCACACGCACGCGGGCGCAGCGAGCGTGTGGCGGCCACTCACCCGCACACTTGGGTGACCCAGGCGGCAGCGCCGCGACACATGGCGTCGCCGCCGGCCCCACCGGCCACGCGAATTGCCTGGTCGACGCGGAGGGAAAAGCTCTGGTAGGATTGGATCGGAACTGGACGATGAGAGCTTGTGGTGATGTGGTGGATTTTTTTTTTAATTTTATTCTTTTTTTAATAATATTATAATAACAGCCGGTCGAGACCAATATTTGCACTGGGTAGCCGTTTTGGCCGCGCCACCTCGGTTGGCGTGGCCAAATCGCCCTGCAGCGCCAGTGCATGTGGCGCGGCAAGGCCGCCACGCTGGCTACGGGCGCCAGCGAGGCGGCCAGTGGGCCAGCCTCTGCCGCGCCACCCCGCCTGACGCGGCAAGGCCGTATTCAGGGCCCACGCGGGCCCTCTTCTTTCTTTTTCCTCCTCTCCTTTCCTCCTCCAGCCGCGCGCAGCTCTCCGCCGCCCACCGCCGCGCCACCATTGTCGGCCGAAATCCGGCCGTTTTGGCCCGGAAAAATGGGGGAAATCGATCCCCTCCCTCCCGTGAAGGTATTCCCACCTTTTTTTCTCTTGTTCCACCATGAGATTCGGAAGATATGAGTAGGTTTTGGTGTTTTCGGGTTTGTGATATGTTTTGAAATTGTAGTGATTTATACGTTTGTTTCTTGCAATGTGATGGTTAGGATGAACGTAGTATTGGCTCTGCCCTCGATTTGAACGTGTTGAATTTGTTGCATGCTTTTATTCTATGATGTTGTGAAGGGATTAGGTTTGTAGGGTATATTAGGAGAAATGCATTTGTGAAAACTCATGTTGTTTGTCTAATTCTGGTTGAAATGGTTATTTTGTAGATGGTTTGTTTAGTCTGTTGGTTTCATGGTGGGGTTGTGAAAGAGAATGGAGAGTTTGAGAATATGGAAGATGTCACGCGAATGTTTGAAGTTGCCCACGTGTTTGCATGAGATAGTTGAATGTGCTCGGAGTCATTTTAGTTGTGGGGTAGATGATGAGATCAGCTTGAAAGACCGTGTTGATTGCGGTAGAGGAAGAGCGACATACGCTCTAGTGGATTTGAAAACTGATGTGGAATGTCATCAATTTAAGAGATTAGTAGAGCAATCTAGTGTGCCTTATTTGGACGTTTTTGTCATTCAAATTTTCAGGATGGCGCACCCTCGGTTCCAGCTCCTTGAGCTGGCGTACCACGACACCCACCGCGCCCACATGATCGCCGACCAGAATATGGTAATAATCTCTGCATATGTTAATATGTTTCATATCCTGGTAATACGGTAAAAATTTGTGCATATGGTAATAATCGTTCATTTTGTTTCAGGTCCTACCTTGGCTACGCGCAAGGGTGCATGCACCCATGCACTGGGACAGCCGCTACGCCCCGTACGTGCTTTGGCTGGTTTTCTCCCCATAGCGAGGACGGTTTGTATGGGCCTACCGCCCATGGATGGGGCCCTACTTACCGCTCTGGTTGACCGGTGGCGTCTAGAGACGCACACTTTCCACATGCCTTGTGGGGAGATGACGGTGACGTTGGAGGACATGGCGATGATCATTGCTCTCCCGTTAGAAGGAGCGGCAGTAACAGGAATGATCCAGAGCGAGGGTTGGCAGGACATGGTCGAGGAGCACATAGGTATTAGGCTCTCTGTCGTTATATTTCATACTATGTTTTGATTATCTCGTGACTAATTAAACTTTTTTGTGTATCATAGGTGTGCGGCCTCCAAACCCAGGAGCAAAGAAGACTTCAGGTGTTACTCCTTCTTGGCTAAGGCAGCACTTCAACGTCTGCCCAGCAGATGCTGTCGACGACATTGTTGAGAGGCACGCAAGAGTATGGCTGTGGCACTTTGTCAGCTCTTTCCTGTTCCCCGACGCTGCCGGGAGCACTGTTTCTTGGATGCCCCTCCCATTCTTGCTCAAGACTGGGACATCATTAGCGGCTACAGTTGGGGCTCGGCTGCCCTTGCCTGGTTGTATAGGCAATTGTGTTTTGCTTACAGACGGTCCAAAGATGGGTCAAACATCGGAGGTTGTGCCTTTATACTACAGGTTTGGTCTTGGGCACGACTTCCAGTTGGACGACCTTTCTGTGAGGCTCCACCGGTACGTATATCATTCTCAATATGATCTATGTTAGTACGTTCATATATTTTTTTGTGACTTATTGGTTTTGACAGGCCTGGCCATTTGCTGATTCCATGCCCCAGTACGCTTATGTGTGGAAAAATGCGGAGGTTGTTCGTGGACCTCCTCGTAGACACTACACAGCCTACACCAACGAGATTGACTGCTTGACAGGGACCAGTTACACAGGCAGTTACCTCTCTTATGGGGGGCACAATGTTTAAGTTGTTACATCTCTTACTGCTGAAAACGCCTATGCACAGGTTGAGTGGACACCGTACAGACACAACGAGCTTGCTGCCCATCTGTCCTTCATGAGTACCAGAGATCAGGACTTGTGGAGGACACCGCTACCAATGATATGTTACTACATTGTTGAGTGGCACCTGCCGCATAGGGTGACGCGGCAGTTTGGCAAGAGACAGATCGTGCCTCCAACTGAAGTGTCTACCTCACAAGCTCTGCACCAGTAATGCACCGAAGCACTTCTATTTAATTTCATGCATAATTGGAATATGGTTGTAATATGTTTGTTTGTATAGGTTTGTAAGGACGAAGAGGTACACCAAGAATGGCTGGAGGGTGACCCATCAAGACTACCTCCACATGTGGGAGCAAAGGCAGAGACACAACATCGCGGAAGGAGAGGACTGTTTGCAGGTGAGAACCAGCACTACCTCCTTTGGTTCCACAGAGTGGCTAGGACAAGGTTAAGGCCCACGGCGATGGGGTACAACATGGAAGATGTGGACACAGACGCGGAGGACGACTACGACGTCGACACTCGCTGGGGCAATCAGCTGGAGCGTGCACCTCTACATGACCACATGGTATTCATTAATAACTGTTAAATAATGTGTACGTCCTCGTCCAACTGTTCTTAATACATTGTGCATGCACATATGGACGACAGCTTTCACGCATCGTCAATGATGCTGGGGTGGCCATGCGCCATGGCAATGATGCGCGATTTCTCCGATCTTTCGTGGAGGTAGTCATTCCCAGTTTTGTTTACTTTTGTGACTATTTCCTCAAATTACTAACTATATCTTTATGCAGAGGGTTAGAAGAACCTGCCGAAGGATGGCCTTGAAGCTTAACTGCGTGACTGCCAACCCCGTGGACCCCGCACGTGCCCCTGGTGGATCGTCTGATTCTCAGCCCACTCACGTCCACAGTGCACCTGGTGGATCTTCGACTATGGCTAGACCTTCCTCCTCGCATAGGGCTGGCAAGGCACCTGCATCGCCACAGGCAAGTGACGAGGACGTGCCTGGGGACAACTCAGAGGACTCACCAGCCCCGGGGTTTGCAGATCAGTTCATCTTTACTCAGCACATGGATGATGCCCCGCCATACACTCAGACCCAGGGAGAGTCAAGCCAGATGAACATGACGCAGACTCAGAGGGAGTCCAGCCAGGTACGTCAACGCTGTGTATTATCGTTTACCGTTATTCCTATAAAGTGTTGAATTATTTATTAAGACATTTCCATTTGACATGTTTCATTAATAGGACTCGGACGGCGATGCACAACCTCGGCGGCGTCGTCGGCGTGACCGCTCAGACGTTCCCAGCAGTGCCAATCGCCTACAGATTGGGGTACGTAGGCAGCGTCGGGCAGCAAATATCTTCAGCCCAGCAGATCAGAGGCCGCCACGGCGTTGAATCAAGACTTCGTGTTGAACCATGTGTATTGAACTTGGCTGTGTTAAACTATGCTATGTTTTAAGCTCTGTGGTGTGTGGTGAACCATGTGTATTGAAACCGTGTGTGTTGAACTTTGCTATGTATTAAACTCTGTGATGAACTATGTGGTGTACCATGTTTATTGCACTCTAGTGAACCTTATATTAATGTCTATATACATGTTGAATGCCGAGCTGAATGTCGAACACAACCACAGCAAAGCAAAGAACCAAAGACTTCTCGGTGTCTGCTCTGCCGCGCTAGGCCGCCTGGCGCGGACAAAGACTACTGCCGCACCAGGCGGTCAGGCGCAGCAGGCTTGCCACGCCAGGAGGAGAGGCGCGGCAGGCTTGACGTGCCAGGCGGTCAGGCGCGGATTATCAAAGTCCATCACAGAACTGCAAATATATACAAAAATAAAGTGAATGAGGACCAAACTCTAAGCAAACCATAACAAATGGGACAACTCTTCCATTTCACCATCTCTAAAAACAAAGCATACGAAATGGGACAACTTTTCCATTTCACCATAAAACCCTAACCAAACTCTAACCAATGCATTCATTTCACCATCTCTAAGTAAATCATAACAAATAAAACAAGTATTTCATTTCACCATCTAACCCTAACCAACCAAACTCTACCAAAAAACTAACAAATGAGGTCCAAAACACAAGATTCAAAAGGGGAGAAGCTTACCGGAGATGGGGGACCGATTTCCCTAAGTTTAATCCGCAAAAAATGAACCAAAATGGGGGGGTGGACCTCCAGGCGGCGGCTGGGTGGCGAGCGGCGTCGCTCTGGACGGAGGAGAAAGAAAAGAGGGAGGAGGAGGAGGAGCCCGCGGCTGCAATTCAAAACGGCCTTGCCACGCCAGGCGGGGTGGCGCGGCAGGGTTGCCGCGCCAGGCGGGGCGGCGTGGTAGAGGCTGGCCCACTGGCCGCCTCGCTGGCGCCTGCGGTTAGCGTGGCAGCCTTGTCGGGCCACATGCACTGGCGCGGCAGGGCGATTTGGCCGCGCCAGCCGAGGTGGCACGGCAAAAACGTCTACCCAGTGCAAATATTGATCTCGACCGGCTCCTATTATAATATTATTAAAAAAGAATAAAAAAAAAAAAATCGATGTGGTGTGGGATGGAAAGTTGCCGAATTGATCCCAGCAAGATCGGTTACTAGAAAAACGTTTACTAATTTTATTAGTACGATATATTGAGACTATTGGGGCCCATGATTATTAGGATATATCAATAAAATTGAGAAGTTGTTATATTGAGAAGTAGATATCTTGAGAAATATTATTTTCAACTAATCGGTAAGGTATATATAAATTTAAAGAGATTTGAGAAACTACAGGCATAGGGTGTCCTAGCATAAGTTTAGTATATCTATTGGATGTCATGTAATCTTGTATTTCATATATATAAATTTAAAGAGATTTGAGAAAATGCAGGCATAGGATGAGGGTGTCGTAGCATAAGTTTAGTATATCTATTGGATATCATGTAATTTCGTATTTCGAAACCCTACACCCTATCTTATCTTTACGTCGCATGTAGACCCGTTTAGATTGGAAAACTCTACAAACTTTTTAAAATTTTATTTCATTGAAAATCATGATCCATGTTATATATGTTTCTCAAAATAGTTTGCTACAGTGAAGTCTCTAACTTTCCCAATCTAAACGGAGCCTTAGTATCTGACATCTCGGTATTGTGTGCTCCATCAGGCATAAGTTTGTATGCCCAACTTCTCCTTTCCTTAAAGCTTGCCTACCCTCCCCTACCATATTCCATAATAAGGAGTTAATTTATAGTTAAATTATGTTGCAGCACCAACCTGTTAACTTGTAATGCCTCTGCTAGCCACCGTGGAAGAGGTGGTCCTCCACCTCTAGTAGAGGACGGTAGCGTTGTCTCACCTTGTGCAGTTAGCCACCGTGGAAGAGGTGGTCCTCCACCTTCGGTGGCCGGCAGTGGCGACGCCTCACCTTGTGTAGCTAGCCACCGTGGAAGAGGTTGTCCTCCACCTCCAGTGCCCGGCGGTGGTGCCATCTCACCTTGTTTAGCTAGCCAGTGTGGAAGAGGTTGTCCTCCACCTCTACTAGCCGACGGTGGGGCCGCCTCATCTTGTGTAGCTAGCCACTGTGGAAGAGGTTGTCCTCCACCTACAGTGGATGGCAGTGGGGCTGTCTTACCGTGTGTAGCTAACCACCGTGGAAGAGGTAATCCTCCACCTCTAGTGGCTGGCGGTGGCGCCGCCTCACCTTGTGTAGCTAGCCACCGTGGAAGAGGTGGTCCTCCACCTCCAGTGGCCGGCGGTGGCGCCGCCTCACCCTGTGTAGCTAGCCACCATGGGACCGATGATTCTCCACCTCCAGTGGCCGGCAGTGGTGCCGCCTCACCCTGTGTAGCTAGCCACCATGGGACCGATGATCCTCCGCCCCCGGTGGTCAGTGATGGCACAACCTTACCATGCATCCGCGACCACCTCCGGTGGGTTTCCATTGAGCCAAGGAGAAATATGAGTAAGTACGAGGAAGATGAGAGAGGGGAACAATGTGAGTCCACCTGGGCAATGGCCAAGTGGTTAGTCCTCTAAGGGAGCGCCCATATTTATAGCAACATTTTATGCCTGCATCCCAAATTTTAAATTAATTTGATGATTGTGTGCTTCAAAAAATCATAGGAATGACATATAATGGGTCATGTGTCATTTGCATGTCGTCGGAGAAGGACACATGTACACCTTGCCTTATTTACGTGTCATGTATGGGTTTGGTGATTTGAGAAGTTAACCCATAAATTAATGATGTCGTAGCTTAGGGTATTCTAGTAATTTGGATGTCAGACAAACTTGTTGATATTTGGATATTGGATGGTGAAGTGCTTGGAGGGATGTTTGGTATTAACCCATTGCTTTTGGTCCCCCATTTGGTTCACTCATCTAGTTTTTGGTTGATAAAGGTTAGATTATGCAAATTTTGAAAGTATGAAGAACTTCGCACAATGCATCCCATGGGATTATGCTTTTGTTCTCTAGGCTTTGTTTTAGATAGTCAATGCACTTGGGGGAAATATAGTAATATATCTAGAAGTTATGTTGATGAAAAGATTGTTACAAGCATGCGGCTATATAACTATATGATCAGAAACACCATTACAATTAGGTAGCTATCATTTTCTAGAAGGTTTTATGAACTAACAGTTGATCTCCTATAGTAGAATGCCATGTCCAAAATAATGTGAAGTTCGTCTCAAAAGACATGTAACTCATGTGTGAGATGTAAATAACTTTCTATCATATATGAGTGTACGTATGCAACCATGTACATTTTTGCGTATTATTATGTGGCACCGGTGTAATTGTGTGTATATCGAACAAGCCATTGGCATATTATATTTATGAATGTGACTAGACAATAGTATGCCATGTATGAAATGAGCATGAGGTGAAGTGTGAAACATGCTATGGGGCTTAACCAACAAAAAGAGCTTTGATGAACTCTTCACAACTATCATTGCTGTTAATAACAGAATATATAGATATAACATTATTGTTATCACTATGGCATGTTTAATGTTTATGTGCTCACAGCACCACGTAAAAGTGCCCTACTCGGCACCGATAATGCGTAAAATGAAACATTAAGTCCTATATTACAAACCTATTATTAGGGTAAAATTTATAAATTATAATAACTTGGCCTAGCGAGAATACTCCTATATTGAAGAAATGAAAAGTTGTAAATAAGAGCAGAGTAGGTAGGACATTATGGTTACTCCAGGACCATAGTAAACATGCTTTCACTAGCAACTAAGGAAGGCCATGCACCTTACTCCTATTTTGTCCTATTGATAGACAAAGTAGATGGTACACCGTACCATGTTCTCTTAACAAACATCCGGTGAAGTGGACGCACATAGGTAATCTGGCACGGTGAAATCTCACCAACAGTGTCATCCTTGTTGGTCTCTTTGTTGAACACCCATACATTCACATGCCCTCACCGCCTCCATGTCTCGTGAATCGTGACCTTCTCTTCCATGACCAGCATCTCCATTGTCGTCACCCTGCCTCAAATGCTGGAGGAAAGCTCGATGGAGGCCAAAGGGAGATCATGGGAGACCATAGGAGGGATCGCTCCAAGGGCGGCACATCCATGGGTGTCTACTTCCCACAAGAGGGGACGACAAGGAGCTCCACGAGCAGTGGATCCATGCATGCCGATGATAGGGGCAGAGAGGGAGCATCAAGAAACACATGTGGATGTTGGAGAGAGGAGAAGTGCAGGTGGTTGTGAAGGTCACATGGTGGTCAGCGGGGAGGAGCCGAGCAAGTATAAGTGCAGTACTATAAATTTGTATCTGACCTAACAAAAAGATCCCATAATTTTAGCGTTTGGCTGCCTTGGTGCTTTTTACCATGAAAACCTGCCCCATAATCAGTCCCAAACATGGCTATACACATATACCAAACACACAACCAACCCTTCCATGTTTTTAAGGCCCATATGAACCTTATAGGCTAAAGACAATCTCGGTAGATATCAACTAATTGCTTTTAGCATAAACAATATTTTTAATGGGAAAAGGGAAAAAAAGAAAACATTGGTTTAAAACCCAAAAGGAAACTATTTCTAAAAGGCACAAAACTAGCTCCTATTAGTTATATATTGTTATTTTTAAGGGTGTGAAAGTACAAGGATTCCTACTTAGATAATGAAGAAACATAGAAGAACACATGGAATATAATGTTTGTAGAAACAAAATCATAATCATAACAAACACTTTCAAATGTGATCCCTTTTCCAAATAACAAAAAATGACTCCACGTGAGACTCGATTGTGATGGTAGGTGGAGCTAGCCAAGATTAAGGTTTGGGGTCTTCCGATCTTCTCTATAAGGCTGAGGTCTAATGTGCTAGGAACGGTGAATGTCCGCACTCATTTGATCAAAATTCATTGGGTCACCTAAACCTTGGCAAAGACCTCTATCTGCCCCTGATTACGATGTTTTAGTTTCAAAGTCCATGTGCAACCATATTAGAAATGGAGGCCACAGGGAGTAGAGTTGATATGAACGGGGGCGCCCGATCTTCCGTCAGGTGAGGGATAACTCGTTGTTAGCGGAGTGCAGCACACCGATCCGGCTTCAAATCAGCAAACTTGAAACCCGCAATCTTAGCACCACAACTCCTCTGGTTATCAACCGTAGTCACAGTCCAATTGACCTCGCCGTGAAGGCTAATCTCTGCCTACGCAATGAAGAACATAAGCAAGAACTCGAAAGAACGCAACACTCAATAAATGTGACAACTTCAGATGAATGATTAACCACGAATGTTGGGGTTCCACAAACCAATAAACGGCGAAAACAGAATAATCTAAGCAAAACCGGTCTACCGGAATATAAAATATACCAGCATCCGAATAAACGGTGGATTATCCACCGGCTGAACTGTGGGCCCTGCATCTCGAGCCCCACGGCAGCAGGGGTGCAGTGTGCCAGAAGAAAGGAGACGAGTCCCAACCCAACCGTGCAATTATCAGTTCCGTCTCCTGTTTATGCCCTTTTTGGTTATCCCCATCTGCTAACATGGATATTGCACCCTGGTCCTATTCTGCTACGTTTTAAACAGCTAAACAATGTCCGGTACCATTGTGTTAAAAAGAGATTTATTTTTTCACCATCTCGACACAGCTAATGGGATAATGATCTGGGAATTCTATTTGCACAATACAAGGTACTACTAGTTAATGCGACGTTAATTGCCAGGCTATTACCTGCCGGATCCTCTCCAAATAGCTGTCTAGTTTGACCGACCGCTGTGGGCTGTGGCTTTATTAATCATAAGAGGAAATAGATAGCGAGAGCGTAAAGTTTTTATGTAGACAAACCAAACATTACTGTATCATATAAAAAAATAAAGTTATCAACACGCTAATAAAATAAGTTCCTGGGGTCTTCTTTGCATAATCCCTCCTCTGTACCCGTGCCGGTGCTCTAATAGTCTGTTGCTTGGCGTGGTTATCTTTTGTGCCACCGCCGCCTCAATTTCGTTGGCGAGTATCCGGGGTTTCGTTGCTTGCTTATCGCCACTAGAGAAACGAGCATTCATCCTGACACGTTAGTACCGGTTGTCTTAAAACCCTGTACTAACGTGTCCCTGAGGGCTCCCGAGGGTCCTCGGACCATTTAGTACCGGCTGGTAACACCAGCCGGTACTAAATTTTGGTATTTAGTACCGCTGGTATTACCAGCGGGTACTAAATGGTCCCGGGGGGTTCCCGAGGCCCCCGTGCATTTAGTACTGGCTGGTAACACCAGCTGGTACTAAATTTTGGAATTTAGTACCGGCTGGTGTTACTAGCCGGTGTTAAATGGGTCCGCGGGTATAGTTCAAAAGGAAAGCATATCCCACTCAATCACAACTGATGCATAGGTGGGATGGTAGATGGGGTTACGCACGAGGCCAAAGGTTGTGAGTTCGAATCCCACGAACCGCGCAGACGCATTTACGCGTGAAAAAAATCGCGTGATTTGTGACTTGCAACGTTGCGCGTGTGCGAGCCTCCTGGTTGCTGCAGCCGGTACTAACGGGGCTGCCAATTTTGGTACCGGTTGCATAACCGGTATTAACGTGGCTTTTGGCCCAGTACTAAAGGTCCATTCTCTAGTAGTGCGCCCAAGTTGAACGATATTGCGTATGTTCCTGTGGGCCTAATGGTTTCAAGTCCCATTGCACAGGGACTCAAGGATGAGTCCAGCACATGTGCGTGTACTCGTTTTGTTTATCTCCAGTTGCTGTATCTCACCAGCCAAGACTCATCGAAATACCTTTAACCAATTGTTGACATGGGTATCAACTAGCCGACAGCGAGGATAGCCCTTCCAAAACCTTCTATCTAGAATGTTCCTACTTGCACCGGCCGCCGTGTGGCCCCGGGCATAGACAACATGTATTGTAGACGATCCAAATACGTATGCCCCGTCACCCTATACATGTATGAGCACCATACAAACAACGGCCATTGTGCATGTCGATAACTACTATTGGCTGTTAATTAACCATAGGCCTTGTATCTCACAAGAGCATTAATCCACACACTTGTGCATGTGCTGGACACCATGCATGAGGGCTGCATGCACGTACGTGACTTGAACAGACCTCTACATGTTTTACTCTTGAACATTTCTTTCATACGTGCTCATACGCACCTACACATATCCCCTTTCTCTCTCCTTTTTAGAGTCCAGACAAACATAAATTGTCATGCCAAAATATTGTCAAACAAATGCCCCCCACCAAGTTGAGTTCGAATGCGAAGCAATATTCGAATTCAACTTGGCGTGAATGGGTATTCCATATTTTCCGGCACTGGATATACGGCAGCCGTACGGCGGGTTCAAAACGTGGGGGAAGAAGACTCCTAGAGATATTATGGATCGATCGTTTAAACTCAATCCGTGGAAGCGAAGAGTTTTCAGAAATCACGTCTCACAGCAGATAAGGGCTACGCCAATTTTCCATATAAATATACAACCAAAGGATGGTCGATCAACCAAGCTAGCTCGTTTTCCTCTGCGTTCACAAGCAAGTTCTCATCTATGTCGAGACGTCAAGAATAGCATTGACAGCAGCACCCCGTTAAGCAACTCGAGTCTGCATTGTCATCGTCGCTTTTCTTATCTCACCGAGTTCCTTACGATCTGCTTTGCCTGCAACGTAGATCTTCAGCGTCATGGCTCGTGACAAGGATGTTCGCGAGCGGGGCCCTCTCAAGCCTCGCTCTGACAACCCTCGTCGACGGACTTGGGAGGACTCGCCACCTCGCTCTCATGACGCCGACCGGCGTCGCAACCAAGACCACGACACTACGAGGCGCAGCAAACAAACCACGAGGGGTCAAGAGGGCTCATCTGGGCGTCCTGCAACCAGGCCAGCCCGGCGAGCACTAGTTGTTAGCAGCGCATCTTCAGGGACCTCATCCGATGATGGAGTTCCCATGGCCGAAAGAATCCGCAACAGCAAGGGAGTCTCCGGCGAGCCTGACCTCAAGATCGTCAGCAAATCTTATGAGATCGCTGCCCATTATAACACCCTCGACAACGACTCCCCTAAGCCTCCTTTCAGGGCACCTGTAGAGAAACGACTTCGTCCGAGCAAGGACGACTCAGGATTCGAGCATGCCAACAACAAGCCCTCAGGGAATTCATGCAAGACGGTGGGCTCTTGTGACGCTTCGGCGGCGCCTAAACATAGCCAACTGGGGGATGACTCAACTGCCGGCCCCTCTCGTAGAAAGTAAGACATCTTAAAGTTACGCAAATTGCATTAGCTTTGTAGAGGCACACAACTAATGACTTGGTTCTCTGTTGCTAAGGACAAGGCTGCTTTGCCGATGGACGTGGACGGACTACCAGATCTGGATGGTGTTCCAATCCCCTCCTGCATAAACAGTCCCACCGTATGTCCAGCTAACATGCCTCTCTTTTTTTTCCCTCTTTCTTGTAATGATTTTGTACCACATCTTATCAAGTGGCCCGGGGAGTTAATTGATCTAGACAGTATCTCATGGAGTGAGCTCTTGCCATTCGACCAGGTCGATGAAGCCTCTCTCAAACGTGGCAATGATCTGTCTGTCATGCCTCCAACTCCTGCCCCAGCACCTGAAGCTCTAGCTCCTCACATATCCCGCACTCCGGCCACACCGTCGCTTGTTTTTAGACGATGGTGTGCGCGGGCTCTGATCCTGTTGTTATTGAAGCTCTAGCCACTAAATGGCCAACTCTAGTGTTGCCCTCCGTTCGAGTTTGCCCGAAGGTCCCGGTGTCCACATCAGCTGGTGTCACAAGCTTGCTCAAGACTAGGGCCTCATCCCCTCCTCTGGATGACATCGGCAAGGAGACTGCACGTCCCAACAGGGACACTGGTAGCAGCGAGGATCACACAGGTGCCTTGGCTTCCATCTTGCCTGTCTTTGGTTTAGAAATCTTCTTTGTTTATTTATCTGTTAAATCTTGAAGCTGAAAAGAACGGCTCCTGGCCGAGTTCCTTATCAGAGCTAGAGAAGAACAACGAGCACAATGCAGGGATGCTGCTGGATCAAGCCAAGCAACTCGGCGCCAAGGGTGACGCATGCGCTTCCAGCCTGCAGCGCCCTCCATGCATCAATGACCTCTTCAAGTCGCTGGATGAGGCTATCAAACCTCCCCGCTTCATTCTCGCATATGAGTCTGCTTCGGCGTGAGTCCAGGCTGACGGCTTGTATGGTGACCTCGGAGAAATTCAGGATTTGTTGAAGGAAAACCCTCTCAATGAACCCAAGATCGCACGTCACGTCCAGATGTTCGTGGATGTAACACCCAGATTTCCAAGAAATCCGAATGCTTCCATATGTGTGCCCAGGATGTCCACAGAACACATATAGATTACAAATATTGAATCACAGAGAACACAATGCTCGAATAAAATAGTTTATATCAGAGTTTAGCACAAGACATAGTCTTAAACAAATAACACAGCGGAAGTCTTAATATTATTTAAACGCTTCAACTAGGTAGAGCCTCAAATCCACAGGGACACCGACTGGTTGAACGCAGCTTAGAAGTACGGCAGATCCTCCGGAAACTCAGCAAGCGACTGATCATTCATTGCTCCATCTGTTACCCATCCGGGATTTTGTTGAATAGTTGCAAGTGTAAGTAAACCATCTTACTTAACAAGTATAACACGGGTTATGCAAGAACAAAAGGCTTGACACGGTTATACTGCATTAGCACTTTTAGTTGTTTCATTTTATTATCGTCCAATTTACTACAAATGAGTAGAACCCAAGTATAAACCCATTAATAAGGTATAAGTGATTATAGAACAAACCAACATCAACCACTAATATCATCTTCTAATCAAAAAGGATCCAGGCCGCTCGTGTCCGTGAGCACTGCTATCATGATAGATCAACACTCTGCAGAGGTTTCGCCCTTTACCCGCCGATCACATAAATCCAAAAGAACTTATGTTACGAGGACTTTCACAAAACACCCTGACAAGCACAGTAGCCGTTTTGGTTCAACATAGGCAGCATAACCCAAGGCATCGGGATTGACGTACGCTCAGGGTGCAACGTGAGGGGGTCAATGGCGTCCAGAGCGAGAGCGCAATCATCGCAACGTGTGAAGCTGCCGTACATCGGGCGCTTACATCATGGGACTTTGCCTAACGGGGCATAGCCAACGGATAAAACCGTCCTCGATGGATCAAACTATACTCTCACCCATGCTCCCCACATACGCCTTTCGGTAACCACTGGCGAGCTAGAGACGTACAAGTTAATTATCCAAGACCAGAGCCATTATAGTTCCAACGGCGGCGAACAGGTTCCTGGGTTGCCGCTTTAAGAACCGGACCTTATAGAGAGACATTAGAACAAAGCACATGCTCTAATTCCCTAGATCAAACCTTATAGAGACACTAGAACAAAGCACACAGCACATGCTCTAGTTCCCTAGATCAAACCTTATAGAGACACTAGAACAAAGCACACAACACATGCTCTAGTTCCCCGAACCATGTTGCTAAAAAGCATCTTTTAACCATCATTGAAGTGAACCATTAGTTCAATATTAACATAAAAATAAATGTTGGTTGCAGCGCGTAGCATAGTCTAACCATAATGCATAAAACCCCGGGTAAACAAGGAATAAGGTAAAGACTAGGAACATCCTTAGTGGCTAACAGTATTAGACACATGCATATGATTTATGTGATTAATCGGTGTATAGGTAACAAGGATGGTCCATGTTATACTTGCCTTCCTCAGTGAACTGTTGCTGCACCTGCTCTTCGGGAACGGGATCGTCGGCGAACTCGAATGGCGCGTCAACTACTCACATCGATCACCACACAAGCATCCACACATACATGCAAACAAGGTATTTAATTAGAACAATACACCAAACATAAACAAAAGATGAAAAGAAGGCTACGCTTCACTACGAACACATGAGCGCGAAAATCACTCAAATCGGAGTTAAAACGGAGAAACTACGCTTAAAACGGGCTCTAGGGGCTTGCTGGTAAAAATTTTAGGCTTCCAGGGGTGTTTTTGAAAGAAACCAGGGACCTAAAACATAATTTCGTATGAAAACTCGAGGGCTGCGGCGTAAAAACGACTTTCAGGACGGCGGGCACTATTTTTCAAAAGGACAGGGGCTAAACCGAAAGAAAAAGGACTTAGTTGTAAATACTTTTGAATAGAGGTGGACCGCGGGTTGATTTTCAAAAACTGCAGGGGCTCTTTTGCAAAACGGGCACGGCGGCTGCTGGATGCTGACGTCGGCATGACGTCACGGTGGACCGGACCGTGGACCGGCCCTGAACCGCGGTTCACGGGTTCACGGTGAACCGGCTCGGTTTAGATGGGTTTTCAGATCTGGCCGTCGATTTCGAATCTAACGGCCCAGATCAGATCTAGCGCGGGGTTACCAGAGCGCGGCGGCGCCGCCCGCGGCCACGGCGGGGCTTCGCCGGAATCGAGCGCCCACGGCGCTACAGAGCTCCAAAGCTCGCCGCGATGGGACCTAGAGGAAGAGTGGACGACGGCGAACTCATTTTGGGGGTTCTACTCGAGGATTGGGCAAAGGTGGAGGCTGGCGACGAGCGGCGGCTGAGCGGGTACTCCGGCGAGCGCGTTCGTGTGCTGCAGAGCGGGGAAAAAGAGGGCTTTTGGGCCTGGCGTGTTGCTTACCTCGCGGCGAATCTCCTGGTGCGGTTCTAGGCGGCAATGGGGTGGCGAGGCGGCGGGTTAGCGACGGCGGCTCAAAGTCGAGGGCGGCGGCTAGGGTTTGGCGGCGTCGGGCACTGGTGGCGCAAAGGATAGGTGGCGGCGCTATTTATGGGGGCTAGGGGAACCTTGGCGTGCGCTCCAAGCCGCGGAGTTTGGGCGCAGCACGGCGACGCGGCGGCGGCAGCTCGGATCGGGGAAGAGTCCCGGCCGCGTACGGCGAGTGGTAGGAGACGGCACTGACGCGTGGGGCCAGCTCGTCAGCGGCTGCGGGAGAGAGGGCGCGAGGAGCGGGCTGCTGCAGGGCCGGAACTGCTGGGCCGCGCGAAAAGGGAGGAAAGGAGATGGGCCGCGGGGAAAAGAAAAAGAAGAAGCTGGGCTGCTGGGCTGAAAAGGAGGAAGGAAAAAGAGAGAGAAAAGAAAAGGTTTTCTTTTATCCAAACACTCATTTGAATTCAATTTCAAATTCAAATTTGAATTCAACAATCAAAAATAAATGCACCAGCATGAATGCAACAATAAGGTTTCTATTTCCTATATTTGCTTTTAATTATTCAAAATTTTATTTTTCCTACATTATTTATGAGCACTTAAATAAAAGAGCCAATTATTTACTAAATTTTAAATAGGGCATTTTTAGGGTGTTACAGTGGACTACTATACGAAGGCCTACGAGAAGTCACCCTCCAAGGGCCTGACTAAGCTCTTCCGCCTAGGAGACCTGGCGAGAAAACTGGTTGGTGGCGTCAGCACGTCTCTTGAAGAGGCAGCCTTTTACCCAGCTGAGGAGAAAGCCCAGGCTTATGTGGAGAAGGACGTCAGCGCCGCCCTCGTTGAAGCCAATGACGAGCTCATGATGGGGCGAGGGCTGCGTGAGACCCTGGATTCCTCCCGCTTATCTATTGCTACTTAGGTGCTCTTGCTATGGTAGCCGAGCCCAAATTTTGGTTGCACCGCCTTACGCCCCTTCTTGACGAAGGCCTTCGCTTGCTCCCACCATTCTTCACATATGGCGGGTGGCGGTGGCATCCTGCGGTTCTGTCGTAAGGTGATCCCGGCCTTCTCTAGTAGGCGAACCATCTGTGGCTCCGCCTTCATCGTTGTTACTGCTTCCTCTGCATCAAGGGCAATTTAGGCAATTCAATAATAGAATCACACTCTTGCGTCTGTGGCACTTTGTAGAAGATGGTTTGAGGTGTAGAGCTAGAAGGATCTGGAATCGCCCAGACTTCTAGTGGTGTTGCTACCGACACGTACAGTGATGGGGGCTGCACACACGAAGCGCTTTTCACAACTTCTTCGATCTCGGCCACTCTTTTCTTGATGACACCTTCCGGCGTTAGAGTAGCTTCCTCGTCGGGATACCGTTGCGCCTGGATGGTCTTGTCTCGTGGCGCATCACTGTTGCCTTTCTGCGCACATGTAGAGCTCCCAAGTGTTAGACTAGTGGGCTCTGAGCGCTGGATATCTGAAGAGTTCTCGTTCGGAGAGAAGACGAGGGTCAGTAGAGGCTTCATCGCAGACCTCGGTGTAATCGGCGTGAATGTAGAGGACCTCGCTATAAGTAGCAAGGGAACTTTTGTCGGTGTAGAGGCATTGCTTATCCTGCTTGAGGTTGAGGCAATGGAGATTCCCGATCCTCTTGATGCTGAGGACTTCGGGATTCGGGGGGCAGGTACAAGCACGTGCCCCCGCTTGATGCCTCTTGAGCTTGGTGAAGCAGCCTTCTTCATGGAGGGAGAGCATGACGTACATAGACTCTTTACCTCAAGGGTCGATGAGGTGCCAGGCTTCAGCATTATGTCAGCTGCTGGAGCGACTCGACCTAGATGTAGCTTGTTATCTTCGATGGGGAAGTAGTACTTGGCGTTCGCGTGGTAGAACTCCTGTACGGTATAGGGGGAGAGGTTGCCGATGATGTGCTGTTGGGTGCCGTTGCCGTCGAGGAACTTCAAGCATTGATGTAGTGTTGATGGCACCACCTGATACTTGTGTATCCACAGCCTTCCAAGGAGCGCCGAGTACGAGGTGTTCGCTTCAATAACGAAGAAGCACACATTAAAGTTGTATGTCGACATCTGGATCTTGACGGTGATTGCTCCCAGGTTTGTCTTGCCGGTGTTGTCGAAGCCGTAGATGACCACGTCAGTCGGCTCCAAGTCATCCACCGTGAAACTAGCCCGTGTCAAGCTCCGAACAGGCATGATGTTCACGGCAGACCCTGGGTCGATGAGGATCCATCGAAGATGTGTTGTCCTGACGTTCCCTTCGATGTAGAGGGGGCGGTTGTGGTCACCATCCTCCACGATGTTGTCGTCCTCGTCGAAGGTGATCTCATTCACAGACATGGGGTTTGTAAAGAGGCGATGTTTAGCCATAGCCACCTCGTAGTGCTGCGGCTCTAGGAGCGCTTGCACAAGCGCGTCCCAAAGGTCAGGCACCAGCATAAGAGCATCAAGGACACTCAGCAACACGGGGATTCTCTTGAGGTGAGCGAGGACATTGTAGTCGACGTCTTGGAACTTGTCTCCCTTCTTGTTAGAGGCTTTGGGAGCTACTTCTTGTGGATTGACCTCCACAACCTTGTCCGCTCTTGGGGGCTTTGGCTTTGGTGGATCTGGCAGCACTTTCCCTTCTCGTAAGTTCATGTTGACTTTTGCGGGTTCTTCTTCTCCTTCATCGTCGGCGAGGAACTCCACCTGCTCCTTGGTGATGAACACCTCTTCGTAGTCTCAACCTGCAGAGTCACTCTCAACAATAATGGTGTTACATGTCGCCACATTAGAAGAGGAGGCAACACTTGCTTCTTCCCACTCTTCTTTGGTATCCACTGACGGTGCTTGGCCCCAGACCTTGGGTAAAAATTCCCCAAAGGTAGGTAGCAGGCGACCTTGACGAGGGAATGGTGCATCCCCTTCCGACTTGGGGACGAATCAGGGTGGTAGGCGACTTGGGGACGAATCTTGCTGAAGTTGGTGATATAGGCTCCTGGGGCACCATGATGAAGAGGTGCTCTAACATGGTCAACGTTGCACCGTCGTCCATGCGGTGCCTTGATCAACTTGGCACATCTTTGCGGGCGTCGCTGGTGTTCTTTCAAGCGCCATGGCTTCTAGCTTGTGCTCCACTTGAGCAAGTGGCAGCCACCTTCCTTCATCTTCACTTCTTGCTCTTGGTGGAGAGCGTGTCCTCACAGTCACCACGTTGACCGTGTGGTAGTCGGGGTTGATGGCCTCAGCGTCGAGGTTGATCCTCTTCTCATTTATGGCTCGCTAGACCCACTCCTTGAAGGCGATGCAGTCCTCGATGATATGGCCAACATACCTGTGGTATGGACAATATAGCAGGTTATTAACCATGTTTACCTGATCCAGCCACCGTGGTTCAGGTAAGCTGAGCGCTTGGTACTCCGTAAGTTGCTCGAACATCCCCTTCACTAGCTCTCGCTTGAAGATGTATTGCTTCTTGAGGAGTTCTTGGATGGTTGGGCGCGTCCTTCTTCCTGCTTGCTCATTCTTGGCGCCTAAGGTGGGCACCTGGCTTTGAGGGGTGTTGGTGAAGACTCACGCCGCATTCGCCTCCACTTGCCCCTTCCCTTTGCCCCTGTTGCTTGTTGGCTTTGCTGTTGAGCTGAAGCGCTTAGCAGGGTCAGGCACTTGCATTCTTGTAGAGCTCCATGATCTGGAGTGACTTCTCAAACTCAATCTTGGTCGTAGCAACTGCCGAGCTAAGGTCACTGAACATCTTGGGCTCTCGGCCAGATACTTCAAACGACTAGTGTTGCAGCATCCCATTGATGGATATCCCGATCACGTCTTCAACGTGCATCTGCCTAGCGAGACGCATGTAGTTGTTGCGGAAGCGAACGACGTAGTCATCGACAGCTTCATCGCGTTGCTGCTTCACTTGTGACAGCTCGACAATGGAGAAGTCCTTCTTCATGGCGACGAAGTGCTTATTGAAGGCGTCCTTCATGGCTCCCTATTCGGTGGGTGCAGGAGAGGTACCACCGAATTAGCCGGTGGTGCCACCTCAGCTAGCCATTGAACTAACCATTGAGAGGTCGTGTCGCTGAAATGTGGGGCCAATGCAACCACCGACTGATTCGGTGCCTGCTCTCGTGTACCACCGAAATAGTCGGTGGTATTTACACAGAGAGGTCTTCTATCGTTGCCTTTCTTCCCTAAGCTCAAGCACACTTCAAATGGCTAAGCCAACCCATATTTATATCCTGAACCAAATAAACTAGCCATTGCAACCTTTTTGTGTACCACCGACTAATTCGGTGGGTCCAGGAGAGGTACCTCCGAATTAGTTAGTGGTGCCACCACAGCTAGCCATGTTGAACTAGCCGTTGAGATGTTGTGTCGCTGACATGTGGGGTAGTCCAATCACCGACTGATTCGGTGCCTGCTCTCGTGTACCACCGAAATAGTTGGTGGTATTTACACAGAGAGGTCTTCCATCTTCGCCTTTAGCACCAACTAATTAGGTGCGATCTTCTTTGATACTTTCAAATTGATCGGTGTGTTCCAGAGACGATTCTGAACTCCATCACCGATTGATTCGGTGCCCTCTTTTTGTCAGCATCGAAATAGTCGATGGCCGTCCAAATCTATGCAGTACTGATTTGCTCTCAGAATGCCATCACCGACTAATTCGGTACCCTTCTTAGCACCACCGAAATAGTCCGTGGTCCTGCTAGACTGACTTCTTCTTCTCAACGCCTTAGTCACTGATGGATTCAGTGGTCTCCTCAACCCACCGTCAAAATAGTCGGTGGTCACTGCATGACATAGTTTTGCTTCTTTCTTGGGCTTTGATCCATCTTCTTTGCCATCTTTTGGATGCCTTAGAATATGACTAAGGACACTTTTATACACGATTTGGATGGCTTCTATTTGGATAACCATCATTTGGATATTGACCATCTAAGCATTTGTATGGCTTCCAATGTATCCTTGGGATCTAGAAATATCTACAAATATCATCTTGACAAAAGGTTAGCCCCAATGATTATGTTGTCAATCAATTACGAAAATCACAAACAATGGCCTAGGGCCATTTTCCTTACATATAGGAAACCAATAGAATTTTAGTTTATCATATTTTCTTCTACTTGAATAATTATTTCAATCAAGTACCATGTGGTGTAAGTACACACCAATACCGCTCAATGGGACTGACATTTTTATTGCCTTGTGTAACTTTACTAACTTGGACTCACTACCAGATTTCTCTTATTTTCTGAGTGCCCATGAAACTCATGAAACTCGGTACATACAAAAAATACTCAGCCAAGGCTTTGCCGAGTGCCAACCTTGACAAAGCCCACTCGGCAAAGCGCTCTTTGCACATTTTTTTGTTGAGCAATCGGCAAAGAGTTTGCCATGTGTAAAACTGACACTCGACAAAATGTGAACAGAAAACACACGAAAAAATAATAATTTTTAAGGGAGAGACCCCACCGGCCAGCACCCACCCGTCTCAGTTGGGAAGTCATGGCATTTTTCACACAAAATTCGCACGCTACATGGCTGACGGGATTCGAACTCGCTTGCTTGTAACCTCCTCTACTACTACACCACACTTTCACTTGTATCTATACTCCATTTTAGTTCCTCACATATTATAGTAAACTGAATGTAAATTAAAAAGTTATCATCTACAGAGTATCATAACTTTTCAAAATCTACAACTTTCATTTTGGTAGTTTTCTATCATGAGGTCATTTACAACATTTGGATTTCAAATATGAGAAATTCAAAACATAGTTTTTGTTGACAACTACAAAATTTCATAACTTATTGTGATCTACAACTATCGTTTGTGTTGTTTTTCCCTTTGAGGTCGTTTGAAAACTCAAATTTTAAATTTGAGAAATTCAAATGTACTTTTCATTAGCAAAATTAATTCAAATTTAAAAATTTCAACTATAAAGTTTATAACTTATGAAGATCTACAAGTTCTACTATGGCCGTTTGTTCATTAGACGTAGTGGTAATAATATTATTCACATGTCTTATATATCTCTTTTTCGGTTTCATCAAACTATATGAGAGGTAGATTTTGTTAACAACGTTACTAACACTTTGTTGAATCAATAAATGACAAAAAAATGAAAGTTGTAGATCTTAGAAGCTATGCGGCTTTGTAGTTGAAATTTTTTTAATTTGAATTAATTTACTGCTTCAAAATGTGCTTTTAATTTCTCTTTACTGAGTGTTTTTCATTCAGCACTCGACAAAGACTTTATTTGCCGACTGCAAAAAAAAAACTCGACAAACAAGCAAGTTTGCCTAGGGTTTTGTCTTTGTCGTGTGTCATTTAATTATTTGGGGAGTTTTTTTTCTGACATTTGGCAAATAAAATTTTTGCCGAGTGCATTTTTTAGCAAGTGCTTTTTTTTCTTTTTGAGGCACTAGACTAAGTAGTTGCCGAGTGCAAGATACAATGGACTTGGCAAACAGCCGGTTTCGGTGGTCACAATCATGTATGTCATGCTCTTTTTGAAGCCGATAAAATGATTTCCCAAGTTTGAAGACAAGTAGAATGTGATGTAAGTCCACATATAGTTAGAAACATTTTAATAAACATTATAAAAATAATATTATGTACGTAATAACATAAGCTATATCTATTAGTGTGGCCACGCATGCATCCGTCTACAACCAAAAAATTAGGAGATTTGATGTTTGGGCCTGTAAGATTGGGTATAATGCGTATAATGTGGTCGATGTATTGCATTGAGCCTCTAGGAGCGAATATATATAGGAGTACAGAGTCTTGGAGGTCAAGGCACCTCAATGTATTCATATGGCACTCCGGGATTCTATCCTAACCTACCATCTCTACTCTAACATCTCCCGCAGTCGTAGCATTAGCAACATGAACGAACGGACTAGACAATGGAGAGAGATCACCACGCAGTCGGAACACCGGTGTAAATACTGTTGGAAATATAGGAAATTGTAAGTTTAATTTCCGAACTAGATTAAACATGACAATAAACAATCCTAGCATGCAATTCTCTAGCAGACTAGGCAGTACGAACAACATAATCATCATATTAGAAAACACGATTAAAACACAGTGTACGTACTGAGGGATCGCCGTAGGGAAGACGAATGGCGCAGTCAAAATGATGATGGTTCTACGGACGGAGCGCAGCAGACGATATTGCAGACGACGGTACGCTGCAGCACCAGACTTGGACGGAGGGCGAGCCTTGGTGAAGACGTCTTGAGCAGTCACGCGCAGCGCTTCCCAAAAACTTATTCGCCCTCTCCTGGTGCAGGATCTCAAAGACGACTTGTTCCAGAGACCTGCTCTCCCGTTTGCCGGTACACGCCGGCACTCGGGATGGAGTAGACTACGATGGCAACGCAGCGATGAGAAGTAGCATAACCCTAACTCGTATAGACATTCTTAGGGACTCCCAAACCTAGGGGATTCCCGTATGGAGTCTATGGTGCACTTATTCCATGAGGGAGGTGGTCTCTATTTATTGGGAGCAAAACCCCCCACACCCTCATCCATTAGCAATATGGGACTAATAGATGGCGTATCCCCTCAAGTGCCTACGTGCTTTTGAGATTTACTTAAGATTATTCATATGGGTCAAGCCCAATAATCTAACAATCCCCCACCAATCTCAAATTCTCATTAGAGATTTTGCTTTTTTTCTCACCACTGTTTATATACTAGTGTTTCAGTAAGGACTGTTAAGTTGAACTCTCGCCTAAAGCTTCAAGCTACACTCATCCACAACTTGAACAATGGACTACGCCTTTAATTGCAAGTTTTGTGCGGACAAGTTTCACTCAAAGACCAAACCAGTACTTGGCTCCCAGTAGCCTACCCCGCGGGTAGAGCATATATGTTGTACTCCTTGATCTCTTCTTGAGCTTACTAGAGATCACCCAAATCTCATAGACTGAGACGTTTTACAATCGGGCTCATATAGGTGTGTTCTTTCAAGAATGTTCTGTAGGACAACATCTTCGCTTAATCAAGCCAATAGTAGCACATTAAAACATATCGCTAACCTGCCTTACAGCATTTGAGAGTACTGCATCTTCACTCAGAGAGGGTCTAGTAATTACTCTCCTCAGTCAACCAACAGCTTGTTTTTCCTAGGTCCTAATTCACAGGATCTCCGATCACATAGGTTGGGTTACTACTATGGCAACTTACACGGGTCTTATACCCATCTCCCTCGATGCATTTTCTATCACATTCCGTTATAATCCTTTTGTAAAAGGATCTGCCAGGTTTTGATCAGTTTGAATATAAGTCATACTTATTACTCCGAAGTTTCTCAACTTTCTGACAGACTTCAATCATCTCTTGATGTGTCTTGATGACTTTGCATTATCCTTAGCACTGTTCACTTTGACTATCATCGTTAGATTGTCATAGTTCATAAGGATAGCGGCACTAGTTTCTCAACCACAGACAAGTCTATCAAGACCTCACGTAGCCATTCAGCCTCAACAATAGCTGTGTCTAAAGCGGTTAGTTCCACTTCCATGGTTGATCTCGCCAAAATGGTCTGTTTGCAAGACCTCCATGATATAGCATCACCTCCAAGGGTAAACACATACCCACTCGTGGCATAAAGCTCATCAGCATCAGAAATCCAGTTCGAGTCACTATATCCCTCCAGCACATCAGGGTGCCCAGAATAGTGAATCTCATAACTCATAGTACCTACTAGATAGTGCATAACCCTTTCAAGTGCATGCCAATGATCTGAACCTAGGTTTGACATGAATCTGCTCATTTTGCTCACAGCAAAAGCTATGCTGGGTCTTGTTGCGTTAGCTAAGTACATGAGTGCCAATAATATGTGAATATCTCAGTTGGTCTTTGACTATCTTTTTGTTCTTTCTGAGCATCACACTGGGATCATAAGACGTTGGAGAAGGCTTACTGTCTATGTAGCCAAACCGGTTCAAGACCTCTCCACATAATGAGATTGCGAAAGAGTAATCCCATTCTCGTCCTAGCTTAATGTTAAGTATAACATCAGCCTCTCCCAGATATTTCATATCAAAACTTTTTGATAGAAAAGACTTGATCTCATTGATCATATCAATATTTGTGCCAAAAATCAGTATGTCGTCCACATACAAGCACAATATAACTTCTCCACCCCCACCATAGCGATAGTACACACATCTATCAGCCTCATTAATGACAAAGCCTACGGAAGTTAGTGTTATGTCAAACTTCTCGTGCCATTGTTTAGGCGCTTGTTTCAGGCCATACAAAGACTTCACCAGCTTACACACCTTGTTGTCTTGATCCTTCACCACAAACCCATCATGCTGATCTATATAAATTTCCTCATCCAACTCTCCATTCAAGACAGCTGTCTTTACATCCATCTGATGGATGATAAGACCATATGAGGCAGCCAAGGACAATAATGCTCGAATCATGGTCAGTCTAGCGACAGGTTAATAAGTATCAAAGAAATCTTCGCCTTCCTTTTGTGTGTAACCTTTAGCCACAAGCTATGCCTTGTACTTATCAATAGTACCATCTGACCTAAGCTTCTTCTTGAACACATATTTACAACCCACTGGTTTACACCTGTAGGGTCGTTCAGTGAGCTCCCATGTTCTATTAGAAAGAGTCGAGTTCATCTCACTCTGAACAACTTCTTTCCAATCATCAGCATCTGGAGATGCATACGCCTCAGCTATAGACGTGGAAGTATTATCCACAAGGTACACAGTGAAATCATAACCAAATAATTTAGCAACCCTCTGTCTCTTGCTCCTTCTAGGAGCTTCACTGCCATCCTTCTCTAGGATATTCTCCTTCTCAATAAGTTGTTCAAAAGACTCAAAAGGTGCAACTGGTAAAGGAGTTATCTCAGTCGAAAATCTAGAAATGCTATGCATATCTTTCGTAGGAAATATATTCATCACGAGATTCCATAATAGTATCAACATTCATATCAGGTACCTTAGATTTAACCACTAAAAACCTATAAGAAATGCTCCTCTGAGCATATCCTAGAAAGATAGAATCCACTGTCTTAGGTCCCAACTTACACTTCTTAGGAATATGCACATTTACTTTTGTCAAACATCCCCATGTGCGCAAATAAGAAAGTGATGGTTTTCGTCCATTCCACAAGTCATACGGAGTTTGATCTTTATTCTTGTTAGGAATTTTATTCAGGACATGACACGAAGTTAATACAGCCTACTCCCATCATGCCTTTGATAAACCAACAGTGTCTAACATGGAGTTAACCAAGTCAGTCAACGTGCGGTTTTTCCTCTCAGCAACCCCGTTTGACTCAGGTGAATACGGAGGCGTCCTCTCATGAATAATGTCATATTCCTCACAGAATTCATCAAACACTTTGGGAAAATATTCTCCACCACGATCAAACCTTAAACGCTTGATCTTTCTCTCTAGTTGATTCTCAACTTCGACCTTATAGATTTTAAACATAACAGAATCTAGTCGCATCATCTATTAATGTCATGAAGTATCTCTTTCCACCTTTTGTAAACACACTATTCATCTCGCAAAGATCAGAACATATGAGTTCTAGTGGTGCCAAGTGTCTCTCCTCGGCTGCCTTGTGAGGCTTCCGAGGTTGCTTCGATTGGACACAACTATGACACTTAGAACCTTTGACAATGGTGAAATTTGGAATTAAACACATGCTGGAAAGCTGAGACATCAAACTAAAATTCACATGACATAAACGTGAATGCCAAATGATCGCATCATCAGTAATATTGCCACAAATATGGTTCACGGACTTATTACAAAAATCAGCAAGAGAAAAGCGGAACAAGCCTCCACAATCATAGCCTTTACCAACGAATTGTCCATGTCTCGGCACGACAAATTTATTGGACTCTAACACTACTTTAAACCCGTCCTTGACCAGGACCGACCCGCTCATGAGATTCTTATTGATAGTGGGGACATGCTGCACGTTCTTTAGCTGCACAATCTTTCCTAAAGTAAACTTCAGATCGATCATGTCAACACCATGAACAGAAGCATGTGAACCATTGTCCATTAACACGGAAGAATCCCAGACGGCCTGGTAAGAAGAAAACATGGATATGTCAGCACACACATGAACATTAGTACCCATATCAAGCCACCAACTCGTGGATTAAAAAAATGAAAGTATGGTAGGTAAATTACCATACCCATCAGTGTTGCCAATGGTCACGATGTTGACATCCTTGGGCTCCTTAGCTCTGTTTCCCTTACGGTGTGCACGATCTGGACAATCCTTGGAGAAGTGTCCCAGTTTACCACAAGTAAAACACTTCAGCTCAACCTTCTTCTTCTTCTTCTTGAAGGCAGTAGTCTTCATGGGCTTGTTTTTCCCTTTGTTGTTGTTGTTGTTGTTCTTACCTGCACGCGAGAACTTCTGGACCATGATGGCGCTGGACTGACCTTGATCTCCCTTCTCAGTAGCATCCTTCTTCTGAGCCTTCTCTTCAACATCAAGAGATGCTATCAGGTTTTCAACTGATATTTCCTATCTCTTGTGTTTCAGAGTTGTGGCGAAGCTCCTCCATGAGGAAGGCAGCATTGCAATAATGCATCTAGCCATAAACTTGTCGCGAATAGGACACTTAAGGAGGTCAAGATCCTTGACAATGCATTGCACCTCATGCGCCTGTTCTACTACAGAACGGTTGTTAACCATCCTGTAGTCATGGAAGCTCTCTATGAGGTATAACTCATTGCCTGCATCTATTGCGTCATACTTAGCAACCAGAGCATCCCACAGTGCCTTCGCATCTGTCTCTTCTACGTAGACACGGACCAGCCCGTCACATAGATTTCTAATGATACATCCCACGAAGAGATTATTGGCATTGTCAAACTTTTTTCTGCTCTTCAGCACTTAGTCTCGTCTCTCAGATGTGCATAGTAGTAAACCAGAAGCAAACCTTGGATTTCCAGATCTTAAAGTTCACACCAGAAAACTTTTCTGGCCTCAGTGACTCAGCAAAACCAGCCATCAATAAATCAACAGATTGCCGATAATAAGGTTTTTGGATTGTTGAAAATATAGGCAATTGTAAGTTAATTTTCGAACTAGATTAAACATGACGATAAACAATCCTAGCATGCAATTCTCTTGCAAACTAGGCAGTACGAATAACATAATCATGATATCAGAAAACATAATTAAAATACAGTGTACATACTGAGGGATCGCCGTAGGGAAGACGAACGACGCAGTCGGAATGACGATGGTTCTGCGGATGGAGCGCAGCAGACGATGTTGCAGACGACGGTACGCCGCAACACCAGACTTGGACGGAGGACGAGTCTTGGTGAAGACGTCTTGAGCAGTCGCGCGCAGCGCTTCCCAAACACCTTATTCGCCCTCTCCCAGTGTAGGATCTCGAACACGACTGGTTCCGGAGACCTGCTCTCCCGTTCGCTGGTGCACGCCGGCGCTCGGGATGGAGTAGACTACGATGGCAACACAGCGATGAGAAGTAGCATAACCCTAACTTGTATAGACCTTCTTAGGGACTCCCAAACCTAGGGGTTTCCCGTATATAGTCTATGGTGCACTTCTTCTACAAGGGAGGTGGTCTCTATTTATTGGGAGGAAAACCCCCGTACCCTCATCCATTAGCAATATGAGACTAATAGATGGCGTATCCCCTCAAGTGCTAATGGACTTTTGAGATTTACTTAGAATTATTTATATGGGCCAAGCCCAATAATGTAACAAATACTTCGACTGGAGTAGCTCATGCAGATGATAGCCCCTTAGTGCCGAAGTAGCCAAAGTAGTCGAGGTCGACGTGGTCGTAGCCATGGAGGAGGGTTCGGGCGATCCTGACCCCAGCGTGGCCGAAGTAGTCGAGCTGTGTTGCAAACTATCGAGAAGGTTTATGGTTTGATTTCATTCCCAACATATTGTAGATTTGTAGTGGTAGCCTGTTCCCAACAATCTTGCTGCTGTCTTTCATAAGGCGCATAAGGACATAGTGTGCTGGGTTGTAACAATCAGCTACGGATACTTTGGACAATTTGAGGTGAGAACCTGCCTGTTTGTTTCAACTTGAAATTATAAAAACTACAATCCAAAATCCCACGTTAAAACAAGCATGACCTAATAAACATTATTCACTAAAAAAATACTGAACCTAAGCTCCGGAGAGTCCGGATAAAATAATATAATGTTTAGAACCTCACACAATTCAAAAGTAAAAGGACAGAACGAACTGGTTATAAAGAAAAAGCATAGTTTGTCAAGATCCACCTTTCATGAATAATTGATGAAAGAGCAATATCAACATGGACAATTCCGACAGGCTCTTTCTTTCCTGGTGCTGTATCCACAAGCTCCACCTGCACTGTGGTGGTAGCCAAGGTGTGTCTTGAAGTACTAGGAGGTGCTAGATGATATCCCTGGACCACACAGAAGACAATATGGCCACCAATTTCATGCCTGGAAATTGAGTCAAAGGACAAAAACCTTTTATTGCCACAGATGTATTTCCAAGAAAAATCCAACACAATAGGCACACCCAGGCGATATGAAGCATTGTCGGCAATCAGCTCAAACGCAAGAAGGCATTCACCTGAACAGGTATAAATGAAACCCTCTGCGAATATGCATCTTCCATTTAACAAACCGAAGCATTGTTCAACAGTAAACCACTCCCCTCTTTTCAGATCAAACAAGAAGGAATCAGCTGTGCTATTGTCTGATACAATAAACATGTCATCAACAAGGTCCACAAATCCAGAAACCTTGACCTTCCGTGCAAGATCATTGGAGCTCGATGCTGTTTTATGGCGCCTCCATTGGAGATTGTTCCGAAGCATATAGACATACTGCAAATTCTCACATAGAGCCACTATGTGTTGACCAGCTCGGAAAACTGCCGAGAAAAAGAGCTTGGACCGTTTGCTCTTGTGGAGCTTGTAGGACTTGTTTTCAACATCGACAATGTAGTGGCCACAGTCTGGACTAGATGGGATAACATGAAGCATCAACTCGTGATGCACAAAATACCATGATGGAGGATCAGCTTCTGCTACGTCTCCTTGCCTGGCTGTGTCTAGGCACAACAGTGCTTCCAGGGCCTTTTCATGACAAGTCAATTTGGCTCCTGAAGTGGAGATCCGATACACAAGAGAGTGCTGGTCAGCCTGGCAGATGAAATAGAAGTCTGGTCTTGTGGCTATCTTGCACTCTTCAAGCATTAGTATACCTGGGCTACGCTCATGTTTTCGGCAGAAGGGCTCGAGGAGGTGGTCGCTGCGGCCGATGACTCGGCCGGAGCCGGCGTGGAAGCGATGCAGGCGTAGGTTGTGGGACGCCACGCTGGCAGAGGTGTTGTCCTGACCGGGCACGACGCGCGGGATGCAGGGCGAGCAGCGCCTTCGCCAGCAGCAAAAGCATGGAACAGATCGCAGTGCTGCTGCTGGTTGTCGTTACCTGCCGGGGTCGACGCCATGGCCTTCCGCCTTTCCCCCTCTTCTCTTCAATCTTCAACCAACAAATAGTCGTGGCGACTGGCGGCGGTTCCTCGTACAAGACGGTTTCCTTACTTTGGTTTGGTGGCGGCGATCCGTGTGGGATGCAAAATGAACTTTCCCTTAAACATACTTTTCTTGAAAAAAAAATTATCATTTTCCCATTCAAAATTTTATTCATTATTTGTTTGCCGAAGTTTTTCTCTGCTCATCCACGATGGTCACCATGGTCAAGTCAAGTTCAGCGAAGGTGACATCCTCACCTTTGGCATGTGGGTCAGCGTACTTCATTTGTGCCTTGCCGACATCGCCCAGCTGGAACCCGCCACCATCCTACATGGCCACCTCACGAGAAGACATCCCTAAGCGCAACTCCGACATGATCTCCGAGGAGCACTTGGGTTCCCGTTCGGAGATCTACTCCGATCCACAATGAGGGAAGTCCGCTGATCCCCAGACCGCCAACCACACCCTCCCACCCTGGCGTCTGGCTCCCATGAGGACTCCACGTGACGACGACGATCACGGAAGGCGTCACCACAACGTCACCTCCACTCCAAGGAGGAACAGATCTACGTCGACTCCGCGACCGGATCGCCGTTAAACTGACGTCCATCCTCAAGAATGTCGAACTCTCGCCTACTGCAAGATCCCTCGATGTTCTGCGCCTTCCGATCCAAGGATGACCACACCAGCATCCTCCAGGGAAGATCCAATCTACCCCGATTTCCGTTTAGGTTAAAGAACACCGCCGCCACCTACCAGCGGGAGTTGTCAAAATCAAGTCACACGACCGTGGCATCTACCCCACGCGGATGGAACACTCAACCCCGATGGGATCTACCCCTCTCCATGGGGTGCAGGAGGGCTTAGTCATGTCATTGGTTTTGTCATCCACTGACCCGACACGAATCTCTCCACCGTGTTCAATGAAGATGGCAACTAGCTCATGGTCTCCACCATCCTGGAAGAGGCCACCTAGAACCCCTTACAAAAGGGCAAAACCTCACACCCGAGACACCATCATGTGCAGGTTGAAGACACCGATAGCTCCGGAAGCCATAACCCTTCGTAAGAGCTCTACACATGCACAGGAGGAGGAGGCGACAGGGACGTTGAAATTGCTTGTCGCCTCCAAGAGGACTTCGACAGGGAAGAAGGCATCTTCACCACCCCGACGGCGACCATCATCATCGCCAGACATCTCCTCGACGGTGTCGAAGCCTCGCCTCAAATCAACCACATCAAGGAGCTCCTCGCTGCAGCCATATGGTTCAGATCAACAAACTGGACACCGGAGGAAGAAGCCCCATCTGCTGCACCAGATGGGACAGGAGCTACTGCGATAGCTCCAACCACAGGCGTAGAAAGAAAGATGACAGCAAGGTCAGCAGTAGTTGCCAAGACTCCTACGACCTTTGCGAGAAGCTCAAAAAGCGTGATGCTCGTGATCGCCTTGACGCCATCCGTGAAGAGCATGACGCAAAATATGATGGCATCAAGGCCTTCTCCGACGACATCTGAAAGTACAAGTACTCGACGGGATTCAAGCCCTCCGGCATCGACAAGTATGACTGTACAACCCCAACCTATGGCTGTGCCGCTACTCTACAGCCACTGAAGCTTGTAGGGAGGACATATAACCCACAGCAAAACCCACATGGTAAAGATCCAGCCGCCAAAAACATCATTTGTCGTGTGCCCTCGGAACAATTTGTGGAAAAGAAATAAAATGTTTACAATAGAAAAAGGATTCAGAAATGTACAAAATTGTAACACGAACTACTTCCTGCATCATGGCCATAGTATAAAAGGTTGGGAGGGTTTTGGAGGAAAATTTTGTTTGAAGTTTGCCGTGTGTTACGGAGAAACACATAGAAAAAGAACCTTTGCCGTGAGCTAAGCTCAGCTCACGGCAAAGACAAAGCCAGGGGGCCGGCCGCAGCCCACCTGCCACCTCATGTGTTTGGCACGTGTCCCTTTTTGCAGAGGGTCGTTGGTGCCAGCTCACCACAAATGTGGGTGTGAGCTAACGCTCATGCATGGTAAAGCTGCGGCCAGGGCCCGGCTGCACCCAACCGGCTGCCTCATGTTCTTGGCACGTGAGAGGCACATGGATGTAGTTGCCGAGGGTTTCTTGTATGTTGTGGGCTCTTTGTTTTCTTTACCGAGTGTTGTTGTTTTTGCCGTGAGTCTTTGCTTAGAGGCTCACAGCAAAGACTATTTTGTTGTGAGGTTTATTGTTGCCGAGAGCTCTTTGTTCTGGCTCTCAGTAAAGACGATGTTTGTCTTGTGCCCAGAAATTTGCACTCGGCAAACATTGGTGCACACGGCAAAGGTGGGTTTCCCGATTGTTTTAGGGTAGAGGGCACCGTAAAAAGCCTCTAAATCTGTTGGGTTTGCTTCTGTTTTGCCTAATTACACTATGAACCCAGTCACAGAATCGTGTCTTTAGCTTGACTTGCAATCCAGCCTTCTTCTGGCATGCGTCCACCTGACCATCCTGCAACTTGGCCACAGATCACAAGTCTCCTCCTGCAGGAAACAAAGCCATCTTGAGTGCGCTTATCTTTGCATAACATCTTAATTCTCTGCCGTAGCTCTCTCATCGCTAGCAACGAGGACAGGAACAATAGCCATGGCCTCCAACCTCGTGAACCTGCTCCTCATGGAGGTGGCGGCCATCGTCAGCATTGTCCTCCTCGCCTTCCTCGTCGTGCTCAGCTCCTACCGCCGCCGCTCCGGCCATCCGGTACTCCGCCTCTTCGTCTGGGCAGCCTCCACCCTCTTCCTCCCGCTCGTGTCCTACGCCGTCTCCGCCGCGGCGAAGATGGACGCCGCGCGCGTTCCGCTCCTCCTCTCATGGACCGTCTTCCTCCAGATGCTGCGCAACACCATCGACACCGCCCGCTCCTCCACCTCCACCATCAACAGCAGCGGCTCCAACGGAAGCAAGTTCCGGCCCTCGGTCGAGCAGCTGGCAAGGATGGGTTGGGTCGCGTTCCTTATCATCAACAGTGGTGGCGCCGCAGGGAGCCCGGAGCTCACCGGCGTCCTCCTGTGGCTGTGGGTGCTCAGCCTACTCAAGCTCATCCACAGGCTCGTCGCTGCCGAGCTCGCCAAGAATTCCTTCGCCGTCGGCCTCAACGCGTACCTCGTCGCCGACTACATGAAGCAACTCCACGGGCATGGTCAGCCAGGCGAAGGCAGACACGGCCACGGAGAGGTTAACGTGCCTCCCTACTTTGTGATGGGCGAGGAGAAACTCCACATCGAGGCAAGGCCACAGGGGTACCGCATTGACCGGACATCTCAACCATTGGTGTCCATCGATGCCGGGCATCTCGTCACCGTGGACAGGATATGCCGGCTTTCTTCCTCCGGCGATCCGCTCCTCGCCTCTTGCCCCCAAATCAAGGATCTCTGCCTCTCTTTTGCTCTGTTCAAGCTGCTGCTCCGGCGGTTCCTTGGGTGCCAACTAGCTGAAGCCGGCTGTCACCGTGCCATGGCGTTCGTGCAGGACGGGCTCCTTAGTGGGAGCCCGGAGCGTGTGTTCCAGGTGGTCGAGACCGAGCTGTCCTTCCTCGCCGACTTCCTCTTCTCCAAGCTCACCGTCTTCTACGCCAGCGGGTGGTGGTTCCCGGCGCTCAACTCGATCCTCGTGGTGGCCACGTGGATCAGCTGCGTCGCGGCCGGTGGCGCCATCGTCCACGACATGAGGAGCCAGGGCACGGTGCTCGCCGGGGACTACCACGGCCTCAGGGACTACCTGCAACACCACGACACGGTGTACCACGTCATCGTCGGCCTCGACGTCCTCGTCTCCGTCTCCTTCATCGTCGCCATCGTGTTCACCGAGGGATGGGAGATCGCCAACTACGTCTGCTCCGACTGGCTCAAGGTGTCCACCATCTGCGAGTACGCGCGACGGCCGTCGTGGCGGAAGTCACCATGGGCGCGTCGGAGGCTGGGCCGCGTGCTTCGGCTCCGCGCCATGCAACAATGGGATGACCGGTTCTGCCAGATGTCAATCCTGCAGCTTCGGTTCTGCTACTGTGGCTGCGTCTCCCGGCAGGTCGACCGGATAGCCAAGGAAACTGTCGTCGTGCCGTTGGCGGTGAAGTCTGCCATTGTAGAGACACTAAGAATAAACCAAGGCAGGCTCGGGAACGGCGACCTGTCCTTGCAACGCAACGGCGTGGCCGACAAGCTGCTCTGGGCTTGCCGCATTGGCACCGGCGATGACGCCGCCGCCGACAATGCCGAGCTGGACAGCCTATCCGAGCAGATCCTCGTGTGGCATGTCGCGACCAGGCTCGCCGAGCTCAAGCGCTCCGAGGCAGCTCATGGTGAAGTTGCCAGTGACAACGATGGAGATGGGGATGAGAGCGACCACGTGGTCGTTGCGACACGGCTGTCCCGTTACTGTGCGTACCTGGTGGCGCTGAAGCCGAGCCTCCTGCCAGACCACCGCGTTTGGACAGAGGAGATTTACGAGGGCGTGGTGGAGGAGGTGACGAGGGTGCTCGCGCGCTGCGCCGGGCCGGTGGTGCGGTACGAGCGCGCGGCGACGTGCCTGGGCGGGAGCATGAACGCGACTCTGAACAAGGCGTCCAGGCTCGGGAGGCAGCTGGTAGAGGAGCTCGGCGACGAGGAGGTGACGTGGAAGGTGCTAGCCGACTTCTGGGCGGAGCTCATCCTCTACCTGGCACCGTCGGAGAACGTGACGTCGCACGCCAAGTCGCTCCGCCGCGGCGGCGAGTTCATTACCGTGCTTTGGGCATTGCTCGGTCACGCCGGCATTGTCAAGCGGCCAGAGAGTACCGATGTTTCAGTCTAGTCATGTTTTTTTTTCTTCTTTGTATATATTGGTTTGCGGGTATGAAATTGTAGATATATGTTGTTATTTTATTTTATTTTTAATTCGTTCGTTGTTTATGTACACTATCAATTAAAGTTTTATTCGTAGGACGTTAATGTAAGGGAATTATTGATTGGCCTTAATTAATAATTACGAACATACAACTCCAGCCTCCAGGGTATTTTACTCTGAACTACGTTCTGTTTTTAACCATACGGATCGAAATAATAGGATTGTGATCCATCTATGCGCATCAGCCCAAAACAAAGCAAACCAGTGCTGTAGTAATGGAGAGAATCATATGTACAAGCAACAGCAAATTATGTAATATAAATTATATGGTTTGCTTATATTTCCTTTTTGAATGTGGTACTTCTTTTTGGCCATGTTCTTTCAGATCTTCGTCTTCGTAAAGGAACCGGTTGATTCCTTCCTTTAAATTTGTTGGAAATAATCACAGTAGTATCAAACTGTTGGGAAATAATTAATGGCAATAAGTAATGGCTAGCTAACGAGATAGATTCACGGCATTGGCAGCGTCCACCGTCACATGAACTGTACGTTCTGTCCCGTTGGAAAAAAAAAGCGTTATGCATGTTGGACAGCTCAGGTGCACCTTAGAGCCTTTTATGGGGTTTCTTGCAAGGAAGGGACTAGCAACAGCAGTTCTTCAGAGCCAGGGCACGTGCTTGTGCCGTGTTTCCAAGATGTTCGTAAGATGCTGCAGTTCTTCTTTTGGCATATTTTGAGCGTACGCTAGTTCTCTGTCTGTATCTACCGCTACGGGGATTGCAACCTCAAAGATGTGGAGCCTTTTGCATTAGGGGTGGACAGAAAGAATCGAGACAGAAAACCAAACCCGAGCCAGAACATTAACTGAACTACCCGAAGTTCCCGTAATCCATCGGCAGCAGGTTGTCCTCATCCTTAATTAATTCCCTTATCTCCAAAAAAGCTTATGTTCTGCACACTTCAGGGACCAAGTGCCAACGCCTCAAGCTAATCCACACATGAGCAGCCCAGTCGATCTGGCAAGATGAGCATGCAGTAAAGGCACAAGCACGCATGGGGGCGGGCGGGCGGAGGACGAGCAGCACATGAATCACGGCCTCTGTGCCGGCCAGGAGGACAGCGGCGGCTTGGCGCCGTGCTCCTGCTCCACAAGCAGCTCGAGCTTCTAGCCTGCGGTGCAGAGATGTCTTCCCTCCAACTCTGCTTCAACGTCCTCTGCAAGATCTACAACGCCAGCAAGCAGATTTGGGTCGAAGCGGAGACACACTAATTGCTAGAAATCAATAAATGAGGCAAACCAAACTAGAGACACGAGTACTTATTTACCAAAGTTTGGACTCACTACGTCCTACTTCAAGCATGAAGAATCCAACTCTCTATTAAGGAACTCTTTAGGAAGAGTGAGTACCTTTCAACTCCTTTTACCTAGTCGGGTCTATTCCAACCAGTTCCCCTCTTCCATTAGATGATCTTTTTCCCTTGCAGAAGCAAGATCACAGGCCTCACAAACTTTTCGCTACTACCACATTGTTGGGAGCTACTTGGTGATGCCTAGCCGCCTAGGAGGCGAACGTCCAAGGGTAACAAATATCGCAACGCTTTCTTGACAACAACCACAAGTACTTAAACTATGGGTTGCTCTTCTTCTCTCACAAATGCTCACACAAACTCACTCTCTCAATCCAACTGAAGAATATGGCTTGAATGATACAAATCTCACAAAGAGAAGTTTCGGTGAGCTTCTCCCTAGTTTCCTAAAGTCTTGGGCGTGTAGGAGTGTATTGGGACCAACAACCACCACGGGAAGGAGAGGAAGAGTATAAATAGTCAGTCCACCTCGAACAAGCCGTTGGCGTTCGGTGTGACCGCCTGTAAGAGACATTTAGACCGCCCACTTTTTAAAAGTAGTTGTTAGCCCTTAGTTTGTTGGACCTCTTGTAACAGGCAATCTGACGACATCTTGTCCCCAGTTAGCACCAAACTCACAAATCACATCTTGGTTCATCAAAGAAGTTGAACTGATAACTGTTAGCTGAGCTGGGTTAGTTAGTACAATGAAATAGTCATTTAAAGGCTTTTCTCACATAGGTTAATAGCCCTTTTGGTGTTTTTCATTAAGCGGATGTTGCATCCCTCTTGATAGTACGCTATAGCTATAGCCAAGTCGAAATATAAATACAATAAAATCCACTTGAGCTTGAAAATCTTCATCATTGCCATACTTTGATCAATATCAATTTGAGGGCTTCCACATTGCTATCAACTTGAGCTCCAATCTTGACCTAGTGCCGTGTGATATTCTGTTATCTATGATAACATATGCTTTAGTCACAGGTCACCTCATTTTATCGATCCCATCAAACTTTATGCACAACATTGCTTCACTCGGTAAGTCTTAGATATGATTTATAAAAATCCCTGAATACTAATAACTTTACCTTAGCGACACGCACATGGTCCAAGTCATCATATAACCAAAGCTTTAGTTCCTCATGCTAGTATACTTTGTTGATTTAAAGACGATTTAATGGCTCTTTTTAAAGATTTTCATGATGAAACATTGCCTCTCTTTAGTTTAAACTTTGGTATTATTACCCTTATACCGAAGACTAATGATGCAAAGCAGATTCAATAGTACCGGCCTATTTGTGTCCTAAACGTCAGCTTTAAGATTACTACTAAAGTTGGCACCAATCGGATTAATAAAGTAGCGGATACTGTGGTCAAACCATCCTAGACGGCATTCATTCCAGGGAGAAATATTATGGAGGGGGTGGTTGTTCTTCATGAGACGATCCATGAGCTCCATACTAAAAAACTTTACGGGGTCTTATTTAAAATTGACTTCGAGAAGGCCTATGACAAAGTAAAATGGTCATTCCTTCAGCAGGCCCTTCGCATGAAAGGCTTCTCCCCGAAATGGTGCCGATGGATTGAAAATTTCATTGAGGGAGGGAGTGTCGGTATTAAAGTTAATGATGATATTGGACATTACTTCGAAACGAAAAAGGTACTTCGCCAAGGCGATCCCATGTCACCTATCTTGTTTAACATCGTGGCTGATATGCTAGCTGTGCTCATTCAAAGAGCTAAGGATGATGGACAAATTAGTGGCATTATACCTCACCTTGTTGATGATGGATTGTCTATCCTGCAATACGCGGACGATACCATTCTTTTTATGGACCATGACTTGGAAAAGGCTAAGAATATGAAGCTTCTGCTTACCGTCTTTAACAGTTATCGGGACTAAAAATCAATTTTTACAAGAGTGAGGTGTTTTGGTACGGTGAAGCTACCAACTATGAGGAGGAATATATGGACCTTTTTGGCTGTGACATGGGGGAATACCTATTCCGATACCTGGGGATCCCCATGCATCATAGAAAACTCCTTAATAATGATTGGAAAATGATCGAAGAGAGATTTGAAAAGAAGTTGAACTGCTGGAAGGAAAAACACCTCTCCTATGGAGGGCGCCTAACCCTATTAAACTCGGTACTTAGCAGTTTTCCAATGTTTATGATGTCTTTCTTTGAGATTCCGAAAGGTGTGCGCTCTAAACTGGATTTTTATA
The DNA here is from genome assembly GCA_015342445.1 of Digitaria exilis. Taxonomy (NCBI): domain Eukaryota; kingdom Viridiplantae; phylum Streptophyta; class Magnoliopsida; order Poales; family Poaceae; genus Digitaria; species Digitaria exilis. Next base: position 879,519 of record JACEFO010002165.1, read on the forward strand.
GATCCAGGTTCTTCTGGTAAGGAGGTACGATTAAACAAAAGTATCGCCTTGCTAGATGGGACCTTTTATGTCGCCCAAAAGACCAGGGTGGCTCGATATTATTGACCTGGAGATCCAAAACAAATGCTTATTGAGCAAATGGTTGTTCAAACTGCTCAACGAGGATGGCATGTGGCAATCTTTAATCCAGAATAAATACTTGGGATCAAAGACATTGTCTTAAGTTAGGATCAAACAGAACGACTCCTATTTTTGGAGAGGGTTCCTAAATGTCAAGGATGAATTCCTCTCATCTGTATCTTTTAATATGAAAGATGGCTCTCAAATAAGATTTTGGGAGGATTCATGGTGTGTACCGAGGCCTTTTCGTGATATTTACCCCAACTTATACCATGTCTGTTATGAACCAGATAATTCGGTGGCTCAGGTTATGTGAAATACGCCTTACAACCTTTCTTTTAGGTGTTCGTTAGTAGGGGTGAAACTTACTGAGTATAATGACCTCATGGCCAAAATAGGAGGCTTTAGTCTATCGGATGAAAGGGATACTGTATCATGGGATTTACATAACACGGGTCAATTTTCCACTCGTTCTATGTACCTTAAACTTATGAACCATGATACTCCTTTTCGATATAAATTGATATGGAAGCTAAAATTGCCTCTAAAGATTAAGATTTTCCTCTGGTACCTAGCTAGAGGTGTCATTTTAACAAAGGACAATCTAGCAAAAAGGAACTGGTCTGGTAGTCAAAATTGTTGTTTCTGTAACTCAAATGAGACAATTCAACATCTTCTTTTTGATTGCCACCATGCTAGAAACATCTGGAGAACAGTTCATACGGCCACAGGTCTTAACCCACCTAGATCTATAACCCATATAGCGGGCGATTGGCTCTCCCACTTTGATAGTGGAAAGCGTGATATTATTCTAGTGGGTGCGGCTGCCATGTGTTGGGCGATCTGGCAATGCAGAAATGATATATGTTTTAATAATGTTAAGTATACATTGTTTTTGTAGGCTTTATTCAGAGGAGCATATTGGTTGAGGTATTGGTCGCTACTGCAGCCTGAGGAGATTAGAGGACGTATTCAGGAGACAAGTGTAGCTCTTGAGACGACTGCACTAGAAATTTATGCTTCCCATGGATGGCGTTTTAATAATAGACTCAATCCTCCTTAATTTATATTTTATTTATGTTCCTTGTGTCAGTCCGTGAACTGATTATTCTTGTAATAATCATAAACAAAAAACCGGGCCGCGTGCCATGCAGAGGCCGGAAACTCTGTTTCCATTATCTAAAAAAAATACTTTGTTGATTTCTTCATCTCTTCTTGCCACATTGAATTTAATTTTATTTCAACAACAATAATGAAATGCCATTTGAAAAACCTTTACAAATGCTTGTTCTTGATTGATAAGGAATACCCATAAATTGTAAGCTTTCAATAATAAGATCATCATATGCTACATAAGCATATGTATTTTATAATAAACTCATGAAGCCTTGCGATATTTATTTGATAGTAGTCACATTCTTTTCTAAATAATTCCGTCATTATATTTGTCAACCAAGCTTTCATATGATTTAGAGACTTGCTAATATAAATCTTGATCATGAAACACATTTCTATGTTCAACTTATTGTTTTGATGGGTGCTCATGTATGGATTATGCAGCATCCCCAGTTGTGTCCCGATCTTCTCGTCAATGGGTCCTTGAACTTGATAACTATCGTTGTGTGACCCAGTGATGAGGCCGTTCACCCCGAGATCTTGTACACATGACGAACAACAGAGATAATCACTCTTCCATGTATTGAAGTAGCCAGACCACACAATCATTCCATATAGATGTGAAGGCATGAATTGGGTGAACCGTAGTTCGACATTCTACAACTCCCTCAAGAATCGAAACAACAAGTTGTAAGCTTCTCAAGTCTCAAATGAGTCCAACTCAGAGTTGTATTTTTTTGAAAATGGCAGCCAAAAAGTCCCCTGGAGCTATTAGGACATGAATACATATATAGTGCTAAAGGATGTGGATGTTCACATTACATATTAAATTAAACTAGATAGTTGGAAGTTGCAGCAATCCTTCATTGAAAGCCTAGTGGAGCTCTCTTAGTGTCTGGAGTTATTTGCATGGCAGCTGAATGGTTCGCCTTCTATCTTTATTGTCTCTAGCATGGGCACGCTAGCTCAATTATCGTTCCTTTAAGTTCTGCACATCCTTCATCTCTCATAAAGCACCAAGCTGCTCAAAAAACTGCTAGACGAAAATAACCTTGGTCGTCCCATGCTCTTGCGTATAGTCCATCGTTCCTGAGCACATTAAAATAAGAATTTGAAAGCACAATATGGTCTGAGTTATTTTGATTAATTAACATATGGTTAGCGTTTATCTAGGAATGAATTTCCTTCTCTAGTTGTTTAGCCTGTTGTCGTGTAATTGGACCCACAGTATTAGTTTCACCCTTATTCATTATAGTTGTGGTGTTGATGTCAGGGATGTCCTCATCACCTTTATTTGTCATTGTTTTAACAATATCATCAGGGGATCACTTCTGTTGGATAATTATCTGCAATATGCCATATTTTAATTCCAAAGGTTATAACTAAATTCACAAATATTTGCATGACTATTATAAGTGAAACAATCCATGTGCACGTGTTTAGATTTAACATAGATTTAAATAATAACACAAATAAAAGTAAAGGATAGCAGTTCGGACATCGAAATGTAGTCGTTCAACGGCGGCGGAGTGTCCAGGACAGTGAACCGTACGTCGGTGAAGACGTGGCGGTTCTGGGCGAGCAGTCGCTCGAAGACGCTCTCCAGAAACCTGATTGCCCCTGTATCCCGAGCAGGATCTCGAAGAGGCAGTGGTGTCAGAGGCACCTGCTCTTGCCGGTGATGTTCGCGCAGCGCCGGCGATGGGGAGGCAGAGTTGCAGCAGAGGAAGGAGGCGGAGTAGTGTCTCAGATCTAAATCTCGAAGGAGAGGATGACCCTGTTTATTCAACCCTCGGAGGGAGACGAGAGGATGAACCTGGACGCGGGAGAGAATCTGGAAGGCTCAATTATGGTATCATTAATTGCCATAATCAGCCCTTCCAATTACCGCGTCTTCAATTGCCATAACCAGCAAAAGAGATACCCGTCCCGCAAGTCAGGCTCAGGCTTTGGCTCAGGCTCAGGCTCATGCTCAGGCACGCCATGCCACGCCTCGCCACGCCCACGGCCCGTGTGGCTTGCCAATCTCCCCTTATCGACTTCACAAGGGGTGCACCAAAGGTTGACCCTTTAAGTCGGTTGAGATTCTTTTCCACTACCGATATGGTTTTAACCATAATAACTATAACATTAAAAGTAGGCTATAATCCTTTTAGAATAAATAGAATAATGGGCCGGGCCCAAATATTCTAACTACTTCTTACTTACTTTCCATTGTTCTGAGCCATATAATAAATATTCAACATGTGTGACAATATTCTTAATGAATATGAGAATAACAAGATCCTAATAATCTTAGATAATTAAATACATCCGTCCTTTAACTAGGGCTACATTCGTTCACAACTGAACAATGGATTATGCCTTGATTCTAAGCCGTACTTGAAATATTCTCAGATCCTCTTTGATATACCAGTATTTGATGGAGACTGTTAAGTTGAACTTCCATCTAGAACTAGGGCTACATTCGTTCACAACTGAACAATGGATTATGCCTTGAATTGCCAGTTTTCTGTAAACAAGTTTCACCAGAGCTCTACACTGATACTAGGCTGCAGTAGCATCCCCACTGTTTTGGAGCTTATGGGTCATACTCCATGCCTTTCATGAGTTTCTAGAGAGCACCCAAATCTCATAGACTATGACCAGTAGTCAGACTCATATAGGTGTGTTCCTTAAAGATATTCTATAGGACAACATCTCTGTTTCAATGAAACAACTGCCTTGTTCCATGAAACCACTTGGAACGCATTAAGGTATAAACCATCCTACCTTACAGGCTTGAAGAGAAATGCATCTTCTCATGGAATGAGCCTTTATTAAAGGTTCTCTTCTCTCAGTTACACTATAGCCCAATTCCAAAGATGCATAGTCTATCACATTACGTGAAACACCCTTTGTGAATTGATCTGCCAGGTTCTTAGCCGTCTGAATATAATCCAAGGCTATAACTCCGGAGTTTCTCAGTTTTCTAATAGACTCTAACCACTTTTTCACATGCCTGGATGACTTCATGTTGTCCTTAGAACTGTTCACCTTGATAATCACAGTTTGATTATCACAGTTCATCAGAATTGCCGGTATCGGTTTTTCAACTATCGGCAAGTCAGTAAGGAGTTCACGAAGCCATTCGGCCTCAACTGTGGCGGTATCTAATGCTGTGAGTTCTACTTCCATTGTTGACCTCGTTAAGATGGTCTGCTTGCAATACTTCCAGAAAACAGCGTCACCTCTGAGTGTGAACACATAACCACTCGTGGCCTTGAGCTCATCAGCATCTGATATCCAATTGGAATCATTATACCCTTCTAGAACCTTAGGGTCCCTAGTATAATGAATTCCATAGTCCATTGTTCCTACTAGATAGCGCATTACTCTTTCAAGAGCTCTCAATGATCATCGCCCGGGTTTGAAACAAACCGACTCAATTTGCTCACAACATATGCGATGTCAGGCATCGTAGCGCTGGCTAGATACATCAATGAACCAATTATTTGAGACTATCTCAGTTGATCTCTCGTTATCCTTTTATTCTTCGTCAATATTAGACTGGCATCATAAGGAGTTGAGACAGACTTGTAATCGCTGTAACCAAAGCGACTCAACATTTTCTCCACATAGTGAGCCTGTGACAGAGTCACCCCACCATTTCCATCCTTTACCAGCTTGATATTGAGGATAACATCGGCCTCTCCCAGATCTTTCATCTCAAAGCTCTGTGAGAGAAATTCCTTGACTTCCTTAATCACATTAAGGTTAGTCCCAAAGATCACTATGTCATCTACATACAGACACAGAATCACTCCATCACGTCCACCAAAGCGATAGTACACACATTTGTCGGCTTCGTTTGAAACAAAACCAACAGAGGTTAGAGTTCTGTCAAACTTCTCATGCCACTGTTTGGTGCTTGCTTGAGACCATACAGAGACTTCAACAGCTTGCACACCTTTCCCTCTTGACCATTTGCCACAAACCCATCAGGCTGATCCATATAGATCTCCTCTTCCAACTCCCCATTTAGGAAAGCTGTCTTCACGTCCATTTGATGAACGAGAAGCCCATAGGAGGCTGCCAGTGAGAGTAGCACTCGGATAGTGGTCAATCGAGCAACAGGTGAGTAAGTGTCAAAATAGTCCTCTCCTTCTTTCTTGGTATAACCCTTGGCCACAAGTCTAGCCTTGTACTTGTCAATAGTACTATCAGGCCTAAGATTTTTCTTGAACACCCATTTGCAGCCCACAGGCTTGCATCCATATGGGCGATCAACAACCTCCCAGGTACCATTAGTCATGACAGAGTCCATTTCATTTCTGACAGCTTCCTTCCAATAGTCAGCGTTAGAAGTTGAATATGCCTCTTTAATGGTCCTAGGCGTGTCATCCACGAGGTATACAATGAAATCATCACCAAAAGACTTTGTAGTCTTCTGTCTCTTGCTCTTTCTGGGACCTTCATTGTTATCCTCCTCAGGATGTCTCACATGAGAAAGTTCATCGTGTACAATCGGTTCGGCGAAGATATCATCCTCGATAATCTCTTGCCTAGATGAACTTGTTCCATCTTTCATTGGAAACATGTTCTCAAAGAACGTAGCATCTCCGGTCTTAAAAATTGTACCGACCGCCATGTCAGGTACTCCAGAGTTTACTACCAAAAATCTATAGCCAACGCTATGAATAGCATAACCAAGAAAAACACAATCTACAGTTTTAGGTCCAAGTTTGCGCTTCTTGTTGATAGGCACACTTGCTTTGGCCAAACAACCCCAAGTACGTAAATAAGAAATCGTTAGCCTTTTCTTTTCCCATTCCTCGAATGGTGTCTTCTCTTTATTCTTTGGAGGCATACGGTTTAGGACATGACATGCTGTCAATATAGCCTCACCCCACCATTCTCTGGAAAGTCCTGAGGTATCCAACATGGCGTTAACCAAGTCAGTCAAGGTTCGGTTCTTTCTTTCGGCAACCCCGTTTGACTTGGGAGAATAGGGAGGCGTCCTCTCATGAATAATGTCGTGTTCTTCGCAGAATAAATCAAACGACTTCAAAAAATATTCGCCACCGTGATCCGACCTAATTCTTTTGATTTTTCTCTCAAGTTGGTTTTCTACTTCAGCCTTATAGATTTTAAAGTAGTGAAGCGCTTCATCTTTAGTTTCCAACAAGTAAATGTAACAATATCTAGTGCTATCATCGATAAGTGTCATAAAATATTTCTTCCCACCTTTTTGTCAACACTCCATTCATTTCACAAAGATCAGAATGAATTAATTCTAGAGGTGCCAATTCCCTCGCCTCAGCAGCCACGTGTGGCTTGCGAGTTTGTTTTGAAGCAACACATACAAGGCACTTAGAATTCTAGGCAAAGGTAAACCTTGGAATTAAACTCAAATTTGCAAGTCGTGACATACAACTAAAATTAACGTGACAAAGCCTCGAATACCAAACATTAGATTCATCAACGTTAACAATATTGTTCACTACTTTATTACACCCATCATCAAGAGAAAAGAGGAACAAACCTCCGCTATCATAACCTTTACCAACAAAGGTTCTAAATTTTGACACAATACATTTATTTGACTCGAAAACTAATTTAAAACCATCTCTACAAAGTAGAGAGCCGCTAACTAGATTCTTCTTGATGGTGGGGACATGCTGCACGTTCTTCATCTGCATAATCTTTCCCGAAGTAAACTTCAGATTGACCGTACCAACACCGAGTACACGCGCATGAGCTCCGTTCCCCATCAACAAGGAGGTAGTCCCCCCGACCTGGTATGAAGAAAACAAGAAAATGTCAGCACATATATGAATATTAGCACCAGTATCTACCCACCACTCGGGTGTACACATAACTGAAAGAACTGTAGGTAAATAATTACCGTACCCCGATGTTCCTCCAGGCTCGCTAATTACTATGTTGGCAGACTTACTTCCTTTGCGTTGAGGACACTTTCCAGCAAAGTGGTCCTCACTCCCGCACTCGTAGCAGGGTCCCTTCTTCTTCTTGAAACCGGTGGTTTGTTTAGCCTTCCTGTGATTCTGTGGCTGAGGAGGTTTCTTGCCTTTGCTCTTGTTGTTGGTGCGAGCATTAATGTTTTTCTGAACAAAGTTCACGCTTGCACCAACAAGTGTCCCCTTGTTGCGTATGTCCTTTGCTCTCACCTTTTCCTCCACATCAAGAGTGCCAATGAGTCCATCAATCGTGAACTCCTGCCTCATGTGCTTCAGAGAAGTAGCAAAATCCCTTCAAGAAGGTGGCAGCTTGGAGATGATACCTCCGGCCACAAACTTGTCGGGCAGCACACAAGGGTTCTCTTTGTTGCAACAGCCGAGGTCTTTTGCAACTCATTAGCTTGTTCCACCACAGGACGGTCTTTCACCATCCTGTCGTCTAGGAACTGCTCCATGAGATACAGCTTACTGCCAGCATCAGACACCCCGTACTGAGCATCAAGGGCGTCCCACATCTCTTTCTCAGTCTTCTTCTTAAGAAGGGGATTAATCAGGTGTGGGGCAATAACACCAAGGATGCATCCGCGGAAGAGATTGTCTTTAACCTCGAACGCACTTTCCTGCTCGGAAGTGCATTGTTCGGGCTTCCGTTCCGCCACATCCATGATGCCCATGGTGGTCAACCGCAGTACCATCCGTTCACGCCAACTCACAAAATTTGTACCATAAAAAATGTTTGGCTTAATGGATGAAGCAAACTGAGCAACTGAAAACCTATCAACATAATTATCACTAAAATCAAGTTTCTGGATTGTTGGATAATTATTTGCAATAGGCCATATTTTAATTCCAAAGGTTATAACTAAATTCACAAATATTTGCATGACTATTGTGAGTGAAACAATCCATGTGCACGTATTTAGATTTAACACAGATTTAAATAAGAACACAAATAAAATAAAGGATAGCAGTTCGAACATCGAAATGTACCCCCGGGACGGGACCCTTGCCGGAGACATCGGTTGCGCCGTTACCGGCTGGAGGAATACCATCCGAACTGATGGTGTTCCTCGACTGGCCTTGCTCGAAGGAGTCGTACAAATTTGATGCAGGAAGATCCATTGTTGCAGTGCAGTCCATGTGCCGGAGTCGTACAGGAAGAAGACGCGGCGCGGTGTAGTCATTCAACGGCGGCGGAGTGTCCAGGACAGTGAACCGTACGTCGGTGAAGACGTGGCGGTTCTGGGCGAGCAGTCGCTCGAAGACGCTCTCCAGAAACCTGATTGCCCCTGTATCCCGAGCAGGATCTCGAAGAGGCAATGGTGTCAGAGGCACCTGCTCTCGCCGGTGATGTGCGTGCAGCGCCGGTGATGGGGAGGCAGAGTTGCAGCAGAGGAAGGAGGAGGAGTAGTGTCTCAGATCTGAATCTCGAAGGAGAGGATGGCCCTGTTTATATAGCCCTCAGAGGGAGACGAGAGGATGAACCTGGACGCGGGAGAGAATCGGGAAGGCTCAATTATGGTATCATTGATTGCTATAATCAGCCCTTCCAGAGACCCCTCCCTCACGTCAGGCTTAGGCTCAGGCTCAGGCTCAGGCTCAGGCTCAGGCACGCCTCGCCTCGCCACGCCACGCCCACGGCAAGGCAAGCGAGCACGCACGCGTGTGGCTTGCCAATCTTCTTACCGGCTTCACAAGGGGTGCACCAAAGGTTGACCCTTTAAGTCGGTTGAGATTGTTTTCCACTACCAATATGGTTTTAACCATAATAACTATAATATTAAAAGTAGGCTATAATCCTTTTAGAATAAATAGAATAATGGGCCGGGCCCAAATATTCTAACTACTTCTTACTTACTTTCCATTGTTCTGAGCCATATAATAAATATTCAACATGTGTGACAATATTCTTAATGAATATGAGAATAACAAGATCCTAATAATCTTAGATAATTAAATACATCCGTCCTTTAACTGGTTTGTCATTCAATTCACCAAAACCCACTTGGGACCTAGATGCACTTTCGCACAATCACAGACATACCGTATTTCCATGACCTGGCACAACAACAGGTCCCATCAGGCAAGATGGAGGCTAATTTGCAAAAATGAATCTATTATTTACACTATTAGGCAAGAAGACTAATTACTCTATGATTTGACAATATATTGCTACAGTAAAAATACTAATGATCACTACTACAAAAAGCATTTTCGGAGGGGGGCAAAAACCATTTTTGGAGGCGGTTTTTGTGTCCGCCTCCGAGCATGCGCTTCTGTTAATAGCCATTTTCGGAGGCGGTCTTTCGCCTGCCTCTGTTAATCAAATTAAAAAATAGAAAAACCCTGAAACCCTAGATGGGCCTGCGGAGCCCATCTAGCCACAGTGCCTCGCTGGATCTGCCGCTGCAGCTCGCAGCTCGCTAGGAGCCCCCGCCGCGCCTCTGCTCGCCCGGATCCGCCGCCTCGCGCTCCGCCAGACACCGCCGCATCTCGTCAGGAGCTGCCGCTGCCCCTCTGCTCGCCCGGATCCGCCGCCTCGCGCTCCGTCAAGCACTACCGCACCTCGCCTGGAGCCGCCATCACCATTGTGCTTGCCCAGATCCGCCGCCACGTGTTCTACCAGGCACCTCCGCAGCTCGCCAAGAGTCGCTGGCGCTCGGGCCGCCAGGATCCTCCGTCGCTCGGCTCACCTGAGGAGGAGGTGCAGCAGAGGATCCCTCGACAAGGTGGAGGGGAGACGTGGTCGGAGGAGGAGGAGGCGTGCCGGAGGGGAGGCACGGTCGGAGAAGGAGGAGGAGGCACGCCGGCGGCTGCGCTGAGGGAGAGGATAGGGAGAGGAGAGAGGGGAAATGTGAGCCTCAAACCCTAAGCCCAATATATATATGGACGCCTAAACCAGTCCTTTTGGGCTTGGTTAGGCCTATGGAATTTAGGAAGCGGATTTTATAAAGTGTCCGCCTCCGTAAATCGATATTCGGAGGCGGATATGAATGTCCGCCTCTAAAAATATAAAATGTCTGCCTCCCTTAATCCGCGACATTAACAGAGGCTCACGAATTTCCTGTCCACCTTGTAGCCCTTTTTTGAAGTGTTTCCTAAAATGTTTTTTTAGTAGTGGATAGATTAATTGGCTTAATTGATCCATCTCATGAATTTGGCTTCATTATGTAACTAGTTTTATAATTATATCATGTATAATTCTTTCTCTTAACTAGTATCTGAAGATTTGATGCGACAAGATAGAAGACGAATTCTTTCATGTATCATACATGAGATAGAATATAATTATACACGCAAAGATAAAGAATTGATACCTGGACCAACGACCCCTAGTACACTGTTGCAGTGTGGATTGTCCGATTCCAGTCGTAATAAACCCACGGCAGTTGTTTCCACTTGGACACATGCTCGTTTTTCTGATCTGTCATCTGTTTGATGTAATTACCACGCAAATTTACATTTAAAGAAACTAATCAATCACGTTTTGAGTGACCAACTAATTTCATATTGAGAGTGGGCTAACGCTAACGACACGAAGGTTCCCGGCCCTGTTGCTCCCCGATTGGTAGCATCAGGAGAAACTAGTTCATGCTTTCTGTGCTCATTAATCATTATATAAACAGCATTCTTGTTGAAGGCCATGAGTTCTGACCAGGTCTTGAGACTAGTTGATAGTGACCTCTAATCTTTTATTTTTTTTTACTAGAATTCCCATGAGTTTGTTGACCACCAAGCTCCAAAGGCAATTTTACCTTGGCCTCCAAGTAAGCCAAAACTGCTCGTGTCCTTGACGATGCTATATAAAGCATGCAACTGAAACAATGGTCCTATCAGTGCAACTCCATTAACCACTGCATCAGGGAACGGAAGCAAAGAAATCCAAGCTAGGCAAACAGCAGCCTGCAGGGTCGATCATTTAGCGCCCAAGGTGTAGTTTCATTTCAAATTTGTTGCTCATGGGAAGCAAGAAGATCAAATCTGGTGCTTCATGCTTCTGGTCAGCCGTGGCAGCACGGTTGGCATCCTTTGGCTCCGCTACGACCACACGGCCAGACTCCGATAGGCGTGACGGCCATGGTGCCGCGGCCGGAATAGTTGTTGCGGCGAAACATTTCTCCGGCGCTCACAATGTAAAGTTTGGCTGACGAGCATATATATGCTGTGGTAGCCTATTCTACATAGCATACTCAAAAGGAAAATGTAAATAGCATGATTTTAGTTTTTTCTACTTCTACTTCCATGTAAGACCGTACAATGTCAAGAAATTGAATTGATTCCGTATTGTCCTGTTGACTTTCTATAACTGAATTAGTTGTCACCGGAGCATTGTGCAAGATGTCCACTAATTAGAAAGTTTGTTTTGTAGCCTGTTTTTGACAATATGAGGGATTCATTCTGTCCAATATTAGTTTCTTCATATGTACTACCAAATATTGCTACATAGCTTGTAGAGATGTTAGTCCATATTTTGCAATTTGATTATGTATCATGTTTTAAATTTGGATAATCATATTCATGAAAAAGGTGGTTAGTTAATTTGGTATTCCTAATAATTTTTTCTCTCCCTTTCCTTTCAAGTACGTAATTCCTCTGTTCTTACTCCCAAGTTCCGCACTAATAATAACTTGTCAATAACACGTGCTCGTTCTGGCGGTCCGTTCACTCTGACCTAATAAATTAATAATCGAACACACGGTCGCGCGTAGTCGTATGACATGCGTGAGGCGGCTTATGGACGCGTCACGCGTCTCACTGTGTGTGAGGCATCGAGTCAACATTCGAAATAATTTCGCATTCGCAAGTCAACAAAACCCGTCTTGGCGAAACTTCGTCGCTAGCTCTTCTCCGTTTGTTGACCGCAAAATTAAGCGGCGTTGTTGCCAATTGCCATGTGTGCCAAACCGGGCCTGCTGGCCACCTAGTTACGTTACACTGTTTCATAGCTACTTGTGATATGGTCAGACACGACAGTGACCTTGATCACTTCCTAGTTCCTACCTTGGCGCCGAAGCATGCTGCAGTGCAGACGCGAGCACATCATACGCGTATGGAGACGGCTATATAAACCCTTCCATATAGCCTCACTTAGGAGTCCAACTCTCAATACATGCATACATCTATAGTCAGAACAAGAAAGCAGACACACAGCTAGCATAGACGACGACCGAGGAAACTGATCGAAATCCAAAGTTCCTTTGATTCAACACTCATAGCGTTGTTGTTAGTTTGTCTCTGATGGAAGGCGAGAAGACCGATTATGGAGGCGGTTTCTTGTGGGTCGTGGCGTCATGGGTGGCGTGGTTCTGCTCCGGCGCCGCTACGGCGGCGGCCTCCGGTGGGCGCGGCAGGAGGGATGCCGGGGCTGCCGGAGTTGTCGTGGCGGCGAAACATTTCTCCAGCGTCCACACTGTCAAATTCTGTTAAATACGGCTACGTGCACACCACGTTATTAAGTTACTGGGTTCTGTCTGCATCACAAGAAATTCCACCGGGTGCCTTTCATATTTGTAACTAATCGGTAGTCCAGCCTACTTTGCAGTGAACGAACTAACGTATTCGACTGAAACTGCTACATGCCTGATTCTGATTGTTCCCGGCTGTGAACTGGCACTAAACTAGTCTAGTAAAATCAACAGTTACGAACTGTCTGCTTCAAAGGTCCAACTTTCATCAGAGCACCAGACTTTTGACTTTTAAGAGCAACACAAAGAGACTGTCTACATCCATTCTAATTATTAGGAATAGAGATTTTGATAGACAAATACCTCTTGTCTAACTGGTTATCCAAAATATAGCTATATATAATCTATTCCGGATTTCTTGCGAGCCAAAGATAGATAGCGAAAATGGCTCTCTAGAATGTAAACAAGATATACAAAAATTGCTGGTCATTGAAACATATACAAAGCGTTTTTATGTGAATGACTCTCCAAATAATAATTTAGAGAGTGAAATTTAGAAAGTCTCTTAGAGATGGTCTAACCATAGGCCACTCCCAATCAGGAATTCTATATTGAGTATTTTCATGTGAGCTACCTCGTCAGAAAAGAAGAAAGAACCATTGTTTTAACCTTACATATGCATTTACCTTTGTTGCTGGGTTATTTACTGTTTGTACGACCCGATTAAGCGACGGCAATTTGGGCATCTACGTGGCCTATATAACATGAATTATACTAATACCTTTTGTTCCAAAATAATTATATAAATACATATATGGAAAAATATATTTAATGAAACAACATTAAGAATAAAAATAGACCCATATATATTTTCCTTTTCAATTATGAAAAACTTAACAATAATAAATAACATGTAACCATTTGAAGTGGCTGAGTTAACCCTAATAAGTCGTCACTTGTGAGGAAAGGAAGTATATATAAAACTATGTGACACACTGATAAGCCAGCAATTATGCAGTGTTGACTGTGAGCCAAAGCCAAGTAATAAGTTGCACTACGATGTTGAATCTCCCCTTACGATCCGTGGCCAATTCCGAGGCCATGGAAGCTGGCCACGTCGCCGGCTTCCCTCGGCCGTTGGATCGGCCGGACGGAGGGCCGAGATTGAGCCATTTCTTGGTATTTTACAAAAAAGACCTCGGGAATTTTTTCCGCCAAATCAACCCGCACTCCACTTTCCGCCAAATCAACCCGCACTCCACCCCCAACCAGCTAAAGAACATTTTCAAAAAAAACCCCCAAACTTTTATAAAATCAACCCGCCGTCCTTTTTCTCTCTCAGGAATTTTTTTGGAAAAGCCATCGGATTCAACTTAAATTACACAATAGCTTATTATATTCGTTACTTTCACACAAGGAACATTATATGTACAATTCGACTACCAAAACGCGTTCGAACCAAAATATATCCAACATAAACTTTGCTTATAATTTCAAAACCTACAACTTTACTACATACACATTCATGCAAATGTTTATGTACTATCCGTCGTACCTACGATTTGATATCGAAATGTCCTCAAACCAAGAAGTTTTTAATAAAAAAACAATTGAAAAATAAAACATGTATTTGGTATGCAACAAAAATTTTAATTCTAAGCATTCCCACTAACCCCTCAACTTATATTAAATTTATATACGTGTGCAAATGATTACATGACATCAGTTGCATAATTTGGACACCAAAACATCTTTAAATTTTAAAATATTAAATATAGACGCACCTCGAAATTAAAAATCAATGAACATACTATAACTCAAACTTAAAGAAACTGGACTCACTTTCCAATTCTCCCATTACAGCTTACATCCTACCATTAAAATGAATTTAAAAATCAACAAATGTATTCTACAACAAACTTAAAATAAATTGGACTCACCTTAAAATTAGCCCAAAACATATTTAAACTAATAATTTTTCAACATAAAAGCTACACAAATATCAAAATCCACAAAATTCATACATAACAAATAAAATTCAATGCTTATATCCAATTTTCATCCGCAAATTTACAATCCAACAAAAACTATACTTCAAAACAAAATATTAAAGGAAAAAACATATTACGGGTTATATCTATTGGCCATGCGCGGCAACGCCGCGGGCTTTTCTAGTATATACTATACTTGGGAATAGGTTAGAAAAGTGAGCGTGACGTTGAATTGACCTGCAGAGTGTATTGTGTTGATTCCCGCTTGAATTTCTCACGTGCTCCTGTTCTAGACTTACCAATAATGATGTTTTCGATAGGTTATCGAACCACGTTTCGTCTCCCGAGTGGCAACCAGGCGCATCCAGGCACATTCATTCCCATACCGCCATCAAAACCAACCTTGGCCGGCAAGTTGGTGGTGCCTGCTGGGGACTTCTCTATTGTGAACCATTCCAAGCATGCATCTTCCGATTCAATTCTTTTATAGCCACGTGCCTTACACCTAGGCTGTAAAAATACTTCCAATGTATATATAGGTCATGACCCTGACCAGGTGGCTCCTGCTAGTAGTTCAAACGACAGTGACCTCCAGGCTCCATACACGATTCGGCCTCTCACTCGCTTCATTGATGCGCGCGTGATTTACCTTGGTCAGCAAGCAAGCTGTGTGCAGTGTGCAAAGCCACTTGCTGCGGCTATATAAGAGAGCCTGCAAAACGGAACAGCGAGAGCAACTATACTAACTCTAGTCTTGAGCACAAGAACTTAGCATAGAGCACAAAACCACTGAAAGTTTCGTCCAAGTATTAGTTCACTTTCACTGCGACCATACCTACACCTGAGTTGCTGATCAGCTGACGGTGATGGGGGAAAAGAAGATCAAGTCCAGCTCTGGTATCTGCTCGATCATGGCGTCGTGGTTCTCTTGCTTGGGCTCTTCTAAGGCGCCTGACTCCGGTAGGCCACGGAGCGCTGGGTATGACCCGGCGGCGGGAATGACTGCAGCTGCTAAGCAATTTTCCAGTGCGCACAATGTAAAATTTGGTTGACCAGCGTGTCATCACTGAAAACTTGTACATAGTACGATTATGTTTGGCTAGCACATTAATATAATAAATGTACTATATTGTTTTATTTTGTACAGATTTGATATGACCAAATTAATGTATTCATTCTTGTATCTTTAGTTTTTGCTATGATCTGTAACGACCCAAATTTTTGCAAAGCATAACTGGAGCATTCGAAAGCATCATTTTAGCATCTATAAAAGGCTTCATAATCTTTGGAGACCCTAGATGGTCCAAACTAATTTTTACTAGAAAGCTGCTAATTTCGGGATCTCCTGACCAGGAGCCGGAAGATGTGGTAACCGGCTTGACACTTCAACTGGCTCATGGCTGCCTCGTGCCTACAGGTCGCACCTGTCAGCCCAACTTTCCTAACCCAAGCTAGCCACCAGCTCACCCCCTCTCCCTCCTCTCTCTCTTCTACACCAAGCCAAGGAGGAGCTCCCAAGGTTCCCTCCATTGGAGCCCACGAAGACCTTGCCATAGCTTCACCAGAGCTCGTCCCAGACGAGCTGCTCCACCCCCACGCCGTCCTTTTCCCAAGCTTGTAGTAAGAACCTTCCCCAAGCTCCTCCTCCCTCCCCATTTCTCTCTTCCTCAGGGCCAAAGGAAAGAACGAGCAAGTCCCCCACATCTTCACCTTATACCAACCTACGACCCATACTAGAGTCGTGCACGTCGCCGATTCGGCCTCCTTCCTCCCCGATCCAACCCCCATTTCTCTAGATCTTGTGTACTTGAGTTCTTGGAGAAAAATCACCATGGATGGTCTTGAGCTTAAAAACCCTAATGCATATGAAATCCGTTGGAATAGACACTAGACACTCTTAGGAACCCATAAAAACAAACGACACTCAAAACGGAGGCTGGAGCCACCCGGAGCGAGCTCGCCAATCTCGGTCGCTGGGCTGGACGGAAATTCTGGTAAAGGATCGGAAGATCCGACAAGAAGTTCTGGCAGCCTATGTTTGATTTTTGAAGATCTGGTAGAAAGTTTTGGCAGCTTCTGTTTGTTTTTGAAAAATCCGGTAGGAAGTTCCGGCAGCCTCTTTTTGTTTCTAGAAGGTCCGATACCTTGTGTCAAAAGATCCGGCAGACACCTATTTGACTTACATACCTTTGTATATTTATATTTGGTACTAAGGCATTATAAACATATATTCAATCATGCCATTTTAATATCATTCAGAATTCAATCATAGAACTTTTATTTATCACGTATCATTGCATTCATGTAGAGACCGAGACACCAGTTCAATGTGAGGTTGAGTTTGGGGCAGACCCCGTGGTTGAGGAGGCAACCTTTTAGCAACAAGACAAACACTCTTTTTCCTAACTATTTTTAGAATGTTGAATTGCTTGATTGTTTGTGCATGAACCATCCTATTATAGTTCATGTGTAATGAACAGAGTAGAACCTAACAGGCATAATATTTAGGCTTAGATCAACTTCTAGCTAAGTATGTTAGATGAATTATACGAAATTAATTGCTTATTCTTGCTTATCCAGTAGAAGTCGGGAGGTGATGAGGGCATGACTTTACGTGAGACTATAGGAATTTGTCTAATCTTATACTTGGATAGTTGGAATATTTTAATGATGAACAACCATGAGTATGAGTTGAGATTTAAGCGAGTAATATAGGACCATGTTGAGATGGAGCTCAATTTGTTAGGTTTACCTGAATTAACTAAGGATCGAGATGGTAGCATTGTGATACTTGAGCACATTTTTCATAAAAACCACATGCTTATTATTTTAGGGTTAGTGTGGCATCGTACTGATCTCGGGTCCCTATCCTCCTTTATATTGTGGGTAAGATTTATATGGCAAATCTCCTAGTTTGTTACAATGGAGGAGTTCTAGTAGGATTACTAGGTAGAGTCCTAGTACGAGTCCGACTTCCTCTATTTTCATTAGGGTACTGTTGATGGCCCTTAGATGTGTCGATTGTGAACCGCATGCGTACGGATCGCATGTAGCTTTTCCATTAGAGTATTCCTTCCAAGGTTTATCAATCCGTGAATCGACTATGAACTACTAGGGATTTCTATCTAAACTAACGGATTAGCCTAACATGAAGCGTTGACTGCAAATAAAGGGTAAACTTTGAACGAAGTGCGGGTTGATCACATTCATAAACATCGGTAAAGATAAAGCATAGCCAAAAGGTATGACTATGCCTATGCACGCCTTCTAGTTGTAGTTCCAGTTAATCGAGTAAGCAGAACATGTATCTCATCCTAAACTTCTTTAAATCATGGCCTCCGGTGAAACCCTAGATGACCACGTCTTACACAAGGATACACCGTGTCACAACACTATCCCCATAGGTCCACAAGCCATTTGAGCACATAAAACGTGTCGAACCCCTTTGGTAGCCCCAGTATGAACCCTAGCCACCGCAGCTATAAGAAAATCCCAAGTGATCTATCTCAAGAGTAGATCTAAGAATAATGTCTATTCAAAGAAGAACGAGATTCTTAATTGGAGGTACTCCCAAGCGCCAACCCGGAAGATACTTGATCGCTAAATAGATCGGATGACATAAATACAATACTCACATAACAGATTCGACTGGATCGTCACCACCGAGTACATGCCATCGATGACGCTAACCAGCTCATGAACTCCACCATGACACAACCACGCAGGGAGGCCATGGCGGCTAGGGTCGGCCTAAGCCATCGCTAGACAACTTCGAGGACTCGCGGTGTTTGCTCTCAAGGTTTAATTGAGTTCTTGTGGTGGATGGATGATCAATCTCCTCCATGGGACGCCTAGGGGTTGTATTTATACCCTAGGGGAGTCTTGGGTCGAGTTCCACCTTGCCTTCCACGAGATCCTTGCTTGGGAGTTAAGTTTCCATAAGATTGCCTTGCCCATATTTTCTTGTTCTGCAACCCTTCCTTGTTGAGGTTATATCTGGCCTCCAAATAAGGCAAATACAAATTCTAAATTGTGAGGCATGAAATTTACTCCAACTTTCGTATTCATGACTTTCCTTGGAATCGAAGTTAAGATCTCCAAGACAGCGTCGCACTGAAATCTATTTGGTTTCATACTCTTCTCGGCAGCATGTATTTTGGGGGCAATATCTCCTAACTCCGTATTCCAAATAATGCAATCCATAGGCCCACATCAAAGCGCTTTATGATGCCGTCAATTTTGGTATTCAACAATTTGGTACTTGAGACTATTTAGATCTCCAATCTGCACCGAAAGATCATGTTGTCATGAGTTGCGCGAATGTCTCTGAGTTTGACTCAATCTCGTGGAGAACTTTCCAAATCTTCGATTTTTTCATGCTTAAGTCTCCCAAGCCCAAGGCTTATTGAATGTGGATACTTAAGACCATTAGTTGGGCTATAAAAGCCCACAAGGTCTAACAATGGATTAGTTGAGCTTCCTCCATTATGTTTGATTCCTTTGGGCTTGTAGTTGGTTTTGGGCTTTTGATGTAAATGCTCCAAATTGGGTCGATTTCCTGCAAAAACACAGCATACTCCAACACGCAACACATGTGCGCAAATGGAGTTAGTTTAAGTGCCAAGTGGCGGGTTAGTATATGAATTAGTACAAACATTGCACTTAAATGACACTAAAAGTAGTCGACTGCATTGTCATGTCATGGTGACTGTGACCCAAGTAGAACAACTACTCGGCTGGAAGTGCCGTAAAAGAAACTTATAGACTGAGTAGTGCCTTAAATTACCTATTATATAAAATATTTTTGGTAAGGAAAAATATTTATATCTTGTTGATAAGAAATTTTTCAATGTCTATTTCAGTAATGTACGCTAGAGTAGTTAGCCCAACCATGGTCACGACAAAGAGACATAGGTCTCATTACATTTAACAACTTAGGATGTACCTGAGGGGTTGAATGTTTTGTTGGTTGGAGCTAGTGTTCGTCACCCAAATGGGTTAATGCAAATGATATTGATATGATATTAGCTCTACCTCTAGACTGTATAATGCTTCCTCTATGGTTCCTCAAATTTCGCAAACACACAGAATAACCCACTGTAGCATTTCACCTTGGAGTATTCTAGGGTACCTTATTTTGCTTAGGGAAGCACTATGGTTAGAGAATACTGAAGAATGGAATGAGGAGCCTTTTAGCAATAGCAACCACTAACTCAGGGGAGATCAATGGGTAGTAACATAATTGTCAATGAATGACCAGGACAGAAGGCTTGGAATGACTAGCGACACAGGAGACTCAACTCGAAATGAGAAAATGAAAGAAGCTAGGAGGACAACGAGCGAGCCAGGTTCCTAGGACACTCCTAACAATGGGGAAAGCCACACTAACCTTAGACTAGACTTTTACCTACATGTCGGGAACTAGAGCTTGTTTCGACAGCTAGAGTGGGAAGACCACATAATTGGATGAGAGAGGGGTTCTTCTGGCTCAACAATTACTGTTATGAAAACACCCAAACATAGTGTACTATAATGGTTATCACCACCTATCGCCTACCAAAATGGTACCGTGGGGTGAAACACACTTCACAGCTAACACTAAGCCAGACACCATGGGGTGTGAGTCTCCATTTATTCCTGAGATGTTGGCAGTCAAATCATAAGCAAATGCCCGTCTACACAAATCGTTATTGATGACAAGCTATCACTACAAGTCACCTACCCCACAGTTCTAGTAAATATATTGGCAATCAATGGAAATTGTAGTGCACAAACACCATGTCTACACCTTTCATATCTTATTTTAGCATTGACCTAGGTTACCCAATAGGTGGGACCCAAACGCTGAAACACCCCATATTAAAGCAGACAATCATCCCACAAGAAAAACGTATTAAGGAATAAAGGCAGCGTATCAAAAAAGGAACCTTAAATACTCACCTAATTGTTTGTATTCAACCGAGGTACAAGATAGAGGATGGATCACCGGTGAGCAGGCCCGTTGATTAGAAGGTGCCAGCCAACCATCCAGCACCGGGCCATCCAATCTGAGGGGCCACCAAATTTGAGCCCAATCAATAAAGATTAATCAACATGCTACCTACACCGAAAGCCCAAACGCCAGCCAGGTAGAAAACGTGAGGTATATCATTGTTTCCCTTTAGATTCAGTTCGTGTTCATCTCCTACAGTCCACAAAAAGCCTAAAAAAATAGTTTCCACTATCGTATAAACGGTTTCCGTCTTTGCAATTTTTCGATTCAGATTCGCTTTGTTAAGTTTGTGTCCGTGGTCGAGTCGTGTTGCTGGTTAGGGTTTGTTCGTAGTCGTAGTTCAATCACCCTTTTGTTTCCACCATTGTCCTATATCCACCTTACGATTACAAGTCGTGCCGCCACGTTACTCGACTTGCCCTCGCTAGCCGCCTTGTGTGAATTCTCGCCGCGCAAACCCTAGATAGGTTGCTAACCGCCGTGTGTTTTTCGTCTTGCATCGCAGCCCCTCCTGATTGATCTGGTGATACCTATTGCTGCATATACCAGGGATACTTTGTCCTAGGTTGTTTGTTGAGATACTTTTCTCAGTTTTGCTTTCAGCATGGGAAGCTTTGCCCTTGCCGCCGTTGTGTTGCTGCTGAGTTGTGCCTTCCGGAAACCATAACTTGACGTACCTTCCATAAAACATGCATAACTTTTCCCTTGGTGCTCCGTTTGATTTGAAATTGTTACAGGAGCTTGACAATTAGTATTTGAACATACAATTCAAGGGCTTTGCCGTTGTAGAACGTTCTTAGAAAATTAAAAAATCAGAAAGATAATTAAAAAATTGGTTCTCTGTCTAGCACGCTTTTGGCCAACGTGCTTGAATTTGCGTAGGCCAAATCTATTCTCTGTTTGACGTGAAACTTTGTGTGGTCTCTATTCTGGTATTCTGAGTTCTAAGAAAAATATCAAAAAAATAAAAAAAGAAAATTGAAAACACATGTGATTCCTACTAGTGTGTTTCTAGTGTGGTTCTTACAATACTGCCATTCTGCTGGTTCTTTGAGTTTTAACCATCGTGCCTTGCTCTCTATTTTTTGTGCTATGCCTAGGGACACATCTTAACCCAACAACTATGACTTGTGCTTTGGATACTTATTGAACTTTGCTAATCTGCATTCGTTAATTGTTATTTCTTGCTACATATTGTGCCTATCCTACAGCTGCACATACATTTCTGTCAGCACAGGTTCTCTTCCTTGCAACCGTTACACTCAAGCTTACAACGTAGTTTACCAACCTGTTGGCTTTGGTAAGAACACTTGCAAGACGGTAGTAAGCCGCTTGATATCGTGTAGGCCACCTTTCCCCACACACATATTCCTCTAGTAGTTGTTAGTCAATAGGGATATAACGCCTTTTGTGTTGTCTTTGTTGTCTTCTAACCATGTATGTAGGAAAAGGAGCGAGCTCACCCACTAAGTTCAATGATTGTGTAGCCAAGGATGAACTGACTTAGGTGATGAATGAGCAGCGCGCCTTAATCACATGCCGCTTTGATGAGATGATATGCCATATGAACAATCTGGCCACTTGGATTGAGCATATTGTGAACCGACCTCCACCTGAACAACCAGGTCATGAAGATGAAGAAGAAGATGAGGAGGATGCCTGTGAAGATCGTGATTGTGAACGTCTTCGTCGTAATCGCCATGGTATGGGAGGTAACCGTGGTAATAATTATCCTTTTGCTAAGACCAAACTTAGCATGCTTCTTTTTGCTGGTAATGCTGATCCTAAGGAATATTTAGATTGGGAACTTGCCATTGACCAAAAATTTAATTCACATTTAGTCCTGAGGAGCATAGGGTTAGACTTGCTACTAGTGAGTTTACTAGTTTGCTTTGTTTTGGTGGAATGATCCTTGTACTGCCCAAAAAAATAATATTGCTAATGATGCTTTGCCTTAGAATTGGAATGCTTTGAAATGTCATATGAAATCTAGATTTGTTCCTCTATATTATAGACGTGATCTGCGCTTAAAATTGCAAACCTTAAAATAAGGTAATAAAGGGATAGAGGAATACTATCAGGAACTCATTATTGCTTTGGCTCGTTGTGATATCATGAACATGATGAGGATCTTTGTGCTAGATTCTTTGGTGGTTTAAATCGTGAATTCCAGGATGTTCTTGATTCCCTGATGGTGGAACTGTCATTTTGGGGAAGAAGAAAGCCACCCCCTTTTGCGGCAGAGTGGGCAGCATCGCTTTCCCTCGCGTAGCTTCGATGCCATGAAAAAGCAGAAAAAAGAAAAGAAAAAGAAAAAACAGTATCTTTTGGATTCTTGCCATTAATTACAGGAAAACGAATTGTGGAGCTGTAGGCTTCAAAGTAAGGGGAGGACCGAGATTATATACCCAGCAGCAGCGCGGGATCGAAGGGCTTGGTTGGAAGGTAAGTTGGTGGTTGGTTAGGGGTCTTTCCCGCGTGATAGGCTTGGCGCTTCCCACCTGATAGATAACCACCACCACAGGCCCTTTTACATGCAAGACTGCCATGCGGCACGAATTTAACGGTAGGTAGCTAAAGAATTGGCTCGTTTTAGCCAATCGTATCAATTGCTCTTAAAGCTGAAAGGGAAGTACAAGGACGTCAATTCCAGACCTCTTCACATTCCTCTTACAGGTCTAACAATGGCCGAAACTTCTCCACACGCGACAACGACAAGTCGAAGGCCTCTGTTGCTAAGATGCCAGCAACAACGCCGCCTACTTTGGAGCCTTCTTTGGTGAGTACTTTAAAATTGCAGGCCCCTCCACCGAGGAAGAAGGATGATTCCGCTGGAGCTACGTCAAGCCGCTCCTCCAACATTGTGTGCCACAGCTGCAAGGGCATGGGATATGTCATGAAGGACTGCCCAAGTCAACGTGCCTACATCGCTACCGCCGACGGTGGATATGAAAGTGCTAGTGATATGAAGGAAGATTTTGCTCTTGCTGCTAACCTTGATACAGATTCTAAGGATGAGAGTCTGACCATTGATCCCATCGCTGCCACGGAGAGCTTCCAGAACATTCTTGTGCAGCGTGTGTTGAGTGCACAAGTAGAACATGAACCGGGGAAGATGCAACGCCATAATATGTTCCACACGTTCCTTGTTGTGAAGGATCGTCGTGTTCATGCCATCAATGATAGTGGGAGTTGCAATAATTAGGTGAGTTCATATCTTGTCAAGAAGCTTGGCTTGACCGCACGTGCGCATCCCCACCCTTATAGCCTACAATGGCTTAATAATAGTGGTAAGGCAAAGGTAACTAAATCTATCCGTATTCATTTTTCGCTTGGTTCCTACAATGATCATGTTGATTTTGATGTTGTACCCATGGAAGCATGTTCACTTTTGTTAGGCCGCCCATGGGAATATGATAATGATGTTGTACACCATGGTAGAACTAATACATATACTCTCTTGCGTAAGAATAAACATGTTACTTTGCTTTCTTTATCTCCTGTTGATATTGGCAAACATGATAAGATGCTTGCTAAAAATTCTGCGCATAACCATGCTTTAGTTTCACCTAGTGATCCACCAAATGAAATTAAGTTGAAGAAAGATGCATGCTGAAAATTCTGGGAAATGATGATATACCTCAGGGCTGCCCAACCCTTCAACTTTCCGGACACCTCCACCAGCAGGTAAGAAAGCGACGAGCGGTGTTTTTACACCGAGCAAGTCTTCCTCATGTGCTGCAGATTCAGGTAAAAATGTTTATTCGCAGGCACCGGCTCCGATTTCCTCACCCGTCTCCTCCGCGGGACGCATGTCTGGCATTCAGTGCCATCACTACCATGGCATTGGACATGTTAAGAAGGATTTCCCAAGTCAACAGGCATATTTGGAGACAGAGGATGGATGTTACATCAGCACCTCCGACATAGAAGATGATGATGAGGAGGAGGGTGCTGCTGAAGACGATGAACATCATGTCATTCATGGTGTTTATAATTCTTCAGGTTTCTTAAACATCATTGTTAAGCGTGTGCTCAGCACACAAGTTCAGCAGCCTGAGAAGTTGCAACGCCACAACTTGTTCCAAACTTTCTTTGTCATCAAGAACCAACGTGCACGTGTGATTATTGATGGAGGAAGCTGCAACAACTTGGTGAGTTCAGATCTGGTCAAGAAGCTTGGCTTGACCACACGACCACATCAACATCCTTACTATATTCAATGGTTAAATGACTCTGGTAATGCTAAGGTAGCATACACTTGCAGAGTTTCTTTTTCCATTGGTGCATATGCTGATTTTGTTGATGTGGTACCTATGCAAGCTTGTTCACTTTTATTGGTTCGTCCATGGGAATCTTATAATGATGCTATACACCATGGTAGAAGTAATAATTACACCTTCATGCATAAGGGAAAGAAAATTACTTTGGTTCCTTTGACCCCTACTAAAATTGTACAAGTTGATAAAGAAAGAGATGCTAGTTTGAGTAATGAACAGTTTGCAAGTTGCAAATTCTACGTACCCACCTAAAAAGGAGAAAAACACGCTTAAAACTGAGACTGAGGGAATTAAATTAGGAGGTTGCGTTATGCTTGCAACAAAGGGAGACCTTCCTGTGCTTTTGGTTCCTAAAAAGGATGGTACATGGCATATGTGTGTTGATAATATTACTATTTGATATCGTCATCCTATTCCTAGGCTAAATGACATGCTTGATGAGTTGTGTGGTGCTATAATTTTCACAAAGATTGACTTGTGTAGTGGTTACCACAAAATAAGAATGAAACTTGGAGATGAATGGAAAACAACTGTATGAGTAGTTAGTGTTGCCTTTTGGTTTAACCAATGCACCTAGTACTTTCATGCACTTGGTGAATGAGGTTTTGAGGGCATTTATTGGTCTATTTGTGGTGGTTTACTTTGATGATATAATGATTTACAACAAGTCTATGGATGGACATATGGATCACATACGTGCTGTTTTTGATGCGTCGAGAGCAGCACATTTGTTTGCTAACCTGGAGAAGTGCATCTTTGCACCAATCGAGTCTCTTTTCTTGGCTATATTGTTACTCCACACGGAATTGAGATGGATGAGACAAAAATTAAAGCCATTCAAAGCTGGCCGCTGCCCCAAAACGTCACACAGGTGAGGAATTTTCTTGGTCTTGCAGGTTTCTATCGCCGCTTCATCAAGGATTTCAGCACCATTGCAGCGCCACTGATGCATGCCTTGATGAAGAAAGATGTGGTGTTTCATTGGGGGAAAAGTACAAGAGGAGTCCTTTGTCACTTTGAATGAAAAGCTTACGCACGCACCATTGTTAACTTCCGAACTTTGGTAAGACTTTCGAGCTTGCTTGTGATGTTAGTGGAGTTGGCACTAGTGGTGTTTTGATGCAAGATGATAAACATGTTGCATACTTTAGCGAGAAATTGAATGGTCCTGTTCTAAATTATTCTACGTATGATAAAGAATTGTATGCTCTTGTACGTTCTTTATCGACGTGGCATCATTATTTGTGGCCTAGAGAATTTGTTGTACACTCAGATCATGAAGCGCTTAAGTATCTTCATTCACAAAGAAATCTGAACCGTAGACATGCTAAATGGGTTGAGTTCATTGAATCTTTTCCTTACATCATTCAACATAAGAAAGGGAAGGATAATGTG
Source organism: Digitaria exilis (assembly GCA_015342445.1). Classification (NCBI taxonomy): domain Eukaryota; kingdom Viridiplantae; phylum Streptophyta; class Magnoliopsida; order Poales; family Poaceae; genus Digitaria; species Digitaria exilis. The sequence goes on from JACEFO010002165.1 coordinate 905,778, forward strand.
ATTACCGATGCTTTGTCTAGACGATATGGTTTGCTATCCCAACTTGATTGTTGGATTTTTGGGCTTGAATCAATTAAAGAACAATATGCGCTTGATCCTGATTTTAAAGATGGGATGTTGAATTGCAAAGAGGGACGTACATAGAACAAGTTCATGATCAATGATGAGTATGTGTTTAGAGCTAACCGTCTATGCATTCCATTTGGCTCCTTTCGTCATTTGCTGATGCAGGAAGTACATGGAGGAGATTTGATGGGACACTTTGGTGCTAAGAAGACGGAGGATGTTTTGGCCACACATTTCTTTTGGCCAAAGATAAGGAGAGACGTTGAGCGGTTCGTTGCTCGCTGCACTACATGTCAAAAAGCTAAGTCTTTCCTGAATTCACATGGTTTGTACATGCCTCTCCCTTGCCTTCTATTCCTTGGGCAGATATATCCATGCGCTTTGTGTTAGGATTGCCTAGGACTAAGAGGGGGGAGAGATAGCATTTTTCTTGTAGTGGATCGATTTTCTAAGATGGCTCATTTTATACCATGTTATAAAAGTGATGATGCTATTCATATTGCTGACGTCTTTTCAAAGAGATTGTACGCTTGCATGATATGCCTTCTACTATTGTTTCAGATCATGATGTGAAATTCTTGAGTCACTTTTGGTGTACTTTGTGGAATAAGTTGGGAACAAAATTATTGTTTTCTACCACTTGTCATCCACAAATTAACCGATGGACAAACGGAGGTGGTCAACCATACTTTGGGCACCATGTTGAGGGCTGTTTCGAAGAAAAATTTAAAGATATGGGAAGAATGTTTGCCTCATGTGGAGTTTGCATACAATCGGGCAACATATTCTACCACAAAGGTGTGTTCTTTTCAGGTTGTGTATGGTTTGAACCCCCGTGCTCCTATTGATATTCTACCTATGCCTACAACATTGAAAATATGACTGAAAGGTATAGAATTGCTGGTAGCAAAGGTAAGAGAGAGATAAAACTTGAACCTGTTGATCTAGTGTGGTTGCACTTAAGAAAAGAACATTTTCCAGATTTGAGAAAGTCCAAGTTAATGCCTAGAGTTGATGGTCCTTTCAAGATAATTGGGAAAATAAATGATAATGCATACAATCTTGAGTTGCCTTACGAGTTCTTTTGCTTGGGAGAAGAAGATGCGCTTGAGTTAAGGACGACACCAATTTAAGAGGGTGAGGATGATAAGGATATCACTTCTATGGATATACACGAGGCTTAACTGTTGGACATCCAAGCCATTGAAGGTCCAATTATAAGAGCTCGTGCGAGACAATTAAATTTAGAGGTGAGCTCGCTCCTAGGTGTTCCTATTAATAGTTTTGAGAATAATTTACTACCTATTGTTTATAATGTGATTAGGAACCACGGAGAAGATCACATGGAGGAAGACTTGGAGGTGTGGTGGTCCAGCGAGGGCCGGCCAAGTTACATGGAGGCCCATTACAACTTGAGTTCGAGTACACCTCAGAGTCCAGGAGCTGCCTTTGGTAAAACGGACACCCAGGCCACATACGGAGTCCGATTTTGATGATCCACATATGGTTGGAAAGAAGATTTCATAGAGCTTCCAATGGTGTTGGTTTGATGCCCAAATTCCTCCTGAGTCAACGGGAATCATCCGAATAATGTGGCATCCAGAATATGTTCTGATGCTGCGTCACGTCTTTTGGCCTTTGGGCCTTGTATCATCGTCGAGCCCATTAGGGGCCATGTCTAGAGGTCGACCAAGGCCCTAGACTCTGTTTTACAGTAGCTGCCGCCACCATTAGGGTTTGAGTTTTGCTTTAGAACAATCTGTCTTTGAACAGTCGTCGTTCTTCGCTTTGTAGAACCACAACTTGTGAACTTAATCATACATCAGTGGATTGTCACCATTATTGAAGAGCTACATTCTTTTGAGTTCTTGTTTGTGTTCTTCATTTCGCTGGCAGGGATTAACCTTGGCGAGGACAACCGGATAGTGACACGGTTGATAACTAGAGGAGTCGGGGTGGTAAGATTGTAGGGTTTGAGTAGATGACTTGAACCGGATCGGTGTGTTTCACTCCGCCAAAATGAGTTATCTTTACCTGACCGAAAATCGGCCACCTAGGTCGGCTCGATCTTCCGAGGGGTAAGGGTAAACTCGATAGGAGGAACGTCAACGTTGGCAATCCGGCTTCAAATCAACATGATCTGAACCCTGCAGCTATTACACCGCAATTCCGTTGGTTATCAACCAAGCACAAATTGATTGACCTCGCCGAGAAGGCTTTTCCTGCAAGCGAATCGAGAACACAAGCAAGAATGGATAAACACACAATCTGAAATTGCAGATCAATATGAAGCGAAACATGTTGGGTTCAAGGTCTGAACAACAAAGGACTAGTCGCCACAGGGTTGCCGAACAAGAACGGTGGCCCTAGATTACAATAATCGGACTTGACGTCGCAGTTACAACGATGTCTATTTCACACTGGAAATCAAGAACTAAACAAAATCTGAGCCTAAGCGGTGGTGGCTACTGAGTTTATGAAGCAAAAGTGGGCGTCCTAGGGTTGGGGGCAACCAGGGGGGTCGTCCACAACTTGGGCCAAAGGCCTGACACAATACAAGGCCCGAGTTGGCCCGAAACAGGTGACACATCACCTTTTTGTGGTCACACAGCATGATCCATAAAACATCTGGAACTTAGAGAAAATCCCAAAGAAACTTTTCATCTTTAGCTTTCCAACGCATCCGAGATCACCTCATTTGGACGCCGGATGTGGGAGATATCGCCGATTTGGTGCAGGGCTACCGGTGAAACCGAACCGAAGTTGCTGTCCAAGTTGGCGACGAAATTGAACTCAGAGATGAGACCAACTCATGCGTGTCTAGCATGGTGATGTCCTCATCAGATCCTGTCACTGCGTCCGCGTTGAGCATTCCGCGTGCATTGATCGAGCGATGGTTTCTCTTCCCTCTTCAACGTGATGACGCCTGGTCGCCACAATCTCTCATCATTGGGACGCTGGGGGCTGCGGTGGCTGGGCCCTGCTGGCTGTTGCCCTGCTGCCGTGATCAACAACTCGGCATCTGATGAGACAGCAACTGCATCGACGGCCTACAACGCCAGTTCGGCAGCGTGGCTCCGGGTTGCTAACATCACTCATCAGAGATCAGATCATGTAACTAACCAAATAGAAATAGGTGATCACTGGTTAGGAATTCCAGTTTTAAGATTAATTATCTCTATTTGCATCTACGATGGCTATTTATTAATTTAGCTTTGTTCTATTTGTCAATTGAAGGGTGGCCCTAGTGTAGCGGTAGTGTCTTGCCGTTTGTAACTGGAAGGTCCAGAGTTCAAGCCCCAGCCTCTGCAGTTTGTGTGGGTAAGGCTGTGCGCAGATATCCCTTTCTAGACCCCGCACAGTGTGGGATCCTACGGCACTGGGTACGCCCTTTTTTGTTCTCTTTGACAATTATCCGTAGAGGAGTCAATTATTTTCTAATGGTTGTTTATCATGTTATCGCTTCACTCACAAAAAGGTTTGAGCAATACCAATGGTCAATTATTTAGCATGAATTTTTATGTTAGTAACACAATGAAATATTTTGATGATTTATATTTTTTTCAATAATATAGGGCCTCCATTGTGTTTTTCACACCGGGGCCTCCTAAACTTAGCGATGGGCCTGCCGGTGCGAAGATAGAATCCAATAAATCCAGATCTTCTAATCTCCCCCTAATTATCTTCTAATCATCTTCTAATCGGTTCCTCATATGCTCCTACTCTATTTGCAACAATGGAGCTTCTCTCTTCTCCCTCTCCCTCTCCCTCTATGTGTAACCCTTGGAACCAAATGAATCTCTATTATGTGCAGGAGAGGTATGCTTCTAGTTATATAGTAGCTGCTTGAGCCGCCATTAGGAACCCCTAATAAATCAGCATGCAAAAGCGGTGTGCTTGGTTCCACTAAAGTGGGCCGGCTGGTCCACTGAATCAGCCATTCCAGTGGTGGCTCATCTTGGTTCCGCCTTTGGCTGTGGGCTGGACACGTGGGCCCCACTTCATGGAAACCTGAGCCACACTGTGGCGGACCACTCCGAAATTATTCCAAGTTAAGTACCCCGGGACCACTAACCGAGTAGTCAGGCTCTTAATCCGGAATAAGCTGGAGCGCCGTCGGATTAAACCCGATTAACCACGTTCTTTTCTCGATCGAAACAACAGCACGCCCACACGAAGGTGAGTTCCAGAGATTACAACATTCCACAAATTAACTTACACAAATAGTATCTCAAGGTTATTACAAACCAAGTTTGAAATGAAATCAGAGTATCAAAGTCTTGCAGCGGAAATAAAATAGTTCATTGCAGCGGAAGTAAATAAACTAACGACGATACAAATAACACCATGCTGAAGCCTGCCACGGTGCTACTCCTCCTGATCCTCGGCAGAGGACGGAACCCATTCGATATGCCATCCAGGGGGAACCTGGGTAGGCCAAGACAAGGCATCGACATCCAACGGTGTACCTGTAAATCAATGCCACAAGCAAGGCTGAGTATACTAATACTCAGCAAGGCTTACCCGTCGGGTGAAATCTATATCACCGACGTCTAGACAATGAGAGGCTTTTGGCTGGTGGGTTTGTTTGCCAAAAAGCAACTAAAGGTAGATCCTTGCCTTCAAGTTTTAGCATCATATTCTAGTACATTTAACCATTCTAGATTAGCATCCTCTCTAAGCATACAAGTGGTGCAATACAAATTAATTCATAGAACAAGTTTATAAATCTCAAAGTTTCACTTGTTACTCAATGTAGCAGGGCGGTCAAGCAGTCTCATTAACCGCGAGAAGCGGACAGTTCGAACCGAATTTTGCTACCTGGCCAGGGGAAACCCAACACACACGGATACTATGCTTGCTATAAAAGGCACAAGCATTTCCCAACCTTTCCCATCGATCCACAATTCGGAACCGGGTCCATTTCCTTAGGATAAAGGTTTACTGCTTCACTCACAGTCTCACGCATATATCCACAAGTGTACGGCAGGGGAAAACAAAGTTTCCAAGGAGAGATGGCTATCGGCCCTAGCTGCTTCAATCTGGTACCGGGCTTACCGATCCCCATACATCGGCATGCATGTGGTACGTTCAAAAACTTGACACACTCAACCACACATTTCGACCTTAATCAATTATCATACACGGACGGGAGATCTACATCTATCATCCCGCCCGTCAATCCTTTTGATTCCAACATATGTAAAGACAAGCATTTCCTATGTCTCGCGAGTGACAGGAAATCACTCGACTTGTAACGGACCTAAAGCAATGCCCTATCGATCCTTTCATACTAGTATTGCAAGTCATAGGTACTAGGAAATGTGCAGCTAAGGTATTCAATCAACTCCTTGAACGTAAATGCACAAACATAGAGAATTCAAAGTGCATAATTTGGTAAAGTTAGGTTATGCTCCGGGGCTTGCCTTCTTGCTCAAACTGGGGGTTAGCCTCCGGGTTGGTCGTTTCTTCGCCGCCACCGTGCTCCGGAACTTCTTCCTCGTCTGCGGGGATGAGGTGGTAGTTGCCGTCCGGGATAGCGCCTTCTACATGAGATGCATAACTTAGGGTGGCTGTTCTGGAATTTCAGATTCCATTTATTTTATTCTAACTAACTACAAAAAGGTTTATTCTTTTATATAAATCGATTTCCATCTAGATTACTTCGCATTTTTGTTTCTCCTTTTCTGCTCATCATTTTTATCTATAAACTTTATGACAGCTACTGGAGTATAAGAGCTAAGCTCACTCCAAAATTTAGCTAAATCTGAGCTACACATAATTTATTAAAATTAATTCAATCTGCTGCCTGCAGAAATGAAATAAATTCATATAAAATTGGAAATACATCCAATTCAGGAAATCTTCCTACCAAAGCTAGTCATAAGTACAAGGCGGGCTCTGGCCAAGTGGTGGCTCAAAATAACCCTTGGGTAGTCCTTAATAAATTCCTATCCAAAAACACATATTTATTCATTTGCTAACCTAAACAGAGCAAAAATTAAGTTTTTCATTTTTCACAGGTGTGCTAACAAGTTTTTAGTCCTCTGGAGCAAAATGGTGATTTTTCACTGCACAGATTATTTTTAAAGATTTCTGCACTGCAAAAAGACAGAAAACACATTTTAATTTATAACCGGAGCTACAGTTCATATTTTTAGGTCCCCTTTTGACACAAGCTGTCCAAAGTCACTACACACAACATATCCAAAGCTCAACCCTAGCGGAGCTCTGGATTTGAAATGGTGCACTACTTTCCATTTTCATAGTTTGAATTTTAGCTCAAACACAGTTCATCAAAAGTATAAACATGTCTAATAGAGATTGTAGTTTAGACTCTCACGAATCCAGGGAGTATTTTTGTGAATTTTTCAGATTTTTGTACGATTTTTAATGGATTTTACAAGATTCGGGAAAAACAAATCTAGTTTTAAGAATCTATTTTCGCAGGGAACCCTAGAACTTTCAAAACTTCGCGAACGAGTCCCTGGACTTTTGCACAGAGACCCCTAGACAAACGAAGACGATGGAGAAAGGCCCTCGGCTCTCGCCGGAGTTGCGCCGGCCAAACGGCGGCGAACTAGGCTCGGGGAAGTGGGGGAAAAGCTTCCTGGGCTCACCACGAGTCGTTTGGGGACGGTTTGGAGGCCGGGGGTGGTCGGAGTTGCGCCGGCGACGAGGTGGTGGCGGCGCGGCCGCTGCGACTTCTACGCCGGTGAGCTCGGGGTCGTTCGCCGAGGTTCGAGGGGTCCTAGAGCACCAGTGGAGCTCGAGGAAGCCAATGGCGTGCTCGGTTGACCTCGGGGACGGCTCGGAGTAGGGTCTCGACGTGCGGGTGCTCCGGCGGCCGAAAATCGCGATTTGGGGGAAATCACGAATTCTCGCCGGAGAAAGGACAATAGCTTGGGGAAAGTGGGGGAAATGGAGCTAGGGTAGAGGTCTAGCTTCGTGCGCGACGAATTTGGGAATGGTGGAGTGTGGGAGGCGAATTTCTCGGAGGAGCTCGGCTCGGTTCGCGCGGCGCGAGGAAGAAGAAGACCGAGCGAGCGCGGGGAAGTGGAAATGGCCAAGTGAGCGAGTGAGAGGAGGGGTGTGAGTGCGCGGTGGAGTGATTGAGCACGCAAGGGAGGCGCTGTGCGGCCTCGGGAGCGTGCGAGCGCGTGGGTGGCTGTCGCGGTCGCCATTGATGGCGCGGCGAACTCGAACAGAGCGCACACGCGCGGTTGGGCGTCAAAGATCATCGCGTGATGAAGTGGAGATCCTCAGCAGAGGCTTTGGCGCGACGCGAATGGACTCTACCGCCTGCAGTGCGCTCGGCGCGGCGCGAGCGTGCGTGCGGCCACGGCGGCGCGCGACCGTATGATGGCGCTCCGCGGCGCGAGGCAGCAGTGCGCCGTCGCTCGCGACGTGACGGTACGGAAGGCTTGGACAAACGCGTGAGGACAAGAGCTAGCTGCCGGCACGGCTCGGCCGACCCGACGCGGTCTCCGCCACACGCCGGCCACGTGGCGGCCGGACTCCGGCCGGAGCAGAGCGCGCCAGAGGCGAGCTGGCAGCCCCGTGGAGTTCCTTTGCCCCTTTTGAACTTTCTCCAAAAATTTGAGCTGAACTTCGAAACGTGTAAAATTAAAAGTTGGAGTTTGAGGTGTGGGACACAACTTTCGAGCTTGGACCAGCACTTCGACCAGGCGCTACGGCGCTTCGAGCTTGAACCGCAAGCTCGAGCTTGCCGAGCCTCGAACGGTCGGAAACGCCACTCGAGAGTGAGTGCCCCCTCGAGCTTGGCTGCGAAGCCTCGAGCGTGACGGAACGTCGCTCGAGGGTAAGTGCCCCCTCGAGTTTGGCTGCGAAGCCTCGAGCGTGACGGAACGTCGCTCGAGGGTAAGTGCCCCCTCGAGCTGGGCTGCGAAGCCTCGAGCGTGACGGAACGTCGCTCGAGGGTAAGTGCCCCCTCGAGCTGGGCTGCGGAGCCTCGAGCGTGCTAACGTGCGGCCTCGAATCGTGACTGAAACTACTAGCTAGGCTCGATCGTCACGGACAATACTGGCTAGGCTCGATCGTCACGGACATACTGGCTAGGCTCGATCATCAGGGACAATACTGGCTAGGCTCGATCGTGACGGACATACTGGGTAGGCTCGATCGTGACGGACATACTGGGTAAGCTCGATCGTGACGGACAATACTGGGTAAGCTCGATCGTGACGGACATGCTGGTTCGAGGGTCAACAAGCGGAGCGAACGCCGTGGCGAGATTTGTTATGAAGGGTTGTATCTGTGATGACAGCAACTCTTATTGTCGGAGATTTTAAGTTCAGTACCAAAATCTTGAGATTTCTGTTGGGTGTCACCAGACCTTTGTTTTTGAATTTCAGTCTGAATTTTTGGTCAATTTCTGAATTCTAACCCCATTGTTTTGCCTTATCTTCCTTTTTATTAATTATTTTATTTAACCTCTCCCTCCTTTCTTAGACCCTTCAATAGTGTCACTAAACATCAGAGGTATAATGCTCAAAGAGAGTTTTCAATTTAAAGTCCTACCTCCTTTTATTTTGAGAGTAAAAATCTTATTTTAACATAAAGTTAAAACATGGACACATACATGGAGGTTAAAAGCTTATTTATTTTATATGCTCAACTTTTAATTATGTCGTTAACAACTTGACATATATTAAATATTAATTAATTTACATCCTTTGTATTTTATGAAAGCTCATATTGTGAACAAAATCTCATTTTATTATTAAAACCTCAAGATTGCCACATGTAGGCCATGATTAGATCTACAAGCTTTATTAGTCCAAGTGTTTAACCCTAACATTAAATCATTAACAATTATTTTACTAAAGAACATCAGGAGCACTCTAAATATTATTCTATTTATAGCCCAAGGTGAGCTCCTTTAAAAAGGGTGTGTGACCGTGTGTTTTTCATCCCATGTTTAAGTTGGTCTTTCAAACTTGATTTCCTATGTTTGGTAGATTAAGCATCTGAGTTATACATAACTCACCAAGGTTGCAAATGACATTTTTAGATACACAACTTTCATTTGAGAAAGTGGTTTGGTTTTATAATTAGAACATACTTTCCCAACCCTTTCATATTGATCAGACGTTTGTGATGTGCACAACTCTTATTTAAAATTTTTAAATTAGAACCTTGCCTTCTGAAGGTCATTAATATCGTTAGTTGGAATTATTTCATGTGTTGACTTCACATGAGCCATTAGTCCTTTAAGACCTTTAGGGGCATAGAAGCATTATTTAATTTGCCGTTCAATCCTGATTTCTTTTTAGGAAATTTTTATGCGTCGTCTCGAGAGTATGTATTTAGAGTTTTGTCGTGCAACTTGTAAGAGAAGATGTTTAGATTTGTACTAGAAAAGTTTTTGTTGGGTTCAATTTCAAGAACCAAAACACGAGTACAAACTTAACAATCCTCATGTATAATTCTCATTCCTACTAGTGATTTAGTTTCAGGGTTTATAGTTCCTTAGTTTGTTTAATCACTCTTACTTATACGCTTAAAACACCAGGGGTGTTACACACACCCTGAGTTGAGTGGGTTTGGCTCGTCTTGTGGGCCTGCCAAGAATTGTGCAACACAAACTTCTGTTTTATCATGTATTGTGAGTATTTTCTCTGCTCTTTTACCTGTGGCGATCCTGCATTTCACGAATCACCAAACTTGCGAAATATTAGAATCAAAGTGCTATTCTAATTTTAGTGATAATTTTGCATGTTAGTTACAAAAGATATTCCGAGTTAACGTCCACCAACATTTAGTTATGCTGATTATGGGTGTGCCCCGCCGACAGTCAGGGGTAGGCCGTATGTGGTGGCAGTCCTGTCAGTGCTTTTTACTCCCCGATGTTCGGGTATATCATTGGAGTTCAGAAATGAGTAGACACCTTACAAGGATGAACCAGTAAGGGGGATTATCTCCCTATTTTGTGCATGGGTGCTTAGGCGTTGTTCATGTTTACATGTGTATATCATGTTGGTATTGATATGTGCATATATAGGAAGTACATATGAACCTAGAGTACATATAGTTCTGTGCATATATCGTGAAGTTATTTTTGAGCTAAATCGTGTCTATCGTACTACCCTTATCTTACATATCTTACCTCTGTTCAGAATGATCTTCTTCATCATTTCTTGATTTATATTTATACGCAACAGTTAATATCTCTTACAACCATCTCAGCCCTCCTTTGGGAAAATATGATACTCCCGAGAATACTCTTGGGTGAAATGCTATAGCGGTATATCCGTGTGATTGTGGATTTATTCGTAAGGTTAAGATATACCATTCAACATTTCTAGAGGCATTGCTAGGCATACAAAACCAATTAATTATGACATTAAGAATGTCAACAGTCTGCCATTTTGGTCGTGTTTGTAATAAAACCATAGCGATTGTTTCCAACCAGGTAGTGCACATGCTCACTTTTTCCGATCTGTTTGACATAATTACCATGCAAATTTGCATTTGCAAAAGTTTTACAATGCTTGGCAGGTACTATGAGGCACCAAGCGGTACTATTTGTCTAATTATAATTATAGCAGTTCATCTTAATATGTATTTGGCTACGTATTTGTATTTTAGAAAAACAAAAGAAAAGGGTATTAAGGTACGTAACTCCGCATCCCTCCTACCTCCATGAGACCCCTTCGAGTTGACTCCTCAGTCCTCCCTCAGTGCCGCAACTGCGCCTGCGCTCCGCACCATCCCATCCTGCCTCCTCCCTCTGCCTCCACCCCACCGTATCCTCCGTAAATCAAGCTTAAGCATGCAGCAACTTTTTTTTTTTGAGGAAACAGCCAGACTTTCATTCAAGGATCATGAGTACGGTTACAATCAGGTTCTATAATATCCCATGTTGTCCCGGGATACTAATTTGGCACATTCATGAGCTAATTTATTACACTCTCTACTAGAGAAAACAAAATGAAAATCAATAAAACTCCAGCTTAGATCATCGATATGCCGTAGGAATGGAGCAATTTCTGAGTTTTGGCATGCTGGATTCTCCCACAGCTTCACAAGTCTACCTGGCAGTCCGTCTCCATCTTCAGGCGTCGCACCCCGCATATTTTACTCCATCGCGGCAGGCCGCCACCACATTCAAACAATGCTCGTACCAACGTGCCCGTCCTCCACAGGTTGTTCCATCATGATCTCGAATCAACATTTGTGCTGTTTTTTAAACTACTAAACCAATCCCATAACTCAGATAGATTTGTCATGTCGTGTATAATCTCAGGATTACTATCAAGCTAGATACAGCAGCAGCTGCGTACTGAACGTGCAAAAGATACAGAGATGTTTGGGATTTTTTTTTTGGAAGCGATTATTTTTCCGCCATTTTTTTTTTACAGACACCATTGGACTTGCAGCTGAGCTTGCTGCGTCGCAGATGAGATGAGATGATCGGTGGGACAAGTATAGACGCAGATGAGATGAGATGATCGGTGGGACTAGTATCCTGCTGCCTGACTATACGGTGGGCGCACCACCACCTTGCTATACGGAGGACACCTCCTTGCTAGGCATGTTCACCACCGCCGAGCTCGCCTTCCCGATGTTGGTCACGGTGCGGCGGACGGTGATCGGCTGGGAGCAGCCACAGCAGCTTCATCACCAGCGACGGGTAGTTGAGCTCCGCCTCCGTGATGGCCTTGAGTTTGCCGCAGGCGATGCGGCGCCCCGTGATCTCCTTCACGGCTTCACGCCGTGGCCCCCGAGCCGGCGAGCAGGGAGGAGGCCGCGGAGAGCAGAGACGAGGCCACACTCGAGCAGGGAGGTGGCCGCGGTGAGAAGGGAGGAGCTGCCCCGAGGGCGCCCACGCGCGGCACTTCGGCGATGGCAAGCAACCGGGATCCACCTCAGCCCTCGGCGATTGGAGACGAGAGAAGCGTCGATTGAACGGATGACGCCGAGGATGGAAAAAAAAAACGTCGTATTAGGAGTAGTATCCTCTATGTATTATACATTTCCCAGTAAACTTACCTATTTACTCTTTTCATTAATACCCATTTGATATCTCCTGGTACCAGCTCCCTTACCACCACATAATCTTTGAGGATGGACAACTCTTTTTTTTTCCAATCATTACAAAAACTAATCAATCACGTTTTGAGGACCAGCTAATTTCATATTGAATTGGCTAATGACACGAAGGTTCCCATTTTATTGCTCCCCGATTGGTAGCATCACTATGAGATACTAGCTCGCGATTTCTGTGCTCATTAATCACTATACACATAGCGTTCTTGTTCAAGGCCATGAGTTCTGACTAGGTTTGGGATTAGTTGATAGTGACCTCTAAGCTTTTTTTTTTCTCTCACTAGTTTCAATTCCCAGGAGCTTGTTGACCACCAAGGTCCAAGACAATTTTACCTTGGCCTCCAAGGAAGCCAAAACTGCTCGTGTCCGTGACGATGTATATATATGCAACTGAAACAATGGTCCTATCAATTCAACTCCATTAACTATCGCATCAGGGAACGAAAGCAAAGGAATCCAAGCTAGGCAAACAGCAGCCTCGCTCGATCATTTACCGTCCAAGGTGTAGTTTTGGGCCATTCTCCAACAAAGCACTATTCATTTTAACTTTTCACTATTCATCAACTTTTCATTATTCACCTCTCTCACAAAACACGCTTCCCAACAAGTGCTACAATGTTTTTCTTCAGCTACAGAGTTTTTATCTCAATCTGAACACAGCCTTCTTTCAAATTTGTTGCTCATGGGAAGCAAGGATATCAAATCTGGTTCTGCAGGCTTCTGGTCAGCCGTGGCAGCGTGGTTGACATCCTTTGGCTCCGCTACGACTACACGGCCAGACTCCAATAGGCGTGACGACCATGGTGCCGCGGCGGGAATAGTTGTTGCGGCGAAACATTTCTCTGCCGCTCACAATGTAAAGTTTGGCTGACGAGCATATAAATGTTGTGGTAGCCTATATTCTACATAGCATACTCAAAAGTTAAATGCAAACAGCATGATTTTTTTTTCTGCTTCTGCTTCCATGTAAGACCGTACAGTGTCAAGAAATTGAATTGATTCCGTATTGTCCTGTTGACATTCTATAACTGAACTAGTCCCTCATAGTTCTTGTCACCGGAGCATCGTGCAAGTTGTCCACTAATTAGAATGTTTATTTTGTATCCTGTTTTTGACGATATGAGGGATTAATTATGTCCGAAATAAGTTTCTTCGTTATGTACTACTCTCTCCGTCCCAAATTGTAAGTCATTCCAAGATTTTTGGAGAGTCAAACTCTTTTTATGTTTGACCAAAATTATAGAGTGAATCACAAAATTTTATGGAACCAAATAGATATAATCTAAAAATATACTTAATGAAGAAGCTAATGATACTTATTTGGTATCATAAATGTTTGCACTTTGTTATATAAATTTAGTCAAACTTGAGATAGTTTGACTCTCCAAGAATCTTGGAATGACTTACAACTTGGAACGGAGGGAGTACCAAATATTGTTACATACCTTGTAGAGATGTTAGTCCATATTTTGCAATTTGATTATGTATCATATTTTAAATTTGGATAATCATATGAAAAAGGTGGTTAGTTAATTAATTTGGTGTTCCTAATAATTTTTGCTCTCCCTTGCCTTTCAAGTACGCAATTCCTCTGATCTTCCTCACAAGTTGCGAACTAATAATAACTTTTAATAACACGTGCTCGTTCTGGCGATCCGTTCACTCTGACCTAATAATCAAACTCACGGTCGTATAATAGTCGTATGACAGGCGTGAGGCGGCTTATGGACCGGTGATTACTGTGTGTGAGTCATCGACCGGTGACCCGTAATCCTGTGTCACTATGTATAGCGCAGAAACATTCGAGATTTCGCATGTCGCAAGTCAATAAAACCCGTGTTCGCGCGAAACTTCGTGGCTAGCTCTTCTCCGCTGTTGACCACAAAATTATGCGGCGTTGTTGCCGTGCGTGCCAAACTGGGCCTGCTGGCCAGCTAGTTACACAGTTTACTAGAACTACTTGCATTGTGATGTGGTCAGACGACAGTGACCTCGATCACTTCCTACCTTGGCGCCGAAGCATGCTGCATTGCGGAAGCGTGCACATCATATGCGTATGGCGACGGCTATATAAACCCTGTCATAGCGTCACTTCGGAGTCCAACTCTCAATACATGCATACATATACATCTATCGTCAGAACAAGAAAACAGACACACAGCTAGCACAAACGACGACCGAGGAAACTGATCGAAATCCAAAGTTCCTTTGATTTAACACATAGCCGTTGTTGTTTGTTTGTCTCTGATGGAAGGCGAGAAGAAGATCGATTATGGAGGCGGTTTCTTGTGGGCCGTGGCGTCATGGGTCGCGTGGTTCTGCTCCGGCGCCGCTACGGCGGCTGCCTCCGGTGGGAGCGGCAGGAGGGCTGCCGGGGCTGCCGGGCCTGTCTCGGCGGCGAAACATTTCTCCAGTGTCCACGCTGTCAAATATTGTTAAATACGCGTGCAGACCACATTATTAATTTACTGGGTTGTGCCTGTATCACAAGAAATTCCACCGGCTTCACTTATTACCCTATTTTTCCGTTCGCATACTGAACTCTCTAGGTTGCCTTTCATATTTGTATCTAATTGGTAGTCCAGCCTATTTTGCAGTGAACGAACTAACGTATTCTACTGAAAGTCTGAAACTGCTACATGCCTGATTGTTCCCGGCTGTGAACTGGCACTGAACTTGTCTAGGAAAATCAACAGTTACGAACTATGTCTACTTCAAAGGTCCAACTTTCATCAGAGCACCAGACTTTTGACTTTTAAGAGCAACTCAAAGAGAATCTCTATATCCATCCTGATTGTTAGGAATAGAGATTTTGATGAAAAAAATACCATCCAACAACTTTCTATATCTGGTTATCCAAAATATAGCTATATATCATCTATTCCGGATTTCTTGCTAGCCAAAGATAGATAGCGAAAATGGCTCTCTACTAGAATGTAAACAAGATATAGAAAAGTTGTTGGTGATTGAAACATATATAAAGTATTTTTTTATGTAAATGACTTTTCAAATAATAGTTTAGAGAGTGAAATTTAGAAAGACTCTTAGAGATGCTCTAACCATAGGCCACTCCCAATCGGGAATTCCATATTAAGTGAGCTACCTCGTCAGAAAAGAAAAGAAAAACCATTGTTTTGACCTTACATATGCATTTACCTTTGTTGCTGGGTTATGTACTGTTTGCAAGTCTCGATTAAGCGACGGCAATTTGGGCATCTACGTGGCCTATATAAAAGAAATTTTACTAGTACCTTTTGTTCCTAAATATTTATATAAATACATATATAGCAAAATATATGTTAATGAAACAACGTTAAGAAGAAAAATACACCCATATATAGTTCCTTTTCTAAATACGAAAAACTTAACAATAATAAATAGTAAGATGTAACAATATAAAATGGCTGAGTTAACCCGAATAAGTCTTCACTTATGAGGAAAGGAAGTATATATAAAACTCTGTGACCCACTGATAAGCCAATTATGCAGTGTACGTTGACTGTGAGCCAAGTAATAATAAGTTGCACGACGTTGAATATATACTGGGAATAGGTCAGAAAAGTGAGCATGACGTTGAATTGAACTGCAGAGTGTATTGTGTTGCTTCCCGCTTGAAATTCTCGCGTGCTCCTGTTCTAGACTTACCAATAATAATGTTTTCGCTAGGTTAATCAAACCACGCATCCAGGCGACATGAGAATGAATCCAAGTTGGTGGTGCATGGGGACTTCTACATTGAGGCCCTGTTTAGATGAGTTGGTGAAAGTTGGCGAAATGTCACATCCATCCTTTTGACACTAATTAGGAGTACTAAATATAGACTAATTATAAAACTAATTACACAGATGGACTCTACATCGCAAGACGAATCTATTAAGCCTAATATGTGCTGTCATTAGTGCATTTTTAATGACGGGTTACTGTAGCACGATAGTGTCTAATGACGAATTAATTAGGCTTAATAGATTCGTCTCACGATGTGGAGTCCATCTATGTAATTAATTTATTTTTATACCTATGTTTAATACTCCTAATTAGTGTCCAAACATTCGATGTGACAAGTTGGCAAAATAAGTTGGCGAAAGTTGGCGATCTAAACAAGGCCTGAACCATTCCAAGCATGCATCTTCCGTTTCAGTTCTTTTATAGCCACGTGTGTTACACCTAGGCTGTAAAAATACTTTCAATGTATACATAGATCATGACCGCTGACCAGGTAGCTCCTGCTAGTAGTTCAAACGACAGTGACCTCCAGGCTCCATACACGATTCGGCCTCTCACTCGCTTCATTGATGCGCGCGTGATTTACCTTGGTCAGCAAGCAAGCTGTATGCAGTGTGCAAATCCACTTGCTGCGGCTATATAAGAGAGCCTGCAAAACGGAACAGCGAGAGCAACTACACTAACTCTAGTCTTGAGCACAAGAACATAGCATAGAGCACAAAACCACTGAAAGTTTCGTCCAAGTATTAGTTTACTTTCACTACGATCATACCTACACGGCTACACCTGAGTTGCTGATCAGCTGACAGTGATGGGGAAAAACAAGATCAAGTCCAGCTCTGGTATCTGGTCGATCATGGCGTCGCGGTTCTGTTGCTTGGGTTCTTCTAAGGCGCCTGACTCCGGCAGGCCATGGAGTGCTGGGTATGACCCGGCGGCGGGAAGAGTTTTTTTTAATTTTATTCTTTTTTAATAATATTATAATAACAGCCGGTCCTGAACAATATTTGCACTGGGTGGCCGTTTTGGCCGCGCCACATCGGCTGGCGCGGCCAAATCGCCCTGCCGCGCCAGTGCATGTGGCGCGGCAAGGCCGCCACGCTGGCCGCGGGCGCCAGCGAGGCGGCCAGTGGGCCAGCTGCTATCGCGCCGCCCCGCCTGGTGCGGCAAGGCCCTGCCACGCCACCCCGCCTGGCGCGGCACGGCCGTTTTGAACTGGGCCGTAGGCTCCTCTTCTCTTTCTTCCTCCTCCCTTCTTTCTTCTCCACGCGTGAACAGAGAGCTTTCTCGCCGCCGGCCGCCGCCGCCGGCCCTATTCCGGCCAAATCCGGTCGTTTTTGGCCGGGAAAAGTGGGGGAAATCGTTCCCCTCCCTCCCGTGAAGGTATTCCCACCTTTTTTCCCTTGTTCCACCATGGGATTTGGAAGATATGAGTAGGTTTAGGTGTTTTAGGGTTTGTGATATGTTTTGAAATTGTAGTGATTTGTACGTTTGTTTCTTGCAATGTGATGGTTAGGATGAACGTAGTATTGGCTCTGCCCTCGATTTGAACGTGTAGAATTTGTTGCATGCTTTTATTCTACGATATTTTGAAGGGAATAGGTTTGTAGGGTATATTAGGAGAAATGCATTTGTGAAAACTCATGTTGTTTGTCTAATTCTGGTTGAAATGGTTATTTTGTAGATGGTTTGTTTAGTCCGTTGGTTTCATGGTGGGGTTGTGAAAGAGAATGGGGAGTTTGAGAGTATGAAAGATGTCACGCGAATGTTTGAAGTTGCCCCGTGTTTGCATGAGATAGTTGAATGTGCTCGAAGTCATTTTAGTTGTGGGGTAGATGATGAGATCAGCTTGAAAGGCCGTGTTGATTGTGGTAGAGGAAGAGCGGCATATGCTCTAGTGGATTTGAAAACTAATGTGGAATGGGATCAATTTAAGAGATTAGTAGAGCAATCTAGTGTGCCTTATTTGGACGTGGTTGTTACTAGCCGAAAAACTGCCGGTAGAGAGGGAGGTAGAGAGTTAGCGGCTCAGCTTGGGACACAGGAGTCAACAATCTTACAGCTAGGTATTGGTGTGATCCAACAAGAGCAATTACAATCAAAGGGAACAAAGTTTGCTGATGATTCTGATAGCGAGACCTTTAGCTTTGATGAGACAGAACCAGGCACGGTACATGATTATTTCCCTAATGATGTATTTGAGAGGGAGGAAGCTGAGGATGATGATGATGATGATATTTCAGAAAGTTGTGACGGTGGGGATGACAATGATGGGTATGAATCCGAGGGAGAAGAGGTAGAAAGGGACAGTGCACCACCTCTAGGAGACAGTCATCATGTTGTACCACCTCCTGTACCAACCAACATTAACCCTCCGCATGATGATGACACATTCGTGCGGCATATGGCGGATGGTGCTCATAAGCGTGGCTCTGTGACGTACACTGCTCGTGAGCTCGATCTGCTAAAGCAATGTCATGTAGAGATTCCACATGTTGCCAATGACAAGGACATAAGCCGTGTCGATAGGGCTATCTGTGAGACCACCTTGGTGCATGCAGAAGACGAAGGTTTGCCACAATGTGAGACCCCTGAGATTGAGGCAAAAAAGAAATTTGATACCTTTGAGAACCTCAAGTTTTTCTTGGCTGACCATGCGGTTAGATTTCATAGACCTTTCACCGTTGTTCACTCTGACAAGAACGAGAGGTATGAAATCATGTGCAAGCAAGGGTGCATGTGGCGTGTTTGGTGTCGCAAGGTGCGTGGCACAGAGAAGTGGAAGATTACAAGAATTAAGCAACCTCATGAGTGTCGTTCCTCTAAGCCTAAGCAAGTGCACCCGCAGTTGACAGCATCACATCTAGGGCACCGCATTCTGGGCATTGTCTTGAAAAACAATGAAGAATCGATTCCCTCTCTCATTGAGTCGATCTTCGCCTTTAGTGGATACCGTGTGAACTACTCTAAGGCATGGCGTGCAAAACAACACGCCGTAGCCTTGCTGGCAGGAGACTGGAAGGAGTCCTATGCACAGGTTCCACGGCGGCTTTGCGCAATGTCTTACTACAATGAGGGCGTGAAATGGTTTATCCACACAGGTGACATGGTCCAGCTTGAGGATGGAGTGTACAAGCCTGTCATGTAGAGGGTTTGGTGGTGCTTTCCACAGTGTGCCGCTGCTTTTCAGCATTGTCGTCCGGTTATACTCGTGGATGGCACGTTCTTGACGGGAAAGTACAAGGGTACACTTATGATGGCCGTAGCTGTCGATCCGGAGCAACAGCTTGTGCCCTTAGCTTTCGCCATTGCAGAAAGTGAGAATAACAAGAGTTGGTCATGGTTCATGACTCTTGTTCGCCTTCACGTCCTTGGTCCTGAACAGACTGTTTGCATGATTTCTGACAGGCACGCTGGGCTTTTTAATTGTGTGAACGACCATTTGTCTGGGTTTCCCCCACTAGTTCACCGGTGGTGCATGAGACACTTTGCAGCTAACATGTGGCGTCGTCAGAAGAAGAAGGAGGTAATTGGAAAGTTGAAGGAGCTTTGCCGTGTGCATACGAAGGAAAGATTTGAGGAAAAGCTGGAGGCACTAAAAAAGACTTGAACGAGGGTGCTAAACAATGGTTAGAAGGTGAGATGGAGGATAAGGAGAAATGGGCGCAAGCATTTGATGATGGCTGGCGATACGGGATGATGACGACAAATTACTCAGAGTCGTTGAATAACGTGTTCAAAGGCATTCGAAGTAGACCTATCTCAGGCATAATGGAGTACTTTTTCTCCAAATGCAATGAGTATTTCATCAATCGCTGGGAAATAGCGAGCAAAAAGTTGGCCAACGGTGAGAGAAAGGGACTTGTTGCTGAGGTGCATCTACAGAAGGCTGAGGACAGATCTGTCAATCAACTGGCTAAGGCATTTGGACCTACTCGGATGGTGTACGGTGTCAGAAGTGCTGGGGGAACTAGCGTTGGTGGTGAGAGTCACGGTGGCAGGCACTATAGAGTGGACTTGACTAATGGATCCTGCATGTGCAACGTCCCTACACTGTTGCATCTTCCTTGCTCTCACGTGATTACAGCTTGTAGGGCTAGAGCCCTAGACTATCAGAGCCCGACTTTCATGTCGCCACTATACCGTAGGGAGCACACCCTAAAAATTTGGGAGTCAAGTTTTGAGCCTTACTTTGATCCTAGCAGATGACCGCCGTACCACGGACGTGACTACGTGCCTGGCTCGTCGTTGAAGAAGGACAAAAAAGGCTGACGGCAAAAGAGGCGTTTGAAAGGGGACATGGACGCTTCACAAGGTTGGTTCGCGGCTGATTACGGAAGTGGTGACTTCGATGAGGATAGGTCTCAAAATCGGTGCTCAAAGTATCACAAATTTATTAAGGACTGCAAATGCCGCACCAAGAAGAAGAGGAAAAGGACTAACACAACTCCTCGTGCTGAGGTAGTATATTGTTTGTGTGTTAGTAAAATAGAAATGTTGTCTTGAATGTTTGTAATGATGGTGTCCTATTGTTTATATTTGTTTACTTGTTAAAACCATTGTTTTATAATTAATGAGTTACCTTGTTATAAATTTATTCTAACATGTTTTTGTCATTCAATTTTTCAGGATGGCGCACCCTCGGTTCCCGCTCCTCAGCCCACTCCCGTCCACAGTACACCTGGTGGATCTTCGGCTATGGCTGGACCTTCCTCCTCGCATAGGGCTGGCAAGGCACCTGCATCGCCACAGGCAAGTGATGAAGACGTGCCTGGGGACGACTCAGAGGACTCACCAACCCCGGGGTTCGCAGATCAGTTCATCGTTACTCAGCACATGGATGACGCCCCGCCACACACACAGACCCAGGGAGAGTCAAGCCAGATGAACATGACGCAGACTCAGAGGGAGTCCAACCAGGTACGTCAACGCTGTGTATTATCGTTTACCGTTATTCTTATAAAGTGTTGAATTATTTATTAAGACATTTCCATTTGACATGTTTCATTAATAGGACTCGGACGGTGATGCACAACCTCGGCGACGTCGTCGGCGTGACCGCTCGGACGTTCCGAGCAGTGCCAATCACCTATAGACCGGGGTACGTAGGCAGCGTCGGGCAGCAAATGTCTTTATCCCACCAGATCCGAGGCCGCCTTGGCGTTGACTCAAGACTTCGTGTTGAACCATGTGTATTGAACTTGGCTGTGTTAAACTATGCTATATTTTAAACTCTGTGGTGTGTGGTGAACCATGTGTATTGAAACCGTGCGTGCTGAACTTTGCTATGTATTAAACTCTGTGATGAACTATGTAGTGTACCATGTTTATTGCACTCTAGTGAACCTTATATTCATGTCTATATACATGTTGAATGCCGAGCTGAATGTCGAACACAACCACAGCAAAGCAAAGAACCAAAGACTACTGTCGCGCCAGGCGGTCAGGCGCGGCAGGCGGTCAGGCGTGGCAGGTGGCGGCTGGCTGTGCCGCGCTGGATCGTTTGGCGCGGCAACCCTGCCGCGCCGGACCGCCTGGCGCGGCAGTAGTCTTTGGCCGCGCCAGGCCGCCTGGCGCGGCAGAGCAGACGCCAGACACCCTGATCTTCGTTGTTGTTGTGTCGGGTTGACAAATTTGTACAATGATTAATCTAAAGGACTAAACTCTAGCTCCATTACAAATAATAGTTGAAGGACTAAACTCTAGGTCCACTACACAAATACAAATATTAGTTGCAGGACTAAACTCAAGGTCCATTACAGAAATATAAATAATAGTTGCAGGACTAAAGTCAAAATCCATTACACAAATAAAAATAATAGCATGATGATACAAAAAAAAGATACACCATACAGCTAGTCTGACTCACAACCAGAGAATACCTCATCGTCAACCCAACCATCATCTTCATCCGAGCTAATAACCACAACTCCCTTGCCCTTGTTAACCGCTGGCTCAACTGGTGCAAATGTCACGCGTAAGCCCGTAGACTTCCCTTTGCCTTTTTCTTTTCGCAAAATAGACCCAGGAGCCCTCACCGCATCTCTCTGTGCATCCCTCATCCCAACGAATCCATCACTGCTCCTCTCCAAATCACCCTTCCTAATTATCATGTTACAGGGCAAGTCCCCAACAAGAGCCCTCATAGCCTGTAGTTGTGCCTCTCTTGCCCGATCCTGTACCTGCCTCTCCAAATGCCTCTCCTCCTCCAACTTCCTTCGCTTCTCAGCCCTCTCATCTCTGGATAGAGATCTTGGATACAATATCCTATTCAGTCTCCAATACTTGATAAGCGTGTCATGAGCCTCTAGAATAGGGGGCCTACACCTCTTCTTCTTGATGTACTCGTCAAGAATGGTACCAAATAGAAGCTCATCATCTGGCAATGGGACATCATACTTGTTCCTTATCTTGTCCCTCAATTCTCTAGTTTCTCTTTCTTTGTCTCGTTGACCCAGACGTCTCAACCTAGCAACAAGCTCATCACGACCACTGAACCATTACCAATCACATGTCCAGCCCTCCTGCGCAAACAATATCGCTTCATCAATACAAAACTGTGCAACACTGAACTCCAAAAGATAAATCAAACATAAATATCATATCACTCACCCAAAAAGCGTTTCCATTGCCGCAATACCATCCATAACCATGCTCTAAGGGAACCACACCACGCTCGGCCAAAATACCACACTTGCATCTCTTTTCAGGATACTTCGTACATGGCCATGGAGCGACCAGCCTCATACGCACGCACCTCCTCATCACTTAGCCAAACAGACTGCGGGCCTTGGACGTACTCATTGAACTCACATACTGGCCAACCGTCCTGCAAGTTTAGTTAGTTTCAGATTATGAACAAATAATATAACTGCATGAAAACATATAGGTATAAGTATTATGCACAAAGAATACAAATACAAACTAACCATCGTCTTTATCGAGAACCGGAAGAATGGGGAGTACTTTGGCCGACCGCTAGGGGAACCACCACGGGGAGGCACCACCAAGGTAGCACGGACTCCATAATGCCAGAGCGGAGGATCCTTCCTACGCCTTCGTGCAGCGGCCATCCTCTCGTCTACGGTCATTGGAGGGGGGTTTGGTGGGGGAGCAACCCAACGCTGAAACTCATGGTATGGCACCAGTTTTTCACTCTCATATAGAAATAGCCGGATCCTTGGATCAAATTTCTCTGGGCCATCAATCCATTGGAAAAACCAACAAGGCAGGGACTCATAGGGCCATGTCCCCCTGTCATATTTGAACCTGCATATATAGTACGCTCGTCCTACAGTCTTTGGGTGCCTAGATTGTTTGACCTCCGCTGGCATGCCGCAACAACAATTTGGAACGGAAAGGGCAGGCAGAACAGGGCCATGTGCATCCTCCACAGATGGATACTGACCATACCCCCTCTGGCGTAGCATCCTCTCATGGACAACGGCAGGATTATCAAAGTCCGTCACAGATCTGCAAATATATACAAAAATAAAGTGAATGAGGACCAAACTCTAAGCAAACCATAACAAATGGGACAACTCTTCCATTTCACCGTCTCTAAAAACAAAGCATATGAAATGGGACAACTTTTCCATTTCACCATAAAACCCTAACCAAACTCTAACCAACGCGTTCATTTCACCATCTCTATGCAAATCATAACAAATGAAACAAGTATTTCATTTCACCATCTAACCCTAACCAACCAAACTCTAACCAACGCGTTCATTTCACCATCTCTATGCAAATCATAACAAATGAAACAAGTATTTCATTTCACCATCTAACCCTAACCAACCAAACTCTAACAAAAAACTAACAAATGAGGTCCAAAACACAAGATTCAAGAGGGGAGAAGCTTACCGGAGATGGGGGACCAATTTCCCTAAGTTTAATCCACAAAAAATGAACCAAAATTGGGGGGGTGGAGCTCCAGGTGGCGGCTGGCTGGCGAGCGGCGTCGCTCTGGACGGAGGAGAAAGAAGAGAGGGAGGAGGAGGAGGAGCCCGCGGCTGCAATTCAAAACGGCCGTGCCGCGCCAGGCGGTGTGGCGCGGCAGGGCTGCCGCGCCAGGCGGGGTGGTGCGGCAGCGGCTGGCCCACTGGCCGCCTCGCTGGCGCCCGTGGCCAGCGTGGCGGCCGTGCCGCGCCACATGCATTGGCGCGGCAGGGCGATTTGGCCGCGCCAGCCGAGGTGGCGCAGCCAAAACAGCTACCCAGTGTAAATATTGGTCTGCACCGGCTGTTATTATAATATTATTAAAAAAAGAATAAAATTAAAAAAATTCCGGCGGGAATGACTACAGCTGCTAAGCATTTTTCAAGTGCGCACAATGTAAAATTCGGTTGACCAGTGTGTCTCATCAGTGAAAACTTGTACATAGTACATAGCACATTAATAAAATAAGAAGAAATGTACTGTATTTTTTTGGGCATTAGAAATGTACTGTATTGTATTGTATTATTTGTACAGATTTGATACAACCAAATTAAAGTAATCATTCCCTGTACCTTTAATTTTTGCTATGATCATGTAAGGACTCAAATTTTTGCTAAGCGGAGCATTCATGAGAGGTTTCATAATTTTTGGAGGCCCCTAGATGATTCAAAGTATTGTTTACTAGAAAGCTACTAATTTCAAGATCTTCTGACCCAGAGCCAGAAGATCCGGTAACCGGCCCCACGTCAATTGCCGCATGGCTGCGACACGCCCGTGGGTCCCACCTAGCCACTAGCTCATCCCCACCTCATTCCACCCCCTCCTCTCTCTCTCTCTCCTCCACCAAGGCAAATATGATCTCCCGAGGCTCCCTCCATTGGAGCCCCAGTAGACCTCGCTGGAGCATCGTCGGAGCTTCACTAGAGCTCGTCGGTGGTGAGTTGATCCACCCCCACACCGTCCTCCTCCCCAAGCTCCTCCTCCCTCCCCATTGCTCTCTTCCTCAAGGTCAAAGGCGTGAACGAGAAAGTCTCCCGCATCCTCGGGTTACACCAACCTGCGATCCTTGCTAGAGTCGTGCACATCGCCAGTGAGGCCTCCTTCCTCCCCGATCCAATCCCCATTGCTCTAGGTCTTCAGTTTTTGAGTTCTTGCCGAAAAATAACCATTGATGGTCTTCAACATAAAAACCCTAATGCATATCAAATCCATCACATGGAATAGATACTAGACACTCCCAGTAACGCATAAAAACAAACAACACTAAAAAAACGAAGGTCGGAGCCGGCCGGGGCAAGCTCACTTTTGGCGCTCGTTAGCGACACCTTTTTACCCTCGTTTATCTTCAATAATGTCAAGAATTTGATACCTAAACTATTGACCATACTCTATAATCGGAATATTCTTGAATATGCATGCACGATGTGAGAAATGCTATTATGTAGGATTTTGAGCTATTATGGAGCAATTAATTACGAGGCCCGTGATCAAGCACATTACAAGCAAAGGTGAAGGCCCAAGGCCATGAAGATTCAAGGTCCGTTCATGCTCACCCACTAGGCAAACCAATATCCAAGAAGGCCCAAGGGACAAATCACATGAAGAGACTCCACGGATAAGGCATAGAAGACAAAGAATTGAGATAGAATCCTACTCCATCTCTAACTCAAAGGAATATCAAAGGAATTCATTTCCAAAGCCTACAAACATAGAAGGACACAAGCTTCAGAAGACTCTAGAAGACTCGGGGAGAAAGGAGACCACAAGACTGGCAATAAACAGGTCAAGCTAGCTGGCGAAAGCCTTTTCTGGCACCTCTTGGCCTCCCCTTTGATCTAGGGTTTCCTCCCTATTAAAGGAGCTCATATCCCTAGACCCACAGAGAACACAATTCACCATATGACGCCTAGGAGCAGAGAAGCTAGAGGGACACCTTTTGGAGAGCCAAGGATCATGCAAGTTGTGTAGACATGACCCTAGCCGATGTGTAAACCTTGCAAGGAAGAGCACGTCGAAGTTCTGGAGCTAGGATCAGCGGGATCGAGGTATGGGGCCGGTTATGATCCAAGATTCGGAAACAAAAATAACTTCTCCATGAATGATTACACATTGATGATGTGTAATCATTCATGGAGAAGTTATTTTTGTTTCCGAATCTTTAGTAATCGACTATATTATGGGTTGGCGCTTGGGAATACCTCCTTTTAATGATTTCATTCTTGCATTGGGTGAGCTTGTTCTTAGATCTATTCTTGAGATAGATAACTTGGGGCGGTGTTCTTGTAGCCGGGTAGCTAGAGATTCATGCCGGAACTACCAAACCGGTTTGACACATTGTACGTGCTTGAGGATTCCTGGGCCGAAGAGGAGTGTCGTGATAAGGTTTGATCCTTGTGTAAGATGAGAATCCTTGCGGGCTTCACCGGAGGTCATGATTTAAAGACTCTTTAATTGAGTTTCACATCTACTACTACATTCCATCTAGCTAGAACTACAACTTGTGCATGATCTAGGTGATCTAGATTGGTTATCTCTAACTCTCTCTTGCTACCTTTGGTGTTTTGCTTTTTAGTAGATTAGGTCAGTTTTCACCATCTCACAAATCAAACGAAATCCGGCCCGTTAGAATTTTTATCTCTTTAGTTCAAAGGATTGATAAACCTTGAGGGATACTCGTAAAGGAAAATCTACACATGATTCATACGCTTGCGGTTGATAACTGTGACTCTAAGGAGTGTCAACACTCACCAGTATCAGTCGTTGGGCCGGCCAGAAGTTCCGGTAAAGGACCAGAAGATCCAACGGCAATTTCTAGCAGCCTTTGTTTGTTTTCAGACGATCCGATAGGAAGTTCTGGTAGCCTCTATTTAGTTTTAGGAAGATCCAGTAAGAAGTTCCGGTAGCCTTTATTTGTCTCCCGAAGATCCAACAACTTGTGTCAGAAGATTCTGTAGACAACTATTTGACTTATATACCTTTATTCTCAAGTCAAAGTATATTTATATTTGATACTAAGCAATTATAAACACATATTTAATCATCTTATTAGAATATCATTAACAAATTCAATCATAACATATTTATTTATCATTTATCGGTGCACTCATGTAGAGATCGAGACATCGGTTCAAGGGGAGGTTGAGTTCTGCCAGACCCCGTGGTTGAGGAGGCAACCATTTAGCAACAAGGCATGAACCCTTTTTCCTAACTATTTTAATAATGTTGCATCACTTAATTGTTTGTGCATGAACCCTGTTGTAATAGTTCATGCATAATGAGTAGAGTAGAACCTAATAGACATAATCTTTCTAGCTAAGTATACTAGATAAATTATACGAACTTAATTGCTTATTCATGCTTAGTCCATTGAAGTTGAGAGGTGACGAGGGCATCACTTATCTCGAGACTATAGGAATTTTTCTAATCTTATACTTGGATAGTTGGAGTATGATGAACAACTATGAATATGAGTCTAGATTTGAGCAAGTAATGTAGGGCCATGTTGAGAAGATGTTATCGTTGTGATAGTTGAGCACTTTTTTCGTACAAACCACAAGCTTAATATGGGAATGGCGTGCTAAGTAACATAAGTTGCACCTTGCAATGAGTGGGGTTGATACAGTTGTGATGAGGTGTAGACGTTGAATCCTGTTACACCTATACATCTCCGGCCGCCCCCTCATCGCCGGGTGTGGGTATGCAAACGGTTGAGGGCATGAATTAACATTTATCCTTGGCGCATGGGGTATGGTCGGTTGTCTTGCGCCTCGCGTGGGAAATGTTGTACACCCCTATAGGGTTTTAATATATTCTAATAGCCATGTTCTCAGATATGGCAACCATTCATGTACGTGGACTTTAATCTAGAGTTATAGATATTTCATAGTTGGATATTAAAACTTGATATTGTTGGGATAAGCACTGAAGTACGCAATGTACTAACGGTGCTGTCATTAAGTTGATTCCAAGTGAGGTACCACTGGAGCTGGTTTTTGGCTATTTCTACCCCGCCGATGGAGGTGCGGGAATGGAGTAGTTGCCATCATTTGCCTTGAGGAATGAGTCACTTGTGGCATGAGAGCAAACACAATATTTTGTTATCTACTATATTGAGAGTGATATTTCAAACCTTCGGCTGCAAACTTTATGTATATGCAAGAAACTTGAACTTGGTTTGTAAGATTTGAAATCTTTCATGTATGGTGAACTTTATGTATGCAATGCTATGTGTGATGAAGATGTTTAATTTGTGCTAGTGAGGTGTGTCGTCCTTGGCATTGTTTGGGACACATGTAAAGGATGATCGGGGTTCAAACCTTTTAATTAGATTGATCGATGAAATATGATATAATTAACGGGAATTAGCTCAGAGGCTCCTCACATATCCAAAACATACATACGTATGTATCTTAAAGTTTCTTGCTATTTAACAATGGCTGAATAGAATTAAAATGTATTGGTTGATTTGATGAACTCTTTTCCTGAAGCAGGTGCTTGTGTTAGGCTTGCGGTTGTCGTTGCTTGTCAGCATGTTGGTTAACCATTGGAGTCTACTAACCAACCTTCCACCATTGATGGTGTTCATTATATTTTATTGTACTTGCCTTGTGAAACCTATCTCAATATTTTTGATGGGCTAATTGAATATATTTTAGGGATCAGCTACCTAGCCTACTAGCTCGCTGAGCTTCCCCGATTGCCTCCTACTTGATATATGTTTAGCCATATATCTGCGGAAGCGTCAATTTAAAAAATTAGAAAAATCATTCTCTGATCCAGACTGTCGTGTGTGAAGAGCATCTAGTCCCCTAATTATGTTTTGGTGATTAATAATGACATGATCATTACGACTAACATGTGTCTTGCAATGACAACCCTTATGTTAATATAATGATGGGCTTTCATGGTATTTCTTGGTCTCCATCGTATTGGATTTCATGTCTTGGTGCAAAGGATATGATGGAAAATTAAGGACAAGCTAGTTCTGAGTGTCTTTCGGATCATGAGAGACAATTAGATTAACTTAGGATTTTGTTTTCCTTTGGCCATACTATAATGGGGAGTCAAAGTAGTACATTGATCTTGATGATCCTAAAGTATATGTATGGTGTGTACTAGAGAACATCCTAGTACTAGGTAGCTTAGATGAAGGCTTAGTGGAGTTTGGGAATTCAAAGAAATTGAACTAGACAAGTTTCGATGTGGAAGTTTAAGAGGAACAGAGACATTGACTAATTTGGTGGTGGAATCCTAGGCCTGTCGTATTAGTTGGTGTCCCAAAGTGACTCACAATCAATTCAAATGACACTAGGCATCGATTAATTCGGTGCTTTGGTGAGTCTGTATTAGTTTGTGTCTCTAGGAATGAACTTCATGCTCTCAGGTTGTTGTTTGAGCTGCATAGAGTAATTAGGTGCCGTGAAGGGAACGCCGATGAATTAGTCAGAGCCACTAGAGCTAAGGCGAAGTTCATCTCACTACTACAAATAGGATTTTAGAAGACACTGCATTTTAATTTTTGGAGCCAAACAGAAAATTCATCCGCCTCCATTAATCACAGACATTAACAGAGGCAAACTCTTTTTATTTACAGAGGCGTTTGCATCTAACCACCTCCGAAAATCAATTAACTCAGGCGGACATTTTAAAACAACCGCCTCCAAAAATCATCTATTTTTGGATGTGGTTGTCTTAAGATGTCCACCTCCATTAATCGATTTTTAGAGGCGGGCATCTTATAAGGGCCTCCTAAAATAACTTGGCCCAAATTGAGCCCAAATGACCCATTAGCTGTGTGCATCATATATAAACAAGCTTCTAGGGTTTTTTCTCATCCTCTCATTTACCACTCCCCCATGTCTCCCTTTCTTCCCTTAGTCCCTCACACCGAGCGCCTCCACGGCAAACGCCTCCCAGGAGAGCACCTCCCTCCGTTGGCAGCGTCCATCTTCCTCCTTCCCCCGGTGGCAGCGACGTACTCCCCCCCCCCCCGACATGGGCTCGAGCGAGAGCCCGAGCAGAGCAGACAGCACAGGCCTGAGCGCGGAGCAGGTGGCGCCAAGGCGGACCAGGTGGCGCTTCCCCGAGCGCGTCGCAGGCAGGTCTTGCCATACTGGTGGCGGATCTGGGCGGAGCTATGGTGGATCTGTGATGGGGAGGGGTGGATCTAGGCGGAGCGGCATGGATGTGGGCGGAGCGGCGGCGGGCGGTGGTGGTGCATCCTGGATGGGCTCGATGGGCCCAGATGGGTTTGGCAGGCCCGTCTATGTTTTTTGAATTTTTTATTTTTCTATGGATTAAAGGAGGCGGGCATACTGCCGCCTCTTTTAATGTCTGTTTAACAGAAGCCCCTGTTCAGAGGCGGACACAAAATCCGCCTCCGAAAATGGTTTTTGTCTGCCTCTGAAAATCCATTTTGTAGTAGTATCTCTATAATGACGGAATTAGTTGCTCTAGGTCAACACTTGTTAGAATTTAACTACAAGAAAGCACTGATTAATACAGTGGGGGTACGTAGGCACTACCAAATTACTTTGACGTTGTATTAACGACTAGAACAACTATATCTTTTCTTCCACATTTGAGCTCTCTTGCCACATGAAATTAACAAGCTCACCGCTGAATGTGAAAGGGAAGATAGTCTCTATAAGTGATTTGCATGTTTCTCAATTCAAGATTAAGAACCTCATTAGTACTTGGAGAGCATCAAGGTCCATCCATCTTTCTCTTTGGCTAGTTTAGCTCAAGGTGAAGATATTTACTTGTTACTGTTGGTGGTCGGTATCACCTCGATGACTTTGTGGTGGTTTGGTGATCTCTGAAATAGCTTTTGAAAAGACCTAAAAAGTTGGGTTATGTTTGGAATCCACTGACCCGGAGTTGGAGAAAGAATATCCACTAGAGAGCACTTGACCCCTTAGTGGAACAAGGGGAGAGTGCTAAGGACTAGGGGAGAGTGCCGACTCTTTGATATGTCGGGAAAAGTCGGCATTGTAACCGTCTGTCTATTTACATTTTCGCAAGCATGTTTACATTTGTAGACTTGCCATGCTTGTATAGGGTTGGACCTACGATGGAAGCTTGTTTTACTACTGGATAGTTACATTTAACCCTGTTTAGGTACTTTGGCCGCTCCTAAAAAAA
Organism: Digitaria exilis; assembly: GCA_015342445.1. Classification (NCBI taxonomy): domain Eukaryota; kingdom Viridiplantae; phylum Streptophyta; class Magnoliopsida; order Poales; family Poaceae; genus Digitaria; species Digitaria exilis. The sequence continues at coordinate 936,723 of JACEFO010002165.1, forward strand.
GGTACTTTGGCCGAATTGGCTTATTGATCGGATTGTTTTATTGGAATTAAATATCTAGAAGCCTAATTGACCCCTCCCTCTTAATCATCTTTTTTTTTGGACCGAAGTCAGTAGGGGAAACCCCCACCTATTTTTTTCATGTTTTTTCCTTATTCCAGACCCATCGCTCCCACGGGGAGTCGAACCTGGGTATGCTAGATGCTACTCAGGTGCTCTAACCACTAGGCTAGAGGCCCTTTCGCTCCTCTTAATCATCTTGATTCTTTCAATCATGTAATGTCATAACCAGAGGCACTAATAGCGGATATGGTCTCACTGATAGGACAATCAAATTATTTCACTTTATTTTATATATTTGAATCATCCTTCATTTATCAAAATTGTTTTGACAAAACCACTAATGATTATTAGGAAAACAAAACTAGATTTGGGAATAATTCAGACTATTTTGTTTATATGTACAATTCCTCAATTTGTTTGAGAATTCTTGTCAAAACAGAAAATAGTATTTATGGATTTGTTATCTAGTTTAAACATGAATTGATTTAATTTTCACCATTGTCATGAGAATTTGTGGGAGTTAGGGTTTCCTTGATTATTCCGGAGCATGGAATATAGTTATGGTCAGCCAAATAAAGCCTGATGTATTTGGGTCTGAAATAATTGTCAAGGCCCAACCGTAACCGAAGAGTGGGCAGTATGGTGCTGGGTCAACAGGTGTGTTGCGGTTATAAATAATCAACTTGCCCATTTATGTTTTGTATTGTAGGGGTATTTCTAGGGTCTGGGTACCCAAACGATACACAATGTATCTAAATTGAATTCCGATTGCACCATTGTTCTTGTTATAACACGGTCTTCAAAACTAGACCACACTCGACAATATTTAGACTAATTTTTTTTTAGAACATTTTTTGTACGGGCAGAACAACCAACAAAGTGATAACCAACACACTTACGTTGTGAAGAACGACTAGTTTAGGAGGAAACCAGCAAAAGATCGTTGATGCTCACACCCGGGAGGAACCCCACCAGGACGTGGACATCACCGGACATGCCCTAGGTCGACCAACGATCCTAGAACACCATCAATGGCCGTGTAGATCACCATGGATAGCAGGGAGATTGGGAAAAGATTAGGGATTGAACAAAAGCAGAGTAAAAGTGTGTTTCAATTGGATTGGATTGATCTCAACCAGCGTTGGCCCTTTATATTTATGGATGGGGAGGTTTATGCCCGCAGGAAGCCGAAACAGGTGGATTGATCTCTCATACAGGGAGTCTAACCAGATGGGCACATGGCTGATTCTTGTCAGATCATCCATAACTCCCTCGTCTGGACTCGAAATATGATGTTCCACATATACATTTTGATGAGGTTACGCAATGGTTGGACCGTTTGTGCGACTGGTGTACACTACAGGATCGGCGACAAACGACAACATTAAGTAGTACATTCAGGGGTAAAAACATATAGTCCCTTCAACATTATTCTCTTTTTTGTATGTCTTGTAGTCATCAGCACACAACCACGACATGTAATTGGATAGATATAACTTGTACGCAATAAAACATTATCATTTAACCACTCAATAAAAAATTGCAGCATAGGTTTTATGAACTGTCAAATTAGGTTCCTGAAATTGTTGAACTAATGCTCCTGGAAAGATTTGTTTAAGATATTACTGAACTGATTCAAATGGGAACATTTTGAAGACAGTACATTGTTCATCACTGATAATTCAGGTCACGAATTTGTGTTTAAGATACTACAGAACGGAAATGTGAACATTTTGAAGAATATAAGTCAGGTCATAACTCGGAACGGCTAGAGAAATAAAGTTTCATAATGGGCATGAAACCTTTATACAAATTATCATGTTTTATATGGTGTAAAATCGTGCCATAGATGCGTCGATAATGTCTTCTTACTGTCAGGAATTTAGTTACATTATTCAAGATATGCCCAAATACTATGCATGGCACAAATTCGAACATGGTATGACTAAGTACGTAAGGCAACAAATACAAAAATGCATGCGCCGGCGCCACATATGGTGGCTGGTAAATATCTTCGCTATATCTCTCCATACCATTTACATATACACTTGCCAGGTTGTAAGACGTATGCCATTCCTTGACATACATGGTAACACCTGATACACTTGATCATAAACTTCCGCTATAAATTGCTCATAGCACATCTTGAACACGACACCGATCAGATCGTAGAGACTCACCTTGTTTCGTTCATCACCACCCTCCCCCCTGCAAGTAGTAGCTCTCAGATCAACAGAATGGGGAGTTCCATCCTCCTCTTCGCCGCGGTCCTCCTCCTCAATTCTCCGGTGGGTTTCTGCGGCTGCTACAAGCGCATCTTCACCTTCGGCGACTCCATCATCGACACCGGCAACTTCGCATTCACAGCCGGCAACAACCCAACCCCGATCAAACAGCTCCCGTATGGCATGACCTACTTCAACCGCCCCACCGGCCGCGTCTCCGACGGCCGTGTCATCATCGATTTCTACTGTGAGTGCCAATCGGCTCACCGTGATGTACTGCCTGCGTCTGTGTATTGCCCTATCTGTCTCTTTTCACCATGTACATGTACCCGTTTCAGCCCAAGCGCTCGGCCAGCCACTGATTCCGCCCAGCATTCCCCAGGAGGGATCGGGGCAGTTTCCGACTGGCGCCAACTTCGCCGTGCTAGGGTCAACCGCGCTGTCCTGGGACTACTACAAGACCAAGTACAACTTCCAAATGCCAGCACCGTCCCACCTGGATCTGCAGCTCCAGTCGTTCAAGAAGGTTCTCGCCCGGATCGCGCCAGGAGACGGTAACCTAGCTAGCTACTAGCGCACACACACTACGCATTTTATCTCTCTCTCTCTATATATATACATGGATCGTCCACTCACGGACGTCCGTGTCCATGCAGCTGCGGCGAAGAGTCTCCTTGGCGAGTCCCTGGTGGTGATGGGCGAGATCGGCGGCAATGACTACAACTTCTGGTTCTTCAATCCGAGCAATCCCAGGGAGATGGCGAACCAGTACATGCCGGACGTCGTCAGCCGCATCGGCGCCGCTGTGCAGGAGGTTATAAACCTCGGCACCAAGGCGGTGCTCGTCCCGGGCAACTTCCCGATCGGGTGCGTGCCACAGTACCTGGGAATGTTCCAGAGCAACAACCCCAGTGACTACGATGAGCACGGCTGTCTCGTGTGGTTCAACGACTTCTCCCAGAAGCACAACCAGCTGCTGCGGCAGGAGGTCGCCCGGCTCCGGTCACAGAACCCCGGCGCCAAGATCATCTTCGCCGACTACTTTGGCGCCGCCATGGAGTTCGTCACGAACCCCAGCCGCTACGGTAACTCATCGACGGTGATCCTAATTATGTTATAATCGTCACCTGGAACAGAACAGAACTAATGACTGACGTGAATCTCTGCTCTTTTTCATTTGCGGTGTGGGGCATTTTGGACGTGACAGGCATCGATGATCCTCTGGTTGCTTGCTGCGGCGGCGACGGCCGTTACCACACGAGCAAAGGCTGCGATAAGACCGCCAAGATATGGGGCAACCCAAGCAAATTCGCTAGCTGGGATGGTGTCCACATGACGGAGAAGGCATACAGCGTCATCGCCAATGGGGTGATTAATGGACCATACGCGGACACCCCGTTGCTCAAGGCATGCTAAGCCAGAAATTTCTTTACTCAACCAAAGCAGATAAAGAAATTTCTTGTAGTTCCTACCAGGATCTGTAAGATTTTTTTTCTAGAACGTAGCATATACGTTGTAGTTACGTCTTTTGAAAAAATGTTAATAAATGTTAAATCAGGGTTATCCCTGGCCCTTATATGAATCAAGCTAGGCCGCTATCACGCCTATCAGCACGTCCCGTTTGGCAGTTGAACCACGTACACGAGACTCCTCGATCAATAGCAATCGCCGCTGATTAACCATCGGACGGTCTAAAAAGGTGTTACTGGACGGTGTGGTTGGCCGCCGACACTGCCCGGTCTCATCCATCCTATAAATCCATCCAATAATAATAATAATAATAATAATAATAATAATAAATCTATCTATAAAAGAACGAATACAATCAAAAACAATTCTCACCTAATTTGGGGTCCACCTTACCCTCACGCGCGGATCCACCTGTAAGGGTCAATGGAGGTGGGAAGGAGGTTAAACGCACCAAAATTGATATTTAAAAAATGTTTCTGCCAAAAACATAATTATTTTATCACCAATGTTTTTCTACCCGCTGGAATTTTTTTTCAACACACCAAAATCATTTTATTTTTTCTATAGAAAAATTGGACGGGCTGCTCCAATCGTCATCGCCCACGACGCGAGGAGCTCCGAGGCTCCAATCGCCATCCGCACGCACTGCTGCGGCTCGGCCTACGGCTGCTGGCTCGTCCTCGCGCTCGACGCGCCCCACGCCGGGATTCCTGCCCCTGGGATCCCGTTCAACATGCGCGTCGCCGCCGTCTCCAGTACCCGCCCCTACATAGTCGCCGCCTTCTTGCTCGTCGCCGGCGGCTCCACCGCCGCGTTCTGGTGGGAGGGCATCGAAGGCCGTGCGATGCCCGCGAGGAGCTCCGCCGTGCTCCTCCAATCGCTATCTCAGCATCCCGTTCTTCCCGCCCGCACGCCGGCGTTGCTTTGGTGGCATCGTCCCGCCGCCGCTTCTCTTCAACTGCAATGGCGGACAATCAGACGCGGCACCTGCGTGCTTGCTGCGGCAAGGAGTTCAAATGCATTCCTCCGAGCTTGCCCGCCGTTGGCTGGTGTTCGCCGGTGGGAGTGGGCAGCTTCGCAGCAGCGGGAGAGATCCGATGGGTGCTGGCGGACGGCGTCGGCAACTTCAAGGAGGAGGACTGGGCCTCCCGTGATTCTATTCTTCGGGAGGACGGGAGGTCCGTGATTCTGTTGCGGAGCAAACTGATGCACCTCACACTGCGGTTCTGCAGCCTCACGCTGTTCATCTTCGATGGCTTCAACGCCGAAAGCTTATATGGTCCGGGTGGGCGTGGGCGCGGTGCGTGAAGCGACACGAAAGAGGGCGAGGCCGCAGCGGCAGGGGTGAACTCATGGGCTCGTGGCGCGGAGAAGGGGGCGTAGTGTGCCGTTCATGGCGTTCGTGACCGTTCGACTGGTGAAGCTCACCACGAATAATTAATTAATCAATCGGCAAACGATCAGGTTTGGGTTCGCGACCACGGCGAGCATGGGGGCGAGGCCTTCGGGGGCTGCGAGATGGCGGTCATGATGGAGCTCCGTGTGGTGTTCGTGGCCGGCCGTACGTACGTCTCCCTACCCCCACGGCCACGGCCGAACACCGCGCAACTCAAGCCTCTGGGCCTGTACACAATATCCTCAAAGCAGGGGTAATGATTTTAGCTGTCCGATTTGCAACACGAATGATAAAATGTTATGGGCTACACTGCTACAGAGGTAAAGCACGGGTAATTCCCTATTACTCTACTAACTTTTCTTATATGTGAGATTTGTTATTCTCTTCTCTTTATGTCTCAGACATGCTAGATAATTCAGTAATGCTTCATGAAATGGCTTTCCTTCTGATGGTAATAAAGTGTCTACTCTCTGCAAACATGCAAAGCATCAGAAGTTTCTTCGAATCAAGTAGGAATTATGTGCTAATAGTCATCTTCGGATGATCATTTTTTTTTCATGATTATGTGTGAATGCTGTGGCAGGGAGATAATATTATCACATTGAAAATAGGTACAGAAGAACTGCGAAATGATTCTTCGCTTTCAGTTGTAGTAGTAGATGGTGTTTCATCAGGTCCATCAGGTGGTTTAGATGCTCATGACAGGACGCTCCTGAGTCCTGATAGCAACATCCTGTTAGCTCCAAATACCAGTTGAGTCATCTCTTAGTGCTTTGAATATCCATGATATTGATACCAATAAAGGGACAGCTCATGTTGGGAGATAATTATTCAAGGAAATATCAAAGAAATGATTAACAGATGGGAAATGAATAACTTTGACTTGAAAACTGTAGTCAGAGAAGCAATCAACCACTGCAGTCCCGTCGCCTACCTTTGGCAGTTCTTCAGGTCCAGCATTTTTTTTTTTGCGGGTACTTCAGCTCCAGCTTTTGAGCCTGAGGGAACAAATGTGGATTCCGAAGATGCTTTCTCTGAAGTTCATGGAATACGGGTTCAGTGTATAGGAAGATAGGTTCATGCAACGTAATGATGCTGCAGCAATATAATGCATCTACCCGCTTTTATATATAATTTACCCGCTTTAGCTACATTGTGCAACGATACTTAATGTATGTATCCTTTGTGCTTAATAGTATCGACTATCTTCTATATTTTGGCCAATCACAACTTCGAATCAAGTAATAGTAAGGCTGCCCTACTTGGAATTTGTAGATGTCATCAATTATAATCACTTCATCTTGAGTTGCTTTATTACAGTTTCCAATAATAGTAAAAAATTCTTATTTTACACTTTTTAAAAACACGTGCATGCCGCACGTGCACTCTACTAATCCTATAAAGGATGAGCAAAACAATGACAATTTGCACCCACAACTCTAACTCATTACCCCTCTCAAAAGTCTCGCTTTTCAGATCTAAATGGTGGACTTAGAACGACAAAAAGGTGGGGGGAGATTGATTTTGTCATTCTCCCCGATTGAAAAACCGCCTGCCCTACCTCCCCTTCTCGATTTTGCACCCTACGTCGTCGCTACATCAGATACCCCACATCGCACGCTGACCCCCACGATAGCAAAACTAAAAAGAAAGAAAGATCTGCGTCATTGATAACGTTGCTAATCCCGTCCCCGAAATCTCGCCCTCCATATCAAGGCTTTCCATCACGCGCTGCCAGGACGGCGTCCTCCATTGACGCCTCGCATTTTTCCCACCCTCGGCCTGCATCGACGCGTTCCACGATCGAAGCTGCATCCGCCGCTAGCCGGCCAGGAGCCAACGTCGGTACCATCAACCTCGCCGGCTTCCGGCCACGACGTCGGCCAACGCCAAGCAAGCAAGGGCGCACCTCGTTGGCCATCTGGCCACGAAGCCGCATCCGCGCCGCCCACGACGTCGGACGCCGCCAAGCAAGGTCACCTACGTCCTCCCGTTTCTCTCCCTGCATGCTACTTTCATGCAGCGCACGAACCCATCTTACCTGCATGCATGTATACGCACGAGCAGGAGCGGATCCAGGCGGCATGAGTATGGATACGCACGAACTCATCTTACCTGCATGCATGTATAAGCACACGCAGTGTGGAACTCAAATTTCTGCAGTGCATGCAGCGCACGAGCGCAGGCAAGGGGGGCGTACGGCGTCGTGCTCCCGAAGGCGATCAAGCTAGAAGAAGGTGAGCCAAAGGCCCACGTCGTCGCTGTCAGCCGGCCACGAAGCCCTACGTCAGCAGACCACGGCGGCGCCCATCAACACCGCCGTCCGCTGCACAAAACGTCCGCGGCTCCGCGCAATCACGACGACACTTTCCGGTCCGCCCTCGCCATCGTCGTGCATCAAGCAACCTGCCAATGCATAATTCTAAATAGGAAAAAGTCTAATTTACTACCCCTAAGTATCAACTAAGCCCAAATAACCCCCTAAAGTAACGAAAGGTTCACTTAACCCCTTGCTTTTGCTAAACCGGGTCAAAACACACCTATGGCACATAATTGAAACTGGTTTTGGCTAGCTTGGCGGTTTGCATAGATTCGTTTTGCTTAGTAGGCATGACACATGTCAGCAGCCCTATGTTGCGTATCAAAAGTTCATGACTTCAGCGGCTGAATGCCCCCTTTCTAAATCTGAATTCCGTCAATATCGTGAGTCTGAGTCTCAGGCCTACCATTTCACATTAACATGAAATTTTCAGAACTTAACGTCTTGGGAAACACACTTTTTATCCAGCTTATTGCCAATCATGATCGTTGGCATGATTGATCCGGCCGCTTGCAAAAAAAAAAAACACAAATGAGGATAGAGATTGCCACTGGCGCAGAAGCTTACAGGAGCGCAGTAATCGAATGGACAAGATGGTGGCCGACGCAATAAAATTAGTAGTGGCCACAGCAATCGAATTGGAATGCATACAACAGGGGACGCGATATGGATATAAACATGTCTCCCACGTTGGCCCCGTCGACCAGGTTTTTCATTCCACCAAATCATCAAAACCAGCTTCATTATGTGCTAAAGGTGTGTTTTGATCCGGTTTAACAAAATCAAGGGATTAAATAAATATTTTCTTACTTTAGAGGGTTATTTGGACTTATCTGATACTTGGGGGTAGTAAATTGGACTTTTTCCTTCTAAATATTTTGATCTCTGAATTTTGTTCGAGAGGTTCACAAGTATGAAAGGGCGCATCCACGTGTAGCTTTGAATTTTTTTATCAACACATAGATCATTAGCGCTATGTGCGAAGTTAGATTTTAAATATTAATTTACCTTAGGTTGAACAGATTCATTTTTTCCTACTTTCACCATCATTGCTCCCCTTTGATTATTGCAGAACTAAATGTGGAAGAGATAGGCATGGCTCGAGACAGTGCAGCTGCAGGTGCCTATTAAGATGATGGATGAATGGGGACGACATGAGTTCCACACTGCATAAATTTTATCTCGGCGACATGTAATGTCAAGGACAACTCAATATGTCTCTTCACCTGGTAGGTTTATTCTAGCTGAAATGGTGTTTAATTGGTTACAAACTACACGCCGAGTTAGGATAAGCTTCTTGAGTTGTTAACGGTTACTAATATAACATGTGCACAGATCTTTTGGAATTCCTAATTTATAATACATTGAATGTAAGAGAAATCTCATCTGATTCATGTTATTTCGGTCACTGTCAGTTTTAAAATAAAAAAAATAAACAAATCATATCTTCATTTTCTCTAGGCTCTTCTCAACATTATATAATGACATGCCCATGTAGTTCGTTTATAAAAAATAAACACATAATATCTTGCTAGGTAACTTAATTTGTTCATTGCTTCACGATCACGTCTTTCACAATTCCGTAGCACAAGTGTAGGCTATTAATCAACCACTATGTAAAATGGTTCTCTCCACTGCCGGCACACATGCATGAAGTCTGTAGGAAACTACTTTTGTTCAGATACCTAAGCGATGCATAATGATACTGAGAATAATTAATATGGACACTGCAATATTCTTGTAATTAGGATAATCATGAAAATTTGTTTGTTCCAAATAAATAAAACTGAAGCACGTAGGAAATGTTTTCCATTACGACTGTTTCAGGTTTGAATATTGCATCAAGTAGCAGCCTCCTAATTTTTTCGGGCAAACTAAATGTGTTTGTACCATTTTCTTGATACACAAATGGACACGGTTTAAAACCTGGTGATCATGTTTGATTCTTCACGATTCCACTTTCATCATTAAATGCATGGATCAAAATTGCATAGCTTTTAGAATTAAATTCTTTTTTGATTTTTGACGTCTTGCTGTCTGGGCACTTCTCGACGTAGGTGGTAGCGCTTTCATCTCCTCCGTAGCTCTATGCCGGTGCTCAAGGACACATCATATACGTCCCTCTCCAATGTACGCTTCCCTGCCTTGCCTCCTCCTCTGCTTCCTTCCATTGGAACTTGCCACCGGGCGAAGGGTTAGGGATTAATTATTTTTCCTGGAGTGGTCGGCTAGCGTGCGGTTGGATCTAACGCAATTTGTGTTGGTTCTTTCGTTTGTTTGTCTCACTGGTATGCAATACACGTTGTCACTTGACTTACTGATCCAGCTTTGAAATTTGTTTCGAAACTTTAGATGGATGCGATTGGGTGGATCATGGTGATCCAATGCAGGCATCAATTATCATTATGTGCACATTTAGAGGGCCCCAACATTGTTGGCGTCTTAAATATAAAATTGATTTTCTGGTCAACCAGTTGAGAGCATATCAAACAGAACTTGAGGTGTTGAGATCAATCCAATGGAAGTAATCCTATGAAAGGCATTGGAACAAACATTCTTATAGCATTCTATTTAAGCTCAACTAGCCTATCAACCCGTGGTACCGTACGGGCTAATAATTAATAATTTGAAATAGTTAATAATTAGAAATAGTTAATACTAATATATCTATATGAGGCTATCTTTCACCTATGTTAAATATTTTAATAATAATTTAATATACATATTTATCATTATATCATTATAGATTTTACATCACATTGTTTGGTATATACTTATGAACCCTTTATTTGAACTAACTAGACATAAAAATTACTATTTTATCTCTATGGGCCCCTCAGACTTGAATGCTTGGTGATACATATATTATCGGTATTACTTTTATATAATAATAATAATATATAATATATTAAAAACTATAGAAATAGTAATTTAGAATTTTATATTAGTATATTTTAAGATTTTGTAATAATTATATAATTTAGATTTTCAGATTTAGTGGTTACTTAACCTTTAATACGACATACTTGGTATTAATTTTAGAGGGTTTATTTGATATTATTTTTATGATGACATAGTTGGATAATTTGTATCAAAATTAGGGGGTTACTTTAAATTATTTTTATAATGGTAGAGGTGAGTAATTTAAATACATATTTTGGGGGTTACTTTAGCCTATTTTTATAATGGCAATGTGGGTAATTTATTAGTAAAGATTACAGATCCAATGGCTATTATAATTAGAGTTGCTGGACTAATGGCTGGATGTTTCTATTCTTTGTGAGATTTTCTAGGATTTCTCTATTTTTTCAGAGTGTCCACCTAGGATCCTAGGTGGCTTCACGTGGAGGCCTCAAAAGGAGCCTCCAATTACTAATAGTAAGATACTATGTTTTTTCTGTTGAAATTCTAATATACTTTCTGCTTTCCTGTAATTTTCTATTTCGATACTACCATATGATCAGCTCGTGCAAGAGTTGTACGTTTGCAATGTAATAGAGCTTGAAGGCTTCCTTGGCATGCGTTTCTTGTACCAAGACAATGTCTGCCTTGTTCCACAGCACACGTTCTCCAAGAGCTGCACGCATGGTTCTTAAGCCTGATTTAGTGGGAAACTCAAGTAGTTCCTCGTCATCGAACTGATCTGATGTCCACGCCACATCGACCAAGGCATAGTTGGTTTGGATGGGCTTCCCATCATAGCTGGCCTCAGGATTGGGCGGGTATACAATTCCCTCCACCACGACCTTCTTTATGCCTGTCCTTCCCCAAGGCACGTAAAGCTTACACAATGACACCTCCACAATGTCATCAACCGGATACCTTTGGAGTTGAGAGGTACCCGGCGCCATTTGATCTACGGCGGCTTGACCTTGGAGGAATATTTGCCTCTTGAGCTCCACCATCTTAGGGTCGTTGCTCGTGAAAGCATCTTGTAAAGTCCCCAAGATCATTTCCTCCATTGCCTGATCTCTACCTATCTGGATGAGTCCTTCCTTGTACCTCTGCCTTGTGTGGTAAGACAGGCGGCGTCGGATGCCCAAGACCCCACATCCTTCCAGCTCTACCTTGACGATACGCCCCAGACGTGGCCACGGTGCTCGGGGTTTCCTAGCGCCTCTGACAGCATGTCATGCCGCCCATGAGGTGTGAACTCCCCGCATTCCTTGGCCTCTTTGACCTTGTGCAAAGCGTTGTCCAACTCTTCGGTTTGTGACTCATTAAACTTGGTCCTTCCCTCCTTCAGCCTCTTTGGTAGACGGGCCTTCATGAAGTCTCGCCCCTCTCATCAATCCCTTCATATGGATCCTCTAGCCCAGCCGCCGCTGCCTCCCTTTCCTCCTGACGCCACTGGTCCCTCTTAGGTTCATACCGGTCGGGCCCAGGTGGTGCGGGTATTTGTTAGTCTTTGCGAGTTTGGATTTTGCCTTTCCTTCAGCTATTTCTTCTTTGGTGGTCACTTGTTGAACAAATTCATCCCAGACATGTTGTTTGATGAAGTTGTAGTCGCCGAAAGGTGTCTTCCCTTTCTCCACATAGTTTACCTTGAGATGTGACCTTAATCGGTGCATCGCTTTCCCTGCAATCTCCAATGCATTCTTCTTGCAAAGGTCTTCATCACATTCTTCTGGAAAATCAAAATGACTCTTCACTTCTCCCCACATGGCTGTCTTGAGGTGCTCTGGGACTTGCCTCCAATCCCTATATGTGATCGGCACATGATCCCGGATTACACAGGAGCACTGGTTGCTGAAGGTGCCAATGACGGATTTTGGCGACACGGGTTGTCCATTTCACCATATCTTGTTTAAGGCGTGCACCTTTCTGGTGACCTGGTGTCTCCCATGCTGGTCGCGGCTCTTCTTGCTAGTGGAACTATTGGCGGTGGCCGTTCCGGTTGCAGTGCTTGGGCTCGGACCGGAACCTTGCCCCTCATCTTCTCCCTCCTGGGGGAATTCCAAGGCCCTAGGCACCAATGGCACCTGTCAACCACAAGAACACATTTTAGTTTCATGCTTATGGAACAACGACCTCGCTACATATGCAAATGTTGTGTTATCTATTTACAAACCTCATCATGTTCATCTTCCTTCTCCGGAGTATAAGTCGGATCATCTTCCTCCGTACGATGTCTTTTCGACGGAATCGGTGTGACCTCCACTGACTCATACCCATCCTCGTCTTCCTCGTCATCGGACGAGGAGCTCGCATGACTCGAAGCCGGAGATGGCTGCTGCCATTAGAAGCTTAGAAGAAGAGAGTGTTATACATACATTTTGATCACTTTCCATCCGTTAACATTTTACTAACTCTACATTGATATTTACATTATAATTCCAATTTTAGTTTGTATGTGATCATACAATAGCCAACAAATTAGCTATTCAATATTGAGCTATGAACTTTGAATTTATCATGTTTCTGTAATTTATAAGCTCTCAGTGAGTCGTCAGTGAGAACTTTGGTGTTCTAGTCATGTTAAAGTTCATTTGCCAAGTTGTCAGTGAGCTACTGTGGCTGCATCATGCTGCCAGCATTGATTCGCTAAATCTCTTGCACACCAGCACCATGTTGATCTTATCTCCACAGACCATAGGTCTGTGCATAAAAAACCTGTGAAAAATGTTACCTTCGGAAGGTGTCCATTGTTTTCTGTGGATAATTACATTTGCAAGAGTCGAATGAATATAAACTGGAAATTTAATTGAATAATTTTCTAATAGGGGAACATGTCAAATAAGATTTTTCATATTATCAAACTAAATGTTTCTGAACCTGTACATAAAGAGGTGCACTGGTGCATTGGAACTGAAATCTTGGTTGGCTTGGTAATATATGGTCACAGTCTAGCAGATACACTTTGAATGGTATGGCTAGAAGATAAACAATTCCACACTGCACCAGCAAATCACTTTCCCGTTTCCCCCTCCCACCTCCCTCAAACCTTGTAGAGCTGCCTTTCATTGTATTAAGAACGAATAAATGATGTGATTTCATTCTAAAGAAAAGAAACAATAAGGACTATTGCCCCCTGCCCAAATAGAAAACTAAGTTCCACGATTTGTATATCTAGATACAGTAACAATCTTGTGGTAATTTTGTAGGAAATGATTTAGGCATTTGTTGGAAAAATTTCTCAATGCAACACTGATTGTCAATAAATTTCTGCGGTCTCAGAATTTTGTCCATTTTAACATGGTCACAGCATGTATATACTTTTGGGGAATATTTTAGGCTGTAGAAATTAAATTTGATAAATGAAGTTTTGTGCATAACTCAAAATCTACAGCTACTTTGGGTGTGATATTTGAATATGTTGTTCCACTTATAGTCACTGATCTACAGTATCAATCTTGCACTGATTTATGTTTTGTAGCTTCATATTTAAATTATTTAGTTATCTCAGCTGAAACATTGCTCGAATTTGAATAATTAATGTCTTCAGCAAAAATTATCCAGCTTTGTACAGTAGTGTAAACATGTTACCAAATATCATAGAAAACGGCGCTGCTAGCGCCCGGACGTCTTATCCGGGCGCTGGCGTCGGACGGTGGTTGGAACAGAAAAAATCCCACCGCAACATTGAGTTCGTGTTGCATGCAACAAACACCTACGTCCGTACCCTTCAATTTGAAAAACTCCCACCAAAATATTGGGTCGTGTTGCATGCAACATCACCGTGCTACCAGCGCCAGCGACCCCGATCGGACGGTCGCGGCTAGGACGAAGCAAATTCCCACCGTAACATTTGCCCAATGTTTCATGCAACATAGCGCATCCTAACTGTTCGCATCTTCTACCTCATCAAGACAAAGTCCTTCCTCACGAACTTTCCCATCGGGCAGTCCCGGAACATCGGCGCAGACCTGTCGAAACATCGATAGAATGCTTTTGAAACATACGAAGTCAGTGCATACAACATCTAGAAAACACCTGGTCATCTGCTCGCTCTTCCCTATCGTCGTCGCCTCCGAATCGACAAGTGTGGATCCACGATGTTGCAGTTGCGGTCTCGTGATGTTGCGACAGCGGTCTCATGATGTTGTGGAAGCCTCGCCATGATGTTTCAGAAACCCCCGAACGGATGTTGCACGGGACATAGGCCCGATGTTGCGGCGGAAATTTTCCCTCGGTGGCCTGACTGCTCGGTGCGTCCCCTTTGGCGTTGCAGGCATCGGCTCCCTATGTTGCGAGAGCATCTCCTAAGTGTTTCAGCAGGTCCGCGACGATGTTTCAGAACTTTCCCATACTAGCGGAGGAGGAGGGCGTCCGATGGGGGTCGCTGGCGTCGGACGTCCGGATAGGAGCATTACCGCATAGAAAAATACCAAACCCCCTGTTAAGCTCAGGTAACATGCTTAAATAACTTAGAGTATGAAAATAAGGTAGCATTTGTTTAGCCCATGTTTGCTACTAAAACTGAGTACCCACTTGATAGATGAGCTAAACATGACTTTATTTTACTCCTATAAATAGTTCACCCTATTTTTCTGAGTATTTATTTTTCTAGGATTTAATTTCATCTCCTAGCGGCTGAACTTGTTGAAATTGTAGGAAATCCAAAAATTTAGATTACTTAATAAAATATGCTCAACCTTTCTGCAGACAAATAAGTTTAGTGACTTGAGTTTATTTATAAAGTTTCACCAGAATTCGAATTATTGAATTAGGACAAAAAATTGGTGTTTGAATCTTGCTTAAATCAAGAAAAAGAAAAATAATTCTTTATCACATGCACATGAAAGTAAAAATTTGGGGAATAACTAAAATTATCCAAAAACATAACCTGCGTTACTAAATGAAGTAATAAAGTTTATAATTTTATATATGTACACAATCACCATCGAAAATAAAAACTTTTATGGCACCTTTCCAAGTGTGTTGTAAGGTCAAAGAAGAGAATTCGTTTTTTTTGTCTAGGTGAATATGGCCTCAATTGCACTGTGCTTTTATTCGAACATTGAAATCAATGTAAATTTTTTGAATGTGCATCTCGTATAGATCCCGGAACGTGCGTACTCATCCCGGATTTTCGAAGGAGAGGAGAACCGCAAGAAGGATGGGAGAACGCTGTTGAAGCAAGTCAAACTAACCCCGCCTTAGCCCAAGCTATGAGTTGAGCAAGAAGGCAAGCCCCGGAGCATAACCAAGTTTATAACTCCTTGCCTGTATTTGATTATATTTGTGCATTTACGTTTTTAGGAGTTCAATGAAAACCTAGATGCATGACTCTTATTACCTATGTTTTATATACTAGTATGATACGTTCATTAATTGCCATGCTTTAAGGACTCGTTACAAGTCGAGTGAGTTCGTGTCACTCGCGAGATATAGGAGTTGATTGCCTTTCTTTATGTTGGAATCGTAAGGATTGACGGGGGGATGGTATGTGTAGGTCTCCCGTCCGTGTATGATAATTGCTTAAGGTCGTAACCTGTGGTATCTGTGTGTCAAGTTTTTGAATGTACCACGCACATGCCGCCATATGGGACCCGGTAAGCCCGGTACCAGATTGAAACAACTAGGACCGCTTGCCTACATTTCTTGGAAATTTATTTCCCTTGCTGTACACATATGGTTACATGCGTGAGATCGGCCGGCATGTGTCCGCGAGTATCCGATAACCGTGTATCCTAAGGGAGTTGGCCCTGGTTCCGAATTGTGGATTGATGGGAAAGGTTGGGTAGTATTTGTGCCTTTTATAACAAATATTATCCGTGTGTGTTGGGTTTCCCTGGCCAGGTAGTGAAATTCGGTTCGAACTGTCCGCTTCTCGCGGTTAATGAGACTGCTTGACCGCTGTGCTGCATTGAGTAACAAGTGGAACTATGAGAATGATGAAGTTGTTGTTTGAGTATAACTATATTGTCTCACTTGATTGTTTAGAAAGGATGCTCATCTAGAATAATTAAATTACTAGAATTGGATGCTAAAATATTGAAAGTAAGGATCCGTTACTAGTGCTTTGGGCAAAACAAACCACTCAGCCAAAAGGCCTTGCATGTCTGGAGGTTGGTGAAGTAGTTATCACCCGACGGGTAAGACTTGTTAAGTATTAGTATACTCAGCCTTGCTAAATTTTTCAGGTAATGCTTTTGAGGAGTCAGTTTCTGGTGTTAGTTGGCTGACCCAGATTTCCTTCTGGTTGGTCCGTCGTTTGGGAGCCATCCTCGGATGAGGATCGCGAGGAATAGCGTCATGGCGGCTTCATCATGATGTTACTTGTATCGTCATTTAGATCATCGTTTATTTTTTTCTGCTACTTTGAACTTTGAAACTTTATTTATGTCTTTCGAACTTGGTTTGTAACAATTTGAATTAGAATTATTAGAATTTGGACCATGGAATGTTGTAATCTCTGGGACTCGCCTTTGTACGGGCGTGTTGTTTCGATCGACAGTACGTCGTTAAATCGAGCTAGACTCGACGGTGCTCCAGCTTAATCCTATTTAAGTGTACAGATGCCTCGCGCTGGTCCCTGGTGCACTTAAGTTGGATTAATTTAGGGGTAGTCCACCGCAGCTCCCATATTTCTTCAATCTGCCCATAGTATGTCTTGGTCTCCCCAGTATCCTCGTCGATTCCTTCATATCGAACACCGCTGCTCTGTGAAGCGCTCTTCTTGTCCTTCTTTTTCATGTGAAACCTGTATCCATTAATATCGTACCCTTTCCATGAGGTGATTTGGATAGACGGGCTGGATGCAAGCCTCGATTCAGCAGATTCGTCATTAGGTATGCCCTGTTGTTTGATCCACATCGTGAAATTGGTCATATGCTGTCTTTGTACCCATGCCTCAGTGCGACCGTCACGACCTTGGCAGATCTCCTCCTGGTGCTTCTCAACCCACTTGTCCATGATCACTAATTGATTGAGGGTCTTGTGATGAGCTTCTTGCATCATATACTCTTGTACATCTGTACGTTCTTTCCTCCCTGTGCACTCCATCCCTGATGTTCTGCTTTCGTGCATATGCTTTGGTAAGCCAATCGTATTTCCGTCCTTGATGTATTGGATACAACAGTTAATGGACTCCTCTGTTGTGTATGCTTCGATCATAGAGCCTTCTGGGTAAGCACGGTTATGGACATATCTGTTCAAGGTCGACATAAACCTCTCATACGTCCAATATTGTGCAGGTGTACAGGCCCAAGTTCTTGTATCTGATCAACCATGTGCATCATCAGGTGTGGCGAAATAGTGAAGAAAGAGTGAGGGAAGCACATTTCCAACTGGCAAAGAGTTTCTGCGATGAACTGTTTCATGCCCGGTAGCTCAGCTTCATCTATGACCTTTAATGTGATGAAGTTCAAGAAGTAACTGAGGCGTGTGATGACCATCTTCACGTACTCTGGACGAATGCTCTTATCACAATTGGGAGGAACACCGTGAGCATGACATGGAAGTCATGTGCATTGAAGCCGATTAGTGTGAGGTCTTTCATCGAGACTAGGCTCTTGATGTTGGAAGAGAAACCGGTCGGCACCTTCACAGCCCTAAGCCACTGGCACACGGCCCTCTTCTCATCTGTTGTGAGATTATAGCTTGCACCTGGAAGGTCGACTTTCCGGCTCTGCACCGACGGGGTCTGATGAATTTCAGACCTAATGTTCTGGTTCATAAGATCCAAGCGTGACTTCAAACCATCCTTCATCTTAATCTTGATGTCTAACAGGATCCCGATCGTGCTTTCGAAAACGTTCTTCGAAATGTGCATGGAGTCTATGGCATGGGGTGTATCTAGCTCCTTCCAGTACGATAAGTACTTGAAAAAACAAGACTGCTTTTTCAAAGGAACATGATTGAGCGGTTGTTCCTCGTCCAACTCCTCCCGCTTCCTTTTCTTCGGCTTGTTTGCCTCATCTTTCTTCTTTCCGAACTTGACGTTAATGCCCTTCACCATGTCAAACATGTTTGGCCCAAAACACATCTTTTCTGACTCATCTGTTTCTGGCTTGGCCTTGTTGTCAAAGAACTTATTCATCGATGGATGCCGGTACCTGTGCTTTTTGTGTAGGAATTGCCTATGGCCCATGTACACCAACTTCTTCGAAGCACTAAGATCAGTGTAGCGGGTGCCATCAATACAAACGGCACAACCAGACATGCCTTTGATCTGTCCTGAAAGTGAAAACAAACCATTGTAATCTGTGATGGTGACGAAGATGATGGCTTTAAGAGTGAACGGCTTCTTTAGCGAGACATCCATCATCTGAACCCCGTCTTCCCATAACTTCTTCATGTCTTCCATGAGCGGCTCAAGGAACACATCAATATCATTGCATGGCTGTTTTGGTACCAAAATAATGATGGTCAACAAGAGATGTCTCAGCTTATGACATAGATAGGGAGGTAGGTTGTAGATGGTGAGGATTACAGGCCAGGTGCTATGGGCACTAGTGAGGTCACCGAACGGATTCATCCCGTCTGTACTCAACCCAAAGCTGACGTTCCTCGCCACAACACCAAACTCCAGGAATTGAGCGTTGATATGATTCCATTGCTTGCCATAAGAGGGGTGCCGCAGCTTGCATAAGCTTGCATAAACGTTCGGTCGAGGCATGCCAATACATAAGCTTGGCATCCTCTGGATTCCCGAATAGCGCACGCAGGCGATCGATCACGGGTAGGTAACACACTGAAAGTGCAGGACTTTTTCTTTGCGTGTAACCCTCTGAATCCTTGTCCTTAGGAATCGAGATTCGATTCTTGTTCTTGTTCACTACTACAGAACAGAGTTATTGTAACACCAACTGGTGTTACTATGTCTCAATAAATATGTTATTGGGCATGCTGGTAGCACATCTTGTTAGTGTTGCTATTTTCAATGTAACAAAACACATGTGTTTTTTTATTTTCAAAAAAGTGTTAGTAGTTTTTTTTGTAACATATATTTTTAACACTAACACACTTTTTGTAGTAACACTTTGTGAATAGAAAACACCCAAAAAATAGAAAAACTTATTGGTGCTATATGAGATTAGAACCCACAACCTCACATTTCCACACATGTAACCACATCTACCACTACACCACACTCCAACTTGTGTAAGTTTTTGTTTTGAATCCTCAAATATTATAGAACCCGAGTATAAATTACTTATTTGAGCCCTTAAACAAATTTAAATTAAAATATTATCTACTACAAAGTTTCATAACTTTTCAAGACATACAACTTTCATTACTATGTAACCTGATCTGGACACAGGCGCTGATAGTCCATTCTGTGCAAACAACATCATCAATTAACACTTTCTTTTCCTGGCGAAGACGGAATATTTTCCATTGTTTCAATAAGTACTCTATCATCCTTGGTGGACGGTGGTGATGTAATCTGAAAAAAGAAATTAATAAGAGGAAGATAATATTGATTTCTGCACATCAAAATGTGAGACATAGGTTAAACTTGAAGTTATAGTTTCAAGGAGCCGAGAACAAATGTTTCAAAAGACTAAAGCTCAATATAAAGAAGTGTGAACCAGTACCATGTGAAGGTTAAGTTTGATAGATCAAAAGGAAGAAGAAGAATCAGCAGACAAGCAGTTAAAATTCAGAAGTATCATCTTCATTCTCTACTAAAATTAATAACATGCAGAACAGCCGATCAAAATCAATTAAAATTTCTTTAATTTCATTGGAAGCCACATGACCAATTCAGATGTCCATTTGGACTCAAAAGTACGCATTCATGAACAATTGCACAACTGTAAAGTATAATAATGAAGGAACCAGAAATTTACATACAGTGTACCTTGAAAGAATCAGAGTACCTTGAATGAATCAGAAAAAGGATACCTTGCTAGCCTAATAACCTCATGCATGCCTGCTTGTAACCTAATCGTGCAGAGTGTAACAACAATGAATGACACTGTTAGTAGTACAGGTAAGAAAATAATCTGACACGGTTAGTAAAGTAAACCATAGGACAAGGGAGAAGCTATAAGCCATCCTTCTTTATCCCTCTAAATTTCGAAAAAAACATATAATATCATTTTATCTCCCTCCCATATCATTAGGTGGACAATCATCAGCATCTTGTTGTTGCCCCTTCAACTTTTTCCTGGGGCTTCTTAATTCCACTCGAATCTGACAATGGCATGGAGCACGCTATTTTGAATGGAAATAAGGCTCTCCAAATTAAAAATGTATCACCTGAGTGAATCATGAGTACATGGATGTGGTGGTTTCCTCAGTTCTCACTGGAGCAAAACATTCAAAGAGCAGTCATCAAAACAAACATAAACATCAGGTTTTAAACTTCTCGTTGCATTCATTTTAGTAACACTATGATATTCACATGGTTTATGTTCTCTGCATTCGTAATGTTTAACATGGTTGGAAACACATAAGTTAGGTATTCTTCTATGACTTAGAGATGTTCTTCTGTCATAAAATAAGTTTAGTACACAAAATATTCAGTAATGTCAGAAGTACATCAGTAATATTTAAACAGAATCATAATCACACAGTCAAAACTTGGTAGTTCACTTTGCCTTACCCAACTTTTTTTTTTTGCTACCTGATCTAAACTCTCTAGACATCATTGTGTTTAAGCTAAGCTTGCATAATTGTTTCAGCACATAGAACAGAAATACAAATCCTCCATATTTCTTGACAGAACAATCCTGTGTTTTCAAATCCTTCTAATCCTTTAATCTGGGTTGGTGCTATGACTGAATAGCTAGAACCCCATCATTTGATTTATGCTTCCTTTATTGTTTCAGCAAGATGCAGAAAACACACCAATTATCCCCCAGCTTTAATCGGTACCACTTCTCTATAGAGATTTTATCCCTAACAATTAATGTTAGAAAAGGCGTTGAGAAAAGGATACAAAAAACTATGTAGAGGCTTGAAACCGCTTTAATTCTCAGAAGCTCCTTGGCTGAGGAAACCTGAAACGGAGACAACCAAAAACCTGAAACGAGAGAACCAACTGCACAGCAGTTCGGGAAATCGTGAACAAGCTAGAAAGATGCAAACGGTATAGGGTGCTGCGTGATGTTGGAACTCACCTCTAACGATGAGGCAGCTGTCACTGCCTGCACGGGAAGCAGTTGCCCACGACTGCAATGGCATTGCAGGCTAGGTACTGGATTGGCAGGGACGGTACAGTGATCGATCGAGCACGTCTGATCAGAGGACGGCCGGGCGATGGGCAGAACGTCGGGCGGCCCGGCGACGGAAGGACGATGGCGGCTTGTAACCGGTGCTCGGCAGCGACGGTGAGCACGTCGGATCGGAGGCCGACAGCGAGGCCGCGCGATTGGGTAGAGGTTGGCCGCCTGTCGCCGGCGAGGAAGGGTGTCGCGCGCGATGGTAACCGTGGGAGGCGTAATGACTTCGTGAGAGGCATACGTGGAAAAAAAAAAACCCAGGTGAGGTAGACGGATGACGTTTCCTGCGGTGAATGTTGGAAGAATTTGACCCCTTTCGTTGCTTTTATGAGTAGAGAATAGATTGAGATCTAAAATTACTATAGTAAAAGATATTAATTTTATTACTTAACTAAACGGGAGCGTATCTATAGAAACTTAGAAACTCCCTCTAGGATCCTAACTTTCTTAAGATGTCCATCCGATGGATAGAAAAAAGGTAAAATAATCTTGCAAATAACCTCTCCCCCTCGGTACCCCCTCCGTTCTGTCTCCCACGATCCCTTCCGCGATCCGAGACGACGACTCCGTGGCGACGCCGATGCTTGGTTCCGTTCCGTCTGCGACTATTGTCGCGGCAATTCCGTGCCGCAGGCCTCGAGCTCGCTGGGCGATCTCGCCACGTTACAGCCGTACCAGACAAGGATTCCTGCACGGGAGAGACTCCTAGAGCCCGTGCGTGATCCCTGGCCGGCACCCGACGTCCAGTGGTCGGCGGCAACGTGAGCACCAACCTCTGCACGAGTCGCTGGTGTGCGTGCGTTATCCCTGCTCGGCGCCCGACGTCCAGTGGCCGGCGGCAGCGTGAACACCAACCCCCCTGCACGAGTCCCTGGCGCGCGTGCGTGATCCCTCCCCGGCGCCCGACGTTTAGTGCACGGCGGCAGCGCGAGCACCACCTCCCTGCACGAGCAATCAAGCTGGCCTGTACCGCGACCCCCTTCACGAGCAATCAAGCCAGCCTCCTCAACGACGCCGTCATGGACCAGGGCGTCCATGCCCCCCTCAACGAACCGCCTGTAACACCCTGGACATCGCCGCCATGGACGACGACGCGCGCCTGAACTCGTCTGTTCACGTGGACAGTGGTAGACCTTCGTGCCCTTCAACACATTGTCTACTCGTTGATTAATTCTGCTTTCATCTTTATATTGAATGTCATTACATTTTTTTTATCGTTCTCGTTGATTAATTCTGCCTCCGTTGATCATGCTGTCATCACCATCTATGCGAAAAAAAGATTTTGGATTCACACAAAAAGTTTGAAGATCTTATCCAAATGGCACGGAGCTCTGAACAAGAGATTGACTTTTTAAATTCGAGTTTATCCAACAACATTGAAGAACCTCTCGAAAAAGATGACGGCCGCTACAAGAGTTAATAAGCATGATGAGTTCGAATCTTTCCTTAGCAGTAAAATTCCAACTGAAGTCAATATACATCCACCAAATGATATCAAGTCGAAAGGGAGAAGTAAAAGAATTTTTTTTGAACGAAAAAGCACGAGATTGTGCTTATTTCATTGATAAAGCATTAAGAAGAGCAAGGAGAAGAATGATGGAAGTGCAAGTAAGGGTAAAAGTTTACGGAGGTGTGAAAAATGTAAGCAAGTAGTAGACCATGATGCACGTAATTGTCCAAACAATATTGTTGGCTGATATTCAGTTCAGTTCATTGTTGTAACATTTGAGGGTTACATCGATTTGAGTGTTATATTTCAGTTCACTGAATTTTCAGTGCATGTTATCTTTGAGTTCAATTCAGTGTACTTATTCATTTATTGCATTCAGTTCAGTTCCCTGAATTTTCATATTGTATCAAGTTCATGAATTTATTATATATTTTCATATATCGGCTTAGGTTGTTTGGACATGTCCAACGAAGGCTTCCTGAGGCGCCTGTGCATAGTGGCGTTCTAAAGCGGGCCACTGATGTAAAGAGGGGTAGAGGTAGACCTAGATTGACTTGGGATGAGGCGGTAAACAGAGACATTAAGGAGTGGAATATTTCCAAGGAAGTAGCTTTCAATAGGAGCGCTTGGATACTAGATATCAATGTGCCTGAACCTTGAGCTTGTTTCTTGGGTTTCATCTCTAGCCTACCCTAACTAGCTTGGGACTAAAGACTATGTTGTTGTTGTTAGTAATGTGGCTTCTCACCAAAATTTACTAGGAAAACATTATATAACTCATTCAAACTTCAATCTGCTGATAAAAGAAACAAGGAAAGGTAAATAATAGGGTTCAGTTAAATTTTTCTGAGACTATTCGAATGGACTGTCCTGGTGATACAAATTGTGCAAATGAATCAGTGGAAAATTTCTACAGTTTTTCCTTGTTAATTCCTTCAGGAATGGATTTCAATAACAGAACTTCGCATCCACTTCCACTGCACAGTTCCTTCGCAGTCAAGCCCGACCTTGGCATATGGACTGCCCTAGTAGGAAACATTCATGTGCTGCACGGCTTCTTTGTGCCACCAATTCCTCATGGGGAAAATCTATGTTCACAATGCATTATTTATTCTAGATTTTGCACATAGTAATGTGGCGAACTGATCTCTAGCTCAGCTGGCAAGATTCCTTGTGGTGGAACTAGCCCACCAGGGTTCCAGTCCTCGACTCGGCACTGGTGCTCGCATTTTGCTGGATTTATTCCAGGATTTAACCGGCGCTATTCTTTCAGTGGTTTGCGACATGCTCCTCAATAGCGAGGCGCCTATGGTGACTTCGTCAATTTGGAGGATTTGTCGGCCCAGTATTTCGGAGGTGCTCATAGGGGTAGGGTTGCGTGTGTATGTTTGTAGTGGCAAGTGTGCGTGCGTGTATATGAGTTTCTGCGTCTGTACTGTGTGATTCGAAAAAAAAAATTACTAGAAAAACATTCTATAACTCATTCAAACTTAACCATTGGCGTTACATCGATTCACTACACCGTATATTGACTCAGTTCACCGTACATTGATTCACTGAAAATCCATTCTCTCCATCGGACTCAACGGACTCAACCAGACTCAAGCAGAAAATGCAAGAATTCTGGGTCTCAGTTAGCACCCTATGCAGGCCCCTGGCGACCTGGGCGAGCACCCTATGCAGGCCCCTTGCGGTGATCCTCCTGGTCGCCTTCCCTCTCAATCAGCGCCACAATCAGGCCGTGACGTTGGGGCGGCGAGGTCGCGGCGGGATCGTGGACGAATATGTCGAGGCGCTGCGGTCGGGGCCGCTGATGTTGGGGCGGCGAGGTCGCAGCGCAGTCAGGGACGAAAAGGTCGAGGCGGAGTCCAGGCGTCAACGTCCAGGGCACGACGTCTAGGGACCCTTGGAGCTTCGTCCTCTTGGCCAGGGATTGGCGTCACCACAGTCATCGCCACGGATCACGGAAGGGATCATGGGCGACGGAACGGAGGAGGGTACCGACGGAGCCACCGTTAACGAGGATTGAGAGGAGGGGTTATATGCAAGATTATCACACCTCTTTCCCTATCCATCTGATGGACATCCTAGGATCCTAGATGGAGTTTCTCTAGTTTCAGTAAAAACCTGGTTTTCATGATCGCGGGCGAAGAGGTCGAGGCGGCGCGGTCGGGGCTAGTGACGTTGGGGTGGCAAGGTCGTAGCGTAGTCGGGGACGAAAAGGTCGAGCTGGTGTCCAAGCATCGTCGTTCAGTGAGGCGAGGTCGAGGTGGTGTCTAGGCATCGACGTCCAGGGAGGGATCCGTGGAGCTTCGCGGTCTGGCTTGTCTGACGTCCTCAAGAAAAGTCACGGAAACAAACAGAGATCTAAGTCTGGGTGCACAACGGCATGCCGTTTTTCACTTTAGCGATTTTACTATGCCGATTTCATTGTTCTGACTTCCTAAAGGGAAGTTAGCAAAACACTGTAGCGGTAACTTTTGGCTGGTTTTTCACCGCCAGATCGCAGGTGGATGAGTGCGTTCTCTTGCTACAGTAATGATTCTACAATGAATCGCGAACAATGAAATCGGCATAGTAAAATCGCTACATTGAAAAACGTCATGCCGCTGTGCACCTAAACTCAGATCACTGTTTGTTTCCGTGACTTTTCTTGAGGACGTCAGACAAGCCGGACCGGTAGAGCTTTGCTCTCGGTTAGGGATCAGCGTCGCCACAAAGTCGTCGTCGCGGATCGCGGAAGGGATCATGGGCGACAGAATGGAGTGGTACCGATGGAGCCTTCGTTAACGGGGACTGAGGAGGAGGGGTGGGAGGTGTTATTTGCAAGATTATCCTACCTCTTTTCCTATTCATTATATGGGCATTCTAAGATTTTAGATGGAGTTTTCGTATTATGTTAACCTGATTTTATTTTAAATAAGGCTAAAGAAGTTCGCAGTTGCTTCCGCACCTGCCTGGTGGGTGGGTTCCCTGCACGGTGCGTCCCCCGGTGCCTGGTGGGTTTCCTAAAATCAACCATAGTCCCTAGATGCAAAAATTCGACTTTCCACCAAATCCCTCGGCCCACCCTCCCCGTCCCCACTTGCGCCCGCCACCAACCCAGGCCAAAACTAACCCCCTCTCCACACCCACCACCCCCGCCAGCAGCCCACCAACCCCAACGCTCGGCCGATTGCCCGCATTCGCATCCACGCACACTGCGCCGGGAGGCCAGCCGAGGGGGAGTAGCAGCAGCGCCCGGAGTTGAAGATGACGCTCTTGTGCGTGCCGCTGGTGGCGCCGACGGTGGAGGAGATGCTGGCCGACGCGGTGGCCGCCGCGGCAGCCGGCTGCGACCTCGTCGAGATCCGTCTCGACTTCCTCCAGGGGTTCCGCCCGCGCGAGCACCTCCCGATCCTGCTCCGCGGCTGCCAGCTCCCGGCCCTCGTCACCTACCGGTTCGTTCGCCGCCCCTCCCCACTCTGCATCCCGCCCGTGGCTTACGTTGCTCGGATTCGTTTGTTTCATACATTCCGCCGCTACTTCGGGATATCCGGAGCGCGTGCGCGGTTACTCGTGCGGCGGATCCATCTGGGCGTGCCCGTGCTCGCGAGATTCTAGCTTTTCGACTCGGCACTTCACATGCTCGGCCGCTCCGTTTGTATGCTGCTGTTCCGCGTCAGCATCGAGTCATTAGCCAAAGCCAATCGCTTTTACATTTGTCTGGATTAGCTTGCTTGCGACGCCGTTTTGACGGGTCAAAGGAACGGTGGGATGAATACTCCCCTTTTGTGGGGTGCAAGTTTTAAATATAAGCCCCTGAAGTCCTTACGATTTGCTGAAAGTTCTTGAGGATGTTGAACATAATCGGCTGCCAACTTGCTGTCTTTCTTGCCAGATAGAAACTTAAATTCGCCACTGATTTCTCACTATAAGATGTAAAAACACAAAGCCTCAAATCCCTTCTAACCTTCTATTTCTCCCCATAAACATAAGTTGTCCAGTATTCCACATGAATCATTGTTGGAACTTCCACATGATACTGTTTAGTACTTGACAATACTACTAACACAGGTCTGATCTAGCTTAGTCCTCATTGTTTGTATTAAAAGAAAATGTCATGGCTAAAGAAGGAATAAAATTGGCACGTGGCTGGGTTGAAAAGTTGTTACAGTAGATTCAATGAAGTTCAGTACGTTGATTTGTCACGTAGGGATAATTTTACCGTCACTATAAAAATCTAGATTGCTTTATCTTCCTGTGAGAAAGCCATTAACGTCGACCCATTACTTGTAGTAATCTAAGGAATGGGAATCTTCCACCCTGATGTCAGCAAAACATAGCCATCTGTATGTGAAACAAGCCAGAAATATTCAAGCTTGAGGACAAGCTTTTTTGGGAAGTGTGCAGGAAGAGGATGGTCAAGCCAGTCAATAGTGGATCAATTTGTATGAATTCAGTAGATTAGATAAGTCATAGAGATTGTGTTGTGCACGTTTATTAGAGAAAGGGGAAAGGTAGTGGCTGAACGAGAGTTGACGCTGTGGCCATTATGTGGGAGGATGGCATGATAGTTGGCGGTTTCTTAGATTCAAATTTACTTCAAACTTGTGTAAGTTAACTAGGTATTTATATGTACTGAACAATGGTATGCGAAAAGACAGTTTTGGAGATTGTGTTGATCTCTGGAAGCCCAAACACTTTGTATACTGTTCACAGTCTTCTCGTTGTCGCCCCAACTGCACGATACGTTCTCGACGCCGGCCGCCAGGACGGCGTCTTGTCCGTGCCACCGCTGCGATCTGTCGCCTCGCCCCTCCACCGATCACCACTATAATCTCCACCCTAACCCAACCAACAGATTGATTTAGGAATTTGTTGGCAAGAAGAATAGAAGATTGGTTAGAGCAGCCTCTATATATAGAGCTCGGCAGAATAATGTAATCAGGCGATAAGTGGTTGGATAATCTCAGAACCTCCAGCTTCATTGCGAGATCCAATCTACCTTAAGCTGTTCATGCTCTAATAATATAGCCATAACAGTCCACTTCAAGATGTTCTTTTATTGTTCTTTTATAGTAAGAAAAGCACTGCATCTGTTTGTTTTTTTCTTATAAGCATTTTAATGTTGATTCCATTAACTTTTTATTGATTTTTTAATAAATTTAAGTACTAACTTGGAAAACATTTATGGCCTGATAATCGATTTCCATTAAGTTGCAGGGGCGACCATACTTATTCAAAACAATGATTAAAATAATGATGTGCAGCTAGTTTTCCTTTCCTCTAAGGACTTCTGAGTTTCTCCTAAGTCAAACTATCCTATGGTTGACAAAGTTTATATAACATTTTGATATCAAATGAGAATCATTAGATCTGTTATCAAATATATTTTAATAATTTAATTATTTGATGTGGTAAGTGTTAATACTCTTCTCTATAAATTTGGTTGTACGATAGTATGACTTACGACAAAGTCACAAGTCCTTATATTTAGGGGCGGAGGGAGTATTGATTATTTCTGGAGATAGATATTCTTGTTGGGACAGGGTGAAGCCTTCCTACAATGCTCGTTTGAGTACCATCAGCCATAATGGCGTGGTAGCTCGTTTATTTTTCTACACTTAGATAAATGAGTCTGGTTGTCCAGTCATCATGGTGTAAGGAAAAGGTGGTCTTAACTGGAAAAATATTTGAATTCTATGCTTCCTTCCATTTCTTAAATTAATCTTATGAATTTGTGTGCTCAAAATGTGTGTTGCGCAGTACGTTGAAGCACATATATCTTTGTTGAATTCTGATAAAACATTTCAGTTCTTTGTAGTAGTTGGTTATATTCGATATTATTTTCTGTATAGCAACAATCACCTTATTAACTTGCATAAATGATATAGTCATCTGTTTGTTTGTTCACAGGCCTAGCTGGGAAGGAGGCCAATATGAAGGTGATGATACCACAAGATTCGAGGCACTACGTTTAGCAATGGAACTAGGTGTAGACTATGTTGATATTGAATTGAAGGTTTGTTTGTTTGGAAAGTCAAATCTGTTTTGCTTTTTGAACTGCCTGGACAAATAGGAACCTCAAACATTGTATAGAGTATGTTGATATTGAATTGAAGGTTCGTTTGTTTGAACAATCAAATCTGTTTTTGTTTTGTACTTCCTGGACAAATAAGAACTTGAAACTATGCAAGTAGGTACAAAATGACTTGTATAACATCCCATGACTGCTCTTGGCATGTTGGGATTGTACATTATGTACACCAAAAGTATTTTGAGGACAGAAATTCACTAGGAATACATATACATTTATCCATACATTGTGAATACCAAAAATGACATGTATGACATACCCATAGGAGTGTCAAATATGCGCTTGTCCTTACATTACGAATACATTACCTGGCAGAACCATTTCTTTTACTTGAAATCCATTTTAATTGTTTTTGTTATGCCTTTAATTTTATCTAGCAGTCATTTGGTCTTGGTCAGACTAAGAATTATTAAAAGGTAAATTTAGATCTAGCAAGGGAAACTGAAAAAAGGTGGAAATTGGTGCAAGCAGTGCTCATGTTAACATACCCCCCTATACCGGAAGTTTAATACTATACTGTGTTCCTTTACTTTTTTTTTTCTGATAAATGAATGAACACCTTAGCTTCAACGATGACGGGCAATAGGCAGCCCTTTGTCTCAGGGATGGCAAGGTAGGGTTAGAGTCTAGAGTTTCCAAACCACTAAGGCATTGCTGGGCAGTGGGCACAGGTTTGCCTGTGGATAATGGGCAGGGCAGGGGCAAGCTGCAAACATGAGTAATTAGAATTTCAGTTATGTAGGGTTGGCAAGGGAAGTAATGAGGTGGTGATGATGCCACAGGCCACAAGTGGTGGCAGTTGAGGCAGTAGTATGGGGCAGCCATAATGTGCTGGTAATGCAGTAGTAAGCATGGTGAGTGTTGGCCCAATGGAATGAGCTTGCTTGTCTCAGTGAAGAAAAACAAGTAGAGTAAAGAGGAGACCTGTGACAAAAAGCAGATGTGAAAAGCTGAAGAGACAATGTCAGGGCCAGGGGTTTCCCCAGCACTCAAATGTATCATTAGCAATTATTTGGTGCATATGCTTGGTTTGTAGAAACTATATGTTGAGGTTTTCCCACGAGACCTAGTATCATTGTCAGAAGGATGTTTCTTCTGTACAGAATGCTGATGATGTAGTTCTCACTTTAAGAAATAAATTAAAGGCTACATTTTCTGCTAGTAATGAGGATGTCAGGTATTGCTAGTGTTATTCTATTCAATTAATAGTTGCTCGAACCAGTTGTCTGTAAACATTCATTACTATACTACCTTGGGATTGTGTAGACAGTTTATTGCCAGTGTGGTATCTATTTAATTTAGGACTATATTAAAAATGGTAGAGCATATTGTGGCCCAATTTAAGTTCAAGACTATGGAATGATGTGCATTAAACATTCATTCTCCATTCTCTCAATTTGTGAATGTTGTGCCTGATGTTTTTTTCATTGCTTGTAATACACAGATAGTAGTGTGACAAACATTTTTGTTTGCAGGTTGCTGACAAATTTATGAGCTTTATTTCTGGCAATAAGCCAGAGAAATGTAAACTTATTGTTTCATCGCATAATTATGAATGTACTCCATCCTGTGAGGAGATTGCAAATCTTGTGGCTAGAATACAAGCTGTTGGAGCTGACATAGTGAAAGTTGCAACAACTGCTAAGGATATTGTTGACGTATCGCGGATGTTCCAAGTGATGGTGCACTGCCAAGTAAGTGTTTTTTTTAGACCAAATCACATTTCATCGTTTACTCTCATTAGTTTCTATAGTATTATGCATCTTTGTGTTCACCATGTGCAATCTTACTGCTACCACCAAGGTCAATAGTACTTTTCAAAAATTCATCTGTCACTGTCTGTTGTGTTTCTTTGGAACCAATATAGCTAGCTAGGTTATGCGAAAGAGGCAGCAAGCTTGATTTGTTGATTAACCATAGCTCCAATCCTTGCGAACCAATCGTTGAGATTTGAGAAATGATTAACATACATCAAAGTGTTTTTTCTTCGAATTCTGAACAACTTTAAGAAGATCAGCAAGACCTATGCCAAGCAATCTATTAGACTTCTATTGGCTATAATTGAATGAACAAATGTACATGGATAGAGAATATGATTCATGCACCTGTCTGTATAGTGCATGTGGACAGCTAGCTCTAGCACTTGGGTTAATCAACTACTATACCAATCTATGTTGGCATGCACCATAGTAGTCAGAATAGTGTTTACTATCCACATAAACAGAAGAATGGACTTGCTTTGCTCAGAAGCTTCTCCTTCATGTTTCTTGTTTTAAGCTGGAAAACTACATTCAGTAAGGGGTTTAATCCTTCCCTTTCTTTGCTGAACTCTATATTTGGTGTGGTTGGGTCCAGTTTGGAATACCGAAGTTCACTCTATCTCTATCTGCTTAGGAGCTCACAGATGTTTGTGTACTGTATACTGATCTTGAACTCCATCTCTATTTTTGTTTAACTTCAAAATTTCGTACCCAACTTGGATACGAAATAAATCAGAATTTTATGGTTGGGTGCAATCTGAAACCAAATAAACATTGTATACAATTCAGACTTGTCTTGTACTGCCCTACTTAGTTCAGAAAATGTCAGAATTATAGTATCTCTGATTAATACGGAATTGCTGTAGTCCGTAATCTGTTTTGGGATGCCGTCTTGCCACAAGAGCTCAAATTCAGTCTAATTGTTGATGGCTCAAATTCAGTCCAATGTTTCTCAGATAGTGTTGAAATGCTGGTGCCATTGTTTTCCACAGCCAAGTATTGGCCTTTGCAAGTCCATTAGTCACTTGGCCAGTTCCTGCACGATAGTAGTTCTTAATCATATTCTAAAGATCTGTAGAAGGTATTGATTTTTAAATTATTTCATTGAATGCATTGATTCAAAGTTCTGGTGTCTTCAGTCATGATTAATTAGGATTATTGCAATTCTTATTCCAAATGAACCTTGTTCTCAAACATTGTTTCGATGATTCTTTCTTACTAAACCATTCGCTTTTCAAAAGAAAAAAGTTTTCCTGGATTTGTTTGAACAGTATGGCAGTTGGTTTATCGTGAGCTCTTTTGAGCTTATTCATTCAAATTTTACATAAGAAAACTACATGTGATTGCGAAGTTAGTATGCATATTTCTCATAATCACATTTCATCTGAATTGTACTTCTATTCTTTAGACAATGATTCTTTGTCATGGGCTCATGGCATATTGGCATAACTTCCATATTTGTCAGGTGCCTATGATTGGACTCGTAATGAGTGAAAGAGGTTTAATGTCAAGGGTGTTAGCGTCCAAGTTTGGTGGATATCTTACATTTGGGATACTGAATGCTGCCAAGACATCAGCACCTGGACAACCAACAGTAGAAGAATTGCTGGACATTTACAATATAAGGCGTATAGGACCGGATACGAAGGTTCTTGGTCTTGTAGCCAACCCAGTAAAGCAGAGCAAGAGCCCAATTTTGCACAATAAATGTCTTCAATCCGTCAGATATAATGCTGTTTATCTTCCTCTTCTTGGAGATAATCTTGCTAGTTTTCTCGACACATATTCCTCTCCAGACTTTTCAGGATTTAGGTAGTAAATCTGGTTCTGCATTTCTGTAAAGTGACAGATTTATCTTACTTTTTTTTTGCATGATGGGAACAAGCTGTATGTTTCTTCTGTAAAATTTTGCTATCTTTTTCCTTTTTTATTTGAAGTTCAATTTTTCTGACATACTTAATACACATATAATTTGGCAAAAATAGCTCAAAATATATTTTATTTAGGCATGAACCAAAATAGACATTATTTTAGAGCTGAATTAATATGATTGGTCCCTGGAGGTGTAGAAACTGGCTTTTCTGTCATCAACCTGCCACAAGCCATTTCCATCTACTTGTTTTATTTATGTATTTCTGAAAGAAAAATTTCCTTAGTTCACTCTAATGATTTTTTTTTTTTTTGTTGCAGTTGCTCTCTTCCTTTCAAAGTGGATGCAGTACAGTGCTGCGATGAACATGATCCAGTTGCTAAGGTAACTTAATGCAATGTAGAATAATGAAGTGCCTATTTTATTACTTACATATATTCTTGATTTGTTTTAAATGCTATTTGTGTGCGTTAAATACGCAGTCAATTGGAGCGATAAACACTATAATAAGAAGACCTGATGGAAAATTAGTGGGGTACAATACAGACTACATTGGAGCAATATCTGCTATTGAGGATGGCATTGGAGGTTGTAACATTATCTGTTCTCTTTCCACATTTGTGTATCATGGAAAAGATATCAGACGACTTATGTTTCACAGGTCCAGGGTCAAAAGATGCTGCCATATCACCGTTGGCTGGTAGGCTTATTGTTGTTGTAGGTGCTGGGGGTGCTGGTAAGGCAATTGCTTATGGCGCAAAGGAGAAGGGTGCAAGGGTAGTTGTAGCAAATCGAACCTATGGTAAGATCTATGTTTTTACAAATCTGATGTTTCATGTTATCCTGATTCCTGAAGATTCATCCTCACATCTAAAATCACAAAGACAACAATTGGTTTGGTGAATTACAACTACATGCATTGTGCATCTGTGCCCCTTAACATATAC
Organism: Digitaria exilis; assembly: GCA_015342445.1. NCBI lineage: Eukaryota > Viridiplantae > Streptophyta > Magnoliopsida > Poales > Poaceae > Digitaria > Digitaria exilis. The sequence continues at coordinate 970,417 of JACEFO010002165.1, forward strand.
AAAAAAAGATGCATTTGTTATAGGAAGATATAGTCTTCAATTTTATTTTTGTTACCCTATCACATGGTTGTTGATCCTAATGTAATAAATGAATTTCATTGTGAGGCCACATTAGGATCCCTATTTTCATTGTTTTTTTTTTGTCAAAGTCTTGTTTTCTCTCATGTCCTAAATAACATTTGGTTTGCCGTGAGGGTGGGCGAGGGCAGCGGAAGATGAATCGGGGTGAGAACCTAGACTCTGGTACCGTGGAAGAGAACATGGATTGGGAAATAAACTTTGTGTACATATCTAGGCAAGGATGGCCTAGGGTTTGGGAAACAATACTAACCGAGGAAGATCCTTGCCCAATTCAGTATTGATCTATATATCCCTAGAAGGGGAGGTGCACAGCCAAGAGGGCCGGCACTGCCTGCTACCCATGGCCCATAGAGCCTGCCTATAATGCTCGCTAACATATAATACTGCTTTGCCATCAATTGTTTCTTAAGATTAAAGATTCTTATGGGTCATTTAGCAGGGATTGGAGCTTCCGTTTCTAGCATGAAACAACAGTCTGCCGAATGGCTGGGTGCAACAGAAGTTGAGAACAAAACAATAGAATAATTTCTTGTTTTTACACTGCAAAAGAGAAATGGACAGAACATGGTTTGGGATGATTCCACGCTTCCCTAACCCCCCTTTTCTTCACAAGTTATTACCTGCTTCTGCCATTAAGACCAAGGCCTCTGTTTGTTTTGTTGCTTCTGCTGCCTGTAAGGCTGTAACCTCTGCTCACCAGCCCTTTGGTGGTGCTACATCAGATCTGGCACTGTACCTCTCCTCAGTCTTAGCCCATTTTGCTGTTTCCCATTGGCTAGCGCTGCTCCCTGCAGCAGAGGCTAGGTCCACCAGGGCACTAATGTTGGTTCGTCTTTTGTTTCCCATGCGTGCTATGAAGGGAAATAAGCGATCTATAACTTAGAGGTGGGCCTGGTACGGTGCTCTCATCATCAAACTGCTAGGTACACACCTTGAGGCTATCAGAAGTATATTCCAGTATATTTTTCTATGGCAGAAATACTCCAGGAAAAACAATAACTTGCCAGGCTTAGGGTTATATGTATACCGGGTACATTGGTCATTTCAACTGCTATCCTCACTGTTAAGAATCAGGTTCAGTCTACAAGCCAAGTGGTTTCAGTGTGATTGTGTTTGACCAGAGAATAATTTCCAGAGATAAACCAAATAAAAAATGTTTCTTGGAGAATCTAGAACCATGCCAAACAGGCCTTCAGGCCAATCCCAATGGGAATTTCGGTTTTAAATGAATTCGACAGAGAATTTTATGTTGGTGTGTGTTTCCAATAGTACCATATGTTGTGGGAATCTGAATCCTGACAAATAGGCTTAAGTCCAATCCCAATGGAGAATTTGATTTGGTATGGTATTTCCAATAGCACAGCTTGTGTAAAAGAGCCATTTAATTAATGATTGAATTCATTTTTGTTGTTTCATATAGGTAGCATAAGAGTATTTGTATTGGATACGGTGTGTTGTGGATGCTTTTGTGGGTCAGCTCTATTATAGGAAGAGGTTCAAGAAGCAGCAGTCGCTGGCTGTTCCTTCGGCTGAATAAGATGGTTTATCCCTTAATTGTCTCTAGGTAGTTAGGATCGGCATCTATATAAACCGATAGGTAGGTTTAGATTGGCTTAAGCAGAAGTAACCCAAAAGATCAGAGCCTCCAAGGGAGGGCGATCAGGGTTACCGAGCTTCTTAGTTTGTTAAGATTCATCTGTTCTTGTTAAGATTGTGCTGTTCTTCATTAATAAAGCCAACCCATATCACGGTGGCTAGGTAGCTTCATATAGATGGAACCCCTTTCTTCCCTCCACTATTTCTTTGCCACCTCATAAAAAATGGTAACATGGCACCCTATTTAATGAAAATGAAACTCCAAAGCCCCCTCAGAATTTGCGAGTTCAAGTTGAAATTTGTAAATTTACTTCAGGTTCAACCTCACTTTATGCATATTCCTCTTGGATCCCCATTGGTTGTTTAAAGCTCTGTTGCAGTATGGTTCATGATACTAGTATGCTTGAGACTCAAACTGTGTGCTCATTAAATAACCAGTTTACCTGCCTTGCTTTGGTGGCCTAGTGTTGACTTATGCATGCATCCTGTGGTAAAAGAACTACAGCAAGACAATCATTTTATCTATGTAAAGTTATTTTATCTGCGCAAATGCTTTCTGCATTTTCAACCTACACTTCTGATGTCTAAGTTGACTTCATTTTTTTTTCCTTCTGTTGTTGATTCATGCTAGATTTACATGTGCATTTGGATGAATGATGGTTATATTAAGATCCTAAATTAACATGGATTTTTTGTCTTATTACCAGAGAAGGCTGTAAATCTTGCCAACGCAATTGGTGGTCAGCCCCTGAGATTAGCAGACCTGGAAACTTTCAGGCCAGAGGAAGGGATGATCCTTGCTAATGCAACATCACTGGGGATGTACCCAAATGTTGACGGTACTCCTATTCCTAAGGTGCGCCCCCCCCCCCCCCCCCCGCGTGCCCCTGTGTCTCTCCACACAGAGAGATTCCATTTATTTATTTTTATTTCTAAATAGAGTCCTTACATGACATATTGTTAACATTCAGTCATAATTCTATCACTCTTCATTTCTTCTGTGTTGACTTAAGTGATTCCAAAGTATGTTTAACAAGTTCTCCTTAATTTGCAGAAAGCATTGAATTTCTACGATGTGGTATTTGATGCTGTATATGCCCCAAAGGTTACTCGGCTTTTACGAGAAGCAGAAGAATGTGGAGTTAAAGTTGTTAGTGGTGTGGAAATGTTCATTAGACAAGCCATGGGCCAATTTGAACGTTTCACTGGTGGCATAGAAGGTGTTGTGTTCTACCCAGCTATGTTCTTAACCCCTTGCATGCCAAATGTTTTACTGTTTCTGACTATCTTTTGTTCGCAGCTCCTGAAAGCCTGATGCGTGAGATAGCAGCAAAATACACATAGCAGGTTCTTTTTATTACCATTTCATTTCAATCTTGCAACCATTTTGGGTTAAACACTTCACATGCAAGATACCGATATTTTATTTTAGGAACAAGGTCCATTTAATTGTATTCTGTTCATGGTTCTCATGGCGTCGCCTAGGCGACAAGGCGCTCCCCTTGTTTTGGGCTAAGGTGTCGCCTTAGCCCAGCTTGCCTTACTTAACGACATGAGAACCATGATTCTGTTAATTGTTCTTGAAGAAAAGCTCAAATTCCATATCACAAGTACATCATGCATACATGACACTGGCTCAACGAATATAGGGCTAATAAAGGATCAATACCACAAATAGTATTTTTCTTTGTCATTCATGGAATATGCTATATGTGCTGTGAGATACCACTTAAATATGACTGTTCTTGTTTTTTTTCAAGGATAATGGCGGAAAACGGCTGTGATAGATATCCGCCCAAAGTTTTGTCAGGGCTGAGTGAATAAATGTTTCGGCATCCTGCCGAGTTTTGCACTTATGGAAGTTTGCTGTTGTATTATTACACTTCGCCGACATACATGGAGGATTACGTTGAAATGTTATATAATGTTCATTCTTGTACTTGCAACATAGGAATTGCAAGAATAAAGAGTAAGTTTGGAACCTACATTATGATGATCAAGGAAGAAACATGCATCAATCAATGATTCAGTTGGTTCCATGCTAGTCATGTAAGAACCACAACAGTTGAGTTGCTTTCCCATCTTGGCATCACTGGTGGTTATATTGACCTGCATTATTTACCTTTTTGTATGATCTGGATATTGATTGCTCACTAACATAGGAATAAAAAAGGGAAACCATTTGGTGTCTAAATATAATATGTATCTTGAAAGGATCAAGATGCCTAAGAGTGGGGGTGAATTAGGCTTCTACAAAATTTAAAGTAATAAAAACATTCCTATGCAATAAGCCAATTCACCCTATGTGCCTAAAAATGTGGTTTGTGCCTAAACTAGTGTTGAAACGAGTTTTGCAATCTAGTTCCAATCCTACTCTAGCGTGGCAAGTTTAGGAATTGAAATTGTTGAAAGTAAATTTGCTCAAAGAGAGGAGAGAAAGGCGATTTTTTTCGAGGTATCGAGGAGTCGGCAACTCCCCCCTAGTTCTCCTTGGAGCACCCGCGCAAGGGTATTGCTCCCCCTTGATCCGCGCAAGGATCAAGTGCTCTCGTAGGGGATATCCATTTCCCACTCCGGGACGGTGGATTCCCAAACCGTGTACACCTTCTTGGGGCTTCACACAATCTCCACGTGAGCTCCCAAGATCAACACCACCAAGTTGTCTAGGTGATGCCGAATCACCAAGAGTAACAAGCCAAAGATCTTCACTTGACCTACACTAGACCAAGAGCTAGATGGATGCACACTTGCTACTCTCAAGCACTAAAGAGAGTCCTTAATCTTCACAAGACCAAGAACACCAATCAAACCAAGTGTCTCTCTTGCCCTCTAGCACTTCCCAACAGCAACTGGATGAACAGTGATTTTCGTGTGGCAAGAGAGTCTCCAAGTAGGAGAAGAGTGGCTATAAATAGCCCACTCAAAAACACTACCCGTTAGTGCTAACCCAGAGGGACCGACTGATTCGGTGCCCTTCAAAGATGGCCACCGAACCAGTCGGTGCCTCCTTGGATTTGAACTTCCAACGGCTAGCCAGTGACCACCGACTGGCCAACTCCTGTGCAGCACCGAATCAGTCGGTGCGCACCAGTACCGAACTGGTATTTCCAGCTACAATGACCGACTGATTCGGTGCTGCCCACCGAATCAGTCGGTCCCCCTTGAGACCTAGACTTGAGCTGGATCTTGAGGGCCACCGACTCATTCGGTGGGTCTTCATGGGGATCACCGAATTAATCGGTCCCCTCCATTTTCACTCAGTACTGTACAGCCATTTCTAGCCATAATGACCGACTGATGCGGTGCTACCCACCAAACCAGTCGGTCCCCTCTAGGACTTAGGCTATCGTATAGCCAAGGGCACCGACTGATTCGATGGACCTTGCTGACAGGGACTGAATGAGTCGGTGCCCCTGTTTACTTCGCAAAGTAAACAGGGCACCGACTGATTCGGTCACTGCCCCAGTGAACACCGAATTAGTCGGTCCCTACTGAGCAAATCAGAATGCAATCTTCTTAAGGCTGAAACTCGTCCAATTCAAATTCTTTGAGTTACCAACCTTCTCAAGGGCTTCGACATAGCTACCTAGCACTATATTTCACAGGTGTGCACCACACCTAAACTCTAGCTTCATCTAGGTCAAGCTATCAATCCTCAACCCCCCTTTATAGTACGGCCAAAGGAAAACAAAGACCTAAACTACTCTAAGTGCCTCTCATCATCCAAACGGCACTTAGAACTAGCTTATCCTTAATCTTCGACCATATCTTTTGCACCAATACAATCATTCGCGAATGATGGGGGCCAAGAATACCGTGAAAGCTCATCATTGCACTAACTTAACTTTGTTTCTGCAAAACACTTGTTAGTCACAATGATTATGTTGCCATTAATCGCCAAAACCGAATTAGGGGCCTAGATGCTCTTTCATATGGCACGATCTGTAGTTTTGTAAGACCTGGTAAGAATCACCGAACTACTGCTACTCCCTAAGATACGGAAACCAGATCACTATCAAACCCCTAGTACTGTTAAGACTAAGTGTTTGGTTCGCTTGTGTAAATGCAAACGGTAATGGAATTGAATAACCCTGGGACTGCATACGATGTATGATGTATCTGATGACAGTCGTGTCTAATTATAGGTGTGCCTTGCTAACATGGAAACTTAAAAGTTCTGCTGCAGCTCTCCTCTCAGCTGTTAACACTAAGATACTGTTTGGTTCGCGAGTGCAAATGCAAACGCTAATGGAATTGAATTACCCTGGGACTATATACGATGTATCTGATTATAGTCTTTGGTTATGGTTTGTAATGGAATAAAAAAAAACTTGTGTCCTCAGAGGCACGGCACTGTAGCTTCTACAAAACCTCAAGCGGGGCTTGATAACCAATGGAGTAAAGGATTACTCCTTTACTAATAAAATATAACTTGATTTACCTCGCCAAGAAAGATTTTTTTTTCAAGCTATCGAGAATACAAGCAAGAAAGGGTAACGACAGCGAATCTGAAATCGAAGATTCAAGTAATCTGAAATATTGTAGATGTATTAGGGACAAATCTGAAATCAAAGGTTCAAGCTCTAAGCAACAATGACTAATCGATACAGGGTTGTAAAACAAGAAGAGGGTCCTTGATTCAGGGTAAATGGACTCAGCGTCACAATTGCAATGAATAATATTAATTTTATGATGGAAAACTAGACTCAAATAAACCTCAAACCCTAATGTGATTGTGGCTACTGATTATAAAGGGTTAGGGGTGACCTCCACCCCATGGACACATCTCAATTGGACCCAAAGACAACACATGGGCCAACAACCCAAAAGACCCCAATTGGATCCAAAGATAATACATGGGCCAACAACCCAAAAGATGGTGGCACAAAACCATTCTAGATGTCCACTTGTTTTGACGATCCCCGTCGACTCAGATAAATTTTTGGAAGCTCTATGAAATTCCCTTTCCAACCACATAAAGAACGTCCAAAATGGACTCTGTATGTGACCTGAGTGTCGTTTTTAGTGTGTGTTGCTCCTAGACTCCGACATGAGCTCGAACTTGAGTTGCTTTGGGCCTCCACCTTGATGACTCAAACTCAATTAGCCTCGGGTCTCCTTTATTTGGACACCTTTGTTGGACTCCTCATTGTTCATAGCATGAGGTAATCTTTGTTGTATGTATGTATGTATGTATGTATGTATGTATGTATGTATGTATGTATGTATGTATGTATGTATGTATGTATGTATGTATGTATGTATGTATGTATGTATGTATGTATGTATGTTATGTCCTCATCATAATACATAACATGTTACAGATAAGAAAAGGCATAATTTTGTATGTTGACTAAAAGACCGCGTACCGTACCGACAGTTTCAAGGACAAATAGGTAACAATAGATAACAGAGTAAGATCAAATCAAAATCCCCACCTTGGGCAAGCACCGTAGACTATCATCAAATCGACGCGAACACAAAATTGAGCCCGAAAAATACACAGGGTATCCAACTAAGTGTTGCATAGATCAAAGTCTAATAGGTGGAAGAAGACTGGGCTGATCTTTGGAGAACAATAGAAACGACATTTCCTATAAGATGATGTAAAAGATGAACAGATTAACATAATAGATGGTGCTTTAATATGATCCAATAAATAGAAGCATATCACAAGCATATATTTAAAAGATGCAAAAGATTATGGTATACAGGTACGTCCGTCACCATCGGCCAAGTACGACTCAGAATCTGATGACTCAGGAGCTTTCACAGCTAAGTTCCAGAGTCGAGGCTTTGGCCAAGTAGCAGCTACAGACGAGTAAAGCACAACACCAAACTCAAACAAGAAAGTTAGGGAATGGCGCCATCCATGCACTATGACATCTCCTCAATCTTTTGCCATATAGATCTTGGTCCCAACCAAGCTTCATTCAAGCTTGGGGGAGGCGCTGATATGTCGTACGACCTGTCCATTTGTTCAGCCATGCCATGCCTTTCCAATAAATGCTAGGATCATGTGTCCTAGAGAAAAAAATATTTACCTTCCCTTGAACAAAAGCTCCAAGCTCTTATGCGTGGAAACTTGTGAAAGCTTTTTATTTTGGAAGGGACAAATAGTTGCTCTATTCATGCTCTACAAGTGCCTCATATACATCCAGTTACTTCCCCAGTACTTGAGTTTGTTGGCAAAGGTAATCCTTCCTGGTTTATCTTTGTGGGAGCATGAGGTTTAATCTCCATAGTCTAGGTTGTTGTGAGATTTGATATGGTTTGATCTACAGTCAAATTGCATGCCTTAGTAGGGAATATCTTGGAATTCTTTGAAAACAATCATGATATAGTTTTCCCCATTGGTTTATCCAGGGCCATAAGACTTTACATTTCTAGCCATAATATGCTAAGTTGAATTACTTTGAGCTTTTGCCAAGTAGGGTGTTCACTTGTGGAGAATACTTGTCATCTATCGGCCTTTGCATGCTCATTGTTTTGCGATCCTCAAAAAAATTTGGTGTGTTGATTGTCTACTTTAGGCGTCAATATTTATCTTGGCCGGATAATCTCTGACCAATAGTCTAAAATCTCCACAATTGTTGATGGCCCTTAGATGCGTCAAATGTGAACTGCAAGCGTACGGATCGTGTGTAGCTTTTCCCTTAGAGTATTCCCCAAGCGTTATCAATCCGTGAAACTAAGGATGTAGGAAACAACACAACTAGCATGAAAATTCCTTTATCTTTAGATGGTGTGAAAAAATGAATCTAATCTACTAAAACACGACACTAGAGGTAGCAAGAGAAAGTTAGAGCTAATTTTTGAAGAGACAATTTTTCCATTCACTACTAGAGTTCCTCACGCCATTTTCACCATTGATTTAGCTCCAACTAAGGTTTAAGATACGAACAAGTGGTAGAAATGAATATCACCACCGGTTTATAATACGAATCGGCAGTGAAAATGGAATCGATTTTACAACCACAAAATTGCGATGAAAATGAACCCCAAATTGTTAGTAAAAAAATAACTTTTTTTATATCGATTCAGTTGAAAACAAACTTTATATCAAAATTAATGATATTGATAAAATCTACAACTTGTAATTTATAAGTTTTTATTTTAAGTTACTTAGATGTTTAAATATTTAAAATATGATCTCACGCCTATGGCATCAACTCAAATGAAAATAAAGTCAACATCAAAATCGTAATACTCGACGAGGTTTACAACTTTGCAGTTGATAATTTTTTATTAGAAATTATTTAGAATTGAAATATAAAAAATGAATATTTGTTACCTACTCATAAGTAAGTATGTTATGTAGTAGTAACTGGCCTCACTCGACCCATGAGGTCATGAATTTTGATGGCGGGAACTTCGCATACTAGTGAAAATTGTGGTTTCAATATTGTGGTCATATGATATTTCAATAGTTGATCATGTGATGGTCGCTAGAGTAATTTTTATCCGGTTAATCAATTATCTGTGCTTTTTCAAATATTTTCACTATTGGTTCATGTCTCAAACCGATGGTGAATATATACTTTTCACTACCGACTTTTTGGCAATGGTGATAATGTTTGTATAGTACTGATTTCCTCAATTTAATCCTAGTGCAGGAGCTCGATTAAGAGGTCAAGTCTCCCTTCTTTCATCAAGTTTTCTAAATCCAGTAGTATCTAGCACTGTGAGTGATAAAACTTTGGATTTTTGAATGACTAATGATCCTGTTTTGATTACTACTCCCTCTTTCTCGAAATACAATTTGTTTTGCCTTAATTGGATACATAGTTTCCATTATGTATATAGAGATAGTGTATATCTAGATACATAATAAAATCTATGTATCTTGAAAAGCTAAAAGAAATTGTATTTTGGGATGGAGGGAGTATGACTACCTGGATAGGTCCAATGGCGGCACAATAAATGATTCCGACACTGTTAGTGTTGGCTTAACGGTTCTATCCTTTTTTACAATGTGCAATGCATAGTTGTTGGGAGTACGTAGATAATTTGGTGGACTATGCATTTAGAATCAAATCTTGAATAATAGCGAAGCTTCACCAATTGTTCGACAACAAAGGTCTGAATGAATGTCTCAATATGGGATGTTAGACAAAGTGCTGAACACACAAAAGTGGTGGACACTAGCCTATAATTGTTTTGACATTACACTGGCCTAAAATTGGGACAAACATCTTCACTTAAAATTGATATAGACCTATTTAAAAAGTAAGATTTTATAAATGATAGTCCTATTTTCTATTGATATGGTATGAAAATAATTAGCATAAACTGGCTACAAGAAATTAGAAGTATGAGCATTGGATGACTAACTAAGAGAGTCTTGTTTGAATTAATTGGATGATAATCAATGTTGATTTACTTGATCATTGTGTCAAGGTGAAGCATGACAATGAGAAAAGAATGAAGCGATTATGAAAGAAGGGATGCGTCAATTCCCTTGTAAAGTATTTGTTGACGCGCTTCTGGTCAACTCACGAAAGCGCTAGATCGCACGGTCGTCGAAATCTCCTCGTCGGAGCTCCTGGACGCAGCCGGTCAGACCGCCTGTAGGGGCCGGTCAGACCGCCAGTAGCAGAGGCGCCGCGAAAGCCTACGATCACAACCTCGGGAGGGACCCCTTCGGAGGCTGCGAACCTAGGGTTGTTCTAAAGTCGGCAAGGCCACTTAGAACGTCCTAAAACGTCGTGGAGACGAAGAAGGAAAGCAAAGGGGTTGGAAAAGCTAGGGTTTGGAGATAAAAAGTAAGATGATTTTTTTATATGATTGGGTAGAGGTCCTCAATCGGCCACGGCCCTTTATATTTATAGGGTGGGGAGGTCTTGTCCCGCAAGGAAGTCCTTGTACAGATCTAAAAACATGAAAAAACCTGATTCTACTCGGACTCAGGGACAGGCGGTCAGACCGCCAGTGACAGGCGGTTAGACCGCCTGGCACATTGCCAGATTGGCTACAGGGCCAGCCGGTCTAACCGCGTGTACAGGCGGTCTAGACCGGCTGTCCCAGCCTGATCGGCTTTAAACCATTTTTGGTCGTCAACATATGCCCCCCTGTTTTTTGGTAAAGCTTTGTTTACCACAAAACATTTAATTAGACTAAGGACGACCCTCTATTGTCGGCCATTTTTTCCTTAAGGGCGATATCACATATCGGCCATATCCTTTCAAGCATGTTGCCAAACACTTGGATGATATTTCTTTAAGTACTTCCCATTGAGCGCTCTTGGCAACTGAAATCCTTGCAAAGTCTCCACCACATAAGAATTCCCAGAACAAACCTTCACAATATGATATGGTCCTTCCCAATTCGGCGACCATTTACCAAATTTGTTGCTCTTCGTTCCTATAGGCAAAATAGTCTTCCAAACCAAATCACCAACTTGAAACGATTTGAGTTTTACCTTCTTGTTATACGCTCGAGCCACTCTTCTTTTATCTTTTTCAATCTCTTCTAAGGCCTCCAAATGCTTGTCGGTCACATCATCAATATTATCCATCATCAAAGCACAATATGTACTAGCATCAAGATCATTTTGCTTAGCCAATCTATAAGCATCCAGATTTACCTCAACGGGCAAAACGGCCTCTTGACCATAGATGAGCTCAAATGGAGTAACCTTAGTAGCACCATGTCTAGAAATACGATGCGCCCATAATGCTTCAGATAATACCTCGTGCCACCGCTTAGGATGATCTTCAATCTTCTTCTTTATGAGCTTGATCAAAATCTTGTTGCTAGACTCGGCTTGACCATTGGCTTGAGCATAATACGGAGATGAATTGAGCAATTTAATACCATAGGATCCAACAAACTCACGTACCTCCTTAGAAATAAACGACGTCCCTTGATCCGTCGTCAATGTTTGAGGAATCCCAAATCTATGAATAATATGCTCAGTAATAAACTCAATCACCTCTCTATGTGTCATGTTCTTGAGGGGAATTGCTTCAGTCCACTTGGTAAAATAATCAGTATCCACAATCACAAAACAATGACCTTTGGATGAAGGAGGATGAATCTTACCAACAAAATCTAAACCCCATCCTCTAAAAGGCCATGGCTTAATGATTGGATGCATCAACGCAGCAGGTGCAATCTGAATATCCCTGAACTTTTGACACTCTTCACATCCTTTGTAGTAACGAAAACAATCGGCTATCATCGTAGGCCAATAAAAACAAGCCCGTCTAAGGAGCCACTTCATCATTCGAGCCGATTGATGCGTACCACAAATTCCTTCATGAACCTCTGCCATAGCCAATCTAGCTTGATTAGGATCTAAACATTTCAAAAGCAATCCATCCATGGTCCGACGATATAGTTCACCATCAATCAAAGTAAACTTGAAAGCCCATCGTCGGACTTTTCGATCCACTGACCTGCTAGTATCCCACAAATATTTCACCAGTGGCTCCCTCCATTCACCAACATCGGCCACAATAGATTGAAAATCATTAACAGCCGAATCGGTGTTTTCAAAGGTGCAGCGGTCAGACCGCCTGTACTGGCGGTTAGACTGGCCGTGCCGGTCAGATCGGCTGTAACAGGTGGTCGAACCTCCTGTTCCAGAGCAGAAACGTCGGCTTCACGAAACATCGGCCTCTTTTCATGAAAATTTCTTTTCTGAACATTATAGCCTGATGCTTGCTGCGCCAACGCATTAGCTCTAGGATCCTCTTCTCTTGGTACATGGTAAATGACAAATTCATCAAAGCAAGATATAATATCTAAACACTTATTAAGATAAGCATTCAAAGTCCATCTAAGCATTGACAAACTTTATATACTTGTTGTACTACCAAAAGAGAATCACCATATGCTTCTACATGTTTTACTCCCATGTCATGTAACATCTCCAACCCGAATAATAAAGCTTCATATTCGGTTTGGTTATTAGTGCACTTATGATCTAATCGGTTAAGAGCTTCAAAAACAACACCGCTTGGTGAAATAAGAATAACACCAACTCCACAACCACTTTTGCAAACCGATCCATCAAAATGCAATTTCCATGGAGTAAAGGTAATATAGCCGATATTTAAATCAAGATTTTCACTAATCCTACGTCCAACAATAAAATCGGCAACGATTTGTCCTTTCATAGATTTCAATGGCTCAAAGACTAAATCATATTCAATTAAAGCATAAGCCCATTTGCCGATTGTACCACTTAATATAGGTCTATGCAACATGTATTTAATTATGTCGGCTTGACTAGCAACTATGCAAGTATTTAATAACAAATAATGCCTCAATTTTGTACAAGCATTATATAATGATAAGCATAACTTTTCAATGAAACTATACCTTGTTTCGGCGTCCAATAATCTTCTACTTGCATATGAAATAATATATTCCTTCCCTTCGGTCTCTTGGATCAAAACAGCCCCAATAACACTTTCTTTGGCCGCAATATATAATTTAAAAGGAACTCCTCTCCTAGGTGCCCGAAGAACCGGAGGCGAAGATAAATAATGCTTGATCTCTTCAAACGCATCTTGCTGTTTTGCCCCCCAAGTAAATTCAGCATCATCTTTCAACGGAAGCAAAGAAGTAAAAGCATTCACCTTTCCCGACAAATTGCAAATAAATCTTCTTAAGTAATTCACCTTGCCCAAGAATTTCTGCAACTCCTTCTTAGAACTAGGCGCCTGCAACTTGCCAATAGTGTCGGCCTTCTTTGGATCAATTTCTATTCCATTTTCTCATGAACTATGAAGCCCAAAAACTTCCCAGCCCACACACCAAAAGCACACTTGAGTGGATTCATCTTCAAACCATACCGACACATTCTATCAAATGCAAGTCTCAAATCGGCCAAATAAGAAACACTTCCAGCCGATTTGACAACAATATCATCGATATAAACTTCCAAGATAATACCAAGCAAATCATGGAAGATCAAATTCATCGCCCTCTGATAAGTAGCACCGGCATTCTTCAAACCAAAAGTCATAACAATCCACTCAAATAAACCAACAAAGCCTGGACATACAAAAGCCGTTTTGGATATATCCTCTTCGGCCATGAATATTTGATTGTAACCAGCATTACCATCAAGAAAGCTAATCATTCTATGTCCAGATGCAGCATCGATAAGCATATCGGTTATTGGCATAGGATATTCATCTTTAGGAGTAGCACGATTAAGATTTCTAAAATCAATACACACTCTAATCTTACCCGTTCCTTTCTTTTCCACGGGTACAATATTAGAAATCCACTCAGCATATCGACAAGGTCTAATAAACTTTGCTTCTAATAATCGATTTATTTCCTCTTTAATTCGGTCATAAATTTCAGGATTAAAACGCCTAGTTGGTTGTTTATAAGGCCTAAAACCAGACTTAATAGGCAACCGATGCTCAACAAGCTCTCGGCTTAAACCAGGCATTTCATGATAATTCCAAGCAAAGCAATCGACATACTCCTTTAATAACTTTATTAATTCAAATCTAAAAGCAGGATCTAAATTCTTATTTACAAACGTTGGCCTGGGTATAGAACCATCACCAATGTCTACCTCCTCAAGAGGATCGGCCAACGTAAAACCACATCCTAGCTTGCTTATATCATCAAAATCTTCAATAGCTTCACACATATCGTTCTGATGCGACCGATAGTGTTCAAGTCTCTGCTGCAACCACTCTCGATTATCCATTAAATCATATGAGATGATTCAGCCGATTGTTCATCATATGGTAAAGCCAATTTAAAGTAGCATTACTGATCTTTCACTTTCACAAAAGTTTGTGGAATCAGTGTTTGATTACTTTGGTGAAGAGCCTCTAATACCCTATGCACACACTAGAGTAAGTAGTCAACGGATTAGGCGCTGTGTCTAGGCCTTAGATTACCATTGATTGCTTTGTGTTCTATAGAGTGGAGGGGTAGGCTGTGGGAAGGTGACAAACTTTAGTTCATCACGTCTTAGAAGTTGTTTTTTGTGCACCCCCCTGTTCGAACATAGAGTAGAGTTGAAATAAGCCGAAGGTCCCTAATGTATCTTGGTCAGACCAGTGTTCACTTGCCTACAAAATATAGCAGAGTTAAACTTATCTTAGATCTTATCTTTAGATTAAAAAGCACTTCCTATACAAAATTCTTCCCTCTATCAAGGTATTCTAGGTAGAAGACATTTATACCTCCGTTACCTATGGAAAATACGATACCCTGAATATTCATGGGTAAAGTGCTACAACGGTATTTCTGTGCGCTTGCGGATTATTCTATAAGAGTTAAGACACACCAACAATGAGTATGTCATGGACATAAGTATGGAACTATACGAACACATTGCAACATAAGTGTTGGACAAAGAAATCGATGAAACTAGTCAAAGCCAATGGCATTTGAATGCATCAGGTGAATATTTACAACAAAAGTGATAGTTTACATAATCACAGATGACTTGCAAGTTTCACAGAAAATCTAAAAGATGACATCAATACCAGGGATCTACGGATTGCATTTATCACACGTAGGCGAATTTGATTGGCTACATCAATAACATATTGATCCTCATCATCCGATCTAGGGATATTCTGAGCACTCTTCCCAAGTTGATAGCTTGATGAGCCAGAATTAGTTTTTATTCCGACAGCTTCTAGATGACCTTAGGAAGTTGTTGGAGTTTGATTCCTTCATATTTGATGGCATCCCCGACATCCTAAAGTTCTTTACTTAGCTCCATTTGTCTGGCCTTTAGATGATCTATTTCTGCAACAATACTTGGATGAGTAGATTTCAGCATTGTGGCTTGTCAATGGAGTTCATTGGCCTTCGCTTCCTGATTTTCACTGTTCTTGAGGAGTTCTCCATATTGGGTGTGATTGGCTAATCTCTTCTTCGCTCTTGTGAAATTAACTTAAAAGGTTTTACATTAAAGATGCCAAAGTCAAAGCTTCTAAGACAGTCATATTATGATCCAACAAGCTAAGGATTTGTTGTAGCTTTTCTCTAATCTCAGCTGAAGGGGGTCTTGATGGATCCACTTCTTCTAGGTTTACGATGTGCTCTTCATCAACTAGAGGCTGATGAAGCCTCCTCTTCTTCCATGTTCCCGATGGGGAAGAGAAACATGATGTTATCAGGAGAGTCTTGAGTCTTCAGAAAAAAGAGAAAAATGAAGTACATTTACATACGTGTTCTAGATTCCTGTCATCAGATGGTGTTGGGCCAGTGTATGCTGCAGGGCTTTGAGTTAATATCACCTTGGTTAATACCCCGATCGGCTGTTGTTGTTTGTTTTTTTTCAAGAGTTCTTGCAGTTGATTCCGAAGGTATGTTAGCTGATATACCCTTTTATAAACTGAATTAATCAGGATGTCAGTTAAGGAAAACTATTGGATGAGACAAAAGGAAGGTTTACCTCAATAGTTTCTATGGGAAGAGGTCGATGGAGATAAAATTCATAAGAAGGCTTTATTTCTATTCCTACATAGAGGTTGATAGGGAGAATTCCAGGAGAAATTGCCACTTTAAAGATCTTTGTGCTCTCCTGATCTATGCCGATCTCATCAAACTGAAATTTGAAAGGGAATTCATATATGAATAATCAGCGATGTCTGATGAGGAGTCACTTGTGATCTACGATGCAGCTTCATGAAAAAGATATGCATCGTCACCTTTGTGGGGTTTCGCCTTCTGAGTTGTTGGAAGGATAGTGCACTTTGGTCAAATCAATTCCCATAGCTTTGTGGAAGTATAAACCTAGCCACATCTACAAAAACCACCAGGGTCCACCCAAAGTATTGATCGACTCATTAGTCAATAGTTTGATTGGTAATTGATGAAGTGGCATGTATATTGATCCAAGAAGATGTTTTCCAAGGGGGGTCTCTGCTCATTTAACTAGAGTTTCTACCATGGATTGCATATTTGAGATCGGGCCACAAGTTTTTCCACAAAATAGAAACCTATGTAACTAGAGGTTCAAAAAGGCAGTATGCTCTCTATACTGCACTTTGCCCATTTTGGCATGCTCTATGACATATACACTCCAGCCTCCAGTGGCCTTTTTTATGAGTAAGCCGATGTGTTGGCTTGCTAAGTAAAGTGGATGGGTAGTTAGAGGCATATATATTTAGGCCAGTGAACTTGTAGACATTGGCCAAGGTCAGATTCATGGGTCCATGATTGAAGAGGAAAGCATTGATGGCATCGCACGAAAAATATGAGGCAGCTTTTAGCAAAGGCTTGTTCTTTTCTATTCCAGAGAGAGAGAGAGAGAGAGAGAGATTACTGCTTATATCTATTTTTCCAGAAACTGCCTTGGGATGTTCACATTTAGTTATGCCAGTTTCTCCATCCGACCATTGGAGTTGGCCATGACCTAAAGGCATGGCGCCAATGGGAAAAATTGAAATTCGATGTCTTGAAGGGAATTCTTTCAGTTTCAGAGTTGATAAAGTTAGTAGGGTCTAGATCGCCCATAGGACCAAGAAAATGAACAAAGGGATTCTAGGCTGAGGGGATCAATTTATCGTTTTGCATTACCTATGAATGGGGAGATGAGATTCAGAGTCCAAAACCTACTGAAAGCGGAGCGAGAGTTACCCCGAAGATGGAAGAGACAATCGCCATAGATTCGTAAGTTGATGCTTGACGATGAGCTTGAACTCGTCAAAGAGAAAGCAACGCCATTGTGAAGCTCACTGACTCACTAGAGAGGGTTTCTGTATTGGTGTAGATATGTTTAGATGAATAGAGAGAAAGAATGCATGCGGAGAAGAAGATGGCAGCATGGAAGGAAGATATTTATACTTTACCACCCTTAGTGTATAGATGGAAACCTAGACGTCGTCGCATGCGGATGCGAAGGAAGATTCGAACAATATTTCCGGGCAACAGTTTGGGAAGCGATCATGTGTCAAGAGAATTTCGGAGTAGATCTTATTATACTCCAGAACTAGGGAGCATGTGTTGACACTATTTTTGACATGTGTCAAGACTAGAACGAATATGGTTTGACCAGGATAGAAGATACTCAGTCAAAGATCCAACCGATGAGTTGGTAGAGGTCAGCCGATGATTTTATAATCGATTTGAGGTGGAGATGGGCTAGAAAGCTCAAAGGAAAGAAATAATTGATTCTGGCTAAGAAGTGTTCTAATATCCAGAAAGTCAGAGTTATCTTCTTTCGAGGTAAGGTAAAGGACGTCTCACATTCAAGCGACCTAGTCTTTGCTAGTGAGTTTTTGTTTACTGAGTAGTATAGGCTTTAGTTACCAGGCGCATTGTTGTGGCTTCGTCTATCTTATTCAATAGTTATCCAATAGTATCTGGGCTTTGGCTTCTGGGCGATTCGATATTGTCTCGTCAAGATTTATTCACAATTTATCAATATTTTCAAGATCTATAAGTTTATCCTGTTTTTCAATTATATACTCTTATTCTGTTTGAGACACATTTGATCAAATGTTAATATTGTTATTTTTCTATCATGACCGGCTAGCTTTTTAGATCAGTTTCAAACTTGAAGTGTTGCACGTGTAGATCTGTCTGTGTTGCACATTCGTAGCCTTGGCATCCATCAAAGCCTTCACATAGATGTTCAATCAGTTATTTATCTTGCTTTCATTATTAAAATCAAAGCAAAATTGATTAGATCTGTCTCGATTTATCAAGATAATATGCATAGTTGTTCATTAGATCCACAAACATGACAATCACCCTAGCCGATCGAATATGATCCGATCGACTGATTCTTTATCTTTCTCTACATTAGTTGACATAGCTGATATCACCTCTGGGATACATGGCTACAAAAAGCATTTTTGGAGGTGGTCAAAATTGATTTTTGGAGGTGGGTTTTGCATCCTTTTACGAGCCAAGGCTTCTGTTAATTACAATTTTCAAATGCATATCTGCCTCTGTTAATCAAATTAAAAAAAGCAAACCCATAGATGGACCCATGGAGCGTTGAGCCCATAGAGGAATGCCACCGTGTCGTGCTGTCACGCCATCCGCCATCATCGCTGTCTATCGCACCTCCAAACCGCTTGCTGGAGGAGGAGGAGGAGAAGGCACATTGGAAGAGGGTCAATGCCGAGTCATCCCCGTGCTGGAGGAGGAGGCACACTGGACGAGGAGGGCATTGCCACACCATCCCTGTCATAGGATCCGCCGCCTGCCACTGGATCCAACACCATGCCGAGCAACTACGCCTCCATGCGGCCGAATCTAGTGGAGGCACAGAAGACGGAGGGAGGAGGGGCCGCCACCACTGGAGGAGAGACGCACCATCAGAGGAGGAGGGGAGGAGGCGCGACACCATTAGAGGGAGGTGAGAGGGGGCCAGTGGTGCCCTCTGGCATGTGTGAGAGGGAGAGAGAGGAGGTGGGAAGGGAGGAAAAAAAAAGGAAACCCTAACTCAGCATATATATGGAACTCTGGTAATGGGCTCTCTGGGCTTCTTTGGGCCTTCGCATTTTAGGAGGCAGGCCTTATAAGGTGTTCGCCTCTGAAAGTTGATTAATGGAAGGAAACATCTTAAGGCAACCACCTCCGAAAATAGATGATTTTATGAGGCAATTATTTTAAAATATCAGCTTATGTTAATCAATTGCACAAGGTGGTCAGATACAAACGTCTCATTAAATAAAAATGTTCACCTCTGTTAATGCCTGGGATTAACGAAGACAGATGGATTTTGTGTGTACCTCTGAGCCCCATTTTGCAGTGTCCTCTAAAATCATTTTTGTAATAGTGAGACTTTCGAAAGACCGGTCGATTAACCCTCAAATTTAACATTTACATTGTTTTCTTGTCAATTAATAGGTCAAATTGACTGGCACGCTTTGGTGATCGAATGTTAACAGTCCAGGCTTGGTCAATAATACTCTTGGCCATGATTGTCGATTTTTATGTCAAGAAGAGTTGATATGCAGTGGGATTTCGAAGCTCTATGCCATCAATGGCGATCTGCTCCGAGAACTCAAAACTAGATAGGGAAGGTGGGGCCTAATCGACAACAAGCACAATACCCCGTCCTCGTCATAATTTCACCAGTTAAGTTTCGCATTTTTCGAACCAACAACCTCCCTCTCACGCATTGCCTTCTCTTCCACTGCACCACACACTCATATGCGTCCTTATTCCATTTTGATTCCCCTCATATTACACCAAACTGAGAGTTAATTGCTTGTTTGAGGCTCCAAACTAATTCGAATGAAAAAGTTATCAACTATAAAGTTTCATAACTTTTCGAAATATAAAACTTGTTTTTTTGAAGTTTCCAGATCCGAGGTCATTTGCAAAATTTTGAATTTCAAATTTGAAAAATTCAAACCTTGTTTACATTGACAAGATGATTCCAAATGAAATAGTTGTCAACTACAAAGTTTTCTAATTTGTTTTGGTCTGCAACTTTCATTATGGATTATCTATACGAGGTTATTCGAAAAAGCTCAAATTTGAAATTTGATAAATTCAGACCTTCTTTACGTTGGCAAAATTAATTCAAATTAAAAAAAAGTTCAACTACATAGTATAATAACTTCTGATCATCTAAAACTTCTATTTTGGTAATTTATTCATTAAAGAAAGTGGTAGTAACATTGTGCACAACTCTCATAATCTCTTCTCTCGTTTTATGAAACTATATGAGAGATAGATTTTGTGAACAAAATTTCATCAATTATTCAAATCAAGATATGACCAATATAAAAGTTATACATCTTGATGAATTATACAATTTTGTAGTTCCCAACATTATAATTTGTGTTCGCTTAGGCCTTCAAAATGTGATTTGAAAATTGTCTTTGCCGAGTGTCTCACAAAATACACACGCCAAACACCTTCTTTGCCATGTGTCCTTGTTTGGCATACGGCAAAGAATGGTATTTTCTGTGTGCCATGTGTTTGGCACACGACAAAGAAGGTGTTTGCCGTGTGCTTTGTCTTAACACACGACAAAGGGTAACGGCCATGACGGACGTCCGCATACATCCGCACGAGGGCCGATGCTCATGACTTTGCCATGTGCCGGGCATGTGGCACACGGCTGTCGTGTGCTAGGCTCGAGGCACATGGGCACACGGCAAATACATACTTTGTTGTGTGACATTTTTTACCGTGTGTTTTTCTTTGGCACATGGGAAATAGTTCGTTTGCTGTGTATCCAAGAAAAAGCACACGGCAAAGTGCCGGACACACGGCAAACTACGAGTTTTCCGTAGTGAGGGGTTCTACCCTGAGCTGTGGGTGAGGTGGGCTGATGAACGGGTGCCACGCCGGGGGTATGTGTCAACCGACTCCTGCACCGGCGACACACACGCACCATGTGCTGGCTGATATTCCATGGTAGAGGTGTGGACCGTGAGCTCATTTGCCAGCTTATTCATTCAAATTTTACATAAGAAAACTACATGTGATTATTGCAAAGTTAGTATGCATAATTCACATAATCACATGTCTGGCATATTGGTATAACTTCCATATTTGTCAGGTGCCTATGATTGGACTCGTAATGAGTGAATGAGGTTTAATGTAATGGGTGTTAGCGTCCAAGTTTGATGGATATCTTACATTTTGTATACTGAATGCTACCAAGACATCAGCACCTGGACATCCAACAGTAGACGAATTACTGGACATTTACAATATATGGCGCATATAGGACCCGATACAAAGGTTATTGATCTTGTAGCCAACCCAGTAAAGCAGAGCAAGACCAAATTTTGCACAATAAATGTCTTCAATCCGTCAGATATAATGCTGTTTATCTTCCTCTTCTCGGAGGCTAGTTTTCTCGACACACATTCCTCTCCAGAATTTTTAGGATTTAGTAAATCTGGTTCCACATTTATGAAAAGTGTCAGATTGATATTACTTTTTTTAATGATGGGAGCATGCTGTATGTTTCTTTATCTTTTCCTTTTTATTTGAAGTCCAATTTTTCTGACACACTTACACTAATTGACAACCTGTGTTTAATCCCGGTTGGGTATTCGAGAGCTAAAGCTCTCCCCAACCACAAAAACAACCGGGACTGAAGGGTGATGATGAACCAAAATAATTTGGTAGTGTTAATACACATATAATTTGGCAAAAATAGCTCAAAATATATTTTATTTAGACGTGAACCGAAATAGACATTCTTTTAGAGCTGAATTGATATTGGTCCCTGGAGCTGAATTAAAATGATTAATGTCATTGGGACCTGGAATCTTGGGAAACATCGGAACCCATGCATATTTGATGGTGATGCCCTCAAGCACGGCAGCTGCCCTGTTTCTTGCCGAAGAGTTCGATTTATGGACGGCTGGGGCTCAAGGTTTCGCCACCTCACTATTGTAGCCCTTAACGTGTAGGTCTTCTGATCATATATAGTTGTGGTCGTTGTTTAAACTTCGTCATGGGCGCGCTCTGCATGATAAATTAGATGCACGGTGCATGGGTGATGAGTGTTTTGTGGGTGCACATGCGGTCCCTTCCCCTTAATTATCTTCTTCATTAATATAATGATGCCCTGCTTGTTCGATTTGTTGAAGCTCTTTAGGTAAAAAATTGTTAGGCCATGTACTAATAACCATCCCTGTCTGCTCTCGAACAAACCGTACGAGCAAGCTAAGGCATGCAGCTAGAATAATCACACGATAAGTAAACGAGGCAGCAAGTCAGCAACCATAGCTAAGGCCCAAGAAAACTAGGCCAGCGAAGTAGCAGAGAATGCATGAACCGGTCTGCCGAAATCCAAATCCATCCATGTTATCCCAACCTAAGGATCGTCTCCCAGAAAACTATACCAACGAGACATCATCACCTCAGAATCCACAGAAAATACACCAAGGAACCACCTCTCTTGACCAGAGTCGTAAAGGTTGTTAATTGGTCTCTATTGCGCCACCCTGATGTGCATGATGCCATTGTCGTCTCCTTGCAGAGCAAGCCTCCATTCCTCTCACCATCGTGGACCCATCGCATTCTCGATCCCCCTTGTAAAAATCATCAGAAATTTGAGCAAACCGGCCATTACGAGATAGAAGACACATGTCTTCTCTCTCACCGACAAAACAGGTTTCAGATGCTATTTGTTGACTCATTGCCATGTCAACATCCATGAAATATGTCATGTTGGCGAAACCACCAACTGGTGTTTATTTACAATTTCCATTACTTCAGGGAGCTGAACACTGTATATACCTTGTTTTATAGCAAGGGATGAAGTAGATAAACCTCCATATATTAGTGGGGTGTGATGCAGATCTTCCAAAAATCTGGAAATTCCCAGCAGCTCATATCATTCTGGGCCATGAATGAAGAAGAAGAAACATATCTTGCAAGAGAAGGAAGCAAACAGTGTCATGTAGCCAAGATCTGTGTATGGTTTCTGCACTAAGTCTCCCATGCTATTATCTCATGTCTGTATAGGTAAGAAATCTTGTCAAAGGCAGTTGCAAAAGCTAAAGCTGTCAACTTCAACCTGTCAAGGTTGTATTAGGCCTTTGATGGTGTGCAGTAGTTTCAACAATTTCAAAAGCAGATCTCATTAAGGTTTTTGTCATTTTTAGAATAATGCTTGTAATAATAATATTGTGCCGATATTCATTTCTTTTTAGAGTAGTCTAAACAAAGGCTTATTCCAACTGTTTGATCCATTGATCATCAAAATGTTAACACTACTTGAAACCACTTTTTCCTTGTGTGCCACTAAAGATGTTGTTATGACATCTTATCCTCAACGTCAACATTGGAAATGATGAGGTCATCATTGTGCTGCCTGTACTACTAGTGCCGGGTTTCGCGCATGTTAGTATTGGGTTTGCATGAAATCTATTTTTGTGCAGTGGGTTTTAATTGTGTTTGACAATACAATGTGCTAACTAGCTATATGCTCGGTTACTGGTGCACAAAAGGGCATGCTTCATTCATTGAAGACCCCCTTGGTCATCACAATGTCTGCCTCGCTACAGTGATCACTAAGAAATATCATGGTGTTGACGCCTTTTCAGGTCAACACACGATAAGCGCTAGATCGCGCGGTAGCCGGAATTTCCTCGTCGGAACTTCTGGACAAGGGGTCAGACTGCCCGTACAGGGGGTCGGACCGCCTGTCACAGGGGGTCGGACCGCCCGTCACAGGGGGTCGGACTGCCTGTAGGCAGAGGCGCCGCGAAAGCCCACGAATGCCGCCTCGGGAGGGACCCTGTCGGAGGCTCAATCGGCCACGACCCTTCATAATATAGGGTGGGGAGGTCTTGCCCCGTGGGGAGTCAATTCCATAATGAAATCCAATCAAAATAAAACTCTAATTCAGATTAGAACTGCTACAGGCGGTCTGACCCCTGTACAGGCGGTCTAACCGGCTGGGCCCAGGTTGACCCTTGACAGAGCCATAACTCCCTCATCCGGAGTCCAAATCAGGCGATCCACATATGCATTTTGACCTTCTCGACGAGCCCTACGCAATGGTGGAGTCGAAATCATATTTTGAGCACTTTCCGACAGGCAGTTAGACCGTCTGGCACATTACCAGACCGGCTACAGGGTACAGCCGGTCAGGCCGCTTGTTACAGGCGGTTAGACCGGCTGTTGAGCTAGATCGGCATTCTTGCCATTTTCTGTCATCAACATATGCCCCCCTGTTTCTTGGCAAAGCTTGTGGATCAAGAAACATTAATTCAGTCTAAGGGCGACCCTCTATTGTCGGCCATTTTGTTCTAAGAGCAACATCAACATATCGGCCAAATCCTTTCAACACTTTGCCAAAACACTTGGATAATACCTTCAAAGGCTCTCGGCAACTGAAATTCATGCAATCATCAACTGGAAAGGATGTTACCTTTGCCTTCTTATTACATGCTCGAGCTATCCTCTTTCTTGACCTGCTCCGAAGCCTCCAAACGCTTGCTGGTCACTCAACGGACAAACGGCTACTTGACCATAGACAAACTCATACGGAGTAACTTTGGCAGAACCATGTCTTAGAAACATGCCTTATTGCTAAACTCAACTTCATCATTAGCTTGAGTGAATTGGGCAATTTAATACCATTGGATTCAACGAACTCACGTACCTCCTTAGATGTGAATGATGTCCATTGGCAAACGAATCCCAAATCCGTGTATAATATGCTCGATAATAAACTCAATCACCTGTTTCGTAGTAACGAAAACAATTGGCAATTATTGTAAGTCAATAAGAGTAAACCCGCTTAAGGAGCCACTTGATCATGCAAGCCGATTGATGCGCACCACAAATTCCTTCATGAACCTCTGTCATAGCCAACCTAGCTTGATCAGGATCTAAACACTTCAAGAGCAAACCATCCACGGTCTGACGATATAGTTCACTATCAACCAAAGCAAACTTGAAAGCCCATTGTCGGACTTTTCGATCCGATGACCTGCTACTATCCTGCAAATATAATAATAGGCTCCCTCCAAATACCAACAACGGCCTCAATAGATTGAAAAGCATCCACAGCCGAATCGGTTTTTTCAAAGGCACAGGCGGTCAGACCGCTTGCCATGGCGGTTAGACCGGCCAGGCCGGTTAGACCGGCTGAACCAGGCAGTTGGACCGCCTGTCCTAGAGCAAGCATGTCGGCTTCGTAAAACATCAGCTTCTTTTCTTCAAAAATTTCTTTTCTGAACATTATAGCCTGATGCTTGCTGTGCCAACACATTAGCTCTTAAGATTCTCTTCTCTTGGTATATGATAAATCACAAATTCACCAAAGCAAATTATAATGTCTAAATATTTATCAAGATAAACATTTAGAAATCCATCTAAACATTGACATGCTTTGGATACTTGCTGTACCAATAGAAAAGAATCACCACAAGCTTTTACAAATTTTACTACCATGTAATGTAAGATCTCCAAACCGAATAATAAAACTCATAATCGGTCTGGATAATTATGCATCTATGATCCAATTGGTTAAGAGCTTCAGAAACAATATCGTTTGGTGATATAATAATAACACCAACACCACAATCACCTTTGCAAACCGATCTATCAAAATGCAATTGGCATAGAGTAAAAGTAATATAGCCGACATTTAAATTAAGTTGCTCATTAACCAATGTTAAATAATAAAATCGGCAATGATATGTCTTTTATAGATTTCAAAGAATCAAAGACTAAATCATATTCAATTAAAGCACAAGCATTTGCCGCTTCTACTACTCAATATTAAGCTACACAATATATATTTAATTATGTCGGCTTAACAAACAACTTATGCAAGCATTTTATAGTAAATAATGCCTCAACTTGGTCTAAGCATGATGTATACAACTAAAAGCATACCTCATTTCGGCGTCCAATAATCTTCTACTTGCATATGCAATAATAGAATCTTTCCCTTCGGTCTTTTGAATCAAAACAGCTCCAATAACGCTTTCTTTGGCCGTAATATATATAGCTCAAAAGAAACCCTTCACTTAGGTGCCCAAACAACTAGAGACGAAGATAAATAAGATTTTAGCTCAAAAGCTTCGTGTTGTTTTGCCCCGCGAGTAAATTCAGCATCATCCTTCGACCGAAGTAAGGAGTAAAAACACCTACATAGCTTCCTCAGGATCAAAATCAGGATGATTAGGATCTTCCTCCATAAGCATATAATCACCCAAGTATGGGACATCAGTATCCATATCCATGTGCTCTGGTGACGAACTGTAATCAACAAGTTGTTCATCGTCCTCAACGCTGGGAACCGATATCAACTCGTCATCACAAACCATGCGAGTAGAAGAAGCATCATCCGACAATATCTCTGCCTCAACCGGTCTGACCGGCTGTGCAGGCGGTCTAACCGCCTGCTCAGTCGACTCTGTATCACTGACGGTCTGGACCGGCTGTACAACCGGTTGGACCGCCTATACTGCTGGCTTTGGCTAATCGTCTTTTTTGACTCTCCACACCTTCTTATGAGGAAGCATAGGTCTATGCTTGTTGAAAATATCTTGCTTTTCTAGCTCTTGCTTCTTTCTCTCCTGAAGACGTAGCCTTTGAAGTTTCCTTCTCTGCGTACTAGTCCAACTTGGAGGACACCATTTAGGAAGAACATATTTAGACTCATTGTGGCTAATCTCATGACCATTAGCAATGGAAGTCCCTGAAACGGGCTTCTCAACCAGATTGTCCAAACAAACGGTCTTTTGTCCCCATCAAGTGTAGTAGCCTTTTCTGAGTCCACATTCTTCTCCTCGACCTTCTCCTCAATCTTCTTAGGCCGATATACCTGTTTTAGAGGAGATGTCTTCTTCTTCTGGGACGGCCGGTCTAGACCGCTAGTAACAGGCGGTCTAACCGCCTGGGCCAGATGCCTTTGACCAGATTGACGAACAGCCAAACAGTCATGAACGGGTAGTGCAACCCTGTTCAGAACATGTCTTCTTGGTTCCCTCCATCCAGAATGCAAAGAATGTTGTGACACCGACTGATACGGCACCAACATCACACCATTATTATCCCATATCAGACTTAACTCCCAAGACACATGATGACGCTGCACTGGCTTGAAAGATCCACCTTTAGGTGATGTCACTTCTATTTTTAATGGCCGATCGCTTGGAACGGCCTTCTGCTTGGAGTACTTGTCGAGAAGCAAATCGAATGTGACCTTTGGCTTTATACCAGATCCTCTGTCTTTAGCCAAACCCACTTTCGAAGCTCCAATCTCTGAACGCTCCGTTTTTAGCACCTTTGGATGACCATGGTGTAGGCCGGTCTGACCGCCTGCTGCAGCCGGTCTAACCGCCTGGCCGGTCTGACCGCCTGCCGCAGCTGGTCTGACCGCCTATAGTAGAGCAGGCCCAAACGGCTGCGGTCCAGGTGAAACGACCGACCTTTGCCCCCCATGTCTAGAGGCTCTCAATGTGACTTTGAATGTCTCCTTTCCATCAGAAGATTTCTCACATGTCATTTCACGGATCAATTCCTTCCCTGTCAAAGTGGGTCTTTCATCTCCCACCACCACATTCTTCCCTTTGGTAGATTCGACTTGATGCGGCCGAATCAAGACCTTAGGTTGCTGCAAATCCAAAGTATTGACCGGGAAAAAAGTCTTATCGACCTGCATGTTATGAAATCTCAAACAGCCTTCATGTATAGTCGATTGAACTTGCCGACGGAAAACATTGCAATCATTGATAGCAAGCGAATTTGAATTATGAAATTTACAATATGCATGCCTTTTCAACTATTCCAATGCAGGTATAACATGAGAAATCTTAATGTATCCATGTTTATGCAATTCATAAAAAATGTGATCACATTTAGATACATCAAATGTAAATTTCAATTCTTCTTGCCGACTCTTCTGAGCCAGCCTAAGAGATGGACAAGAAAAAGCTTCAGCTTTAGAAGGCCATGTAAATTCAGCAACATTAATATTATTATCATTATCGGTCGAGACAACAGATTTACAATCAATAGCATACATATTAGACCGACATGATTTAAGACCCTCATTTTCTTTGTTCATTCGGTTTTGAGCCACTTCAGCTCTAATATGAACTTGACTAACTGAATAATATTCACAATTATCAATTTTCTTTCTAATAGAGGATTTTAATCCTCTAAAGCACAATCGAGCAAGATCAACATCAAAAATTGATAAATTGAAGCAATGGTTTTTAATCTCTTTAAATCTTCTAAAATATTGAGAGACGGTTTCATCCTGACCTTGTTTAACCGATGCTAAATCCTGCAACGTTCTTTCGTATGTAGCATTGGCCGCATCCAGCATACCAGCACGGCTATCAGCAACCGAATTTGGCATAACGGCCAACGGTGTAAGCCACTCCAGAACAACTGTCACAGTACTAGAAAGATTGGTCTGACCAGCCGCTGAGGGGATGTGACCCGCCGTACAGACGGTCTGACTAAATGTACTGGCGGTCTGACCGCGTCAAGCGTTGATCCAATTGCAATGACCGTGGTCGGTCTGGGCAACTGGATCAGCGGCATAGTCTGACCATCAAAGGAATTAGGCAACATACCACATAACATATTATCAATATGAGACCATGGTATGACAGGCACATCACTATAATGAACCGATTTCTCCTTTTTAAGTATCTCTAGTTGATCTAAACGTGCAGAGAGTTCATTAAGACTAGGCATACTATTAACAACAATCGGGCTAACCATATCAATACGGGAAGACGGCTGTGAAGATGAACTTACAGTGTTGATTACCTCAATCTTATCACCGCTCATCTTAAAGGATGGCATCATAAACTCTTGAAAATGTGTGACCGTGTCAGGATCCTTCTTGAAGCCCTTCAAGAACTCGTTCTGAAGATGTGCTAAAACTATCAAATACTTCTGGCGTCCTTCCTCATCGAGATCTTCTATGTTAGAGCGGATATCATCTCGATCAATCTTGGATTCCATTAGGCTAGGGTCGAATAGATCCATTATGAAAACCAGATTTTTCTTCCCCAGCGGAGTCGCCAAAATATGTTGACGCCTTTTCGGGTCAACACACGATAAGCGCTAGATCGCACAGTAGCCGGAATCTCCTCGTCGGAACTTCTGGACAAGGGGTCAGACTGCCCGTACAGGGGGTGAGACCGCCTGTCACAGGGGGTCGGACCGCCCGTCACAGGGGGTCGGACCGCCCGTCACAGGGGGTCGGACCGCCTGTAGGCAGAGGCGCCGCGAAAGCCCACGAACGTCGCCTCGGGAGGGACCCCGTCGGAGGCTGCGAACCTAGGGTTGTTCTAAGGTCGGCAAGGCCACCTAGAATGTCCTAAAATGCCATGGAGACGAAGAAGGAAGAAGAGGGGGTTGGAAAAGCTAGGGTTTGAGATAAAAAGTAAAGATAGATGTGTTTGTACGATTGGGTAGAGGTCCTCAATCGGCCACGACCCTTCATAATATAGGGTGGGGAGGTCTTGCCCCGTGGAGAGTCAATTCCATAATGAAATCCAATTAATATACAACTCTAATTCGGATTAGAACAGCTACAGGCAGTCTTACCCCCTGTACAGGCGGTCTAACCGGCTGAGCCCAGGGTTGATCCTTGACAGAGCCATAACTCCCTCATCCGGAGTCTAAATTAGGCGATCCACATATGCATTTTGACCTTCTCGACGAGCCCTACGCAATGGTGGAGTCAAAATCATATTTTGAGCACTTTCCTACAGGCGGTCTAGACCGGCTGTACAGGCGGTCAGACCGCCTGGCATATTGCCAGACTGGCTACGGGGTACAGCCGGTCAGACCTCTTGTTATAGGCGGTTAGACCGGCTGTTGAGCCAGATCGGTATTTTTGCCTTTTTCTGTAGTCAACACATGGCAAAAACATTTACCTTTTATCTCCAGATGTGTCATCCTATGGACCGTGAACTAGCTACGAAACAATTTAGGAAAAAGTCCATATTACTACCCTCAACTTTAAGCAAAGTCTATGTTTTGGTTCATTTTACCCCCTTGTACATGAAAAAATAAACAAATTGTATTAGGGGGCAGAATTGACCAAACGACATAGTTTAGGAGGTAAAATAAACCAAAAAGTTATTTAGAGGATTATGTAGACTTTGCTTATAGTTGAGGGGAGTAATTTGGACATTTTCCAACAATTTATATTTCAAGAAGTCTGGGCTAATGAAACTTCAATATATATCTCTCTGTAGAGTTGCAAAGGACCAAATATATCTGGGACGTGAAAGCCCATTGCAAAGTTTTTAAGAATCTGCCATTTCAATGATTTTACTTTGATTACCACTTTTTGTCGTGACGACATATCTATAGAACATAGAAGGATATTGTACTTGTCGAAAAATAATTTGTCATCCAAGGCAAATCTACTCGCGGCATTTACAATATCGAAACTCAAAACATAAGAAGTAATATGTAATAGACGAGACTTTGAAATGGCTGGCTATATGTGCAACCCAATACATCACTTACTTGTAATATAATGAGAGAAAATGAAATCCTGCTCAACTGCAGAAGCTATAACTATCAGATTTACATGCGACATTCCATTTTGATATATATATGGACTGACTAAACAGCCTGATCAATTAAAACCTTTTGAACCCCCTTTTTGAATGTTTTTTTATCCCTTTCGTGTGAGGTTTAGATTAAAACATAGATCATGGAGTACAACTTTGGACATTAACACCAACAGTTTGTTTCCTCAAAAAAAAAAACACCAACAGTTTGATTTTCATGAATATCAATGAAAACTGATATGGGTCAAAAATCAAAGCAAAGTAAAATATAGATAATACAGTAACTAGGCTACTTATGCATCTCTTCTTGAGTTTGGAGTTTATGAAATGGTAGTCGATCGATGGACAAACGCATAAGAGCCCAGCGGCGTATTGAATCAACCGAAGCTCATAGGATATCTAGAGAGGTGGACTTATGGATCCATAAAAAAAAGGGAGAATTATAGATCTTAAAAGGTAATTTGTTCCATAATCTGAAATCTAGCCAGAGGCCTAATACATCATTTTTTGAAACTAAAGACTTAAACATCTGGAAAATGATAATTTCGCTGCTGGAAATTGCAAACATCCAAAGCATATGCTAAACAGATCTGCATCACATATAGATAAACCGAAACACTGTGCTCAACACGAGCCTACGTTACTCAAAGGTAACGTTCGTTGCTGCTCTCGGCAGACTCAGCATCGAAGTGAAGCCCATCAAAATTCTCGAGGCTTGTCTCTCTCGCGTCTCTACGGGCTCGGCGCCGACGGCGCCAACGACGTTGCGCACTTGCGGCGGAAGACGCCGCCATGAGCAGCATCGGAGGACCCTGCACAAGTCGAACATGGCACCTAGCAAAGTAGGTCGGCGGCCCGCCGTTGATGGAGACGCAGAGAGATGTGCCGCTGGGATAGTACCCAGAGAAGGATACCGTACCGATGACCCACGAACCACCTTGGAGGCACACCTCAACGAGGTCACCAGGCATGGGCGAGGTCCAGCCACGACCAGCCAGAGATGAAGCACCGGTAGACCGGAGAGAACGAGTCCCAGAGATCCTAACCCTAATAGTCATCGATCCGTGGATCTCTGATAGCTCTCGCTACTCTTTCTAGCTAGTGGTGTGCTGTTGTCTCTTTCTCAGCCTGGGTCGTGAAATGTTCTGGGACGAGGCAGACTTATAGCCGGGTAATAGCTGGAGGCTATTAATGCATTCCAAAAAGATTAGCATATTGGATGCCAACCATGCGAACTCTGGCGAAAAAAAATGTTAATGAGAAAAAATACACAAGATTCTAGAATTGAAATGCTACCGTTGCCTCAAAAAATTGAAATGCTACCTATCTGTAAATTGCAGGGACTATTAAAGAAAGAAAAATAAAAAGAAAACAAACAATGCTAGCTTATTCATAGTATTGATAAACTGCTTATTTATGAACACGAATTTGGCATGATGGATATGCCAATATTGATACTCAACAACCCATGTGACTTGGTTTTAGCCCATTTGTTACGGATTAAAAAGTATGTACTTCACTATGGAACCCAACATGGTGAGATTCACCCATATACCTGGATGTCTACTGGTCCATGGGCAGTGATGGTTGCGGAAATTTCCTCAATTTTGACGCATAGATTGGCATGGTATATTTTATCTCTTGATCCTTTCATCCTCTCTCCCTCATGGAGAAATGGAGTTTACGAATGCAATGTACTTGGTACGCATGACTAATTGGCAGCTAGTTCATGATGACTCCACTGCGTCCACAGTTGGCAATTTTGTCTTCCAAAGTGCAGTGCAGTGCAGCTAATATACATTGAAATGGTAGATTCAGTTTTATGGAAAAAAATTAAGTGGAATCAATGGTTACTAACTTTTTACGGATCAATCCTGCATGACAACCTAGTTCTAAGAGAAGGTAAGCGAAGCCTTTTGTGGCACTAACACCGCAGTAGTAATAATCTACAGATTAAATATTATAGAATCCTATATACACTACATGTCTAACAAAGTAGCAATCACGCTGCGTATAGAAGATGGAGGAGTTTGGGAATTCAAATGAGGGATCTAATTCTTCTTTCCAAAATTCTATCTACAATGCTGACATTCCATGGACGGAGAAAACTAGTAACCAAATAATACGCTCTCTGGTCTACACAAAAAATGATATGGGGAGAGGCATTTTACAACTTTTGTATACCTGCAGAGGATTAATGCCAGGGCCTCCGAGGGAATGGGAGTACTATTCTCTTCTATCGAGATCACTGGCATGGTCATATTCCCATTTTGTCATTTCCCTGAGTTTATTCAATTCTTTCACTCTCAGCAAAAAATATTTCTCTGAGGTAAATTAAGAACCTGAATCAACTCCATACACAATATCTTTCAGTGGCTACTTGCTACTCGCAGGAGAAGTATTTCGGTGATATATATCTAAGTTTGCTTGATACCATGGGTAATTCAACTTTCATTCTGCAAAGGTTTACAAGGTTCTTGCTGGGCACACTGAAGTTACTCCCCCCTTTAGGTGGCTTTAGAAAATAATCTTCAGCCAACTGTAACTGCGTTCTTTGTGGGGATCAAGAAGTAGAGGATTCCGAACATCTCTTTATTCACTGTGATGACTTTGCCAAAGGCTGTTGGAATCTGGTAGACATACATGTACCGAATTTAGAAAAGCAATTCACAATGGAAATCATAATTCACCTGCCATCATGGAGCATTATATTTGCCCCAAGCGCCTAACTCTGGAGGCTGCTTTTTAAGGCTAGCTTTGAGCATGAATTCACTTTGATTATGCATCGTGCAAATAAGAGTTATTCCCCATCGTTTGTAATGAGCTAGATAGAATTCTGATCGTTCTTTGTGTTCTTTATTTTTTAAAAAAATATCATATTAATATATTTAACCAGTAGGAAGTTTACCCGTCCTGTTCTTAAACAAAATTTATTTTTACGTTACTTAAAAAAATTTGCCTACGCATTTGTTTTTTGAATCACCAGTTTGGCGCACACAAGCAATGGCTGGCCATAACAGGATGCGGAGTGGCCAGAGCTGAGCACCATTGTTGTCCCCGTTCAATCATGTGCTACATAATTGCATGAGCGAGATTAATGGATAATTAAGAATTCCACAAAATTTAGTATGAGGAATATGAAACACAGTGATTATTGTAAAATAGATTAGGCAGATAATTAACCTCATGTGCTGACTGAGTTCTATGAGGTTGATATTTTTTACATCTGAGTTCTGATCTATCTATTGGAATATAGCAGTTTGATCAAATAAATGTAGGACATCCACTTATATCTGTCGAAACACATATTAGTTTTTTGTTTATCTTGTGTGCTCATTGTTGTTTTCTGGGACACTGTTTTCCACGCGTTAGCATCTTTCACGTTTTCTTGTTGTGCATAGGTCATAAGACAGTTCCACATCAATTCTTTGCAATAACCATTTAAAAAAGGGAATCTGTACCATGAACTGCAATTCAAAAGGAAACGGGACGATAGTTTTGCACAGTACCCTTACAGTCGATGGCATGGCACATCTGAAGGAATTGAAGATAACATAGGGCTATCCTTATTGTTCTACGGGATGAATTGAAGGAAAATTAAATCAAAGATGAGTTTGATGCGAAGTACAGAGCCCTGAATAACAAAACCACAAGCCACGACTGGACTATTGAGTATTGATTGATCGATTTCCTGCAATCATGCCATGAAGATCCTTTGAGTGCACTTCTTAGAGTCCACTTCATCTTCGTCAGATGGCTCAGATTCAGAACACTTTACCTTACGACGACGGAAAGATGCAAAGCGCCAGATCGCAACTCCGACTCTCTTCAAAAGCAGCCTCATCTTCCTTGTCTTCTTGGATCCCTGGTTGTTGGAGCCCCCAGACTCAACATCACTCCTAGTGGCTTCTTCCAGGCGAAGGTGTCCTCCTGCGCCTCTGTTGTGATAAGACGGTGGGATGAAGGACGCTTTGTGGTGGAAACTCTATCTTGGATGCGAACATGACGAGCTTCACCTAGCAGAGCAGATGGTGCCTGGACCACGGTCACAGCCATGGTGGCTGCAGCATCAGGGGCTGGCTCGTTGGCTGCAAATTCACCAGCCCTGATACCTCGAGATGTGGACATGGTGTGCCCTACTCGGCTGCCCCTACCTCTCCCCCCTCCCTTCTTTCTCTCAGGCGCAACTATGCCCTCACTCAGTGGAGATCTCGTGATTATAAAGACAAACTTACCGGGTGGGTGGCATGAACTGATAGCTGGTTTCTACTTGAAACTCCACCGGCATTTGTTGGTTTGCTCAACTGTATAGAGTAAAGAATTTGTCTATTCAAAGCAAGTGCAGCCAAAAACAGATGGGCGTAGAGAAGTGAAACAAATCAATCTTTACTAACCCTTTTCCTCCCACCTATCACGTTGTCGTCCCGTAAATAATGCAGCAGTATTTTTGTGCAGCAACCAATCCACCAGAGGAGTGTACAAATATTATGAAGAAAAGATTTACATTACTCCTAGTTTCTTTGAAATTCAGTGAATTTCCAGCAATCTAACAACAAGAATGGTCAATAAGTGATGGCGAATCTATTCACGTATTCGAATCTAGCGTATTCGTGTGTGTGTGTGTGTGTGTATATATATATACATACATATATATATATATATTCGTATATCTATTAAGACATATTTTACATGGACTAGATTAGTCATCCAAATAATACAATATATATTATAAGGCTTCCGAATCTAAAGTTCTTCGTCGTCTTCCTCAACCTTATTTTCTGGATGATAGAACTTGCCATCATCAAAAAACTCGTCTTGAGGATTGATGACTTCGTCCAACAGAAACCCACAAAGTTGTTCTTGTATCGTCTTTACACGCTCCGCAGCGATGAGGTTATCTCTCATCTTCCAAATCTGCCACATATACATGCATGCAAACATCAACCTCGATTAATATGTATGCATGTTTTCAGAAAATAACAATCCTACGAAACATGTTGTGCGTGTTTACGTACTTTGAATTCGGAGGGCGTAATTCACTTCGAGCTGCCTACAAACATGTGTATGAACTCACATATGTAGTAGCCACATAAGTTGTTGCTGTCCTCCTGCCTGAGACACTATCAATGCAATGAGTTATTAAATTTCTATATTGTTCAAAGAAATGAGGACACTAGATTCGTACCGGACAATCCTCCTTTATGATGGCAAGTTTGGTTGTTTCTTGACGAAGATACTCCATGCCTTATGCAGTAAGTCGATTAGGGTTTGTAACTCTTTTACAGGTTTCTTCTTTGGGTCCATGATTATAACCAAGCCTCGATCAACCATGATAACCAGGAGTATCTAGTGGAAGCTATACATGTACATATATATACACGATACATGTCAGATATATTTATTATTAATTAAGATGAATGGATAAAAAAATGGTTGATGGACTCACTTAAAGTTGTATGGAAATAATATAAAATCTCAGTGATGTTGGTTCTCCAAAAAGTTGAGCATATTCTCCGTGGACCTATTTGGATACTTTAACACATTAGGCTGGTGGACGATATACAGGTCAACGAAGCCAATGTCGTATAATGACTTTCTTCGGCAAGTTTGAATCTCCATCCTTCATGATACAAAAGAAAAGAGGAATAAGATGACGAACAATGAATAGAGCTTGGATATACAAATAAGAGACGAAACATGCACTTATAGACATCATGCATTGACGAGAGACTTCTCCATGGTGTCTTGATTGAATAAATATCAAAATTCCTTCAAAAAAAATTATAATTTCATCTGTGCCTCGGAAATAATGCTCCTCTTTAATCCGCATGCAAAGCAAGAGTTTTTTTAGCAGCTAATGCTTCCATGTATTGATGAAATTTATATAACGAAGTACAGACATTTATGATGCCAAATAAGTACAATTAGTTTCTTCATTAAATATATTCTTAGACTACATCTATTTGGTTTTATAAATTTTGTGATCTACTCTGTAATTATGGTCATATTAAATAGTTTGACTCTTCAAGAATCTTGGAATGACTTACCATTTGGACTGGAGAGTATTTGATTTCTAGATTCATACACTACAAAGATCAAATGCTCATGACATATAAGCGCATACATGATTTTTTTTTGCAGGTTACACATACATGATATTTTATTTCTATATTAATATTATTATATTGTTGAGTTGACACGTACTCCATTTCATTTGCAATTTAATAAGTTTATGGCCACGGAAGTATTTGTTTAGCAATGTAGTCCATATATATGATTATTGCAGTTTTCTTTATTATTAAGAGGCTCCAAATACACTGGGCATAAAGTTTGTGTTCCAAGCGCTGGACACCTGGTTATAGGTTGACTAATTGTTTATGTTGAATTGACCATAATGTAGGGTTTGGATGGTCTATGCACAATGTTGGGTGTGGAGACACATTGTAAAATAGAGGGAGTATATATACTAATTATACAACTGTGCATGTCATTTTGAAGTCAAATCTACATGCCAAGTTTGACCTTCCACGTACCCCCTATGTTATTTCAAAGAACGTAATGCCCAATAATAATGGGAGATTATGAATGCATGTTATAGAGCTGCAGAGTTTGAGTATGCCTAGATTCCAGAAGTCTGTCTCTAGCATGCAAATTCCTCTCGTGTGATGGTGCGCGCCATAGCTGCACACTGTACACGCCATTCTCTTTCTCCTTCAATACAGAGTTATGTATTGGTGGAGAAAGAGTTTTTCTCCTGTGTATTCAAGAAACGAAAATGCAAATTTTTATACTAGATAAAGCTTGAGCCAAAGTGTATGGTATCAGTGGCGAACTAGGAAAAATTATCATCATGGTCACTACGAACTAACAGTTACTAGGAAAAGGAGTTAAAAACTGGAACTATGTAGATAAAAATTCTTGTTCAAGGAAACATAGCATGCCGGCTGATACGATTTACACAATTTTTATTTCTAGAGAACACATTTTCTCTCCCGCTGCTGCAGTGAAAGTAGAAAGAAGTACTAATTGCTTGAGAAGCCAATAAATTAAACAAGATGGAAGTAATAAAATGCCCTTTCTATAACCACCGTTGGTCTAAAAATCTCAGAAATAATGTTCAAACCTGGCAAAGCCGCAACCTAAACGCTGGTTCTATCCCAGCCAACTATATGATGCAAACATCTACTCCTTCCATTTCAAATATTATAGGTCTGGCATAGTGTATCTCTAAATACAAAACAAAATGTATTTATTCATATCATCAAAGCTGAAAGGACCAAGATCTTTGGGTTGGGTTGAATAAAATCACGAAATATGACTTATCCTACTCCATCAAACAATCGATAAAATCACGAAATATGATCCTGCCATTTCAGTCCATCAATAATTGAAAATGCATCACCGAGGCCTTGATTATTGTAATATCTGAAGAACAAAGTAGAGAAACAAACAAAAACACGCTTACCTACCTGTATTTGTATTGAAACTGATGACTCACTATGATCTGGATACTTTTTAACCAGGGTGTAGCCTGAAAGGAACTCTAATTAGATACTTTTGTCTTATCTCAAATCCCAGTTTGTCATCTTGCAGCAGTTGGCCTATGCATCCTATGCAACTTTTCTGCAAAGTGAACATCCTACAAGTTCCCTAACCAATTTACTGATGAAAAGAATCACAACCCTACATGACATTTGGACTTGAGAATTTGAATTGTCAGGGGACAGAACAGAACCGATCAAAATTAATGATTAAACGATCGAGGTCCCAACATGATAAACTGGGGATCAAAGAATTTGGTTGTGTAAAGCTGATCATGGGGCTTGGCCTGACCGACAATGGGTATGTAACTATGTATCAAGCATCAATCATCTATCCTCTGAGGGAGAACCCTGCGAGTGGAAATGGAGGAGGAGTACATAGTATTAGCATAAGGTCTGCCGACAGCCGTGGCTTCACCCTAGCAATGTAATATGCCGATTGACATACTACAATTACATGACTCTTTTCTCCTATATACTGGATCTTTGGGCGAATTTGTCTCAGTTCAGTGAGATTTAGATGGTTTTCCTTTTATTTAAGTGAGTTACATCCACGGTGTGGAGAAGCTTGGATAGAATAACTTGACCAATTGGAGGGATTAGATGAGGCTGATCTTGGTCAACATGGATAAGGATAACTCTATGAGAGAAGCAGCTCACATGCATGATCCAATTTCCTGAGTGCACTGCAGCATATGAGAAAGATAAGGAGCACGGGAGCGCTCAGATAGGGTGGCACTCATGACTATGGTCATGACCATCAAGACATGTAAAAAATAGTGGGCTATGATAATTAGTGGAGAGCATTTCTCGGCAGCTATAGAGGAGCTATAGCTGGCTATAGTGACGCTATAGCCCACAATTTAGTACAATTTTTGTCATAGCTGCAGTTGTCCAAAAATGCTATAGCGCCGATGTAGCTCCATTATAGCCCGTTGTTTCATACCACTATGGACTCATGCAAATACAAAGGATTTCATGGATAAGATTGAGGGGTCCAGCAAGGCAAATACCATCCTCCTCCTGTCGGAACTAATGAATACAAAATATGATGGGCAAGGAAGTGTAAGAAAGCACATAATGGGACTTGTTGACATTAGGGATAAGCTCAAGACCCTAAACTACCCCCTTAATGATGATATCCTGCTTCATAATGTGTTTCTGTCGTTTCCCTTGGTGTTTGAGCCATTTAAAATCAACCATAATGGCGGCTCCCCATGGATGCAGCTACTTATTATGAAGACAGTAATTATGCACACAATACACCTTTGGATAACATGACATACAGCAGCATGGAGGCGACCATGCTAATCTAGGTATAGAGCTTGTGGTAATTCTACAATACATGCTTGTGTATGGTACTTGTTGCTTGGTGATGTAAATAAACAGTATATATTTATTAAGTTGTTTCCGCAGCACACTAGGTAGGTGTAATGCATTATTTACCAATTTCTGCCATTTGAACTGATATATTTGGATAGAGAGGTGGGCCAGCAGCTACATATGTTCTACGTTTTAAGCAATAAATATTTTGTTTTATACGTGTATGGTGCAAAATGGGACATTTCCACACCCATCTCTAAGTGCTATCAGAAGGAAGAGAGGCTGAGGTCACAAATTGTTGACTATGCCAACCTCATTAAGCAAGAGGTGTATTAACGGCAAGAAAAAGAGGGTCATGCAAAGAGTCTTCTTCCTCTAACGGTCCTCAATATCGTCACTGCAAGGACTATTGACACATCATGAAGGACTATCCTCAATGTGAGTCTTATTATGCTTATTTTTCATTTGGCGGATTGATTATGGTGCCACCATTCATGTTAAAAATTTCACACAAGGATTGAGTGGCGTATAAGAAAGGGGAGCGAAGTCTTAAGGTTGCCAATGGAGTCGAGCCCTTGCTTCATGCTTCATTTGAATAATGTCCTTTATGTATCATCGCTTACGAGAAACTTGAGTTCCATTTCGAAATGAGATTGTGATGGTTATGTGTGTCTTTTTTTTTAGAACAACAAGTGTACAATAAGTTTTAGTGGTGATATTATTTGTTATGCACCTTTACATGGTCAGCTTTACTAGTTGTCCTTAAATAATATATAATTCCTTCGTGATGAATGTTAATGATGTCAACCATAAGAGAAAGAGAGGTAATGAGACTTTGTCAAAATTGTGGATTCATGCTTAGGACACATTTTGAAGGGGGGAATGGAGAGTCTCGTTAGAGAGAGACTTAAAATTGTAGACTTCTATGACATAGATCATTGCGTTGACTGTGTTAAGGGAAAATTTGCAAAAAAAATTAAAAGAGATGGAGCTAAGTGCAGTTCAAGAATATTAGAATTAATTCACACTGACCTATGTAGTCTGTTTAATGCAAGACCGGTGGAGGGTTTTAGTTCTTTCATCACCATCATGATGATTTCTGCTATTATGGGACACATCTACCCAATACGAGAAAAATCTAGTCACGTGATAAGTTTAAGATCTTTAAAGCTGAAGTAGAAAAATATCATAACAAAAAAGATCAAAGTGGTAAGATCAGATAGAGTTGGAGAATATTATGGGAGACATGCAAGATATGGAAAAATCCCTAGCCCCTTTGCTAAGTTTATATCCAAGAAAATGGAATAGTTGTTCAGTATTCAACTCCTGTTGAACCTCAACAAAATAGTGTAGCCGAGAGAAGAAACCGTACTCTCATGAACATAGTGCACTCTATGCTAAGTAATTCTACACTACCAATGAGTTTGTGGATGGAAGCACTAAAGACTGTTGTGCATATTAATAATCATATTCCTAGTAAGTTGGTCCCTAAGACACCTTATGAACTGACTAGCAGGAAACCCAACATGAGTTATTTGCATATATGGGTATGTGCAACTGAGGCATAGATATTTAATCTATCACTTGAAAAGCAGACCCTAAACAGAAAGTTGCTATTTCATTATATATTCAGAAAAGTCAAAGGGATATTACTTTTATCGCCCTAAGCATACCACTAAGTTTGTAGAGAAAACACATGTTGTGTTCTTAGAGGAAATGGATGCACTGAGTTTAGGAAAAATGATCTTGAGGAAATACAGACTCATGACCTATTACCAATGACTTGGAATCATTTTGTGTCGATATCTCACATTATAGTTACATCTTAGGTAGCTAATCTTCCAAGAGAAAATATGGAGGTGATGCCTACCATAAGTGAACACGAAGATGCACCTGTAACTAATGAGCATCAAAATGAAATTATGTAAGAACTTGTTGAGAAAATGCAAGGTCAAAGTGGTGATGGGACACAAGAGACTCAACAGGAGCAAGTAGCTAAGCCAGTTCCAATAGTAGAACTACAACCTCTTTGAAGATCAACACGAGAGGGGAAATCTACCATCTCAGATGAGTACGAATAGGAAGTGAAGAGGGATGTGATATAAGAAAGGTAAATGACCCAAAGTTCGTTAAGGAAGCTACGAGAAGTGAGCACTCGCATAAGTGGCGCGTGTCCATGGAAGAAGGAACGAGGTCTATGAGTGCAAATAAAGTATGGGGAATAGTAGAATTCCTAAAGGAGCCTAGAAAGTAGGTTGTAAATGGGTCTTTAAGACTAAATATGACTCTAAAGGAAATATGGAATGGT
Organism: Digitaria exilis; assembly: GCA_015342445.1. Classification (NCBI taxonomy): domain Eukaryota; kingdom Viridiplantae; phylum Streptophyta; class Magnoliopsida; order Poales; family Poaceae; genus Digitaria; species Digitaria exilis. The sequence goes on from JACEFO010002165.1 coordinate 1,012,209, forward strand.
TAAGGCAAGACTTAGGCTAAAGGTTTCACACAAGTAGAAGGAATTGACTACATTAAGACCTTCTTGCCTATCTCGAAGAAGGATTCTTTTAGAAACATTATGGCATTGGTAGCTCGTTATGATCTTGAGTTACATCTGATGGACGTTAAGACTGAGTTGCTTAATGGTGACTTGCATGAGAAAGTACACATGATGCATCCAGAAGGTTTCGTTGTTGAAGGAAAGGAAAAAATGGGATGCAAGCAAAGAATCCATGTACGAGTTTAAACAAGTGTCCAGACAATGGTACCCCAAGAGTTATGACAAATAAAAGTGTGTTTCTATTGGACTGATTCTTCTCAATCGGCCTTATCCCTTTATATTTATAGGACGTGGAGGTCTATACTCATGAGAAGTCGAATACACAACAAAATATCATCAAAATACAACTCCTAACTCGATTTGACTAGGCAAAACCGGCTTAGCCAGTTACTGAACCGGTCTAGCCTGATTCCTCGGGTATAGTTCTTCCCGAGCCCATAACTCTCTTGTCTAAACTCCGATTTGGACGTTCTATATATGCGTTTTCATCATCTCGACAAGGGTTATGTGGTTAAATCCAATTTGTAATTTGAGAACTTTATCCAAACTAGGCCGGTTTAGGCAACTTGTCAGGTCGGTTTGGCTAAACTGACAGTAAAACTTAATCAAGGCAAATTTTGATTGTCAACGGAACCAGAAATGAGGAATCACTTACACCGTTAGCTATTCCCACCGTATTTTGACATCTTTTATGCTTGCCATACGATTTTGGAACCAAACTATGTACAAAATTGGATATAATTGTCAAAAGGACTGGAGTAACCACAACACAGTAAGTATGTGTCCTTGAACCATCAGTACCCATGAGTCCATTTTTATTAGCGAGATGTGCAATCTGGAGCATTCACCCCGCACCCACCGTCCCACGTGCAAGAAACAGAGTAACTTCTCTCCTCTCACTGAATCGTAGGTCCCGTCTCTACACACGGACCTCGCCGTCTCCTCTTCGTACCACCATCACAGTCGATCACCCCGACGCGACCAGCATGACCCTCGCCTTTTTAAGCACTCCTCGGGTCCCCGGCGAGGTTCGTGTGTGCGAGTGGAAGAGGCCAGCGAGTGAGAGCGATGGAGACGAGAGGCGACTGCAGCGGCGGCGGCGCCGGACTGGAGGAGGAAGCGGCGCAGAGGGAGCGGGAGTGGGAGGAGGCCGCCGAGGCGGTGGCCTACGACTCGTGCACCTGGCCGCCGCCAGTCGTCGCGGTGTGCGGCCCGGGGAACTGCGGCAAGTCCGCCTTCTCCCGCCTCCTGCTCAACACCCTCATCGCAAGGTAAGATAATAAGCGCCATTGCTCTCTTATGGTTGTAATTTTGTAACGAATGGGAAGCGAAGAACGCGTTGCAGTTAGTTTTGTTCGGAATCGGGTGGTCGCTGATGTAGTGATGTTCCTCGTACAAATTTGTGCTTTGTGCCATGGTTCCAGCTGGTTACTTGCAAGGCTCTGCTACGCATTCCTTTCTGAATTTCCTTTGATGGAGATGCACTGAAGTACTGAATAATGATATCCTCTTTTCCTCTCAAATTCCTCTGTTTCAGTTTAAATATAAGCCCATTGCTTTTGGATATTCGCAAACCGATGAGTGAGAATGAGACTGTTGTGTTTACATGTTCTCTTATTAAAGCTTGGATAATTTAGGACCAATGAGATATAGTTAGTGTGCGGCCTCTGCTTTCACTATCTTCTAGGTCAAAAAATCACATTTCATACTCAGTTTATACTCCCTCCATTCATCTATCCAAGGCCCATTACGAAATTGAAAATTTTTAACTTTGCAAGGCCTATTCCTCTTTTCCATGTGTGTTTAAGGCATTAATCATCATTAATCGGTTCCACAATTGATCCGTCGCACAGTTCGCCTCGGGAGTTAAGCGATTGCTTCTCTAATTGGACAAGAAAATCTCGGTTGTGATTTAAGGAGGGAAAATAAATGTTGTGATATCAACCCAGTTTTCCCCCTTGGCCTGTGAGCCAAGAAAATATATGCCTTGTAGTATGATGATAGGATGAAATATTATTTATGTCACAGCCTATCTCAGATGCTGATTAATTGAACCTATATCTAGAAAAACTGCCATTAAAATTGAGAACAGTGTTTATATATTAAAATCCTAAAAAATAAATATTTAATATTTTGTTGACTTAATTTCCTTTTAAACTAATTTTACTTGTTTCGCTAGTATTTTATTTCTTTTGGATGCATTCTTACAGTTAAGTTCTTACTTCTTAGCATTGTGCCATTTTTTTCAATAAAAAATATGGTGGAAACTTGTACCATACTTAATTATCTTAAACATATATTTAAACTATTCTTCTCTGAAGGAGAACATATTACAAACAACACTGGTGTGTTTGTAGTTGAATGAAATGTTAACATAATTCTATTTTCCAAACTACTATACGTAGCCTAAGGAAGCATCACATTATCTTTAGTTAGCCTTATGCCAGAAATTTCTTATATATGATTTTTCATGCTCGTGAATTTGATTGTACATGTTCCAAATACAGTTTAGGTAAATATTCATTATCAATATTAATCTTGAAAACAAATTGGAGTTATTTTTTAGTTTACTTCAGTTTTGGTGATATGTCATGAATATCCAACGGTCATAAGGTGATGTTGTTTTATTGTTCGTTTCTAGAAAGTCTATCCCTACATGTTTTTTTGTTTGATTTTAGTATCTTCATTATAATATTTGTTTAAGTTGGTCTGAGTGAAGTGTTTATTATGGCCAGAACTAGCTGGTTCTATTTATACTTGCTAAAGAGTGAAAGCTTATCTTTTTTCCTCCTTTTTTGTCACTTGCTCAATCCAATAGTAGTAAAATAGTAATAAGAAGGTCACCTGCTTTCACTATTAATTGTCACAATGTTAAGCTAGTTTCTGGCACTCTAGAAATGGTATGTGCGCTATTGAAGTTATTACTAGATTCTTTACTTAATTTCAGTTCTGGTGATTACTCCACATCTCCAGGTACAAAAAGGTTGGATGCCTGGATATTGATGTTGGTCAGCCTGAGTTCACCCCTCCAGGGTTTGTGTCACTTCATGTGCTTGAGCAACAGGCTAACGGTATCATATTGAGGCTTCTCCCTGCAATGTTTACCTTCTTGATTTATTGTAATTGATCGGACATTTTTTCACCTTTTTATGATTGCATATTTGACTATTCTATATCCGCACAATCCGAAGAGGTAAGGTTCGGTGCTGTTATCATTATGTGCCATGGCCGTTATGATTTCTCTATGCCATACTAGTTGATGCTCTTTGTAGTTAATAATTGAATAATGGAATCTCACATGTGACTAATCCATTTGTTGAAATAATTCCTGCATTCAATTTTATAGTTACTTCTTTGCCATCCTTTGATTCAATTCATTTTCTTTTTAGGAAAATATAGTGGATACTGAAAATATGATAGTTCCTGTTTGCTGCTAAGGATTTGCACACTCTAAATACTTCATCATATTGTTGTGCCTGCACAATAGCTCCCTTTTTATCAGGTAGCAGGGCTTGAATCAGTGTTCTTCTGGAAGTTGTCTAATCAAGAGCTGTTGCAAATATTCTAGGTGCTTTTTTTTTCGTGATGTCTGTGCACAAAGAAACCCAAAACTTCTTTTGACCTACATATTTGAACTTTACGACTATTTCCTTAAAGAGTTTTATTGCTTCGGTGAGATTGGTAATCCAGAAAAATCAGCTATACCACTTGTTATCAATACTTCAGGATGGGTCAAAGGTCAGGTTTCATTACTCCTTGCTTACAACTTTCTTGTTGATACCAGTGTGTGATGTTATTTAATGATTAGATTTGCTTTATTGAATATCTAATATGTTCTTCTAAATTCTTCCAAATTCATCGACACTGTCTATGTACTGTTTAGGTACTGGGCTTCATGTGCTAACGAAGATGTTGAAATATGTATCCCCAACCCATGTTATTCGGGTATCAACCACAGTAGAGCGTAAAAATTTACCAAGTGGAACGTTTTGGATGAATCAATCTGATGAAGGTCCACCAGTTAATTTAGTTGAAATTCGTGCAGCACAAAATTCTCCTCGTCAGTAAGTGTTTGGTGATATAATCGATATGTTCTTTGATTTTTTTTATTTTACTAATGGTACCTTCTAAATGCAGTTTGTTAGTGAAGAAAGAGGCAGGGATTATTCGTGACCTCAGGATGGTTGCTTACTTCAGGCAATGCTTACCAAGAGATTTCAATGTCTTCTGTTTGAATGATTTAATTCAAGGCTTTGCCTCTATACATCCGTTTCATCTTCATATTTCAAAAATACATGTTATTGATCTACACGGCCAGGTGAGATTTTCTACCTTTCTACCTTCATTCAGATTATTTTGTCAAGCTTTGGTTCTGTATGATGTAGTGATTCGTTACTAATCCTTTTCTCAGTTTGGTACTTCACTGTACCATGTACCAAAATAAATATAGAGCGTTTGACAAAGCTCACCTTATATTCTCGTTTTATTGGTGTGTGGCATAAGAATTCTAAAGAGCTAGGCACATACATGTATGCTTCTGAAACTGGGGGTGGGTTTGCCACCTGAGTGGGAGAGGCATGGGAATTAGTGGTGAGAGTTGATGGAGAGAATTCACTTGGGAGTTTTGATGTTCCTTTTTAGTCCCGGTCCCTTGTTTGGTTCGTCAAGGGAACTAAGAGAGGGAGTTGAAGAGGGATTTCATATCCTCTGTTTGGTATGCGGATTTTAACGTGGGAAATCATATCACAAGTCATGATTGACGTTAAGATCATTTGTTTTCATCTTAAAGCATAATTCTCTCCCAATTGCCACTCGTCCCCATGGGAAGAGATTTGGTGGGAACAGGGTCTCTAAACTCTCTTTCTCCATCCCACGTGAACTCCTACTCGCACAAAACAAATAAGAGAATTTTAGTCTCATATCTCTAAACTGCCATTCCTTTGCACCAATTGCGCCCAACCAAACGAGCTGTGGGTGACATCAAATGTCATGTGGTGTGGACAGATAAAAAGTTTTATGCATTCCTTTTGGTCATGGATAATACAACGTATTATATTATGCAATTCTACAACGTATTATGGATTCCTTTTGATCTTGGATAATACAATGTATTATACAAGTTTATGGTACCTAACAACAATGAAGTATTGAAGATCTAGGGCATAGAAAATGATAAGTCTACTAGCGTAAATAACCTGTCAAATGAAGGTGTATGCCAAATGCACTTGGAAATATCAGAAGTATAGAGCAACATGGTTATATCTATTCTATCTAATGTTCTGCTGATAAACAATTGTTATTATATGGACCATCTCTCTAGGGAAACTTTCGAATTTTAGGACTCTATATTAAGTTGTTGATATATAAGCCCATGGATGTATTTCAGGTTTCTGATACTGATGAGCATCGCTTCTTGAATGGTACAATTGTTGGTCTGGCAACAAGTGTCTCTTACCTGTCAGTAGAAAGTTCCAATCCTTGCTGCATTGGACTTGGTATGTCTAATCTATCTTTGATGACATTTTGATGCCCAGAGATTAATTCCTTATTATGTTTCTTATACTGAGGTGATTTTCAGGTTTTATCAAAGCTGTAGATGTTTCAGAAGGCTGCATTCATTTGATAACACCAGTTTCACAAGAGCTCATGGAAAAGGTTGACATCATCTTTCAAAGCTATATTGCAGTTCCTAGTTGCCTCTTGAAGGTAATAGTAAATACAGTTCTACTTCAGTTATTTAGAAAATACTTTGAAAGAATCGTAAATAAGTTCCCAGGATGCAGTAGATGTAATTCTTATTAAGAGCTTAATTTTTCAATATCCAATAGTTGTGTTACCATGGTCACCAATATAAGCTGGACTAAATGTGTTTCATTCATGTACTTGTACTATGCACTAAATTGTTTGCACTCCTTTCATCCTGGATCCTGATGCAATGAGCTTTGGTCACTAGCATATTTGTATGGTACACTTAAACACATAACCACGTGTTCACGTACATAGATCTAGAGATTTAACCGCATTTATCAGTACCATTGATGTAATATGCATATGCCTTGTTGTATCTGATTGCCAATAGCACAATACATCAATTCATTACTTTTCTGCTACCATGTCAACTCTAGTCTCCTAAATTTTAGAGTTGGGTGTGAAGCCAGTTGGGTGTGAAGCCACTAAAAGAATTTCTCCTTTGAATAAGTAAAGTTCTTTGATAGAAAAATAAATGTAAAGGAGATGATAGAATACAAATAGTGTGATACTATGTAATGATCCATAAATTTACAAAATAATAAAAATTATAACAAGTGAAGAGTGACTGAAATCAATTCAAGCATCACTAGTGCCCACAGCCTCACATTACATACTGATATGGTTAGACACAAGGAAAGATTTGAATTCTGCATGCACCTATACCTACTATGACCAGAGCATTTCGCTCCTTTGTCATTCATTACCTTTTTTCCTTTGTGCAATCGGTAGCCAGAAATTTGACTAGTTCATTGTATTAATTGAAGCTAAACACTCCACTTGCATGCTCCCAACTAACCTGTATACATATATTATGCCGATTTTCCACATTTTCTTGCATGTTAATATTTGGGTTTAAGAAATGAAATGAGCAATCACAATAAGTGATATGAAGTAAATCAGATGATTTCTCAACTAATCCATATAGTCTTGAACTTTCTTTGTCCAACATATTTTCGCCAACATGATCTGGTGCAGGATACTTCAGTATCATAGTCAATGACTAGAACTAGATTTTCCGTTGCAAATTCACGATGACCTTACATTCTGTTAGGTAATTTTTTGTATTACTGTTAGTGCAAAATAAAGAATAAGCCAACAGAAACCACAGTGAGTCGTAGTTCTTTCCTTATGTATGCTAATGCTTCTTTTCTTCACTTGAACTTGACTTTGCAGGTGTCTGATACATTAAGCGATATAACAGACCGGCTGCAAGCTCTAGATCTTGAATGTATTTACAAATATAATCGTTAGGGGGATACAAAATGTACGACTATCAGTTGCAGAGACAAAGAACAAACTAGAGATGCACGAAACCCGTAGACCTTTAACCTGTATGCAATACGAGTTTCATCATGTTTAAGCTGACTTCACCTGAAGACTAGAAATTTGGAGTTACGATCACCTGGTATCTAATATTATCGGCAATTGCGGAATAATTATGACTGGCATTCTGTTATCGAATTTGATTACTTGACATGTTAAACTCTTGGATAGTATTTTCTTTATCCTTTATTTAAGTACTTCTTTTCATGAGCTCAACCAGTGGCGGAGGAAGGCCTAGGGCCACTAGGGCCATGGCCCCAGGCCTGGGCCGAATTTCTCCACTATAATTACTGTAGCAACAAAGGCCTAGTAGATTTTGTGCAATCAGCCCACAGAGTGGCCCCAGGCCTTGGGCCAGCCCAGCTCCGCCCCTAAGCTCAACCAAGCAGGCCCTAAAAAAGAAAACCATTTCTACATTGATTCAAGAACATCTCTACTATATCAAAGCAGGCCTTGTACATAAGTTTCCATAATACACAGCATCAAATATGGGAGCCCTACACTATTAGAAAAGGGCTCAACAATCTCAGCACCATTGTCCTGGTAGGAACAGAACTGGGACTAATAATACATTAGTCCTGGTTCTAAAGGTGGTGACCTTTTGAGGCTTTTGTAGTCCCGGTTGGTGACACCAACTGGGACTAAAAGGTTGACATTAGTCTCATGTGCTATGTAGATGCGGTGTCCTAGGTTCGAGTCAGTGTTGAACATTTTATTGGTTTTGCATAGACCTTTAGTCCCGGTTGTAGGAACCAATACTAAAAATCTGGTCTTTATTTCCATATTCACGCTTCAAAACCGGGATTAAAGGGAGGTTGGGAATCGGGCTATTATTGAGCTCTTTTCCTAGTAGTGTTACAACATGAACCTTAACCAAAACTCAGTCAAATAATAGTTCCGAATCCAGTCATGATATTGATAAAAATGGTCGGGTCGACAAGCAGTGCCAAGAGAAACTCACTACACCTGCTTAATTTTTTTTTATCGAACAGCAGGGAAGATCCCTACTGGTTTTTCTTTTTATTAAATTAAATATATACAGGGTACAAGGCAAAAAGATCCTAGCTACCAAACGGATTTTCAGAAAATATTACAAAACCAAGATTCAAGCTCTTGTTTCACAAAAGTCTTAGCTCTATAGAGGACAGTTGAAGTCTTCTGTGAATTTGATCCTCCTTCGCACCATAGACAGAGCTGCACCATAAAAAATAATGGCTTTACGATGAGTCCAAATACACCACGTAGCAATAATGGCAACCTCCCTGAAAATAGACAGACCAAACAACCGTCGAGCTTGAAGGACCATTTATGTAAGAGGCAAACTTGTATCCTAGTGTATCCCAAGCTCTTGTGTCACACCCAATTTTAGAAAGAAAACCGAATGCATCTCATATGTACGATAGGATCAAGATTTACATACATATGATCGACATTAAGTGAATAACAGAAACACAATGCTTTAACGTATGAAACAAATAAAGTATTTATTACACTCTCGATGAGGCACGAAGGCCTAAATAGTTATAGTCTTAAACAATTACACGATAAATGGCAGCGGCAATGTAGACTTCATCCACAGGCAGCTGACTGGTGGAGCACTCACCTAGATATCATCAAGGTCACTAATGTACTCTACATTGTTCCCTCATTCTGATCCAAAGTAAGCAAGGATGAGTACACTTATGGTTGGTACTCAACAAGTGAGAGAAAGATGTAAGCTACCAAGGATAGGCTTGGTTTAAGCTGTCAGTATTTTAGTTGGTCAAGTTTTATTAAGCAAGCATATAATTACTAACGTATAAGTATATACCAACCCAATTAAATACTAACATCATAAATATGATCATCATGTCCAAGTAACCACAATTTGATTCAAGGTTTCGATATATTAATCATGCGAGGATCCAGACCGTTCATAACCGCGAACACGGCTATTGCAATAGATTTTAACACTCTGCAGAGGTTGTACACTTTCACCACACTTCGTGTTTCCTTCTCGCTTGGGTTTGAAAGGCCCTTAAACACTTCCTAGGTGAGTGGCGCAGGATTCACTACGAGGCTTTTCCAACCAATCCCTATATGTATGTGTCCGCTCCCCGGTATCGGCGGTACTTCGGAAGCCGAAGCATTCCTTCGCCACTACTCAAAACTTCGGACCCAATAACCCACCTCAAGCAGCGTGAACAAAACATATAGGTCTTCTAATTACTTGGCCAAGATCAGAGCCATTGTGATAGTATGGTTGTATGTAATAATCCCAGGTGGCCGCTCATGTTCCAGTTAACAATAGTGATCTTGTTTAACCAGTTCATCATAAGTATATCATGTTCATCATTTGTTCAAGTAGCGACCCACCATAAGCCCAAAGTTTTGCATCTAGCGTGGCTACCCGGCATGAATGTAAACCCAAGTATATCAAGGCATGAGAGTAAAAGGTAGTCATCCTTAAATAGGTTCCCATCAAAATTAATGCAAGACATAAATATAATAAACTTTAATGTAATGACATGTAAAAAGGCATCATAAAGAGAATGCAGAGGGGGAAATCCACTTGCCTTCCTCAGCTACGAAAAGTGGCTCTTCTTCGTAGTACTGCTCTTGTTTGTCCTCCTCGTACGGAACGTTCTCTACACGCACACATCAAAAGCATACAATAAATAAACAAACAATATACCATACAACTTTAAAATAATTAACGTAAACATGTATGAAACAGTACTATTCATGCAAACATGAACCTACGAACGCAAAGATCTCTGAAAACGGATTTAAATGATGAAAACAGGTTTAAAAGAGGACTCAGGGGCTATTCTGCGATAAAAAAACTACCAGGGACCTAAACAGAAGGTTTCAAAGGGTCTAAACATAATTTCCTAAATAAACCAAAGGGCTAACGCATAAAAAGACACCCTTAGGACGGCAGGTTCTAATCTACGAAAGTATAGGGGCTAAACCGAATAAAACAGGACTTAGATCTAAATACTTTTGAACTACGCCGGACTGCGGGTTGAATCTAGGGAAACAGGAGGGCTTTTTTGCAAAATGACCACAACTGACCGGTACGACCCCCAGTTGACCTGGGTTAGATCCGATCTGAGCCGTCGGATGCGGATCTAAGGGCTAGGGTTTCACGCGAGCACTTGGGTCGCCGTAGACGGCCGACTGACGGTGGCGCGCGACGGCGCTCTCACCGGAATCAAGCGAAAACAGGGCTAGGGTTGACCAAAACAAGCAATTCGAAGTCCTAGACCTAGACTGAAACATGGGGAACGCATCTAGGGGCTATACAGAGGAGTTGAGCGACAGATGCGGCTCGCCGTGAGCAATGGCAGACGGCGGCCATGACGAGACGCCGACCAGAGATTCTACGTGCGTATTGGGTAAAAAGAGGGGCACGACGTGTTCATCACCTCCTAGCGAAGCTTGAAGACGAAGCGCAGGTGATGGAGCTCGAGTCGTCAATGGCGGCGCGAGCTTGGTGGCGGCTGCGGTGGGGCCTAGGGTTGACTGCGGTTGGGGAAAAACATTGTTGCGACGGCGGCTTATATAGGCGCTAGGGCGGCTCTGGCGTGCGGGCCCGGGCTAGTGAGGGCACGGGGTGGCGCGAGCGAGACGCGAGCTCGGTCGTTGTCGGGCTCAAGTCTGACTCGAGGAAGGGGATAGCGCCGACAGGTGGGGCCCACCGGCAGAGAGAGAGGATAACGGGGAGAAGAAGAGAGAGGAAGATGGGGTTGGGCCGGCGGTTGGCACTGGGCCGAGCGAAGGAGAAAGTGGGCCGGCTGCAGGGGACTTGGGCTAAGCAAGGGAGGAACTCGGGCTGGGCTAGAAAGAGAGAGAAAGGAGAAATAGAAGGTTTGAAATGTTTAAACCCTTTCAAAGCTGTGTCAAAACAACTCTAACACTTTGTTGAAATTTAAAATTGCCCAAACAAAAACATATGCACCAGCATGAATGCAACATATACTTTATTGGACTAATATTAAAGTGATGTTCATGCATTTATGGACAAGGTTTATATTCTCAATTTAAATATATCCTTAAAACAATAAAACTAAGATAAGAGAGTTGCTTATCTTGATTTATTTGTGATGAACAAAATTCGAGTGTTACATCCTGCCAACATTGTACACTGAAAGGACAATCAAAGAAAAGTGTTGCAAGGTTTCTTCAGCATGTTGTTGGCACAACACACAAGAGTAATCAGGAAATTTCCTATTTTTCCTTCTGAGAAGATTTCAGGTATTAAGACGGTCTCTTAGCAGCAGCCAGAAATAGAACTTATGTTTGCCTAACACACGGGATTTCCACATCCATCAAAAACAGGAGAAGCTGGGATGGTGCCCTTGAGAACCCGGTAGGCTTGCTTTGGTGTGTAAACTGGAGTACCCCATTGATAAATCCAACAATCTAGCTCATCCTGTTGAATGTCAGCAGTATTAACTAAATTGGCATGGAGTTGTAACTGTTCTGGGGGTTTGAAAATTGTGATGGATAGTTTGAGATAGAATTTTTGCCACTGAAACATTCTTCCTTGCTGCAAAAGAAAAGACTTGGGGAAATTGTGTTTCCAAAATTCAAAGATCCCATCTATCCTTCCAGAATAATATTGTATCCCACATATTAGCTTTGCAATGCGACAAGGAACGAAATGTATCAGAGAATGACATCACATCTCTCCACCAAAAGGAACCAACCATCTGTCTTGCATGGGGAACAGTTGACCTACTATACATGCATCTCCAAGTTAATTGTACCCACGGAAGATCCTGTAACGCCACAGATAACAGCCTATCTGGAGGTTACCACAAACAATCAATATTTCTACTAAGCACAAAAATTCTACGATAATTCCACAGAGTTTTCCCTGTAAACCCCCTCATTCGTGGGCACTCAAGAAATGTTATAAACCTATAAAAGCATGATGCATAGGAGTAAAGTGAATCAAGCACCCACACGACCACCAACTACAAGTGTTCAGCGGCATGATGGAACTTAAATTCACAACCAAAGGTGAGACTTTTATTTAGAATATCTCCTAAATATTGATAAGGAATATGTGTATGTGCTCAAAACGACGTGGCTAGCCCTTCCCATGCATGCTTCAATTCATCAGGTACCTAAAAACCAAAAACAAAACACAAGGGCGAGTGAAAACACTCAGCAAATACAATTAGGGCGAGAAGAACAATTGAAACACCAGAATAACGAATGCGAAACATGGAGCTTCACTTGAACACATTGAACGGTAGTTTCCATCTAAAACGGACAACACTTGAATACATCCTTAGCATTTACCGGTAAAGCCGAGCAAGTGGGGCCAGTACTTACTCACAGGAACTTGAATATAAGATCCAAATTGCACGGCCGGAATATCCAGTACTTGAACAGAATATAAATCAACAACTTGAATCTTGAAGATAGAAAATCATGAAGCACTTGAATACATGAGAAATACGAAAATTAAATGAACATCATAAGAGTAAGAAAATCCATCAAGCAGGCACACATACATCATCACACACAACCCGGCATGTACTTGCCTTATCCCCGACGAGAATTTGATGGCACGTCGGTTACACCGGCACTGTCAAAACCTGTGAAACAAAACTACACTTAGAATAGATCTAGTAATGCTTAAACAAGTCTACTCAACGCAATATCTCAATGTTGTTTCAAGATAAAGACAGAAACTCTTCTATTCCAATATTTGAATAATACTTATATTCTGGTCTGCTCACTGTTTTGGCCATATCTTTTGATTCACTTAACAAACCAGCGCAAACAAATACATTATGGACATCTACAGAAAGTTTCAACAACTTTCGTTTTGGTGATCTAGGCAATTCCACCCCTCGATAGGACGAAAGTATATAAACTGTTTCTGCACGCAGATTTTCTAAACAGAACAAAAATTCTGTTTTGATGATACCTCCCAGCTGTTAATCCGATTTGAATGGAACCAGAACCGTTGGAAAGATAATTAGCAAACCTACATATTCTGTGTTATTGAGTGGTTGAAATTTTGGGCCATTTGATACCAGATTTGGAGACAGGACTACTGCATGAATCCAATTATTGGGGAACAACTTCAATTGCCAATGGATTACCCCAAAATCCCTGTACGCAGGTGTACAGACTAATGGATGATTACCTGAACAGAGATCAAGGAGTCGTGAGGAATTATTTTTTGATTATCCCGTTCCTGCCTCACGCACTTCCTGCCTTCTTGTCCTTACCCTGACGCACATGCAGTTGGAGATTAATCCAACCATAGAAGCAACATGGAGGGGAACGGTAGGAGCACTCACCCTGTCCCAGAACAGGCAGCAGTTCGCAGGGGGAGAACTAAGGGTGGTGGCGCTGGGGAGGTCAGGACAATATGGAGGAAGATGAATCTACCATGGAAAAGGGGGCGGTAGCCAGGGAAAAACGGAGGTGGAAAACTATCGAGACGGAGATTGAATAGAGCACGGAGCTAAAAATAGATAGTCTAATACACGTCTAATGGTCTAGATTAATTAATCTGGTCAATACATTTTTTTTATATTACATTCTTCCCCCCTTCAACAGAATTCGCCCTAGAATTCTTTATGGCTAATATGTAGAAAAGTTTTTTTTGGAATTAATAATCGAAACAAGACCATGGTTACTCACCGGATGGAAACAACTCAGGATACTTCTCTCGCATTTCTGATTCGAGCTCCCAAGTTGCCTCACACTCTATCTGGTTTGTCCAGAGAACCTTCACATACCTAAGCGTCTTACGTCTGAGCACCCTCTCAGATGTCTCCAAACTCCTCACAGGACGAGACTCAAATGACAAGTCTTGCTCAATTGTAACCGGCTCCACGGTTATATGATGTTCTGGATCCCTCAAGTATTTCCTAAGCATCGAGACATAAAACACATCATGTACACCCCTTATTGATTCTGGTAGGTCCAATCGATATGCTAGTTTGCCCAAACGTTCCTTGACCAAGAAAGGACCAATATACCTTGGACTAAGTTTTCCCTTAGTACCAAATCTCACAACACCTTTGGTTGGCGACACTCAAAGGAGTACCTCATCCCCTTCTTCAAATTCCAAGTCTCGCCTCCTAACATCAGCATAGCTCTTCTGTCTACTTTGAGCCGCCAACATGTGTTCTTGAATTTCAATAACACACGTTGTTGACTGTTGAACCCAATCTGGTCCTAAGACAGCTTCTCGCCTACCTCATGCCAACAAAGTGGTGATTTACACTTCCTCCCATAAAGAGCTTCATACAGGGCACATTTAATGCTAGAATGATAGCTATTATTATAAGAAAACTCCACAAGCGGCAAATGGTCCTCCCAACTACATTTCCAAGATAGCACACAAGATCGAAGCATATCTTCTAGGGTCTGAATTGTGCGCTCAGATTGCCCATCCGTCTGAGGGAGAAAGGCGGTGCTCATTCTCAGTGTGGTGCCTAATGCTTCTTGCAAACTACCCCACAACTTTGAAAGAAACTTAGCGTCTCTATCCGAAACAATGGTCAGTGGTACCCCATGCAACCGAACCACCTCTCTCATGTAAATGGGTGCCAAGTCACCTACTGAACTGGTCGGTCGAATAGGGATAAAATGTGCCACCTTACTCAAACGATCAACAACAACCCAGATAGTATCTCGTCCCTTCGGTGAACGTGGTAGACCAACCACAAAGTCCATAGCAATATCATCCTAAGGCTACAAAGGAACCTCCAAGGACAGCAATTCTCTGCAAGGCCCTTATGTTCGGCCTTGACTCGTTGGCAAATTCCACATAAAGCCACATACTTTGCCACATCAACCTTCATCCTCTTCCACCAATAAATTTTCTTTAAATCTTGATACATCTTGTTCTCACCCGGATGGACTGTAGCGAGAACGATGTGATTCTTTAAGAATATCTTCTTTGACTTGTGACTTTTGTGGCACACATATGCCACCACGAAATTGAACTGCCCCAGAAGCATCCAATGTGCAATCCCCATTCTTTCCTTCATGAATGCGTTTTCGAACCTCTAGCAGTAGTCGATCCTCTTGTTGCGCCTCCAACACACGCTCTGGTATAGCTGATGATAATATCAACTGAGTCTCAACCTCTACTCCGGCATAGCAATAAGAAATATCCATCCGCTCAAAATCAGCAACTAAAGAACTCACAACAAGGGGCGAAGGCTTACGGCTCAAAGCATCAACAACCACATTTTCCCTACCTGGTGTGTATTGGATATTCATATCATAATCCTTAATTAACTCTAACCATTTCCTTTGCCTCAAATTCATATCCTTTTGTGTGAAAATATACTTCAAGCTTTTATGATCAGTAAAAATATCACATGATTCCCCATATAAATAATGCCTCCAAATCTTTAATGCAAAGACAATTGCAGCCACCTCTAGATCATGGGTACGGTAATTTTGCTCATGTGTCTTTAATTGCCTCGAGGCATATGCAATAACCTTTCCATCCTGCATAAGAACACAACCAAGTTCCACACGAGAAGCATCTGAATAAACAGTAAAGCGCTTACCAGGCTCGGGTAGAGTAAGAATAGGAGTAGTCACCAATATTTGCTTCAACACTTGAAAACAATGCTCACACTTTGGTGTCCACACAAACTTTGCATTCTTTTGGGTAAGTTGTGTCATAGGCTTCGCAATGATAGAGAAATCCTTCACAAAGCGCCGATAATAACCAACTTATTCTAAAAATTTATGCAGAAACTTCATTAACAATGCTGAGTTTTGAGCTCTGAGATCAATAATTCCCAGACCACCTTGATCCTTTGATAAATAGGCTTTATCCCAAGCAACTAGACAACCCCATTTTTTGTTCACATCACCATTATCCCATAAAAATGATTTCTATACTTGTCAACTTGATCAACAATAGGAACATGGAATTTGAATGTACATAGATAAAATGTAGGAAGGGTGCTTATGACTGAATTCACCAAAATCAATTGACCAGCATATGTTAGCATTGAGTTGACAACCATCATTCATTTTTCAATTCTATTCAGTATTTTTTTTAGGAAACAGGAGGGGTTTCCCCCTACTGATTATATATTATATACAAAACAGCTAAGTACAAATGTTTATCAAGAGACAAAAAAAGAGACAAAGAAAATTAAGCATGTTACATCATAGCCTCTATCCATATAGTCATTAAGTGAGGAAGATCTTTCTTTGCTCTAAGCATAGCTAGAGCAAATTCCTTCTTGAAATGGGCGGCACATCCCTGTATAGATGGCTGGATTCCGCTGAAAATTGCATCATTACGCACCATCCAGATAGCCCAACCCATAAGAATAATAACGTCCATGAAGAAAGGCACATCGAGCTGATTTCTGAAATCCGACATTGTCTGCATCAGGTCGACCAAAGGACCAATCTGGAGATTCAACAAATGCCAACACTGTTGTGCAAAGGCGCATTCCAAGAATAAGTGATCCCGAGTTTCTTCTAGTGATGAGGTACAGAGTACACAACTATAATCATCCAACGCCATGTTACGCCTTCTTAGCAAACCTCTGGTGCTTAGCCTGTCTTTCAGGAGAAGCCAAAAGAAGACTTTATGTTTATTTTGAGCCATAGCCTTCCATAGCCAATTGAAGACTAGGTGAACATTCCAAGTACCACATAGCTGTTGATATGCTTTGGATACATTGAAGATGGGTGAACCCCAAATGTAACTCCAGATGTGTGAATGAGTGGTATTGGCTGACTCTTCTAAACTGCCTAGCAATTCAACCAACTGTTCATGTGCTTCTGCTGACATGGGAAGGTGGAAATGTTGATCCAGGTGATTCATTTGTTTGATTGTGTGGATTGACTAGCTGCTTTTTAGCAAAAGAATATAGCTCTGGGTATGTATGACATGGGACACGAACACCCCATACATCTGTCCATAAATAACATGACTTACCATCCTCTAGAGATGAGATTGCAGCCATACCTTTGTATTTATCCAAAAGCTTCAAAATATCCCTCCACCAGAAGGATCCTTTCCTAACATGGCTCGGCAATCTCCCATTACTGTAATACTTTTCCCATACCAAATGCACCCATGGGATATCCATTCGATTAAAGAATTTATGCAAATACTTAAGTAACAGAGCTTCATTTTGTGTTTGCAGCTTTAGAACACCCAAGCCACCTTCCTGTTTTGGGACACACACCATTTCCCAGGCAGCTTTCGGGGGATTTTTGGCATTTATATTACCCCCTCTCCAGAGGCTATGCTTCCTGTATTTAACTACTTGCTTAATCGCCGTCTTGTGAATCAAGAATGTGCACAAATAAAACATTGGAAGAGAGGTGAAAATTGAATTTGTCGCCTCAAGACGCCCTGCCTGATTAAGATAAGTGGAGGTGACTGCTAGTCTTCTTTCACACTTAGAAACCATTGGCAAAAAATCCTCAACCTTTGGTTTGGTGAGGCCCAAAGGAAGTCCCAGATAGGTAAACGGCAGATTCCCCACTGAACATCCGAAAGTTTGAGCTAAAAAGGTGCATCTCTCATCAGATATATTAATTGGCACCATCATGGATTTGGAATAATTTACATGGAGGCCTGTGGATGTAGCATAGGTGGCCAAAATAGACTTCAGGTGCAAAAGTTGACGTGGACAACCCTCCATTATAATTAAAGTGTCATTTGCATACTGTAAGATCAGAAAATCTTGACTATAGGTAACCGGCATTGGCAGATTGAGCATTCCTGCAGTTCTGGCTTCATTGACGACACTCTGTAAGAGGTCAGCACCAAGGACAAAGAGAAGGGGTGAGAGTGGATCCCCCTGTCTGACACCGTGCCTGCAGTGGAATGTTTTGCCCGGTACACCATTTAGTAAAACTGATGACGTTCTAGAAGAAAAGATCATATGCATCCAAGTTAACCACCGATTGCCAAAACCCTTACTCTGTATGATCTTTAACATTGCCTCATGCTCAATTGTATCAAAAGCTTTCTCAAAATCTAACTTGAGTATAACAATCTCCTTTTTTGATGTATGACAGAGGTGTAGGTACTCAAATTCCCAGGCAAAGCAATCTTGAATCGTCCGATTCTTGATGAATCCATATTGGTTTTGATGCACCAACAAAGTAATCACCCTTTGTAACTTATTCGCCAGAAGCTTTGTTATAATCTTAATAGAAATATTAAGTAAAGAGATGGGCCTAAAATGGGAAGCTTGAGTAGGTCCATCCATTTTTGGAATAAGAGTAATGTATGACCCATTGATGCTTTGAAGACAGACCTCCCCCAAGAAGAAAGCATTGCACAAATCATAAAAGTCATTCTTTATAAGCGGCCAACATTTCTTCACAAAATCTGTATTAAAGCCATCCGGACCAGGTGACTTATCGGATGGTAGGGATGCCACAACTTGATCAATTTCCTCGTGTGAAAAGGGCTCTTCCAACATAGAATTGGCATGTACTCTTCGATGGAAGGTCTGGTGGTGCCTAGAGGGAGTCCGATAGCTAAAATGCATAGTGCCAATTTTACAATGAACAGTTTTGGCTAAAAGGGTGGCCTTGGCTTGATCAACATGAATTGGGATAAGAGAGATTATTTGCTGAAATTGACTTTAAGACCTGTGGAAGAAGCAAACATGGCAAGAATTTGTTGCAAGTGTTGCAATTGATCAACTTCAGCAGGCATAATGATAAGCGTATCATCACATAATATTGCACTATAGGATAGTCACCACCAAACTCAGACCCTAGGGGATGAAGAAGAGACTCATCATCTTGAGCCTTATTAATCAAGGACTGTAATAAATCGGCAGCTAACACAAAGAGCAAAGGAGACAGAGGATCTCCTTGTCGAACTCCTCTTTTATAGTTAAAAGGTTTTCTAGGTACTCCATTCAATAACACTGCAGAAGATCCAGAGCATAAAATAGCTTTAATCCACGAAATTCATCTTCCAAAGAATCCTTTTTAGTGAAACATTTGAAGAATCACATGATTTTTAACTTTATCAAAAGCTTTCTCAAAATTCAGCTTTAAGAGAATAATTTCCTTCTTGGATTGGTGACATATATGCAAGAACTGAAATACCCAAGCCAAACAGTCATGTATAGTTCTTCCCTTTATAAACCCATATTGTTTTGTGTGCACTACTTGCAAGATGACTTGTTGTAACCTATTGTCAACAAGCTTTGTGATGAGCTTTAGATAATAGTTTAGCAAAGATATGGGTCTAAAGTCATTAATTGACATAGGATTGTCCTTTTCGGTATTAGCGTAATATATGACCCATCAAGCGAGGCAAGCAAGAGGAGATCTGGCTCCCCCGTTACCATGAACATAGGAGATGCGGCAACCTGCAGGCGCCTCACGCGCGGCGGCCTTGGGGTGAGGGCGTGCCGGCCTCGACACACGCACCGAAGACCTACGGGGACCGCGGGGGTCCGGCGGCTGGGGGCGTGGTTCTCGGCGGGCTAGGGGCGAGGAGGACCCGCCGGATCTGGCTGGCGGCGGCTGTGTGCCGGCGACGGTGGCACCTAGGGTTCGTCGGGGGAGGGAGAGCACCAGGTGCACGGGAGAGAGGAGAGATGAACAGGAGATAGAACAGAGAGAACATATGTAATTGAGTTACGGGCAGATGGTCACTTCACCATGTGGGTCCCACGTGTCAGGGTTAGGAAAAGCCTCATCAGGAGATCAGCCGATGCAAGTTTAAAAACAAATCGGGTGGCAGATAGGACACATATGTGTCGGTAGTTTTGGAGACATTAATTATTAAACAACGTCTTCTATGTTATCACTAATCGGAGACACGTCTTCATTAAAGTGTCTCCAATTACATAGAAGACACTTATTGTTATCACTAATCGGAGACACGTCTTCATTAAAGTGTCTCCAATTACATAGAAGACACTTATTGTTAAGCAGCATCTCCTATATTGTCATTAATAGGAGACGCGTCTTAACTACTAGCGTCTCTCATGTTATTGGAGACGCGGATTTTAAACCAGTGCCTCCTATGCGACTTGTAATTGGAGACGCGTCTCAACTATAAGTGTCTCCGATACAATAGGAGACGTGTTTTCTTGCCCACGTCTCTAATATGAAGGCACATAGGAGACACGTTTTATTTAGCCGCGTCTCCTATGTCATATTGGATACGTGTTTTAACTTAGTGTCTCCAAAGATGGTGTCTCCTTTGTGCCTTTCTTACATAGTGCTCTTAAAAACTGTACGTCTATTTACCTTGATATTACAGTGTGCTGGTGCGGAAAATCAAAGGGAATTTGCATATAAAAAAGAATGTCATGCATGCATCTATTTTCTATTTGTGTGCATGCTATTCATTTGTTTATATTCTTTGTGAGGAACTTATTCGATTATGCGCAGTCCACAGCGAAACCCCAACGGCTGGTGTGATTCGAACACATGACCTCACCCTAACATGTAACCTCCTCTACCATTGCACCATACTCTCTTCTACGTCCATAATCTGTTTTGAATCCCCACATAATATACTCAACCGAGTATAAAATGTTTGTTTGAGGTTCTAAACGAATTAAAATGAAAATATTGTCAACTATAAATTTTCATAATTTTTTAAATCTACACCTTTTGTTATGGAAGTTTCTCCGTCCGAGGTCATTTACAATATTTTGAACTTCAAATTTAAGAAATTCAAACTTAATTTTCGTTGACAATATGATTTCAAATTAAGCAGTGGTCAACTACAAAGTTTCCTAACTTGTCAAAATCTACAACTTTCATTTAGTTAGTTGTTTCTCCATCCAAGTTCGTTTGAAAACACTCAAAGTTGAAATTTGAGAAATTCTTTTCGTTAGGAAAATTAGTTTGAATGAAAATAAGTTTAACTATGCAAAGTTGAATAACTTCTAGATATCTGTAACTTCTTATTAATGCTTGCTCCGTCTGATTCTACAAAGCTTAGACTCTTTTAAGAGTACGAATCTTCAAACGATCCACTAGATCGATCAGTCCAATTCCAGGGTTAGTCAAAATGCCTGTACCACCACCATCTGCGGCTGTGGAAATAAAGCCCACCTCGCAACAGTTGTAACTTACAAGGTCAAAAGCATGCAAGCGAGGTGTAGGAGAAGGATGTTGAGTATAATCGAGGCCTGCTTGTTTGGATAAACTCGATCTCTCCTAATTCGCCCACCAATATTCTCTCCTAATTATAATACGATATAATGCTATAGGTTGAAAGGGATTGTCAAGAATCCAAACAAAAGTCTGATGAATGATACAGTGAGGATGTGTCGGTGCCTTGGATGCGGGGCCGGGCTTGCAAAATGGAGGTCTGTAGGGAACTGAGGTGAGTTAAAGTAAAATACTATACCAACTGATGATTAACAAATTCACCCAGTATGTTTTTTAATTGCGCATAAAAATAAACCTTCTCCTAAATTTGTGTCCATGTATCGTCTTGACCGATCTCTCCAACTTGGTTACTGGTAAAAGCCTTTATTTTGTACAAGCAACGTACAAGTATCTTCAAGATTCCCCCCCCCCCCCCCAAAAAAAAATATAGGATTACGATCCCATGCATGTTGTTAGCACGACAAAGTGATCAAAACACATGTGCATGAGTCTGCACGCGCAGCACATGCCCAGTTAGCTGCTGAGCCTTTGTTTGTTTGTCGAGCAACACCATCAATTCACGCAACAGTCAAGCACGTGTGTGCCTCGTGACACAAAAAAAAAAAAATACGGCGCCATGCCTCAGAGCTTCTAGAAGCTGGACCACATGTCCCGTGCGTGCTCCTTTCACCTTGCCTTCGGTAGACGGCGACGACACCCACTGCCGGCGTGTATGAGTCAGTGTCCATGATCTGAACGGGCGACAAAGCCCGTCTGTCCCTGAGTCATGCTCATGCCCATGTTCCTATAAAGCAATAAAGGGAGGAAAGAGAAATGAAACCCAAAAGGCGGACTGCCTACGGCTTGGCAGTAATTCCCACTGAGTAGCCGAGTCAAAAGCAAACAAACAGACTGCAGTCGCGTAAGGACAGTCTTGCATTCGGTGGTTAATCATCTATAAACTTGAAGACTGACTTTCTGTCCTTGAACAAAACCATGCTATGATATCAAAATCAACAGGTGTGATATTCACCGTTTTATAGTGCAGACCGTTGTCATACGTCCGTTTTCCCTTGGTAAAATGCCCACGTCTCTCGTATGATCAGAGAGCTGGAGAAATACACACTAGAGGAAAAATGCCCATTCGTCCCTTCCAATCAGCACCGGTTGCTTACCAACCGGTACTAAGGACCATTTAGTACCTATTGGTAAGCACAGTACCCCGAGGACCATTTAGTACCGGCTCGTAACATGACCCGGTACTAAATGGTGGCATTCAGTACCGGTTGGTGTTACAAGCCGGTACTAAATGGTGGCATTCAATCCCGATGCCCCTTTTGCATTTGGTACCGGTTGGTAACACTAACCGGTACTGAATTCCACCATTCTGTACTGAATGCACCACCCAGGATTACTTTAAAAAGATAGCATCCTTCTCTCAACCATAAGTGCTCTATAGGTGGGGTGGTTAAGGAAGAATCGCGTGAGGGGGAGGTCTCGAGTTCGAGTCCACGCACATTTACGCGTGAAAAATTCGTGTGACTTGTGCCTTGTGACGTTGCACGTGTGTAGGGCCCCAACGAGTTAAAAAAAAATTCAATTTTTTTAGGCTCAAAATCATTTTGGTTGGTAATACTAGCCGGTACAGATGGGCGCCCATCGGTACCGATTGTAACAACCTGTAACGATGGGCGTGCCTTCAGTACCGGTTGCATACCCGGTACTGATTGGGCCTTCCCAGCCGGTACTGGGAGCCCTTTTAATCATTTTGGTTGGTAATACTAGCCGGTACAGATGGGCGCCCATCGGTACCGATTGTAACAACCTGTAACGATGGGCGTGCCTTCAGTACCGGTTGCATACCCGGTACTGATTGGGCCTTCCCAGCCGGTACTGGGAGCCCTTTTTCCCGTAGTGACAGGACAACTAGTAGTACAAAGCAGCAAGGACGGGCTAGGCAGTTTCTATGCTTAATTCTAGAAGGTTGGTGGGGGATAGGGATTAGAAAACGTGCAGCAGGTCAAAATCGTATGCAGCCTCCGTGTTGGCCCTTCCTCTCCTATTATATATACTCCCAGATCTTTAACAACCGAAATTCTGTGGGCCAACCACTTAATTAACAAATGACCTGTTCTTGATCAGTACTTCCTCCAGTATATATATAAACTAGTGTTTACATATCTGTCGATATAAAGATGTTTTTCAAACTCAACTTGGCCCTTATTAGTTTTCGAACTAAATATTGTGCGAGAAATTATTGATAATGAAATTGAAAAACTTTGAACAAACATGCTAAATTATGACTAGAGACTAGAGAGTAACATATGATCTATAAAACTGAGGGTAAGTTCTCAAATTTTTAAAATAAGTCACTCCAATTGAGAATCTACATCCATCATCATTGAACCTAGAATGAATCGTTGTCCCCTCCCATCTATAGTTATTGTTTATTCATCTTTGACTGTATTCCGCAAAGAAAAAAAAAACAATACGACTAGACTATGTTCTCTCGCAGCTAATAATAATTTATCAAGATATTTCTGTAGACTCCATCTCCGTGATTGTTAACACATCGATCTTTGTCTAGATTAACCAATATTTTACTATATACACAAGTCATGTTTCACATTGATCACGGGGCACGGTGCGTATACCATGTGGACCGGCCGGGGAGTCAGCGACGCGTCTGAACGGGACGCGAGACTTACGTGCACCGGCCCCGTACATGCGTGCGCGACCTCGGCAAATAATCTTTGACCCGTCACCGTCAGCCTCGCTACCATACTCCTACCCCGACCGCGCCTAACGACTCACGCTTCTTTCTCGCCCACACTACTGCTTGGCTCCCTTCAACTTCCTCCCGCTCGGCCTGCCTCACCGGTCAGGCCCCTCTGCTCGCCCATGGACTGCGCAGGCCAGCGCAGCTCGGAGCCCACCTGCGGCGGAGCCTTGCCATCTCCAGCGGCGTCAGCGACGACGTGGGCCGCCGCCTTTCTACTGCAAGAGGCCACCGGCGACTCGGAGTGCGACGACCTGGCGGGGGTCGTCGCCTTCGACGCCGACGATGGCGATGCCGAGTCGTGCAGCGGCGGCGACGAGGACGACTGCTCCGTAGAAAGAATCGACGAGAGGAGGATCGTGTCATGGGAGTGCTGGATGATGGAGAGCGCAGGCGTCGTGGTGGTGGGTGGCGAAGCGGCTCGCCCGGCGTCGACGGAGGCGGATTCTGCTGCCACCGTCGCCGGTGACGAAGACAGCGACAGGCTCTTCTGGGAGACGTGCATTGCTCATGGCTACTAGCGAGCCCATGCACCGATCGATTGATGCAACGGAAGGCTCAGTTTAATTGCTCTTCTGTTCTCCTGTAGGTCGTGTTTGATTTCGGCGGCACTGAGTAGCAAGCCAGAACATGTAAAACAGAGGACCTCGAATTATACAATTTGATATTCTGTTCTCTCCTACATATGATCCTCAAACAATTTTTTCCAATTTAAATATACAGCAGAGTCATATCTCGATTTTTGCTTATTTTTTTATTTATTTTATCTATTTAACTTTTTTTAGAAAAACAGGCGTACTGTTTTTTATTAAGGAACATTTATTGTACTCCAAACTTCATTAGGTGGAGCTAAGAATTAAACATATCTACCAAGATTTTCAAACAATGACCCTTTAGCGAGCCTTCTCTTCTTTCATGAACAAAACTGACATCAGTGAAGTCCGTCATCATTGTCTTAATCTCTCGGACAACGTGGCCGTAAGCTCCCATTGTAGGTCCATGCAAATTCCAAACTACAATCAGACAATCAGTCGCCAACCGGAAATTATAGATCACAAGGTCACTAGCCAGCGCCATCCCTTCACGGCAGGCCATCACCTGCCATCTCCAGGTCAAAGATGCCTTCCATTACTAGCACCGAGGCTCCCATGAAGTTACCAGCTTCATCGTGCGCCATCGTGACCTTTTTTGAATTCTTTGCAAGCGTTGCATCAACATTAATTTTCAAACACCCGGTGGGAGAGGGATCCATCTGGTGTGCTTGGCTTGAACTGGTTGCCTGGTATTCGATAATGATTTGCTCGCTCCCAAATCGGCCAAGAACCTTTCCACAAAACAATGTGCCGATAATGGGCTCTGGTAAATATTCTTATGGATGATTTTGCGCTTTGCATACCATATTGCCCACAGTGTGACAGTCATGGTCACTAACTCATCATGGCTCAAAGAGTTCAAAGCCTCATGAAGCCACCGCCAAGCATCTTGTTGTTGTGATGAACTCAATGATCTCATCACACTACAACACCCACACGCACCTCGCTAGATGGCACTCAATTAGAGAATGCGCTAGATGGCACTCAATTAGAGAATGCTTCCATGAGTCTTGGCCTCCACACACAAACCACCTATTCGGAGCCATGTGTCTTTGGTGCCGGACATCTCCTGATCGTTTGTCGAGCAATACGCCATAGGAATAGGCTCACCTTAAATGGAACTTGGATGCGCCAAATATCTGTCCACTCTTTGCGCTCAGTAGAAAAATTTGATCTTATCGTATTATGTTATATCCAGTCTGTTAGTTTCTCCCGATTACTGGTAAGCATCCGGTAAGCTGATCTCACGGTGAAAACACCTAACTTCTCGTAGTTCCATGGCTAAAAGTCCTCTTGTCTTCTGGCACTCAGTGGAATATTAGCAATGACCTCCCAATCCATTGGCAGGAAAAACTCTTTCAGCCACTGCATGTCCCAAAGTTCTGACGTGTTGTCAATAAGGTCACTCACCATCCGCATGTTGTTCCCCTATGGCCTTGGAACAGGTCCCATTAGTCCTTCTCTCAGGACTAATGAGACCACCCTTGAGCATATTGCTTCGCCGATATATCAGTTGCTTCATCTATCCCAATTCGACAAATTAAGCCTTGGGAAATACTTCCTTGCCATCCACAATTGCTCTCCATACTCGAGATGGTGATGCGACAACTTCTGCTTCACCATCAGGAAAGTACACAACTTCGAGGACTTGTGCACTTAACAGTGATGATAGATCTTGTAATATTCTCCAGGCTAGACTCACCAGTGAAGCCAAATTAAACAGCTCGATGTCACGAAAGGCCTAGACCGCCAGTGTATTTTGGTTTCGTTATGTCCTCCTAAGTTACCCAGCAGGTCCCTCACCTGCACCCACGCGAACTAGCCAAACTGGGCTGAAGTAGAGCCTTGGGCCACATGCCTGGTGTTGTGCTTATGGGACGCACACATCGGCTAGCCCAACGGTAGAGAAGAGGAGCACGCTACGTCTGATGCATGTCGCACCGCGTCTAGTGCTGTGGCGAACCACCTTAATTAACTTGGCTCAAACACAAATTAACATGAGTATAATACACTCAATCGGCTAAGGCATGGTGCTTCAACCAAATCAATAAGGGGCATTAGAGTAACGTCCTGACAGAGCCCACCGTTTTCAAGATCGGGTGCAACAGAAGATCGGTTGCTAGTCCAATTTGGCTGACAGAGCAGTCGTGGGTTCCTTTGCCTAAATCGGCTGAAAGTGTGGCATCGGATGGAAACAAGTTAGCTGACCGATGTAATAGGAAAAGATTTGGATCGGTGAGACTTTCGTCAGAATCATGAAAATATCAGGCAATTTTATTTGGATTTCGAAGAAAAGTAGAACCATCCATGAATTATAGTTTTTTAATCCTCATAAAAACTCTAAATTTGATTGTTTGTGTTTCTAATTTTTTTTGTAATATCACGCTCTTTCATTTTGTGGACTTTGCTTGTATCTAAATTTTTTTGAAGTCCATGATGTCAATAATAGAAGTGGCAGCAATAGACCAGCTGTCTGAAGATATTCTCCTCTGGCACACTCTTTCCCCAGGGAAGTCCCCTACGTAGACGATGTAGAGTCCACAAGATGCCCTCATAGGCAGCAACAACTTGTGAGAGGCTTGAGCATCTTTCCCATCTCTTGAGTTTAAAAAAAAAACACCAAGCAACACTTTAGATTTATTATTGTCGGAGTTCTTGAATTCATAGACAAACTAGATGATGGTGGAGCACCCAAATTTTGTGGAGTGTCATGAATGTTTGTATTCCCAGCCCTCACTTGGATTTCATAGTAAGGGAATGTTCAGATCTCATGGACTAAACTTTTGTCCCCCTTTTAGTCACTATAGAGTCTCAATCTATAAACTAGTTTTAAAAAAAATGAACAATCTATAAACTAGTTTTGTTCTATCCACTGCACTTTGAGTATGATTTTCTAGGATAACCTAATCTCTCACACCTGTTAGGTGCCATCAAGGGACATTTCATGTGCATCATTCACTTGGGACTTTATGCAAGTTTTGAATTAATAAATATTTTTGGGTAGTTCTATCTTAGTTAATAAAGAAAAATAAATCTAAATTTTATTCAAAAACTAAGAAAGGGTCAGATTTTATGGCTTTAAAATTATCTAAAAATGGGGTGCCATAAGCTTAGTTTATAAGATTTCAACATTTGCCATCAAAATATATGATGGACATCATGTTTGAAGTTCTAATTGAAATGAACAGAACAGTTCAATCGCTTTTTTATTAGGATGTGCCATTGTAGAACTATGCCTTTTTTTCAATTTGATCGCATCATTCCTGTCACATGCATTCGTCTGAATAATGTTGTCATTTTTTTTTTGCGAAAAGGAAGAGAGCTTTATTCATTAAGAAATGTCATTACAAGCAAGGGCAACAAAGCGCCTTGGAAAATCTGCTAACCAAACTCTACACTCACCCGTCATCAAGGCGTGACGGGCAAGCTCATGTGCAACTATGTTTTGCTCTCTCCCTATCTTAACAGCCGTAATCCTCTGAAGATGAGCCATCTCCTGCATAGTATCTCGAACGATCTTAGCCACCGAGGACCTGTCAATCTCCCCCTTCCCAATCTTCTCAATTACTGAGGCATTATCGGCCTCCAAAATCATATTACTCTCATTCCACTTGGACGCTAGCCGGACACCCTCCAAGCACGCCAGAGCTTCTGCAGTCTCAGCATCCCCACAGTGAGCCAGCGTCCTTCCCGCCATGAGAAGAGGTTGCCCCTCGCTATCCCTAATTACCACTCCCAAAGCAGCAGCCTCTGTATCGGCTTTGAAAGCACCATCAACATTAATCTTAAGAGCATCATTGCCTGGTGGAGTCCACCTCCTGTGTGGCCTAGACGCCTTCTGAGCATTGCCTTCACACGCCGTGCCTTGCAGCTTCTGCTTTCCTTTTCTATCAGACATCGCGTCCTGTTGTCGGATTTCCGTCAGGGAAGACATGTACCTTGACAAGAACACCACCGAGCCTTGAATGGATATATCCTCGCCCGCCATCAGCACTTTATTCCTGACATTCCAACACTGCCAAATGAGCATCAGAAAATTTGCATTTGTATGGTCCTCATACCTATCTAGCACCATTAGCAACCAATCCGGTCCAGAGTTGGTTAAAACCTCCTCTGCTGGCAAGTTCCAATGGCTACGCATTGCCTGACGGAGAGACTTTGCATGAGGACACACTATGGTGGCATGGAAAGCATCTTCAATCTCCTGTCCACATATCTCGCAGACTCCCTGATGGTCTAAGTGCCTATAAAGCTTGTTTGCACGTGTCGGCAAGCCGTTATTCAAAACTTTCCAGGCAAAAACTCGAACCTTAGAAGGCACTTTAGCAGACCAGACTTTCTTCCACAGAATCCTATCACCATCTGGCCGAGAACTCGAGCTGTCCTGGTTGGATCCCATCTCTAGCTGCAAAGCCAGTCTATATGCACTTCTTACTGTAAAAACACCACTTTTCTCGAAATTCCAAGCAATCCAATCATCACATTGCCTGAAAGGAATCTTGATTTTTAAAATTTCGTTGACGTCACCGGGGTAAAAATACCGACGAATTAACGCCTCATCCCAGGATCTGGACCCCCGATCAATTAGGTGCTCCACTTTCCTTAGTCGGCACATCCTCACGCTCCCCACCGGTTTTTGACTAAACTGTCTGGGGAGCCCGTTATCACGCCAAATCCTGATGGAAGCTCCATCTCCCACACGCCACACCACACCCTTTTTGAGAAGCTCCAAACCATGCTCTATTGCCCTCCATGTCTGTGATGCTACTCCAGCCGACACAGCACCCAGTAGATCACCCGTGGGATAGTACTTTGCTCTCAGAACCTGAGCACATAGGCTATCTGGAAACAGCAAGAGTCGCCAGGCCTGTTTGGCAAGAAGCGCCTGATTGAAAAGCTTCATATCCTTAAAACCAATCCCTCCTGCACCCTTTGGCCTGATCATAGCAGGCCAAGGGATCCATTGCACCTTCCTCCTGCCCTTATCTGAGCCCCACCAATAGGCTCGTATACTCTTCATAAGATCCTCACACAAACCCCCAGTAAGTTTGAAGATACTCATAATATACAATTGGTGCTGTGGTGCCAATTTTCCATGGTCCCCCAACACCCCACCCATACATTTAATCCTATATGATTCTCACTGAATCAATAGTATTTCATCTTTAATCCCTCCATAAATATACTGAGTTCTGATTTTATTTTTATTCGGCAATGACAAGGTTAGCAAATTAGAGTGTTTGATCTCAAGAAAAAATTGTAGGCTCCAACAACATTGTTTTGAAGTCATACAAATGATACGAAAATGTGGCAAAAAAAACCGGACGAAAATGCATGAAGAAACGATGCCAAAAATAATCAAAAAATGTTGCGGATAACCCATGGCATTAATCGGTGCAATGCATCGGTGATACCATCAAATTAGCCGGTGGTATCATCGAATTGGTCGGTGTTGAAGGGAAAAATGTATTGGTGGTGCCATCAAATTAGTCGGTGCTACCATCGAATTAGTCAATGCTAAAGACATTTTTGAGTAGCATGAAGGTCGCTATGTGTGCGACTATCGATTGATTCGGTGGGCCATATACGAGGCATCGAATTAGTTCGTGCTAAAGAATTTTTAGACAAACGTTGAAGACATCTCTATGTACCAAACACCAATTGATCCAGTGGTATAAAGAAGAGGGCACCGAACCAGTCTACGCTGAAGAAGACATGAAGAATCTCAATGGCTAGCTGAGGTAGCACCACCAACTAATTTGGTGGTACCTCCTCTGAGATCATCGAATTAGTCAGTGTTACCTAGGAAGTTGCAATGGTTAGTACCTTTGGTTGGTATTATAAAAGCCACACCCCCGGCCATTTGAAGTGTGCTTGAGCTCGTGGAAGTCATATGCAAATATTCCACATACATAAAGTTCTTAATCCATCAAAAGTACTAATTATAAGATCAAGGCAACTAGCAAAAGTGTTTAATGCTTCTTTTAGCGCATCTCTTAGGTGATTAGCTTAGAGTTTAGAGAGGTTTGCACACCTCTTTGCTAGTGGTGCTTGCACACACTAAGTGTTATAAATCATGAAGTGGCCGCAGGTAATTGCGAGAGGGAGGACATGGACTCTGCTAGTTGGCCGAAACTCAACCATAGTGAAGGCGGCGAGGAGCATCCGAGAAGACAAGGGCAAACCCACTTGTGTGTGGGGACTGGGGAGTCTCATGGCCATCCATGGAGTTACTCGACCGAAAAGCTTGGTCTTTGCACAGACATTCCCTTGAGAAGGGCTCCAACACCGAGATACCTCGGTAAGAATTGTGTGCTACAGTTTGGTCATCTCGACTCCTCTACCTTTCGCATTACTTATTACATTTTATTTTCGCATTTAGCTTTCCTAGACTTGTCATTTTAGTATAGGATTGGATCGAGCATGCACAACTTTGAGTGGTAGAGATAAAAACACATAGAAAACCTTGAACATATTTAGATAGAAATTGAGATAAGGATTTTATGCGCTTTTGAAGCCTTAGTTTTTTAAAGCACCTAATCCATCATTCTCTTAGGTGTCATGGTACTTTAATGTTGCACATATTTATTCGAGGTAGTGCACTTTTAGTCTAATTGACTAGTTCTATTTGTTTTATTACTATTTTTGGAACATAAATACTTTTTATAATGTTTCAATCACTAAAAATATTATGATCATACCTTTTGAATGCCGTAAAGGGTAAGCGCCGAAAATTACCGCCCGCATAGCCGTTTCGAAAACCCGAACTCACCCCTTTCCCCCAACCCCTCGCCCGAGCAGGCTCGACTGCAACAGCAGGTGGTACTGGTGCCGCCAGTTGCCGTGGCCGTCTGTTCGTCCGTCCCTCCCTCGCTCGTCCTCTGGGTAAGCAGATCTGGGCGCCTCTTTCCCTCCCTCTTCCCTGGGTATGAGCAGATGGCGCCCTCCCTCCCTGGGCTCCCTCCCTTCTCTAGTGCGAACAGATCTAAATTGATGAAGGGACTGAGTGTTTGAACTGTTGATGATTTTATTTACGTGTGGATTTCAAGGAGGCGAACCACCTTGTCTAGCACTCTCTTGAGAAGTTGAGATGTTGCTTTGTTCCTTTTCGGAAATTTATTGTGCAATTGCTATGGTAATAATGGATTGTAGACCAGCAAAGTTAACAATTGGTGCTCATAAGTTCGTATTGACATACATGATCGCTGTGTGCATTGCAAATGCTAACCTTTAGCTATTTACAAATGCATATTCTGGTTATGACGAGCATTTCTTTTGTAATTTACATGGACAACAGGACCAAGCTTTAATACATATTCTGGTTATGAAGAGCCATTTGTCTACCAGCATCCATGTGAAGTCTCATACTTTTGCTTGTATCAATAAATACATTGCGCTGTGGGTTTAGAGGACTCATTTATAGACTTGCTATGAGTGTAAGGATCAGACCTCCAAATTATATATGTAACTGTGTTATATATATAGTTATAGGTTAATTTGGTTACATGCGTGGACTTATATGTCTCATGATCAGACTTCCTAATTATGTGTGATTTAATCAGGGTTAAATATGTATGTCTTGCTATATGGGCACGGGTCAGACTTCCTAATTATGCATGCAATTGCCATGAATGTAATTTGGGATAATCATGGCTACACTTTTCATTCTTATGTCTAATTGAATATGTAATTATTAAATTTTAATTTTGCATACCTTAAAAATTTCTTCCTCTGCATCCTGCCCAGTCCCGGCAAAGCCACAAGTCGCCATGGATGAAGATGTGACAATAGGCAACTCACACGCTGCTGAGACATTCGATACGGTGAGTTCATCTGACCCAAACCACAGCCGACACTCCCTCCTATTTTCCTTTGGCTGAAATTCAGGTTCTATTGGGAGATGTAATCTATTTATGAGGGCTTTGAGCAGGACCTGATTCACGCCATATTCAAGCTGGTGTGGAGGCGGCGGGCGGAGAAAGGCCGTGGTGGCAACGAGGACGTCAACATCGAGGTGATTCATCGGTCCAGCATGAACCTAGTAGTTCAGAAATTTTCTGGGCCACCCTTTCTCACTTCAACTGACCAGTGTGCTGTGTTTTCTAATTTGCAGCCTGCTCCAGAGACCTCGAGGAGAAACTGTAGTACAACTGGTGAGTTTTTTTATTTTTCTTTTTCTTTCAGTGCCGGCAAGGATTTGTTACATGCTTAGAGCATTTGTTAAACATTAGGAAAACATTATGAAATAGCTTCTAGAAAGTTTAAGTACCGGTCCCGTTAGCTAATGTTTCCCTTGTTTCGTCCTCTTCCATAGACTGTTAATGTTGTGGACACCTTCGGTAAGAAGTTCCAGCGCAGAAGCAAAGCGAAGGCGTCCACAGCAACTTAGCTAAATTCTAGTGCTTTTTTTTTTTCAGTTTGTGCGCCGGCCAAAGGATAGCTTGGTTCAGCTTAAACCTAGGAGGAGGTTTGTTAGGTTAGGGGCTACTTTAGCCTAGAGCTACGGCTCAGTTTAGGGTCAAGTAGAGAGATAATCCTATCTTACTCAGAGCCTATAGAGAGGGCGAGCTGTAGGTGTCATCCATCTGCTAAACATTCATAGTGTTAACTGTTAGCACCACAAAGCAAACTTAGTTCTTAAACATTTGTTGGTTACATAGGGATATGCATACCTATTATTGCATTGGTAATACGTAATATGTGTCCACAAAATAAAATTTTCAGTCAAAAGTTCTTTCTGAAATTATTCAGGGGGCTACACATCCAATTTTTTAGCAGGTTTTAGTATGGCAAGCCATGCACTTAATAGGACTGATTAGATGTTCACCAATTAGTCTTTCATTTTTGCAGTAGTCATCACCTAGCACGCACAAATTTTTGCACCTTAGCACCTATTCTGTGTTCAAGTAGATGGCTTCTATTCCGAGTGTAGCTGTGTTGTTACAGCAGAAGTAGTATCATCTTATTTGGCAATAGTTTCTAAGGCTGTCTGGGCAAACCACTGATTCGGAGGTTTATATATTGATGCCTCGTTAGTGGTTTTTTTTTTTAAAAAAAACATCTGATCTTGAATGGATTGGAACAGGCCAGAGAAATGTTCCCGGGTACCATGTTTAAAACCGGCTTCTTCAGTTTGGGATCTTTCTGTCTTTTGTTATGGCTAGCTTGGTGGCTTAGTTCTGGTAGTAACTTGGGGTAAGAGTATACTAAGATAAAAAACTTCGGTAAACAGGCGGTATTCTTGATGGAAAAGGACTGCATTCCTTTTTTTTTTGGTGGTGCTGATTTGGGGGGGGGGGGGTACCAGATCAAGCATTACCACTGGAAAGAGCTTCTAGTTAGTGCATACTTTTGTCTTTGGTGCAGTCAAATGGCATCGGTTTTCATGGAGAGCCGACCAGTCTTCCGCAATTATCTAATGTGTCCTCTGCTCCCCTTACATAAACTTAATGCAAATACTGTGAAAAACAAAATTGGTGCTTAAACTTTTATCTGGCTACATAAGGATGTGCATACTGCATGCTCCCTCCATTCCAAAATGCATGACGTATTATGTTTCATTAAGACAACACTACGACCAATAATTACTCTATTAGTAAGTAGTTTTGTGATGCAAAATTGGTGTTATTATATTCTTTTTAAAAGCATTTTTTATGAATATGATGATTTTGTATAACATAAATGATATATTAATTGAGTGATTGTTGGTCAAAGTCTTGTCATACGGAACCAGAACAGGCCCTACCATTTTGAAACAGAGGGGGTACCTATTATAGCATTGTAAATAAGTAACAAATGTCTACCAGGCAAAATTTGTGATTGAAAAGTTATTCTAGGGGCTGCACAGATCCGTTTCTAGCTGGTTTCATTATATCAAACCAGATACTTAGCAGGCTTAATGAGATAATTGATTGCGTTGCAGTAAACACTTACCTTGATCACCTAGCACCCAGAAATTGTTTCAGCTTAACACCTGTTTTCTGTTCAAGTAGATCGCTTCGGTGTTTCAACTTTCTGAGTGTAAGTTTTATTGCTAAAGGAGACATATGTTGTCTTGTTTGGCAATAATATATGAAGTGGCTAACCTTGTTCGTCGCACGTGCATGCCTCAAGTGTTCAAGTCTGTCTGAGAAAACTGCTGACATGAACATTATGTACAGCTCATTTAGTTTTTTTTTATCTTCTGGTTAATGTCTAGTTTTTTTTTGCCCTTATGCTTCAGCTGGACAAGATACAGTTGAAAGTAACTTCTGTTGTGACCTTATTGTGTATTGTTCATGATATGCTAACATGCTGTCTTCACCTGACAGCCAATGCAAGCGCACTTAAAGTCAGCTGCGAACTTCTGCGCATATTCGTAACAGGTTTTCACCTCTGAAAAATATTGCATAGCCTCACACTAGCAAGTATCAGCAGAAATTCCATTTCTGTAGTTTGAACTCTGAAATTTCTTTTGCAGAGGCTATTCAACGTTCTGCTTTTATTGCTGAAGCAGAGGATGCTACTGTTATCGAACCCACCCACCTAGAGCGTGTATTGCCGCAACTGCTCTTGGACTTTTGAGGTACCCTATGGAGCTTCCAGATCCATTTATTCAAGGGTGTCTGGTATGCAATCAGAGGGACTTATGATTGATTACACAGCTTCTGCGTCCACTAAGCTTGGCTAAAGGAAAAGGCGGGACATGACATGATGAATCATCATAGAGATGGTCGGTTGATCAGGCAGCGGCCTATCACTTGCTGTCAACCCAGTGATAAAGCTTAGCAGTGGTCGGTTTTGTAGCTTTTGAGGGAAATTCTTTTCAGGCTGTGTGCTTGGCAGAAGAGGACGCTGTTGGTGTATCTGATGAATCGAAAAGCGCCTTACTTTTTGTGTCTGGCTCTCTTTTGTGGTGTCAATCTAGGGATTCAGGTGGTGTGAATCTAGGGACCCGGTCCTTGGCGCCTCAAAACATCCGCCTCATCATATGAATGATGTAAGATGTCACACTGGTGTCGACTCGTAGATGACTCCTTAGGGCGTCTCCAGGTCTAGCTATTTGGACTAGCTATTTGGAGGAGAGAGAGAGAGAGAGGAGGTGTAGATGCTTAGGAGGAGAGCTCGTGAGAGAGAGCTGTATCGGGAAGCGTGCGAGCTAGCTAGGAAGGAAGAGCTAGTGAGCACTGTATAACAACTGTTCATTGATTAAAAAATGCAAATAGCCAGCCATTGGAGAAGCCGCGTCTCGTATCACTTCTGCAATGGCTATTATATTCTTTATTCAATCAACTTCTCATCTACTTATCCCACTTGGCATATCCAAGACAAACTTAGTTAGCAATGAGGGATGATAATCCTTTGGGTCTCGTTCCATGCCGCCAGCCTAGTTGTTAAGCTGGGTTTTTCTTCCCCCCTTTTCTTGCTCAAGTATCTTAGAAAAGTGTTTTTTTTCAGTAGAGTGTGAGTGGGGTTTCACTTTGGTTTTGCCCCTAACTAAGCTTTTGTAAATGGTGACTGGTGCTACACCCTTTTTTCTTAATATATTGATAGGCAGGAGAGTGCTCGAGGGAAAAAATAGTATCAACAGTGCCAATGTAATAGCCATCTTGGCTGTACAATGTGAAAATTCATGGAAATTATGTGGGTATATTATATTATAGTAAATACCTCCTCCCACCTTCCCCTTGGATCACCCTTGGATCAAGATCATGTGACTCAGATTTGAGTTCTCATAGTTCTCATAGGAATTGAGTTCTCATAGGATACGTTGCCATCCATTTAGGTTTAAATGGAGAGCTTATATATATACCATAGGTGAATCACTTGGCTTCTCATGAAGTCATGAGATGTGACATTTATCTTACATACCATCAAGATGCACCAAATCCTCTCCCTGCACATCGTCTGGTGCGGTTTGGGAA
The DNA here is from genome assembly GCA_015342445.1 of Digitaria exilis. Classification (NCBI taxonomy): domain Eukaryota; kingdom Viridiplantae; phylum Streptophyta; class Magnoliopsida; order Poales; family Poaceae; genus Digitaria; species Digitaria exilis. The sequence continues at coordinate 1,048,733 of JACEFO010002165.1, forward strand.
ATTAACATTATAAACAGGAAAATGAAGATTTTTCTCAGAATAGCTGGTACATTATTCTGTCCTCTATAAGACTCCCCATTCTTAGACGCCTGTTCAACACCTGAAGAGTAACCATTCAGCCATGTCTTGTGTATGTGTGTTATTACCACAAAGCCCTCAGGGGATTCAGGCTGGCACAACAAAACAATAGTTGTATGAGCCTCATATCTGTTACAAAAAGTTAAGCATGCGTACAGAATAAGATATGTTAGCAAAGCGAAGGTGGCATACCTTTAGACTCAAGGCAAGACTTGACAGAGAGCACACACGAACATCGCCTGAAAGTATGAAAGGTAAAGTCCAAATCAATTGACTAAAAAGATAATGAAATGGGTAATTGTGGAAAACAATTATAAACAAAAGAAAACATCTCGGAAACAAACAGTTGAAACATTGCCTTCTGTCTACATTGGACAAATTAGAGAATAAGGCACACTTCTAGTAATTGATTATTGATACATCACATAGCTGCACATGCACATGGAACAAAAACAGAAAAATTGTACTACATACGTAATGTGAGTACAGATGGAGGCTGAGGACAACCAAGAGGTTGGAGCACAGTTTTATTTAAGTCTTGCAAGCTAGTCGATTTCTCTCACATTCTCAATTGACTCAGCCATCAAACTGGACGTTGCATGCACCCCCCTTGGCTCTTGCCATGGGAAGTTAGGAAAACATTCCTTGCTGATCAAACTGGGAATCGAATTAAACTGATGTATAACTATTGTGTGTTTATTCCTGCTAATCCACATATCTCTTCTGTGAAGAAACCAGAATATCTCTGAATGGATGAAATAATGGTAATTGGATTACCTTGGCAGTGCAGCACATCCTCACTTCCTGTGTATTTGCAAGGCAATTCTGGTTTGAGATCCTACAACCTCTGAGCATAGAACACTTGACACCTACCAGCAGATCTAGATCCCTTGCATTTTGATGGAAGCGCTAGGAAAAGAAGGTTCAAAAACAGCACATGAAAGGGTTTAATTCTTTATGCATCCTGGGTGCTTGGACCCTATGTAAGCACAGCATAGGAATGCTTGTGTTTTTTGAGGGAGCTGCTTCAAATATACAACGAGCCATACAAGCTTTCAAAGATGAATCCTATCTCTGGTGGTTTGCTGGGGCCAAGAGACTTGCTGATCTGTACCCCAGCGTGGTAGCGGCAGTGACTCAGTAGCTAGTCATGTGGTCTGGTCTTGTATAAATTTTTGTGTAATACTCCTAGTTAGACCTTAAGCATCTCCCACTCTGGTCCAAGGTGGGATATGTACAATTGTATTGTATCATTCTCTCTTAATACAAAGATACAGCTCTCCTGCGTGTTCGAGAAAGAACAAAACATTTGAAAATGGTACAAAGATATGACTAATGAATGCTTTGCAGGTAATGCATATACGAAAAGGATATGATTATTCAGTAGGGAATTATATAGCAAATAGAAGATATATTATCTAGAATATACATATGAAAAACTCAATAAACTGTATCTTCTCCCTGCATAGTAGAAGTGAAAATCATACAAGAATCTGCATTTTTTTGGGGTACTTTCCCCATCCGGACGAGCTAGTTATTATTTATAAAACATATAAGAACATGACTAGTGAATGAAACATAGAAGGGTCTGACAACAGTATGTATTATTGCAAAGTTCTATTGTGAGCATGTCATCATTTTATAAACTATTTATGGCATTAACAACTTCACATGTTGACTAAAGAGATTATCTTGTGAAATGGTCATGAAGATATAAGCATCACAATCTACAAGACACAAAGAAAGCTCATAATTGAACAGAGATGAAAGTTGAGGGACATTATTACAAATTGAAAAAAAAACCTTATGCAATGGCACAAGAAGTTAGATTGGTTGTTCTGTTAATATTCAAGACTCACCTTCTGATTCCCACAAGTCAAATCTCACCAACCAGCTATCTGAACCAATCTGTGTGATAAGAAGTCTGTCCACCCATGCTCGGTACTTTTTACCTTGTTTGTCACCATAACATGATCCCAGTGCATCAATGGATCCATGGACAGAGCACTCAAGCCCAGCAGGATGGATGATGACTCCATTTGCATGCTAGCATACACAATAAATAAGAAGGAATTAATTTTACAAGATCAGTGAAACAATAATAATAACAATAAGGCATCACCATGTGAATTCCCTAAAAAAATGTGCATTCTCTTACAAGTAGTATGTAAAGTTTTAAGAATAATATACATGTAAGGTGACCAATCTAGCTTTAAAATACATGACCTCAATCGTATACATGCCAACAAGAGGACAAAGCTCGAGTTAATAAAAGAAAATCAAACAGGGAAGCTACATACTTACAGTGATATTTTTGAAGTACTGTATAACTGAGTCAGACTTTGAAACCTCAGCCCTGCGCCATTTCTCATAGAGAACATAAAACTTCACTACAGCGTCTTTAGGTTTGAAAGAGGCCTTCTTCGCATAAGGGAAGCCCACATCTCTAGAAGAAACGTTTGGTCCTAGTTTGAAGTGTCCAATAGCTTGTATAATACCAGCTGCACATCTCTCACTTGCATGAATTATCTTAGTGTTATCCTTCGCATTTTCTTGCTACCACTGAAGCAGATCCTCTTGGGCATTGCTGACCTTAACATTTTAAAAAATTAGAGTTTCAGTAAACTCATTCATTCAGGCATGAACTTTGTTCTATTATTAATGCAATATCTTGTATACTGACCATGACACCATGTACGCCAGGGATACTGAACAATTCTGCATCATTGCCAGAGTCACCACAAACAAGAGTATTGTTCGGTGGCTTTCCACATGAGCTTAGCTTCTTTAGCAAATATGAAAGTGCCTGACCCTTTCCAGCCCCCTGAGGTAATATATGAAGGTCCTGGCCACCACTGTAAATTATTTTTGCATCCAGCTGTTTACAAGAAACAAAGCAGTCAGTCACAATGCAGACTCACAGCATACACAGAAGAGGAGTGCCAAAACAGAAACACAATGGCAGATGATGCCTGGTGCCTCACCCCACGTTTCTCCAACTCCTTGGCAACAGATTTTATCACTTTCTGTCTCTGGACACTCTTCTTGTTAAAAAAAAGCTGACCTTGTGTGGACGCTGTTCTGTATCTGGCTGTATTCATGCAAATGTACAACAACAAAGCATTCTTAGATGAAAACCAAAAAGATAGAGTTGAAGAAAGCAATAATCCATGCAGCAGAACATGCCTGAAGCTTCAGCTCAGAAAAGCTCGTGGTTTCCTGTACAACAATATTTCTGTCCCACTTATTATTCAGATATTCTTCCCAGCCATCATCAGGAACCATTGCCTCACCATATGTTATCTCAGTGCCCACGGACATGATAGTGATGTCTGGTGTCAGCATAGGCTTCTCTTTTCTTAGTTCTTTATATAAAGTAGGTGATCGTCCAGTTGGAAAGACAAGTAGAGAATCCTGACAGTAAATGGACTCCCACAGGGCAGCAAACCTAAGCAAGGACAAGTTCTCCTGATCATGGTGATCAACCTGCAGATTTTAGTTGTCCCAAAAAAATCAACATCAACTGTACATACAGATAGCTCAGAGTGAATCAAGCATAGGAGCTAAAGCCTGAAAGACATACACACCATTGTATGGTCAAGATCTTAAACAATCATAAGACGTGCAGAACCATTGAGTTTATCCATTTTAGTAACCTGCAAAGATGATGATTATGACCTTGAGAGGAAATCAGGAAATAAGCTTTCAGGTCAAGATTTTGCTTAAGAAAAAACAAGACACTAACTGAATTCTATTTATGGCTTTGGCATCATAGCAGCATTGTCAACTGAAAGAATGACAAGTCATCGTTGTAGAATTTGAAGGTGTTCCTAGAGAGCATGTGGAACTGGAAACAAGTGATGTGTTTTTGGCTTCTCGTGATTTAACTTCTCTAAATGTAAGTACATTTGCAAATTTTCTTGAGAGACTTGTAAATATTACGCTTAATTCATCCAGGAATTAACTAAAGAGAACATAACTTTGAGACAGTAAAATATTTAGCCCTTGGGTCCAATTTTACAAGAACATTCCTAACAATACGAGAAGTATATACATTAAAGCAATTTCATCTCGTGATACAGCAAAGGCATGAGAGACAAGTTGAGAATCGGCTGGTCCTAAAACTGCATAATTCAAATCCGTGGGGGCTGAGTCATCAAATCAATCAAAAGAGTAAATGACTAAAACAGACAGATAAATGACTAACAAAATTACAATCAACTCCAAATTCCATCGCAGCTCTAACTGCAATCATTCATCTTGAGAGGACGGCACAAGGCGTCATAGCACGGGAAAAGGCAGCATCCCGTGGTATTGGCGAGGACTCCACAGTCCACACTCCGCAGCAACGGAAACGAAAAGATATAAAGCGAACGGGCGGAGGATTCCATTCGAGCAGGGATGCCTTACCGACGAGAGAAAGGCTTGATCCGAGGACAGACGGATCCGGACGGGGGCGCGGGGAGAGGGCGTAGAGAAGAATGAGACGGGCAGTGTCCGGGTGGGGACATGTTGCAATTCCCAACTCCGTTAGCGCTTGATTCGGGAGCTTTTCCCTCCACTTTTCCTCCTCTCGGGGTTGCGAGTAGAGGTATGGAGGGTAGCGAGTGCCGAGGGACGGAGCGAGGCACGGGATCAAAACGATGGGTAATGGTCGGAAAACGGTATTAAAATATAGAAACGAAACCGTTCGGTACGAGATTCTCACATATTTATGACACTAATAGAAATGAAAACAGTAAAATACGACTATAAAATTATTTAAAAATAACAATTTTTATGTTTTTTCTAAAAATAGAAACGGTCAGAAAACGATATCATAATACGAAAACGATATCGGTCGCGACGGGATTTTACATTCCACTTTCATCGCAGTGCGGTGCCACACGTCCGATCCCCTATCGGCATGGCCATCAGTGTATGCGTGCCTGAGATTCGATGCCACTTGTTCAAAAAAAAAAGAGAGATTCGATGCCACGTGGGATTGGCCAACCCTCGAAAAAGGCTTTGGTGCATGCCCCGTAAAAAGATTCATTCTGTTTTTTTTTAAAAAAAAAAGGACGTAAAAAGATTCATTCACTCCTCTGTTTTTCATACTTGTACATTTAATTCCGGGGAACAGTAAATTTCTCACTTGTCACCAGAAGGTAATCTTGGGACCATATCACTTCATTTTAATTTTTAACTGTCACGATTTCAAAAATTGATTTGGCCGTGTTTGTGGAGCTGCGCTGCCGTACCCAACCACCACAAATTATTTCCAAGAATGAATATATTGTACGTTATCATGGTTCATAATACTTTTTGCCAACTCGGAGTTCGGAAAAGCATCTCACAGAATTATTTGCAAACAAGGACTCCATTATATAGATTATAGAGGACATCTCTTTTCTAACATCCGTAAGCTATACTTGCATCACACAGGGTCACAGCACGAGTGCACGACCGTTTACCATGATAGCACAAACATTCCACTCTCAATTAAAATGGCAGTTCAACGACGTAATGCAGCAGTACACGTACGCCAACTGTCCCTTTGTTCAGTTTCTACAAATTCCAGTCCCTAGCAGATCTTATTATCTTGCATGTAACAAAATCCAGGGGCAAGAAATAATGAAGGCAAGGGAAAGCCATTCGCATGTGTAATCATGATGAGATGACACTTGCAACACATATCCTTCTCATGCTTCGTTCTAGTTGCCTCCATGCGGAGGATCTTTGTGAACCGGGGTCCTCAGCTTGATCAATGGTGCCTGTGTCGATCCTTCTCGCGAGATGAGTGCGAGCTGTAGTAGTCACTCCGGTCTGAAAAAATAAACATAACATGAAAGCAAAATGAGAAATATAAGTCACGAATAACACAAATTGGGCAATCTAAGGAGGCTGCTGGCGATATACCATACCTCGTGATGAGTGGCCCCTTGACTTCTCCTTGTCTGAATGACCTGCATTAGAGATACATCAAATCATCTGAGAATGTCATAGCATGCTTCCAAGTTCCAACTACCAGGTTGTTTACCACCATACCTGAACTTCTCTCCCTAGAACGCCGTCTCCTGTCCCTTTCACGATCCGAGTCACGGCCCCTGCTATCACGATCAGAATCCCTACCCCTGCCATCACGGTCAGAATCCCTACCCCTGACATCACGGTCCCGCCCCCTTGATCTCTCTCTTTCCCGTCTCTTGTCAACGCCCGGCTCAGATTTCTCACTCTTCATGTTCACCTCTGGGTCTCGTTTCCCATTGACTTCGGCAGGCAATGGCTTACTTTCCTCGTCACTTTTTTCCTTGACCTTGTCTGCTGCAGTCTTGGTCACCAAATCCTTCTCCTGACTTGAACTTGGGGGTACAGGGGTACCCTTATCGCTAGCAGCAGCATTTGCAGGACTTTCCTGCAAACAAGTGCCGGTAGATTCAGTAATCATTCTTAAAAAGGTAAACTTAATGAGTCCAATCATTTTGAGTGGTACGACCTTCGAAGCATGTTGATCTGATGTCCTTCTAACAGTAAAGGAATCATTGTCTTTATACACTGGTATGTACTGTGACTTGGGGAGGCTATAGAGGTGAGCAAGAACTCGGCAAACTTCTTGAATTCCGGCTTCATCAGCATCGAAGACAGTCCACCATGGAGGATCCTCCGGAAGGGGAATACCACGCCTCCTAGCTGCAGCATACACAACTCCACATGCTACTACTTCGCTCTTGAATCGAACACACAGAGTTGTCCTCAAGCTGATATACAAAATACATAAAGAATATGTTTAGAAGTGCAAATACAAATGCAAAAAAAGGAAATACAAGGCAAGAAGCCCATCCAACAGGATGGATGATGTGCATCAGCACAGGATCTAGTGTCTGAGACTTCTTTTCAAATTCCAGAAAGAATGTGATCCCCCCATTAGAAAAAATGCCATGGGCAAAATGACCTTAAGATCCCAAACAAGTCACAATAATGCAGTATGGTGTGTGCCATGGGACAGAGCTCTTGAAGTTTTACTTTCTCTCTTTTTAGAAATTTTGCTCTTAGAGCCCATGAGATGTCTAGTTATTCAATATAACCTATTGAAAAGGGCCATCGCTTGCTGGATTGGGCTATACTTTTTTCCTTATCTACCCCTTTTATCTTTTGCAGGAGACCTGTATCTTTACATTAAAGAAGGTGGATAGTTTATTTTGTTTATGTATCTGTAATGCACTCTTCTTTCTACTGTTGCAATTCCCCAAAAGGATAAAAGAAAAGCCATTGCTGAAATTCAGCACAGCAATCATATACATGTCTTACATACAGAGTCCATGTCAACATGGATTGTAACAACTTGATGACAACAATTTAGTTCGTAATAGGATTATAGGACAGAAATGCACTAGCACAAGGTATGGGACTGAAAATGCTGCTCACAAACTGATGAAAGTACCATACAATAAAATACCCAATAGTTTGTTTGTTTTTTGTTTGTTTTGTGGGTGGGGGTGGGGCGGGGTGGCTAATGGGGATGGAAAAGTTTCTCAATAACTTGCTCAGCATTCATGATCAGGCTGTGGAACAAAGTCAAAAGTCACAATTAAAGTGAAACATGTAAAAAAATACTACGAACTGACAATAGGGATCAGATATACCTATCATTGGCAAGATTCCATGCTTCTTGAGTCAGATCAGGGGCTTCAAGTGTCACGAGGTAGTTCGATATGAACTTATGAGGATGTTCGACATGGCAAATGAAACCCATCTCCTTTAACAGATGTCGTTCTGTCCTTATCAGGTCATGCCTCAGTTCTGAGTATTTCTGTAGCAAAGATTAGGGTCAACCAGTATGTTAGGATAATCATCGGACCGTCAAAAGAAGTACATCAACAGCATATATTAGGATGCAATAAAAAAGAATGAAAAAACAAAAGCAATGATTCTAACTTCTTCATGCCATACATATCTAGCCTAATAGTGGTGGGGGCATTTCAAAAAAGAAACGAAACTGAAATTATGATGAATTTAACAAATATATACCTTTGAAAAGACATCTAAGTATTCAATTGGCAAGTTTTCTCTCCTACATTCTATTCTGTGGAATACAAATATAATATGCTTTGATTTTCTAGGACTCTCTTCCAACTTCCCTGCCAGCCAAACACAACTAGCAGCAACTCTCTGCGAGCACAAGCAAACAGGTCCATTAGTTTAACTCAAAGTAGAAAAAAGTTGTTCAACAAGAGTAACTGAGGACAAAGATATTTACCTTTGCACTAAATCGAACAAATGATTTCTTGCAGTAAAAACGATGAAACAATACTTGTGCCGTGGCCATTACTGCTTGTGGTCTTTGGTTAGTCAAGGAATCCACAAAAAAAAAAAAATTAAATACATGGAAAAACAAATTTTTAGAGCATAAAATCCAGCTATGTTCAAGTATTAAAAAACCTAGCAGAATTATCTGTTCTTTGTTAATGGTAACTGTGTATAACACTGGAAATTGTGAAGAGTTGGTACGCCAATCATTGTGATAATCTCAAATTTGTCTGTAACAAAAACAAGTTTTATACTTCACTATATCATTTATAACAGACACTCATTTGTGCTGCTTCCAGTAGTTCTAATCAAATTGAAGATGGCATCAGCTCTTATATTCTTCGGTCATTCTTTTCGCATTTTATATTTTCATGGTCAACAAACTGGCAGAATCTAAGATGGAGTAACAACAAAAAGGCCAAGTAATAGTGTAGCAGCACACTACGTCACTATCCACTAAAAGTATCATTGTATTCAGCCAAGTACTGCATTCATGCAACAAAATAGCAAATAGATGTAGATCCTAACCTGAGGTGTGCAAATTGCAGGTTATGTATCTAACAATATTGAAGTGATTTCAGGAAAAAAAAAAAAGAAGGTAATTACAAGATTGAAATGAAATCGCCACAGCAGAAAGAAAAATGATTCCCATCACTAGTTATCACAAACCATTCATCTTAACCAAGCAAAGCTACTAAAATTCGAAACGGAAATAACTCATTTATACATTAAGCCACAAATATACCAATTGGGCTACCCTAATTCCAAGCAAAGTCAATGGAACTACTGCTTAAAGAAATCAAATGAACTGGAAATAACACTTCAAGAGTTCAATCAGCAAAAGGCCATACAACGGAGAGACTAGTTACCAAACCCTAGGATCCTTGAGAAACCGCCCAAAGGCCCTAACGAGTCGATTTGGACACGGAGCGGAGTCCAGATTAGCAAGAGAGACCGTAGAAAAAAAAAGAAGGATACAGCCTGAGGAGGATGCCGCTCTCCTGGATGAGGTCGCATCCGTAGACGCGGAGCGCGGTCTCGGTGTCTTCGTCGATCCCATCCTTCCGCGACGGCGAGTCCCGCAGCTGCTCGTCGGTCAGGTAGAAGGTGTCAATCGCCGTGTAGATCATCCTCTACTCAGGCCGCCTCGCCGCCCGCCTCCCCACGCGGTTGGCCCCGGGAGGCCTCACCGCCCGCCACTGCTTAGGCCGGAGCCGCCCCCGCGCTCTGCCAGGGCAACGGCAGCTGCGGAGATGCTGCGCGCGGCAGAGGGGAGGGGAGGAGGCTGGTTCGAGGGGGAGCAGCACGGGGTGCGGCGCGAGAGCGGCGGCGGCGACTGGTCGGAAGAAATCGTGCGCCGGGGAAGGGGATTGAACCAAAGCTCGCTCGCGAGCAGCGGGGCGCTCGTGCAGCTTGTGATGTCCCGGTTCGGGCCGGGGGTGGCGTCTGGACTTTGGAGCCTCGCTGGACGATCTGGTCCGTCCGATTCAAAACAGCGTTCAGGATTCTGGTACCGGTGAACAAAGAACTTCGCCACATTACGTTTGAATTTTTTTTTAAGGGTCCACGATGAGATTTTAGTGCCACGAAAAAAGAGCGAGAGAGGGAGACATCCATCCTTTTCAATTTTCATTATACGAAGTGTGAGTTTATGATCTTTCTTTTCCATACAAGATATTTATCTTTTCAAGAACGTTGATTTGGCGTGATTTTTTAAGGGCATCTCCAATAGGCTATGTATAATCCTAACTAACTTCACAATTTTATAAGTATATTGTAAAAAAATAAAAAAGCATTCTAACGTGTAGTAAACCAACAAAGTGTCCAAATTTTAAAGGTCACAGATGGAAAGTAGGACACGCTAGTCAAAGATGGCTAGCAAAAGGGGAGGAGATGAGTGACGTAGCTAGGGGTATGCAACCATGATTTAACCTTGTTAGTTCATCAACTTTCCACCAACTTGGCACATTGACAAACGTGCCCCTCTCACAGAAAACACTAACTTGCCTCCAAATTTCACCAACTTGACACCAATTTTTTAAACTAAATAAATAAGCCTTTTATACAAAAGCTCTACTATAAATATACTTTCAGTGTTGTATAGAGCAATAACACATACTATCTCAGCTATGAAATCTCTCTTATTTTTCTAAACGCTAGGGGTAGATTTTGTACAAAAGCTCTACTATAAATATATTTTCAGTGTTAATATATGTATAAAGCAAAGGCATATACTATTCTGGCTAAGAAATCTCTCTCTCTGATTTTTCTAAAATGAATACCTAGATCGACAATTATGTCTACGTCACTAGAGGAGATACAAAAGAGAGGAAAAAAGAGAGCACGTTGGATCACGCTTTCACCTTCACCATTTTATCTTTACCTGATCAAATCGGTTTAGCTAGGTTCTGTAAAGAACCAATATTTTGGCTTGCAAACATTGCATGATTCCCTAAAAATTACTTTTTTAGCTTGATAATACTTTTGCAATTTTTGGCATGATTCTCTAAAACACAATTTATTTACCTTGATACTTTTCAAATTTTTTGGCATGATTCTCAGCATCTTCAAGAGACTAGGCAAATCAATTTAGCTAGGTAAAATTGGAAAAGCGGTGGTAAAAACCATATCAAACAGAGTTTTTTTCCTCTCCTCATTGTCCCGATCGACATCTTCTCCCCTGCACTAGTCCTTTTTGCCGAGTGCCCTCCCCTCGCCATCTTCTCTTCTCACGCACAGATATTCCTCATGCTGCTCATGGCCACTTGCGCATCCCCTACTCGCTTGCGCCGCTCTAGCCTATCACGTCATTCCCACCCCCTTGCGCATTGAGCCGTTCGGATCGCGGTGATGTCCAGGCTCCAAGTAGGCTATGGTTCGACCGCGACGGATAGAAAGACGGGAAAAAAGAAGGATTGCCAGGAAAAGATCCAATGTGGATCCTGTTTGAATATGACGAGTCAATATTTGGAGAGTTTTTTGTTTACCCCACTGATAGGAAGTTTTATATTTTTATTACAGTCCTTATGAAACTCTAAATTTAGCTAGGATTATACCTCGTCTCTTGGAGATGCTCAATAACCAACTTTTAGCTTTACACATACTCTAGCAAGTTGAAACATGAGCGGACGTTTAAACTATATGATTTGATCCAAACCTAAATTGTTGAAAGGCATGATACGCTAAGATTAAAATATAGTTTCCCCATACCTTTGTACGGTGAAAATTATGGATGATATCTATCAGAACTCAAAATGGCATGAACTTTTGTGAACGAGTTTTGTCCAATTTTTAGTTCTTCAAAGAAAATGCCTATCGATCACGGAACCATTCTTTCATGTTTACAATTTTGCTAGCCTCCCCCTCTTTCCATTCTCACCGCTTAGGAAGGCGAATGTGTGGTTCTGTGCTAACCGAGATTCTTTCAACAACGACGAGGAGACATGCTCCACTACATTTCTCACCAAGTATGTTCAGGTGGGCAAAACCAGGCCCAGGCACACGGGAGTGCAAGGGGTGCGCCCGCACAGGGCCCTCATTTAGGGCCCCCTAAATTTTGTTACACAGATCATTAGGCACAACAAATTATGTTCCAAACTATCATTTTAGTGCAGCGCCATGCATACTCTTGAGGCTATTCCCAACCCAAGACATCACCAACTAGTTTCTATACATCCATGTCATATAGATACTACCTATAAAAACTACCTCCCCAATGCATAGTTTCTTAAAATTAAATTACCATCCAATCATATATGTTCTCTCTCCTTTTTCTCCCTATCATCAAGTTTCATTTCTTGGTTCTTGTGTAGACATGGTTTCTTATGCAAGACACCATGTCCTTCTCTCCCCTCTTTAATTCCCTTGCCACATCACCAAATTGCTTATGTGGAAGGCTATTTAATGTTATGGACACCATCATAGTAGATGGGCTGGGGATGGCCTGAAGGCCTCCGTCCGCTGAACTCTCGCGCAAGCTGGCGTCTGTTTGTATCAAGTCTCAATTCCTTTAGTCATGTATGATATTGATACGAATTAATTATTATTACTACTACCGTACTAGCTTAAGCATCCCCATCCTTTAATAGTTTAACTTCTAATCATGTTCTCTTCATCTTTTGTATGCACACGTTTATAAATTCTCTATTGTATGCATGTTTATCTCTGCTCCTAAAAAGATCCAAAGGGCGAGTCGTCGCTCGCGTGAACCATCGGTCGCCACCACGGTCCTGTCTCCACGCCCCCCACGCGTGCCTTCCTTTCTATCTCGCGTCTCCCCCTTCCGCAGTCCGCAGATCACGCCCTCGCGTCCTCGCCCGCCACGCGCAGGGATCACAGGGGCTTAGGGATCCATCCAGACGACGAAGCCCGCACAGGGACCAGAGATCATCCACCGGCGCCGTGTCGTCCACTCGTCCCCTCGACATCGCCGCCGCCACGCCCCCGACAATGTTGCTGCCGGCCTGCCGCCGCATCAAACCGCATCGACGTACGCCCTGGCGTTGCGGTCTGTGTCGCCCGTGGACGCCGCCGGCCCGCCGACAACCCTGCCCAATGGCCTCCACGTAAGTCGTAAGCCCCCGATCGCCTGCCCTCCCGTAGTGCTCGCTGACCAATCCTCCGCCCTCGGGTCCCGTCCGCGTGCACGACGTCCGCCCGGCGATCCAATCCTCGGCAATCCTGTCCAGTCCTCCGAGGCTCCGACAGCAGCGGGCGTGATCTCGACGAACACTGTACGGCCGGCGATCGCACAGGAACCATCACCACCCTCTCATCGAGAGCACAGGGCATGACTTCCTCCATATCCATATTGGCATAGTCGTTGGCATGCGCATGCTGCATCACTTCGCCGCTCGCTGTCCTGCACACGTCTGCCGCTGGACAGCATCCTGCATGCCCGCAGTTCATTTGATGGTTCCGTGCTCTCCTAATTCCGGCTGCCGCACGCCCATTCCACAGCCCTCAACGACGAGCAACACATATTGTTAATTGTTCTTGTCAGAGGCATCGGACAGGGCTAATCTGCGATGGCAAGTGCTGAAAGTACTAGACGACCGTGGCATGCCTTTGTTTCATACTTTCATGCTCTGAGTCCAAGAGCTGCTCCAAAACTCTCTAGCCAGAGAAACATCGAGGGGGAGCTGCTACATTTGAGTGCAGGTGAATTTCTACCTTTATTATTTCTATATTTAATTGATTTATTGAAATGTCTTCAAAGGTTTATGCAATTTCTACTATACTTTGAATGAAGCAAAAGATTGTACCTTCCAGAAAAATTGATTATTTTCTTGTTCCGAATGTTGTTTGTGGTTCTGCACACTAGCTATTTGCCTTTTTTTTTTTGGAATGCCTGTGTGAGTATTAGAATATTCAATTTCCCTCAAAAAGAGTATTAGAATATTCAAGCATGGTGAGTTAGGGCTCTGACCACCAATATGCTAGCTGAAATATTGCCTCCTTCATACTGCTAACATGAATTACTATGGCGTCCATATAGCACTGAAATAGTGCCTCTTTCACTATCTTTCCTTCTATACCACTAGCACCATACGCCTCTCACATCCCCTTCCTGCAATCCTGCTCCATAAATCTTCTGGAATTTCTTATAGCTTGTGGTGGTCCACATATTGGATAAGTTGCAGGGTTAACATGGTTTCAGGAAGGCAAAATTGAGGAACTCTTTTGATTTTAGCTGTCATCTTTGCTTCCAAAGTTTGAGCATTACGTCTCTCTATTATACAGTAAAACAAAACATATGGACACAACAATTGTAGTCATGTATTACAAATATTTCATATCATGAGGATTAATACTCATAGAAAGAATTTGTTTTTTACAATCAAATTACATCATTGAATTGTTGTCGGCTTTCCCTCGTGCGGACCAACCACCACTGTGTTCGTCGAGCTGTGCAGATCATGCAGGCCAGGCTTCATCGCCAGCGACTCGCCTTTCAGCCAGGTGGATCAGCCGCCCATGCGACTGAGTAGCTGCCACACGACACCGACTATGCCTGGTTGGCTTTCCTCGTGCGGACCAACCACAAATGTATTCGTCTGGTTTAAATATTTAATAGAACAATTCTTTTAGTTTACAACAATAAAATTATAACTGCATTATTGTCTTTTATGATGCTCTATGTTATTCCTTACAAATTTTTTATGTCCCGTAGCAACACATGGGTACGATGCTAGTAAATTCTCTAAACATCTAGTGTTCCGAGATTGAAACTATATCTGCTACAAATTGATATAGAAAATTTTCTTTGGCCATGATAGCACTCAAGAGTGACATGTTGCATGAGATTAATTATGAGTTTATCATTGAATATTTTATTTCAAGTAACCCACAAGAATAAGAAGAAGGATTAAATAATAAATAAGTAAATTATCAACATATTTCGTTGTAATACGATACAATGTAACATATTATTATTTTATTTTTCTCCCCTAGTAGGCCTCACTTCAAAGTTTCGTAAAGGGCCCCGGTTTATGCCGTCCCGGCCCTGGGCAAAACCATTGCCCTCCGAGGCTCCGAGGGAAGATACCAAACTTAGTTGTCAACCGATCTAGAGAGACATTCCAAGACATCCACAACTCAAAATTGGTGTATTGGAGGATTGACCAACTCTTTCTTAGTACCAAATAGTCTATGGGTTTCGTTGTGCAACCCACCTCGGACAAGGGTAATGTTGTGGATCCAAGAGTGGACCAATCCCCATAGGTTGATCGAAGCAACCTCCAATTGACCATGTCTCTCCTCTAAAAGTACCCCCCAGTAAGTCTCTTAACCACTATAATATTATCATTTGGACCATAGCTAAAAAGCCACGCCAAGAAAGACCTACCCACTCTACTCTATTGCTCAGTAGAGTTAAACTAGTTTTGTTGGGAGTTATAGTTGACTTGAGTTTTGCCGGGGTTTGGAGTTTGGAGGCTCAGGTGAAATCTCCCATTGACTACATAGAGGCATGAACTGCTGTTTGGTTTAAAGTGTATTTAGTTCGTTATGGCTACCCTAGATTATAAGAAAAAGCTCTAAGAACCTTTGATTCATTGGGCTAGTTTGAACTTTTTTGAATTTTGACTAAGGAGTGGCCGATCACCACTCGTCTTATTCAAAAAAATTGTGCAAATATAGTCAAATTTAAGTCATTCTTAAAATTCTTTTGTTACTAAAGCTAGCCATAACTAAAAAAATATGATATTTTGCAAAAATATTTAAATAAGACGAGTGGTCAAAGTTGGGGCAAAAAAGTCAAACGACTTACAATTTAGGAGGGAGGGAGTAGTTTTGATCCGGGTAGGATACACATTTTGTAGATGATTTTTATCTTAGTTTAATTGTCCACACTAGATATATTTGGAATGAATACATAGAATATCATAAAAATTCTGATCTTGTCTCATCTTTCTCCTAATAAGTAGTTGGATCTTAGAGCATATCTAGCATAATAAAACTACTTTGGGTCACTACTTTCTTGAGCAAGGGATGTCCCCAACTTTTCTAGGGCTTTTATTTTGTCCCCAACTCCAGCAATAGCTTCTACTTGCAACTTATTCTTTTTTATGACAAGTGGGACCCACATATTAGTGCCTATTTTCTTTCCTTCGTGATAGGTAGGACCCACCTTTCACACACTCTCCCTCACTCCTTTCTCCATGCTCTTCCAAGTTCCTGTCGTGATCCAATCTAAGGCAGAGGCAGAGGAAGTCCCTGGTGGCAACCTGGGCGGCAGATGCTCGATGAGCTTCGACAAAGACGCTGCTGGCAACGAAGCCAAGCCTCGACGAGCTCTGGCGGAGTTATCTCAACAAGCTCCAACGGACGCCCCACAACGTCGGAGCCGAGTCACGGCGAGGTCGATGGAGGCCTAACGACGAGGCCCAAGTACCGCCCAACGACGGAGGAGCCGAATAGGGCCCCCGATGAAGTGGAGTTTTTTTTCTTAGTCCGTACTTTTTAAGTAGAGACCCAGCCCTATTTGGATAGCGGAAATTTGTAAAACTTCACTGTATCAAATTTTTATGAGAGTATCACGATTGTTTAATGGAATGAAAGTGTGAACGAATTGTGAGGTTCAACCTATCTAAACGGGGAGAGATCTCGTTGGAGATGCTCTTATGGAAAAAAATTAGAAACAACTCTTCGTTTCCTTTGGTTTCAGTCGACTGGGCTAGGGATTCGAAGTCACAACTCATGGTAAAGCTAGTTTGCTTAAAACATTTTTTTCTTAATTCAGATAAATCTTAACATCCTTACCTGTTGAAATTTCACTTGGATTTGGGCGAGAAATCCTTGGTTTGGTTGGGTTGAGAAAAAGTAGGCCAGGTCAGGTGTACCTCCACCTAGGGATGAAAGGGGTATGGATATTTCCCGTCCGATGGATTGACCGAAAGCTCTCAGGCTTTAAATGGTATAGACCATATGCGGATCCGGAAAATCAATATCCGACCGTATCCGTATCCGCGTAACAAAAATTGAATGTCTATTACAGATATATAATGTATGTTATATCCGATACATATCCGACATATTTTGTACTCTCCGTATCCAAATCTGATCCAGCAAAAATATAAATATATGTATTCATATTTAAACCTATCCATCCGTATCCGATTCGTTTTCATCCCTAACTCCGCAAACACGCAACCACCGCCCCAAGCCTTCCGGAATCTCCCTTCAAACCCCATCCCTCTCCCATCTCCGGCCCTCCGCCGCCGCCTCGGCTTCCTTCTCCCTGCCCCCCTGCGCCGAAGCTAAGCGCGAGCAGCAGCACCCCGAGCCGCCGCCGCCGCCGCCGCCGCGATGATCCTCCGCATCCGCAGCCGCGATGGCACGGACCGCATCACGGTCCCGGACCCGTCCTCCGCCACCGTCGCCGACCTGCAGCGCCTCATCGAGTCGCACCTCACCGTGCCCGTCCAGCTCCAGCGCCTCTCCCTCGATCCGGCACTACTCCTCCCCACACCCTCGGCCTCCGTCCCCCTCCTCGCCAACCCGGCCGCCAGCCTCGCCTCGCTCCGCCTCTCCAACGGCGCCTTCGTCTACCTAGCCTACCCGCCCGACGCGCGCTCCGCCCGCCCGCCGCCGCCCAAGGTGCTCTCCGCCGCCGGCTCCTTCGGCAAGAAGATGACCATGGATGACCTCATCGCGCGCCAGATCCGCGTCACCCGCCAGGAGAACGCGCTCTGCGCCGCCGCCTCCTTCGACCGTGACGCCGCCAACGCGTTCCAGCTCTACGTCGCTGAGTCGCTCGCGTTCGCCGTCAAGCGGGCGGGTTTCCTCTACGGCCGCGTCGACGCCGAGAGCAAAGAGGTCTTTGTCGACTTCATCTACGAGCCGCCGCAGCAGGGCTCGGAGGACGTGGTCCACCTCATGAGGGATCCCGAAGAGGAGGCCCGTGTCGATGCCATCGCTGAGGGGCTCGGGATGCGCCGGGTCGGCCTCGTGTTTACGCAGGCCGTGGGGAGGAAGGCCAGCGAGACAGGCGAGTACACCATGTCGAATAGGGAGGTTGTGCAGGCCGCCCAGCTGCAGGCCGAGGGTGGGATCCCCGAGTGGATCACTGGCATAGTGAAATTGGAAGTGGGGGATGATGGTACTGGGGATGTGCACTTTGAGGCCTTCCAGATGAGCGAGATTTGTGTGAAGCTCTTCAAGGATGGGGTACTGGAAACTGAGGTTGGGGAAACCGACGATCCCCGCCTGTCCAAGATGCGGAAGGAGGTGATGGCAGGGGGTAAGGATACCATGGAGGTGGACAATGACTTCTTCCTTGTCCCTGTCAAGATCTCTGATCACCAGGTATACTTCTTACTCACTTTTGCTATGTATATTATCTAGTTTGAAAGTTATAGGAATTAAGAATAGATTATTAGATGTATGGTTTGATACAGGATTGAATTTAATTAGGCAATGCTGCATTGAATCTCTTTATGTTGTCTGAATGTATCTATAGCTTAGCAAACGGACTTTTGAAGTGAACCAAGTGGGACATAAAATTCAAATCTAGTTATCTTATTGCCTGTTAGTGAACATAATTGATTTGCCATAGAGTTCCAATTCAAGGGAAAAATTACGACTTCTTTTTGTTGACAAAAAGGGTTGGCGCTTCAGCTGCTTTTGGCTAGTTCATGTGCCATTGTTTCATTAAAATTGTCATTGAAGTATTAGATTAGAAAAAAACATCGTAGCTATTTTGGACATTTTAGGTGCAAAAAAAGATATGAGTTTGTGCTAGGGAACAATCGATCAATAATCCATAACAGTTGAGCTTTGAAAAGTTTATCACAAGCATTTTTCTTTCTTAGAAGAGTAAATTAGTACGCTATGATTTTGTCATGAAACCATAGGAATACTCCCTTTTGGAACACGACACACTATACTTTTGACTGGATTGTTCACTTTGGTTTGACACATTATTGTTAAAAGAGATAATGCTTCTTTGTGTGTGATACTTGAAGCAACACAAACTACTTTACACTCCACAGGAATTAAAGAGATTACTGTTTTGTGGTTATATTTTAAATACGGGTGTTGGACGTAACCAGCATTATTGACATGAAGATGTTCTTACAGTGGGTGTGATTCAAGAATTGGTGTTAGTTATATAGAGATTTATAGTTTCATTATACCATATTGTTCTTTTTGACCAAAAGGAGCTCTGGCATTTTTTTTTTCCCCTAATAGTAGCACATATTCTGGCCTTAAACAGAAGTGTAAAAATCCTTGACCTGCAAGGAACATTCATTCTATGGAGAGTGGTCACAGCCATACTGCATAGATGTTTTATGGACATAATTTTGAAATATATAAGTCATATGAATCTATGATTTACTTGAATTTGGTGTGCTTTTGTTAAAAACTATTGGTGTACTGAGGCAGAAGTTCTGGGGGCGTTTCAGTTTCGTTAACTGTCATAAGATAATTGTTATCATGTATTTTTCTCTAGCACCTTTGTTGAGATTAGTGGGTCTGCCGGAATATTTGAAACAAACTTGCAGAAGAACCGGAAATTGACATTTATGACTATGGCTCTATGCACCTTTGCTTTTCCACATATTCCATGGATCTACCTTTAAAAGAATTATCGGAATCTTCATCTTCTTGGATTTAGCATCTAGGTCTTGAAAAAATGCTCCTCAAATATTCTATTGGTATACCTATAAAAGAATTATTGGAATCCTCATCATAAGGGATCTAGCGTTCAAGATTCCAACTTTTTTTTTATCCAATGCATGATTCTCCACTTTCGATGCAAAGTTATAGAAAAGGGTCAGGTTGATATTATGAGCTAGATGCGTTGTTTGCCTTCTCCCTTGTAGATAAGTAGATTTTTATTTTTTAACATGACAAATGATATTAAACTTGGTAAACGTGGATAGTTGGTATCATTTCCTTTTTCTTTAGTAGCTGACAAACCTAAAGTTCTGAATAATATTGGTGCTGCAATCAAAGCTGGAAACATGATTTTCTGTATATTCCAATTGAGCACACCTCCTCATGATCATCAGGACATAACATTTCACATATATGTTGAATAAAACAAATAAATTTAGATGTTAAAAACTTTAAGTTACGTTAGATTGCATATTTATTTCTTTTTAAGGGACTAAATCAAGATTGATCCTTAGTTCCTGTTGTTAGTTCACTGAAACTGAATAACGGCAAGTGTGCTACAGGTGCATGATAGTAATACTGGTTCCTGTGAGTTCTATTGTTATATATCTGTTTCATTGCATGTTGATTGAAATTTGGGAATGATCCTTGATAACAACTTCAATAAACTCATGTCAATTGTTAGATTTCTATAATATGATTAATGATGCGTAGATATATTAAAATATTATACCTTCAGTGGATATAAACCTTTTCTGTTCTATGCTGGGTCACATTTCATAATTTGACTCAGGGCAGGGGGGAAATGCTTCACTCATTTCTTGTTAGCTGTAAGTTCGATATTCTAACCTTAGTTCACTTGGTGTATGCAGGGTCCACTCTCAGTAGGTTTTCCTATAGAGAATCGTGGCAGTCCTGTAGGTATGAACGCACTGAGAAGCCACCTGGACAGGATGAAGCATTTGACATTTGTTAAGAGGATCTCCGATTTCCATTTGCTGCTCAAGGTTGCTACATTTCTTGATGTAAAGGCAGATGTGCCTGCCCTAGCTGCATGTGTAAAAACTCAGAGCAGGGTGCCCGAGGGCTACCAGCTTCTGATCGAGTCTTTGGCTAGTCAGGGATAATTTTGCTCATGGAAGCAGTACATGACGATGCTTTATTTACTTGTCACATCATGCGTAACTTATGGATGTCTCAGATGTACAAGTGTTGTTCAATTCATATCTGATATTACCTATCTGATAGCACGGCATCTTTCGTTGTGCCTATGACGCGTCTTTTGCATTGAACTGAACCCAAGGCCTACAGTCTTCGAGGTTGCATTACTGGGGAGCCTGGAGTACTTGTTCGGGGTGGGGAACAAATTGGAACTGAATCACAATATCGTCTGATAAGGGCTGTCATCATTTGTATCTCTGAGGACACAGAATATTATCCTATTCTGTTATTCGTTACTCCTTCCATTTGGGTTTTGTTATTTGACTACACATGCTCTACTTGAGTAACATGTTCTGTTGTTAGAAACTTATACACTCAGGTAAAGAGAAAAAGACCTGTACTTTACATAAAGGGTATGATAGTACAATATTCCCTGCCACCACCACCCCACCACAGAGTTTCTGACATTCCAAGCCAGCCAGAGTATCATCAAGTAACTAGCCATAACCTATGGATGATACTTGGATCAGCATAAGAAGCCACTTGGACCCCATTTAGTTTGTATTCACATTCCAATCCTGTTTAGTTTTGAATCTAAGCCCAGTCAGACTGATTTAGGGATGGGGTTTTAACTTAAAATCAGAGAAAAAAACTTAAATGGCTTCCAAGCTGACCGTGATCCAAATCTCCTAAAGTTAGGCTTCTCATTCTCTTTGGCAGCGGTCTTAGTGATGTCATGGTGTTGGTTCACAAATCAATAATCGTCATGCTTTGGCCCAGCTAGCCGGGTGTAGTTCTTCCCTTGCAGTAGCTGTGGCCACTTGCTCCCACGCTCTCTTGGTTAAGCGTCATCCCGCAATCATGTGATGGGCCATCTGTATATCACATCTGCATAGAGGACACAGGTTGGACTGTGGTCCCACCCCCGGCGTTGTAGCCTATATGACATCCAAATTCTGTCTTGTAGAATAAGTCAGGCGAAAAATTTGCATTTGGGCAAGGCCCATGTCTGCCAGATAGTTCCAAGCCTTGGCAACCTGGTGCAACCAAGGAATTGCGCTTTGTTAGCCGACTTAACCGAATATTGACCATTATGAAGTGCTTCCATATATGATATGGTATCTTGCTCGGTCGGTTGAAGTTGTACGTCTCGTATTAGCTGCAATAGCCCAAAATAGAGTTCACGATCTCTGAGATGGTGGAGTACAGGAGGTTGTCGGTGAAACCAAAGCGGCTGTTTAGATCTCGGATCCAATTATTATTGTGTAGTGCTTTCGCCATCATTCTCTGTTTGTTGTGTGTGCATTTAAAGAGGCTTAACATCTTTGGGTAGGGGTGGGCATTCGGTACTAACCGAACCGAAAGTACCGAGGCAATTCAGTTCCCAACAAATGGGTACCGATCGGTTCTTTTAGGAACCAGGTACAGAGGAATTTTGGTTTTGGTTAGTTCGGTTCGGTTCCGGTACTAACCGAACAGACCGATATACCATCGAAATCACAGAAACACCAAAAAAAATGAGCCCAAATCTTTCAAATCAACCACAAATCTTTCAAATCAACCACAAATCATCACAAGCAGAGTAGATCGAGGATGGAAAGAGCTTGTAGGAGGAGGGAAGGCGCCGCCGCTGGATTTGTCGACGCTGCTGGCTGCTACCGTGCGCCCGTGCCACCGCTGCTGGCTCCACCGGCGAAGGGGAAGCGTCGCTGCCGGCTGCCGCTAGCTCCTACGCCGGCCGAACTGGCAAGGGGGAGGCACCGCCGCCGGCCGCTAGCTCCTACGGCTGGGAGAAGGGGAGGCATGCGGGCATGCGGCTGGCCTGCTGGCGGCGACGCGACGGCTGGCTGCGTAGGGGAGAAGAGAAGGCAGGCGCGCGGCACCGTGGCGACGCGACTGCTGGCTGGCGGCCTAGCTGCGCGGGGGAGAAGAGAAGGGGAGAGGCACGCAGGGGAGAAGGGGGCAGCGCAGCTGCTGGCGGGTTGGGAGGGTGGGATTGGGAGGGATTAGGGTTTTTTTTGCTTGTTTATATACCTATGATTGTTACTAGGCCGCCTGATGTTGAGCTCTATGGGCCTCTTTGGTCATCTCGGTTCTTCCTGGTTAACCGAGAACCGAGCCGAACCGAACCGAGAAAATCGGTTCCTCCAGAATAGGTACCGAGTACCGTACTGAATTTCTCGGTTCCGGTTCTTTCGGTACCGATTCCGGGTAAATACGGTTCGGTACTCGGTTCTCGGTACTTCGTGCCCAGCCCTATCTTTGGGTTGCCTTCCTTGGACCCAGGCTTCCTTATAGAACTTTGTTTTGTTTCCATCTCCAACGCAGATTGTCATGCAGTCTGCAAAAGCAGACAGTCGGTATCGTCGCATGGGTTTTTTTTTTGTCCCAATCCATGTTTTTTGTGGTGAAATCCATTTGTACCATAGCCATCTTAGGCGTAGCGCTTTTGTGAATCTATCAAGATTTAGCACCCCTCCGTGTTCCTTTGGAAGTGTGGCCTGGGTCCAGTTAACCTTGCATTTCCCGTCCATTAATTCCTTGTCGCTTGTCCATAGGAATCTTTTGCAAATTTTGTCTAACTGCTCTAGAACCTTCTTCGGGACTTTTAGGGCGGATAGTAGGTATGCCGGATATGAGGATAGAATATCGACTTGGTGAGGGTGACGCGTGAACGCGTCCAGCCTATGTCGGGTTTTATCATGAGAGTTTGGAAATCTAGTTCGACTAGTATTACTATAATTTTCAATACTTTTGACAGACTAATAATCATATAAGACCCATACAGTTGATATTACGGCCCTGATCATTAAGGAAAATAATTTAGAGCTATGTAGTGCACACTGGAGTGACTGGACAAGTCACGAGTAAACATATCGCCACTGCAACGGCATCGTTACATGACTCATCAGATAGGATTTGGCTATGTATGTAAGTATAAAACGGAGCTGTATATATCTCTGTATATATAGGGGCGTCGATATGCCTGCCTATGACCAATCAATCAGTTGACGGCGCTGCACTTCTTCCTGATCTGGCCGTTGGTCCCGGTTAGCACCTCGATCTGCCCCATGCGCTTGATAGAGTTCTTGAAGGCGTCGAAGAAGACGCCCGGGTCCTGCAGCTTGTCGACGATGTTGGCGGCGCGGCCGTTGGTGAGCAGCGTGGCGTCGGAGGTGAACATGCCCTGGTGCGCCTTGAGGTTGACGAAGTAGTGGTTGTCGAAGGAGAGGCTGCTGCCGGGGTCCATGGGCACCACCGTCGTGTTGTCATTCGGGTTCTGCAGGTTGAGCCGACACTGGCCCTGCGCACAACATGTACAAAGATCCATATATGCATATATTCTTTGCTGAAATGCGTGTCGCATTTTTGCAGGCACAGAAATGTGAGTAGTGATCGGGAGAAGCAGAATACGTACCTGCAGGAACTTGGCGTAGGATGGGTTCAGGGAAGGATCGATGTCGCTGGGGTTGTTCTTGCCAGTGAAGTTGAATAGCCTCGAGCTGAACAGGTTGCAGTGCCCGACGCCGATGGTATGCCCGCCTGTTGTTAGGGGATGGGAACCATGTGCGAAAATTAAGGTTCTGATTGAGCGTTGGCGCGTTGCGATGTGCTAGCCCCAAATCAGGGGAATAAACACACAGAACTCGGAACAAATTGAATTAGTTAAGCAGATAGATTGTCTTTTTCAGCGGATTTCATCCAACTTATTGCTTCTGGGAGGCTAATTGAATTGGTAATATATTTTGACAAGAAAATGGTAATATTTTAATCCGAAGAAAAAAATATGCATCTAATTGTTTTGGGCTAAAGATAAATCGAACTAGGCTACCCATACATCTTAGTACCTTGTATCGACACCATTCCATCAGGTCACCTCATAACCTGAGCTTTACTCAACAACCAGCGGCCATGCATTCACGTGTGATGCTTGCTGCCTGGTTGACGTAGCAGGGGGGACGGCTGTTTTCTCATCACCGACAACTTCTTCCTTTTCAGTTCAGATAGCAGTTGCCAGTTGTTTTCAGGTCACTGTATTAGGCTAGGCAACGTTTTTAATTATTTTGAAGTTTCAAGACTTATCTCTCTAGGAAAAAAAGTTACCGGAAAAGAAATGCATGCTTGTCGACCAAACAAAGCGTAGCAAGGTTTTGAAGTCAGTCACACTAACGAAGTCATATTCTGACAGATCAATTTATATGTGATTAGGTTTAGGTATCACAAAAAAATTATATCTGATCCGATCTTGGTTATACATAGTTGTTGGGTTCTAAATGCCTCTTTCATCCGCGAAACCAGCTAGTTCTTTTTACCACTGACAATAATCATGGTTTAATTCTTTCCACCTCCAATAATAGAGACGACGACGTAGCTAGCCATAGCTCAGCTGGCGAGGTTCTTGTGGTGAAACCAGCCCACCAGGGTTCGAGTCCTCGACTCAGTCACTGGCAAGGTAATAAATAGCAGTGGTAGCGGCCGCTATATCGGTAGCAGCCAGTTACCGCTACTGTTACGAGGTAGCGGCCTTGGAATAGCGGGTTGGAACTTAGCGGCCGCTATTTGGGGTTAGCGGCCGCTATAGCGGTCTGCAATAGCACTTTTAGACCGCTATTGCAGGTTTATGATTATATGATGATATTTATAAATGATTTATAGATGGTCAACCATATAAATGTTTACATATCTACTCTTTGAGTACAAATATATGTATATTTTTACTCTTAAGTTATATAGGTATATCATTTGATTTTTTAAATGGGGTTTTAACAAGTTAAAAAGCCATATATACTTTAAAATAATGAGTGATATTTACGTCTCGCTATTGGAACTTAGCGTCCGCTATCTGCTATCCGCTACCCCGACACCAATCCGCTACCAACCCGCTATCTGCTATTTATTACCTTGGTCACTGGTGCTCGCATTTTGCTGGATTTATTCTAGGATTTAACCAGCGTTATTCTTTCAGCGGTGGCGACGTGCCCGTCGATAGTGAAGCGCCTGTGGTGACTTTGTCAATTTGGTGGATTTGCCGGCCCAGTCTTTCGGAGGTGCTCATAGGGGTAGGGCTACGTGCGTATGTTTGTAGGGGTAAGTGTGCGTGCGTATTTGTGAGCGTCTGCGTCTGTACTGTGTGATTCGAAAAAAAAATAATAGAGACGACGACGTAGCTAGCAAAATAAAGAATCAACAGAAATGGATCCAGATGTACTCCTACATGTAGTTGATCTTGATCACTGTGGTATAGCTACCAAACGTACAGGCAAACAGCATATTCAATTAAGGTGATGGAGAGGCGTAGGGGGGACGGGGATGATGTAGATGACGATCATCATGCCGATCTAAATCTAACCAATAATGGCAACCGAATATGTACGACCTACGATGTCGTCTTTATTTTGTGTATATATGTGCGTTCATGCATTGCTTGCTCGCGACGTCGTCATATATACTTCATGTATAATACTGCAGAGTACTTGTGAAGTACAATAGTAGTTGTAAATACAGTATTGTTGTATTCTAGCTAGGAGGAATGGATCGGAGGAGACAGTACCTGAGAGAACGACGAGGTCCTGGAGGCCGAGTCCTTTTCTGGAGAAGTTGGCGAGGAGGATGTCGAAGGTGGAGCTCGGCGCCGGGATGTTGGCCAGCGCCTGCTGAGCGCTCGACACCGTGCCGTCGCGACGCCCCGTCTCCACCTCCCATAGATTCCTCTTGTACTGCGCACACACGCACGGTTCGTTACTGGTTCTCTCTCTCTCTCTCTCTCTCTCTCTCGGAGCCCAAGAGTGATCATCACCGTACCTGGAACGAGACCGAGTCTCTCGCGGCGAGCGCGACGATGTCGGCGCAGGAGACGACCCCGGGGCACGCCTGCTCGAGCGCCGCCTTCACCTCGTCGATCACGTCGAACCCGGCGAGCGACAGGTTGGGCACAGCGTTCTTCTCCGCCGTGTTGGTTGGCGAGTCCAGCAGCACCGACGCGTCACAGCCCTACAGACAGACGGACAGTGCCCGCATGTGCATGGTTCGATCGCCGGATTAATGCACCTCCATTCTAGCTTCTAGGTAGGTATGTATAGACGACGACAGTGAGTAGTGACGTGGCATCAGTCATCTGTTGTCCACCGACAGTCAGAGTCAACGGCTGAACGCAGGCACGTACCCTGACGAAGCAGTCGTGGAAGAACATGCGGAGGAACTTGGCGGCGAGCTCGCGGTTGCCGGCGACGTGCCTCCACACCACCTTCTGCACGATGTCCTCCGCCTGCGGGCAGCTCTTCTTGTAGAACCCCTTCTTCAGCCCGGCCGCCTGTGCCGAAGCAGTGCCGATGCCGGAGGCGGCGAACACCAACAGCAGGGCTAGCACCGAGCTGCTCATGCCCGTGATCATCAATCCCTTCGCCATCGAGATCTAGCTTGTTCACCGATCGATCTGAGATCGATCGCTCACGAGTCTACAAGCACTGACTGATCAAGATGCTTGAGCTCTTAGTTCTATGATTTTCAGTATTTGGCCTGGGTATATATAGATACAGAGCAAGCGCTAACACCCGAAATAATAATAAAAAAAGATAGAAGAGATGGAGATGTGAATGCTGGTGCCGGGTGAGGATCATAAATGTGTTTGTTGCGAAGATTTGGTAGAGTAGTCTACACCTGCTTATATTACTGGTCATCGTACGTATCTGAGAGCACAGGGTGTGCATGGAACTATGCAAGGGAGCGTTCGACGCCCTTGTCACGGGGTTAATGTGATCGAGCATATGGCTCTCGCTCGCTAGATCCATCGTCGGTGGATAGAGTAGCGCTTTATTAATTGGGCTCGCAACCACCAGACCTATAATCGGGGATCGTGATTTGACGCAAACGTCTCAGCGTCTGCTGCACATGCATCAGGAGACTTTGTTCCATAGCTCGCCGAATTCCTGTGTCAGTTCGTGCAAGAGGTAAAGGCAGTTTGCTCTGCGCTACGCTTTTAGTAGTGCCATGCACCGATCTTCTTTTAGTTTCTGAGAATACAGCAAAAAACTGAAGTGGGCACAAGAATTTAGAACACCATACCGTGACTTTGTTACTCAAGGATGCGCTTCATCAGTGCTTATTACCAAATGCTCTTTACTATAGTATATATTCCCTTTGCCCCATGAAAACAAGCACTGACTGATCAAGATGCATAAGCTCTTAATTTCCTGTGTGGAATATCTAGCTACCCATATATAATAGGATTCCGGTATGCATTTTCCATAATTGTTTTAGTGGAGATGTCGTGCCCATTAACATTGAGGCACCCATAGTGCCTTGGTCATCGTTAACATTTGCCGGCTCAATCTCAAAGGTGCTTGTAAGGGTGGTTAACGCACGCCTACTCATGTGAGTGAGTATGAATGTGTATATGAGCGTTTATGTCTGTACCGTGATGCTAAAACAAAAACAAAATGACCTAAATGTTGTTATATGCACCAAGCTAGTCACTTATATTTTCTTGCAAGAATTTTGTGTCATTTTCATTATAGCAATAGTGTGGTCACAGTCCATTTTTATAATTTTTTCTTCTTTTTCACATTTACGCAATAAGAATGTCTGCTAATGCTGACAGTAGGGATTATTTTATGAGGCTATAATGAAAAAACATTTTGTTTAAGTACCCACACATGCGGTCGCATGATCCCCACATGATTCCCGGTTCGCTTGTGCTGGCGTGGTTGTTTGTTCTAACTTCTATCACACAACACACACTGGAGTCAACCATGCAGCTGATCAGTTATCGGGGATTCAGCTGATCAGTTATCGGGGATTCAGGGTGGGTATAGATTGGGATAAAAAATACTGTAGGTCGTGCTGGGAAACATATTTTGTGAGTTGGAGAAATAGTATGAATAGGAAAAAGTCGGATAAAATAGTGTTTTTTTGGGAAATTTATGTAATCTAAACGCACCCTTAGCTTTAAGCTGCAGGATATGGTTCATATGGCCAGTCGCAAGACGATGGATAGAGAGAGACGATTTCAGGACGGAGAGAGACGTGCCAACGAGAAAACGATCCATCGAGGACAGCAGCCCACGAGAAACCGCGTGACTTGTGGTTGAAGCCATGCATTGGCACATGTTTTTTTTTACTCCAATAACAATTGCCCGGAAGGGCAAAGTGAGCCTCGGATCGGATTAATGTGGATGCATTTGGTACATCCAACGAACCGTACAAGTAATGAAGGAGGACTTATTCTTTCTCTATTTCTTTTCCGTATCGAGGTCGTGTTTGATTTGTCTGTCATTAGTCATCTCATGAATAAATAAAACGTAAAAAAAAAAGTCATCTCATGAATAAAAATTATCAGTAGGATGAACCAACTCCTTCTTATTATGCTAATCACGTGCTCATCATTACAATTGGGTGGCGATTCAACAACCCATTTTATCCCCCAAAAGACTGTCATGCATCGAGTCTCTCCAACCCAACACCCTCTAATTGAATCATATCGATGCTATACACCACTACGTGAAAACGTCAGTTTGCCGTGTGCTCCAAACTTTGCCGTGTCCAGACCCTCGGGCACACAGCAAAGCAAAGAGGCTCAGTGCCGACCCTCGGACACACAACAAAATGAGGCTTAGTGCCGTGTACAAAATAAGAGGCACACGACAAAGTTTGAGCACACCGCAAAGAAGACCTTTGTCATGTGCCAACGGACTGACGCACGAAAAAGAGATGTCACTTGCGTATCACGTGCCCGCCCATCATGGCCACGAGAAGGACGTTAACCTTTGTCGTGTGGCTAACGACAGCACACAACAAATCGACCTGTTTGCCGTGTGCTAGCTAAAAGGCACATGGCAAAGTACTGACAGACAGCCCAGGTAGCGGACCACTGCACCGGCCGTTAGGCTATCCGTGGGAGAAAGGGTACTACCGTGTGCCAAAAAACGGGCACACGGTAAAGGACTGACAGGTGGGACCAAGTATCGGGCGGCGTTAGTAGTGTCCGCGTATCAGCCGGATACGGGTACTTTGCCAGACGCCCGAGCTTTGGCACATGAGAAACAAGGCCTTTGCCATCCAGTGTGTTTGCCGTCAAGGCTTTGCCGTGTGCTACCGTTGGCAAAGACTTTGCCATGTGCCCTAGGCACATGACAAACTACCCGACTCCCGTAGTGCACCATTGTGTACTGTGAAAATTCACAAATTATAGAATTTGAGTGAGACTCGTACCAAAAAATATGGGTCTCTGCTCACCCATCCCGGAAGCTCCCCGCCATCTTTACGGTAGAGCTCCGGCAAAACATCGAGGGCCTCTCCTCCATCTTACAAGCACTAACAATCACTTGACAAATCCAGTTGGAGGGTTTCGTAAGACTTACAAGCCCTATATTTACAACTCTTGGTGCGCGTAAGCACCGATAGGAAAGATGTGTGCAAATCTTGCTAAGCTCTAGTCTAACCAACTAAGCAATGCACTAGTATGCCTAAACTGGTAGTAAACACGGACTAAGCGTTGTGCTAATGGCTTTCATCTTTTATTTAACACTACTGGATTCAACATTCAAACGTGTGTGGAGTCTATGTTTTTCCCGAACTCAAGCACAATTAAAATTCTCGGAGGGAGGGGGCAGTATTTATAGCCCCAATCAATAAAACTAGCTGTTGCAACTTTCTACGTAGCACCGACTGATTCAGTGCAGATAGTAGTGCCACCGAAAATGAGTACGTGGCTGCCACCTCAGCTAGCCATTGAGGTCCATTGCATTGCTGACTTTTGTGCTTCATCTAAACCACATACTGAATCATTTTGTCATTGTAGAGATGAACTTTCTCAAACTTCTTCAGCACTGACTGATTTGGTGCCCTCTATGTGGCATCACCGAATGAATCAGTGTTTTGGACATAGAGATGTCTTCGTTGCCCTCGCAGAATTTTCAATCACTAACTGATTTGGTGTTGGCTTTGCGCTCTACTGAATTGATCGGTGCCTCTGCTACTCTTTGGCTTCATCACAACCCTTTTGACACCGACTGGTTTAGTGCTTCCTAAACATCCTTGGAACTTACAACATCTACAAAGATTCATCTCGACAATTATAGTAGTCTAGCTATGATATCAATCAACCACCAAAATAATAAATAATGACCTAGGGTTATTTTTCTTCCAACTGAGCAAGTTGTGGACATTGTTTTTATTGTAAGGTGTGCAAACAAGCCTAGATAAGGTTCCACATTGTGCAAAGTACAAGAAAGAAACGAAAAAAAGTGAACACCATGCGGTAAATAGGATAGTGTGAGGTGGGACGTGTAAACACACTTTAAGAACATATACCAAATTATGAAATATCACAAGAATTTCATGATGAAAAGATACAATTTCAACATGTATCAGGAGAAATTCTCATATTTCAAACAGAGCGATATGTCCCCTGAAGAGGAGCACCGCGTGCATAACTCACACCGAAAGCAGGATGATTTCATCACTTCGTAGATTTCAATTAGTACTAACAGCTGAAGCTAGCCAGCTTCAAACATCAAACAATACATGTTTTACAAGAGAGTGTTCTATAGGGGAAGATTTTCTCGTGTTGTGCATCTTTCTCAAACGCAGCAGCGTGCAGTCAGAACGCACTAGCGCTTTATGATCTATTCTAAAAACACAAGCCTATGCTGCAATCACTGGATTCTTGAGATCTTTTCATTGTTGCTCGCCATCAAGGAGATGCGTCGCAGATTGGCTCCAGGGTTCTGCTGTTTCATCCGTGCCTGTTCGTGTCTCCATGGCTTTCATCTTCAAGACTGCAACGACGACCTTCTCAGACTCTCCACTTATCACACGCGCAATGTCCTCATCCTCTTGGTCAGCACCTCTGCATCATCATCCACCTCATCCACGCGCAGCGCCCTCATCCCATCGATCAGCATCTCCGCTTCCTCCATCTCGACCGCCGCCCGGCAACTACGGCCACGCTTCTGGCACCTCCTCCTCTGCTGCAGGATCGCGTCGACGTCGAGCACCGCCCTCATCTCCTCCAACGCCGCGCGCGCCGCGACGATCCCGGCGGCCTTGGGGCTCTTGCCGAAGCCGCTCGCCCTGACCATCTCGAGCAGCGTCGTCTCCCTCGCGATCGCCTCCTCCATGCACGACCTGACCCCTCGCACCACCCCGAGCAGGGCCTCCGTCGACGCGTCCGGCCGCGCCTCCACGTAGCTCCAGGTGACAGATCTACGGCGCCCTTCGCCACCGGCGAGGCGGGCAAGGTGGAGCTGCCCCGGCGAGACGCGGACGCTCGCGCGGGTGAGGCCTGGGTGGTGGTTCTTGACCTGCTGCTGCTCGGGAGGAGGCGCGCGGCCGCGGCCGGTGGTGGTTGGGATTGGGACGGTGACGTGGCAGTGCGTGAGGCTGGCCTCGACGCGGAGGAGAGGTGAGTAGGGGTCGGCGGGGTCGACGGGCGCGCTGGGCGCCCTCGGGCGGGGCGATCTCGAGGAGGGAGGTGTATGCCTGGTGGATCGCGGCGAGGGCCGCCCTCTCCACGACCTCCGCCGGGCTGTGGTTGATGAGCAGCTGCAGCACCCGCGAAACGCCATGGCGGCGGCGGCGCACGAGGGGAAGAGGAGGAGGAGGAGGAGTGGCCAGACTTGTCGCGGAGGGTTGCCTTGCGGTGGCCGCCGCCGCTGTCTTCTTCTCGTCGGAGAGGATGGTGATGGTGAAGAGCGCCGGCTTAGGCATGGTGAAGGACGAGATGGGGCGAAACACGACGGTGGTGGCCCGAGTCGTGGATTTATAGAATCGCGTTGGTCGGTGTGGGCATGGCGGTGGTGGGTGGGGAGGCTGTTGCCGATCGGACTCGGAGTTGTTTCCTGTTACGGCGGTCCATGTGTCCGATTTCCGACCTGGACTGCTACTGGTTGCGTGACATGCAAGCATCATGCAGCTGGCGATGAGAACCGAACTAGAAGGCTAGAATTCTAGAAGGCTTATGTTGAGTTCTTGCCAGCTGGCGGCAACAATCATTATTTCTTTTCTTTTCCATGTTGCGGGGTTTATTAATTTTGTCACCGAACTTAATTTGTAATTTTGTATGATTATTAAATGTACTATTTGTCGTGGCGTATTCTTTGTTCGCATATTTTCGGTCCAATTGCATAGTTGCATGCATGCATGAATTTGATCTTCCCTTAAAAAAATTTCCACCGCGACATCGGATCTTTGTTCCGTGCAACATCCATTCGAAATTTCTAACAACATCGAAACAAAGCTACCGAAACACCACGAAAACACCGCTGCAACATCATGAACACAGCCGCAACATGCACTGGGGACATAAATTTTAGAAGGTTTTAGCACCCTTTGCCATTGCTAAAAAGGCTAAAGCTTTTTGTTGGAGAGTTCAAACATGGCCTAAGTAGCCGATAGGTGGGGGTGGAGGGGGGTTTATCTAAACTTTTTCCTCACAGGGTGAATCGGTAGTGGATGGGAGCATCTATTCGTGTACTGTCCATTTTGTTAGTGCAGGGAGGAATAATCTGAAGAAAGCAATGGCATCCGATCATGGTTCTTGGCGATCGAGTGCTGTTTTAGATGCTTGATGAGAGAGCGGTGCGATGTTTTCTTTCCTTTCCAAACGTGCCACTTGAAAATTATCGTGAACCCTTCAAAAACATTTTTTTAACGGACGACAAAAAATTTACCGAATTTTTATTAGAAGAGTAAAAAGAGACAAAAAAAAAACAACTCATGGGGTGCGTCAACCCTTACAACGACTCCAACAACGGAGTGAAACGCAAAGAAACACACAAAACAACTAGAAGAAAAAACAATACAACTGATGGCCGAAAAAAACACTCGAGCCAACACAACCTCGAAAAAGCTAAAGGTAAGGAGAACCCCTAAAACTATCTTGTGAGGGCTAGCTGGTACTGCTGGAAGTCCTCTTTAATCAAGAATGCCACTTCATCCTCGTTCTTTGACTGCTGCTTGAAAACTCTTCGATTCTGTTCTTTCCAGATATTCCACCAAAAATAAACGATAAACCCATCGAAAATGGGTCTGTTGTTTTTTTGTACCAATTTTCTACACGTCTTCCGCCACCCATTAATCGAAATTGTCCCATTGGTTGCTGGTAGTTGTTGGATGTTGTACCAAAGCGTTAGCCTTTGCCAAACTGCCCTAGTGTACGGCAGTACTGGCAATCCTTGCATAAGTGTGTAGGTGTCCCTGGATCGGTGTTACATAGCTTGCACAAAGGGTCATTAGGCCAACCTCGCTTCTGCAAATTGTTTGCTGTTAAAATTTTCTGGTGCAACAAAATCCAGCCAAATATTCGACATTTAGGTTCTGTTTTGGCTTTCCAGATCGGTGTTATGTTTAGCTTTTTCATCCGGCCTTGGAATTGAGCACAGTAGGCACTCTGTATCGTGTATTCTCTGTCCGAAGTCTAGCGCCATTCCATAAGTTAGCATATTCAGAAATCTCTGCACCTGGTGAAAGTGGGCGTATTTGATCGATTCAGTAGTTGTTCGATAATCCCCTATGCACTGTGAAGTTTTTCCTTTTAGACTTTTTGAAAAGTAGTGGTGCTAAATTCTTAGGTGAGGAACCGTTGACCCAAGAAGAGTGCCAGAAATGTGCTTTCTTGCCATTGCCCACCGTGACCACTGCCCTTCAAAAACTTTCAGATCTTTAAGGTAAAGTGATAATTACTTTATACATGTAGTGCATGCAAATTCAATTACAAAAGATATACTGATTTCCACAAGTCCAGAAGTAGAGAACTAGTACAATCAAGTAGCTAAATGCCCATACAACAAAAAAGAACACAACAATCCTAAAAGCTTCACACCCAGACAATAAGCTGCTGCCTCGCAAGGCGCAACCTGGCATCTTCCATGACGGATGAAAAGGTCTCGTAACTTGCCATCTCTCCAGCGCTGCTAGTGAGAATCACAGTCAGCTCTAGGTCTCTCATGGCTATCAGAGCCTCTTTTAATTTCTCGGCAATGTTGTTCTCCTGGAAGTGCCTGACATACCCTGGCTTGGTCTGGATGACCCATGCACACAGCTTAGTTACTGACTTGATCATTAGCAGGTAATCAGTTGACGGTCCCTTGCCCTCCAGTAGGCCAACGGAGTCCTTGGTGCATGATTCTATTACCTCCTTGAGCTTCTCCACGAACCCAGCTTTGTGAATGCCAATCCTTGCAACCGCGGCCTCGAAATCATTTGTACTGATGGTAAGTTTGTCGCACATCTGCACCGCAAGGCCTAAGAATGCCACCAGAGTTTTCCTCCTGCTGGGTTCCATGGGAGCAATAGTTGTTTGGCCTGGAACACTGCCACCACGGATGGTTCTGTTGTGCCCCTCAGAATAATAAGCCCCAGACACATTGAGCAATCTGTTTAAGTGAGCTAATGCTACTGCCAGCATTCGTTGATCTGTGTCATGGCTCCGACTTCGTGAACCTATCATCTCCTCTTGCGTAGTCTTGCCTCCAGGTAAGCTCTGGTTCTGTCTATTAGCAGGCACCAATGTGCCGAGAACGAGAGACAGGGCCTGGCGAAAAGCTTGAGCTAGTCGCTGGTTATGCCTGTTGCCTCCTGAATTTTGTGATGACCCTTGGTTGAGCATGTGCATACATCTTTGAATCTGCAGGTTAGTTTCTGATTCAATATTGCATATATTTTTGAGCACCTGTAACACGAAAAGTAGAATCGATAAAACGAGTGAAGTTTTGATTATAGGAACCGTTATGTATTGTTCTAGCTCATGGTGAAATGAGTTATGTTACCTCATCTAGGATTGCCTTGATTGGTGCAAGATGCTCCCTTGCTTCTTCAGCACTTAAATTCACAAAAAACTGCATCAACAGCTGTGCTATGGCTGTTCGATATTCCCTGGTGTCTGTATGCGAAAGCATATCTGTTAGCCTCTGGACAGTTGAATGCTCTATCACCCCCGTGCAGCCATTCATGATCATCAAACAGTATGTCTTGTTCGTCGCCATCAATACCAGTGCTTCCCCTGCACTCTTCCTAAGATAACTGTCATTATCACTATCAAAGAAGAGGATTTTTAGCACATCAATGAAACCAGCTATGGTTATCTCTCTGGTGCAACAGGCTGGAGCGAGCTTTACAAGTATCTCTATTGCCGGAACCTTAAGCTTGCTGTACCTGCGGTCATCAGTTAATATTGGGTAGATATTCTTCACTGCTAACCACTTGCTACAAATCTCTTTGCATATCTTTCTGTTGGTTTCAGCTGTTCCGCTGACAAGCTTGCTCAACACTTGGAGTGATTTTTCAGTTATTTCAATCGCGGTCTCCTCATTGATCCTATACAATTTGTTGGTAATAGGTGCCATAATCTTGGAGAAGAGAACCTTCCTCCGATATATCTCCTTGCAGTTGTCTAAATTGTCAGCAAGCTTGAAAAGGATCAGCAGGCCATGGATAAACAGGGGTTTACTTTCGCTTATGGTAACGGTAACGCTCTTTTGGTCAATGGCCACAGCAGTATCCATTTTTGATAATGTTGTCAAACAGGGGTCAATCAAGGATGATATAGACTCTAATGCTCTGGGTATCTCAGCTAGGCGCAACTCGCTAGCGAGTTCTGTGACAATCTGTGCAATCTGCACCTTGTTCCCTTGATCAATGGCACTCTTTGAGCTCAGCATGGCAAGCATCTTGGTAACAGATTCCGGCGAGGCTTGAATCTGGGACAGTGTTCTTGCTTTGTGGGCATCTTTGGATGTCAACAAGCGTAGCACCTGGATCGCAGAAAGGCGGTCTTGACTGTACTCAGATTGCAGCAAGTCTACTGCGAAGGAAACCAGGTTCCTGTTGATGGTACTTAACACCCCAGATATGATGCATGCGCTTGAGGTTCTGTGTATATATCTGTCGACCAACTTTTCATTTTCGTGGCCTTGGAAACCATACTCCGAGCACACTTTATCTTTCAGTGCTGATCGATGCAATAGAAGACACAACCACAGGATGAATAATCCACCTTGGGCAAGCACCAGAGCGTAGAAGAAGATGAGTGCACGCAACACATTCGAGTTGTTGGCATCGGCATGGTTACCTCCATAGTTATGTGTCGTGATGGTGATGAGGCGGAAGATCGACAGAGCGATGCAGCTTGATCCAGCTACCAGTGGAAGGACCAGTAGCAGTGATGCTAACAAGGCCATGAAGCTTACAAAATCCCTTGCAGTTTGGAGTCCTTTCATGATGTAGCTTACGATATGTTTGCCGACTGCCTCACCAGTCAGTTGCCTTCGTTGACCCTGTGGCGTGAAGTGTTCTGCGCCCAACTCGAGGAATGCTGGTGGAACTTGTGCACAAAACTTGGCCTCTGTTTCTGAATTTAGGCCCACAACCCTGTCAGTCAGCAGAGATGCAACAACAAAATAATTTAGTCACCACTCGTGCTATGGATTATTTACAATATGTTTGTTGGATGATTCGTCAATAAAGACAAGAGCGCTAATAAATCCCAGTTCTTTCAAGTACAAGGAATGAAATTATACATTTCTCAGCTTTAGTCTTGTTAAATCATCGACGGAGTCATCTGTTTTTTATATAAAGAACTAATAAGAGGCAAGAGAGTCAATTGATTAGGATGAAGTTTCTTACTTGGCAGCCTGTATGAAGATGATGACCTTGATCACCCAGAAATCAACCTTGTGTAGGTAAATGGAGAAGCCCCCCAGCAAGACGACGGTGGCCCAGATGAAGGCGAGCGCGCCGACCCCCGTGGCGAGGACCTGCACGAAGATCTCGGACACCAAGCAGATGTTAAGCCGCAGCTCCGGCACACTGACGTGTTTGGAGGCGTCGCCGCTGGTCTCCCGTTCAAGGTCCAGCGTCCGAGCGCCTTCCAGGAGGATGGACTCCCTGAGGACGCTTACTAATCTCTCCAGGAGTGTACTGGACGCTGAATCCATCTTGAACTCTCCTCTTGCTATGCACTTGGATCCCCAGCTGCCCTGCTCCTCCTTCCTTGCTGTTGAACTTGCCGGTTGCTCTGCTAAATTCTGCTCGTCCAGATGCCCAACCCACGTTTGGTCCGGGCACTGGGCACACAACAAAGTCGATTGGACAGATAAAGAGTGAGCACTGCAGTTCGGTCTTTTTCTTTTGGCTACGACGCGAATATCCACGCGGCCGATAGATGCCAGTCATCAGGGATGCCTACTCTGCTTTCAACTTTAAATTAGACCATACCAAGTTTTTGGGCATTTGTAAACACAATTGGATAAAGCTCCAGCAGCATTATCTGTTTGATATTTCTTTGCTTTCAAAGCATATGCTATTAGCCCCGTTGTATGCCCCTGCGCACTTAGAATTTAGGCTGTTGCATCTTTAAGCTTTTCTAGATGGCCTTTAAGTTAACTAAACTTTGCTTTTATTAATAAAAACAACAAAGGAGAGACCACGAGCTCATCATGGCTTATGGGATGGTAAAATTAATGGCCCTTTGTTGTGGGTTTTGTTTTTCACATGCTTCCCTTTGCTTTGCATCAGGTATTCTGTAATTAGTGCCATGCATCTACTATGGACAGGGCCGTCGGCTCTAGATCCACCAAACCCAGCAAAATAAATACATTGGTTATTTGCTTTTACTCGTGATTTCTGGTTGGTGAATGATATGTTAGACTAGTCGGATTTTATGGGCAATAAATATAGTGTTATGTATGCATTTTTAATGATGTGACAACGTATACACCAAGAGAGGTAAAATGGATTTTATGGGGATGAAAGTTGAAACCATACGTACACGGCTAAATTCTGCTCGTCGAGTTCCCAACCCACATTTGGTACGGGCACTGGCACACAACAAAGTCGATTGGAGATAAAGAGTGAGCACTGCACGCAGTTCGATCTTTTCTTTTGGCAACGACGTGAATATCCACGAGGCCGATAGATGCCTAGTCATCAAGGATGCGGGATGCCTTCTCTACTTTCCATTTTAAATTAGACCATAACCAATTATTGGGCATTTTTAAACATAATTGGATAAAAGCTCCAGCAGCAATATATTTGATATTTCTTTCTTTTAAAAGGGTGAAGTGCACGGGCGGTCCCTAAACTTGTATGGGTGTGTCATCTAGCTCCCTGAACTCTTGGCTC
Source organism: Digitaria exilis (assembly GCA_015342445.1). Taxonomy (NCBI): domain Eukaryota; kingdom Viridiplantae; phylum Streptophyta; class Magnoliopsida; order Poales; family Poaceae; genus Digitaria; species Digitaria exilis. The sequence goes on from JACEFO010002165.1 coordinate 1,087,496, forward strand.
CATAAATCTTCATGGGTGTGTCATCTATGTCGCTGAACTCTCGTAATGCCTTATCGAATCCCTAAACTTTTATAGGTGGGTTATCTATTTAACTTGTGTAGTGTGTCATATATGTCCAAACAGTTTCCAAATCCATTTTGTATAATGATGTGGCATGCCACGTGTACTTATGGTCACTAAAATAAATAAAAGACAAAAAAAATTGTGAGACTCATATGTCAGGCACATGGATAATTTTTTTTAAAAAAATCAATTCTCCCTCTCTCTCAAGTAGCTAGGGTGGCAGCACGCACGGGATGAGGAGGGATTTAAGTGTGGCAACAAAAAATTTGGCCAATGTGACTAACATATTGGTCCCATAATTATTTTTATTTCTTTCGGTGACCGTAAGTACACGTAGATGCTGCGTGATATGCCACGTCATCACACAAAATGAGTTTGGATAGCTTTTGGACCTATTTGACACACTACACAAGTTTAGAGACTTGGATGACATATACATACAAGTTTAGGGACCCGATAAGACGCTATGAGAGTTTGGGACCTATATGGCATACTCGTACAAGTTTAGAGACATGAAAATGTGTTTTGAGTTCGGCACTTAGATGACACAGCACACAAGTATAGGGAACCGCCAGTGCACTCCACTCTCAAAACGTATGCTATTAACCCTGTTGTATGCTCCTGCGCACTTAGGATGTAGGCTGTTGGCCTGTTGCATCTTTAAGCTTTCCTAGATGGCCTTTAAGTTAACTAAACTTTGCTTTCATTAATAAAACAACAAAAGGAGAGACCACGAGCTCATCATGGCTTATGGGATGGTAAAATTAATGGCCCTTTGTTGTGGAGTTTTTTTTCACATGGTTCCCTTTGCTTTGCAGCAGGTTATTATGTAATTAGTGCCATGCATCTACTCTGGAGTCTGGACAGGCCCGTCGGCTCTAGATCCCACCAAACCCAACAAAATAAATAAATACATTTACATTGGTTATTTGCTTTTACCCGTAATTTCTGGTTGGCGAATGATATGTTAAGCCATTCCTAACCTAACGAGTAGGGTGGTTTCCATAATATTGATTAGAGTGACACATAAGCAAGGAGATGATATGGCAATGGAGTTAAGAGAGAAAGATACCAAGAATGAAACAAATGGGATAGGAGGGAAAAAAGAGAGAAAAGAGAAACAATCGGGTGGAGATTTAGGCTATGTTTAGATTACAAACTAAACAACTATTCATTCTAACTTGTCATTATTTAACTATTTCTCTCTCTCACAGAACACGCTTCCTAGGACTTAGCTGCAGTGCTTTTCTACAGCTATAGTGTTTCTTACTCCAATACGAATACAACCTTATTTCGAAGAAACTATTTATTAGGAAGCTACTATGAAACCAATCAAGAGGATTGCGTTGGGACTGGCCTTAGAATTGTTTGGTAATAACTCGGACGAAAAGTCACAGAAGCTAATAGTTGGCACAATGAATAGGATAGGAAGTGGTGGGTTGTTATTCGTATTACTAGCAGAGACGCATTTGTGTCACATAGCTATTCTAAAAAAGTTGTAGTATAAAAGATTTATCTATACCTTTTCATTCTCATAATTATGTTACTTCGAATTTTTTTTTAAGTTCTATAGATTCTTTTTCTCAATTTTTAATATTAAAAAGTATTAAATCATTGTTAAATATTCAAACAATGCACTGAAATACATGCGCGCGAGCCCAAGTGCTGCAACCGGTGAGTGGCCAACACTAGCTCCGGCCGCAACATGGCAAGGTTGGGCCGCTGCGACCGAGATTGAGCTCCTCTCCGGCGAGCATGCGGAGCTCGAGCGGAGTGCACGGACGAGCTCGAGCCAAACACGACGTCCGTCGCCGGCGGTCGGTGAAGCCAAGCTCGAACTCCTCCTCGCCGTGAGCTCGAACGGCGACTCACATGGCCGAGCATGGGGACTATTGAAAAGTATCAAAAAAAGAAAAAGCATGGGACTAAACTAAGGTACAGGTCTTGACACCGCTCGTTTTGGAGGTCTTTAACGTCCACGCACGGTGAGTCGGTGAGAGAGGTCTTTGAACGCCCAAGCACGGTCCCTCATGGGATATTTTTTCACCATCTAGACTTTAAACCCAATGTTAGATTCCTATGACCGGTGGGGACACCAATTGTTATATAGACTTTGGTTCTAGGGTGGACTATTTTATTTGGTATCAAATATTTTTCCCAAAAGAACTCCTTTTATACATATATTTGAATCCAAATATTGATATCAACTAAAGTAAATATATTCAAATCTATTTTCCATTATCCAAACTGGATTCGGTATTCGACATAAACATGGGTATGGATGGATATCTCATTTTATGCATATTCATGTATCATATGCAAAGTTGTAAAGCATGCTATGATATATTATTATGATTTAGTTTGAATCAATATGTTCATTGATGTCAATTACTTTCAAAATAATCTATTCTATTTATGAAAACAATTTTATATGCTTTATTTATTGTATTGAAATATTTTTTATAAAACAATGTTTTGAGTAAGAACATTTAATATTAACTAATATGAACAATGATAATATAATTTAAGTTTTAAATGTCCCACATTTAAGTTTTAGAAGTTTAAACTATTTCAAAGTGATATAATAAGACTACATATTTTAGTTGTATAGTTGTCTTTACAGCTAATTATAAATTTAAACTATAAATTACTAATCAAATATAGAAACCAACATATTTTTTGACTAATTATGTACCACATGTTTTTTTCTCAACATATGATGTTTAGGACAACCAGATAAGTTCATTTCTAATTAACTAATTTGTCGTAAAAAATTATATATTCAATCACACGGGTTATACTTATCTCTGATATCACTATTGGTGTGTAACTTTTAATCCACAAGATCATCATGTATTATTGTGCTAGCATCTATGTATAATTCTTCTATATCTACTCGTATAATTTTGTTTTTCTTTCCGAACTATAAGCAGTAAAATGTCTGTATATTTGAATACATATCCAAATCCAAACCATTTATTTTGCATGTGTATTCGTAAATAGTTTGATCTACATTCATATTCGGACAAAAATATGGAAAATATTAATACCCTATTCATCCGGTAGGATCTAATCCAATTCGTCCCTATTGATGATGAATTTAGTCCAGGATTGTTAAATTGGGTTAATGCGCATTGTTTAAAAGAGAAGATAATGCACGGCAACAGTCCTGGATAACACATATAGACACACCAAAAATTGCATGAACGATTCTTCTCGAAGCGCATTGTTTAAAAGACTGTTGACACACCAAAAATTGCATGAACGAATCTTCTTGAGAGATTTCTTTTTCCTGCACTGAAAAAGTTTTCATTCTCTATTTGGCCAGAACTTTTTTATCCATTCCCTCTCTGGCCCTGCCGTCCATTCAAAAGCCTAACTGTGTTAGCTAGGCCATGAAAAGAAATATTTGCCCTCGCGAGTAGATGCACGTGAAATATAATATATGGACATGTGGGAATATTTGTTGACCATGTCTTTTGCCTAGTCTTTTCACAGTTTCTTGTCATGAACATGAAATGTTATTTTTGCGCCATGTAATATTTTTTAATTTTTTTTACCATGAGCATTGAACTCCTAACTACGAAAATATATTAAAAAATATTATATAGCACAAAAATAATATTTCATGTTCATGAGAAAAAACTAGGCAAAAACCTAGTCAACAAATATCCTTGCACGTCCATCTATTATGTTTCATGTACATCTACTCACCAGGGCAAAGATTTCTTTTAATGGCCTAGTTAACTGAGTGGACGGCAGGGCTAGTAAGGGAATGGACGAAAAAGTTTTGACCAAATAGGGAACGAAAACTTTTCCATGGTAAAGAAAGGGATGTGTAGTTTTTTTCAGGGCCAAATAAAGAATAATTCATTCTTCTTTGTCTATATGGGTAGGCATGGCCCTGCCGATAGAAAGTTTCAGCAAGTGACTACTATAGAAACTTTGAACTAGTGATTACTGAATTTTACCGTGTTTTGAGTGAGATCTAAGATTCCTTCCTTACATAACCCACCCCACCCCCTCCCCCCAACACCCCACCCCAATAGGTCTCCATTTAAACTCCACACTGCATAAAAATACAAAACTAAACGATGATTCATTAGAAAGTCATGTGTAGTATGGTGTGAATGGCATCTAAGAAGAAATGTCTATGAAATTTGGTAGTTAAACCGATGTTAAAGTGACCACTCATTTACGAACTCCTACTATCTACCCGAATATGGGGAAGTACAAGAGAATGACAGGATTGTCAGCACTTACGGCATGCCCCTAGCTATCTGTGGGGCACACCCATAATCAATGAGGTTAAACAACCGAAGCACCATGCTTGCCTTGCTAACAACACTCAAGCCTTCTCGAGTGTAGAACTCACAGAGAAGCCACCATGGCAACGCCCACTGGACGGGTGTCGTAGCAAATATCATACACGACATGCAAGATATGCACACAAGCATGGCAGAAACAGAGGAATGTTCTATGACTAATCATGAGGGCATAAAAAGTCCTATTCCATGAGAGCAAGGGTATACAAGTAGCACATGAGTGGATAAGCCAATCGAGATATCATGAATAGGAAAGGAAACACAGCTCAATCATATGAGAACCATGCATAACGCTATATAGAAAATATATATCATTGAAGTAGAATAAAGTCTTCCTAGAAATAAAAGTAGACTCCAAAGAGATCTAGAACCCAAAGTAGAGCTACCCTAGCCTAACTCCACTAGCTTGGAAAATAAAAGGAAGAGAATTAATCAAGTTGTATGTGTTTCTTCTTTAGAGGCCACTCTCCTCATGTGTTTTAGGTTGAGTGCAGTCGGTTCACACCCACGACCGACCTTGGGAAGTAACCAGGACCCAACATGTGGAAGCAAATGGAGGTTAATTAGGTCGATCCATGGGCTCAGCCAATCCGTGGCCACGCTCCCACAGATTGTGATTCTCCTAAGTGATTGTCAGGTGAGTCTCTATTGCGGTTGCATGTGTCACCCGGTGGATTAAGGTGGTTTGGTCTGTTTGTGGGTCCTTCATTTCATAGGTTGACACGTGGCCTTGTGAATAACTGAACCCAAAGAAACACATCAGACCGGTTTTGCATGGGGCAAACTTAGCTAGAAAGTGTGGTTTTACATAATTAGATTTTGTAAGGGTTTTGACTTTGTAAAAAGTTAGACATTTCCTCCATATAAATACAAAGGCCCACAACCGATTGAGGGGATCCAATCAACACATATCAATCTAAATTTTACCTTTTTACTTGCATCAAAGCTCTAAATTTTCTAAGCTTATACTTACTATGACGATTGAGGCGTTGTAGGTGGCATGCCAATCATAAGACAACCCGCTTGCCCCGACTAAGTCCCTCCTAGATGAACGTTCATTGGTTCTTTACGGTTTCTCCGACGAAAATGACCAAACCGATTTTTTGTGGCGGCGTATTGACGGACCTAACTAACCTGTTTTCACATCCTCTGCATCGGTTTAGTATGTTTATGAGTTATGACCCATATGATCTATGCTTTTGGTGTATGATTGGATTTTCCATCAACAAATTACAAGCCATCATTATTGTGCGAATAGGAATAGTAGGAATAGGTAGGAAGAGATGTTGAATGGTTTATCACATAAAAAATCATCATCTAACATATTTTGTTAGGTGAATGGACAAAGCTGGAAAAAAAACTCGTTTTTTGGTTGGAAAAATGTTGACGCGCTTCGGGTCAACACACGAAAGCGCTAGATCGCGCGGTCGTCAAGAGTCTCCTTGCCGGAGCTCCTGAGAGCAGCCGGTCAGACCGCCTGTAGGGGCCGGTCAGACCGCCTGTAGCAGAGGCGCCGCGAAAGCCTACGATCACAACCTCAGGAGGGACCCCATCGGAGGTTGCGAACCTAGGGTTGTTCTATGGTCGGCAAGGCCACTTAGAACGTCCTAAAGGGGTTGGAAAAGCTACGGTTTGGAGATAAAAAGTAGGACAATGATTTGTACGATTGGGTAGAGGTCCTCAATCAGCCACGACCCTTTATATTTATAGGGTGGGGAGGTCTTGCCCCGCAAGGAAGTACTTGTATAGATCTAAAAACGTGAAAAAATCTAATTCTACTCGGACTTGGGGACAGGCAGTCAGACCGTCTGTGACAGGCAATTAGACCGCCTGGCACATTGCCAGATCGGCTACAGGGCCAGCCGGTGTAACCGCGTGTACAGGCGGTCTAGGCCGGCTGTCCCTACCTGATCGGCTTTAAGCCACTTTTGGTCGTCAACATATGCCCCCCTGTTTTTTGGTAAAACTTTGTTTACCACAAAACATTTAATCATACTAAGGGCGACCCTCTATTGTCGGCCATTTTTTCCCTAAGGGCGATATCACATATTGGCCATATCCTTTCAAGCATGTTGCCAAACACTTGGATGATATTTCTTCAAGTACTTCCCATTGAGCGCTCTTGGCAACTGAAATCCTTGCAAAGTCTCTACCACATAGGAATTCCCAGAACAAACCTTCACAATACGATATGGTCCTTCCCAATTCGGTGACCATTTACCAAATTTGTTGCTCTTTGTTCCTATAGGCAAAATAGTCTTCCAAACCAAATCACCAACTTGAAAGGATTTGAGTTTTACCTTCTTGTTATATGCTCGAGCCACTCTTCTTTTGTCTTTTTCAATCTCCTCTAAGGCCTCCAAACGCTTGTCCGTTACATCATCAATATTATCCATCATCAAAGCACAATATGTACTAGCATCAAGATCATTTTGCTTAGCCAATGTATAATGAGCCAGATTTACCTCAGCGGGCAAAACGACCTCTTGACCATAGACGAGCTCAATTGGAGTAACCTTAGTAGCACCATGTGTAGAAATACGATGCGCCCATAATGCTTCAGATAATACCTCGTGCCACCGCTTAGGATGATCTTCAATCTTCTTCTTTATGAGCTTGATCAAAATCTTGTTGCTAGACTCGGCTTGACCATTGGCTTGAGCATAATACGGAGATGAATTGAGCAATTTAATACCATAGGATCCAACAAACTCACGTACCTCCTTAGAAATAAACAACGTTCCTTGATCTGTCGTCAATGTTTGAGGAATCCCAAATTTATGAATAATATGCTCAGTAATAAACTCAATCACCTCTCTATGTGTCATGTTCTTGAGGGGAATTGCTTCAGTCCACTTGGTAAAATAATCAGTAGCCACAATCATAAAACAATGACCTTTGGATGAAAGAGGATGAATCTTACCAACAAAATCTAAACCCCATCCTCTAAAAGGCCATGGCTTAATGATTGGATGCATTAACGCAACAGGTGCAATCTAAATATCCCCGAACTTTTAACACTCTTCACATCCTTTGTAGTAACGAAAACAATCGGCTATCATCGTAGGCCAATAAAAACAAGCCCGTCTAAGGAGCCACATCATCATTCAAGCCGATTGATGTGTACCACAAATTTCTTCATGAACCTCTGCCATAGCCAATCTAGCTTGATCAGGATCTAAACATTTCAAAAACAATCCATTAATGGTCCGACGATATAGTTCACCATCAATCAAAGTAAACTTGAAAGCCCATCATTGGACTTTTCGATCCACTGACCTGCTAGTATCCTGCAAATACTTCACCAGAGGCTCCCTCCAATCACCAGCATCGGCCACAATAGATTGAAAATCATTAACAGCCGAATTGGTGTTTTCAGAGGTGCAGGCGGTCAGACCGGCTGTAACAGGCGGTCGAACCGCCTGTTCCAGAGCAGAAACGTCGGCTTCACGAAACATTGGGCTCATTTCATGAAAATTTCTTTTCTGAACATTATAACCTGGTGCTTGCTGTGCCAACGCATTAGCTCTATGATTCTCTTCTCTTGGTACATGATAAATGACAAATTCATCAAAGCAAGATATAATATCTAAACACTTATCAAGATAAGCATTCAAAAATCCATCTAAGCATTGACAAACTTTAGATACTTGCTGAACTACCAAAAGAGAATCACCATATGCTTCTACATGTTTTACTCCCATGTCATATAAAATCTCCAACCCGAATAATAACGCTTCATATTCGGTTTGATTATTAGTGCACTTATGATCTAATCGGTTAAGAGCCTAAAAAACAACACCGTTTGGTGAAATAAGAATAACACCAACTCTACAACCACTCTTGCAAACCGATCCATTAAAATGCAATTTCCATGGAGTAAAATTAATATAGCCGACATTTAAATCAAGATGTTCACTAATCCTATGCTCAACAATAAAATCGGCAACGATTTGTCCTTTCATAGATTTCAATGGCTCAAAGACTAAATCATATTCAATTAAAGCATAAGCCAATTTGCCGATTCTACGACTTAATATAGGTCTATGCAACATGTATTTAATTATATCGGCTTGACTAGCAACTATGCAAGTATTTAATAACAAATAATGCCTCAACTTTGTACAAGCATTATATAATGACAAGCATAACTTTTCAATGAAAGTATACCTTGTTTCGGCATCCAATAATCTTCTACTTGCATATGAAATAATATATTCCTTCCATTCGGTCTCTTGGATCAAAACAGCGCCAATAACACTTTCTTCGGCCGCGATATATAATTTAAAAGGAACCCCTCTCCTAGGTGCCCGAAGAAATTGAGGCGAAGATAAATAATGCTTGATCTCTTCAAACGCCTCTTGCTGTTTTGCCCCCCAAGTAAATTCAGCATCATCTTTCAACCGAAGCAAATGAGTAAAAGCATTCACCTTTCCCGACAAATTGCAAATAAATCTTCTCAAGTAATTCACCTTGCCCAAGAATTTCTGCAACTCTTTCTTAGAACTAGACGCCTGCAACTTGCCAATAGTGTCGGCCTTATTTGGATCAATTTCTATGCCATGCTCATGAACTATAAAGCCCAAAAACTTACCGGCCGACACACCAAAAGCACACTTGAGTGGATTCATCTTCAAACCATACCGACACATTCTTTCAAATGCAAGTCTCAAATCGGCCAAATGAGAAACACTTCCAGCCGATTTGACAACAATATCATCAATATAAACTTCCAAGATAATACCAAGCAAATCATGGAAGATCAAATTCATCGCCCTTTGATAAGTATCACCGGCATTCTTCAAACCAAAATTCATAACAATCCACTCAAACAAACCAACAAAGCCTGAACATACAAAAGCCGTTTTGGATATATCCTCTTCGGCCATGAATATTTGATTGTAACCAGCATTACCATCAAGAAAGCTAATCATTCTATGTCCAGACGCGGCATCGATAAGCATATCGGCTATTGGCATAGGATATTCATCTTTAGGAGTAGCTCGATTAAGATTTCTAAAATCAATACACACTCTAATCTTACCCGTTCCTTTCTTTTCCACGGGTACAATATTAGAAATCCATTCAGCATATCGACAAGGTATAATAAACTTTGCTTCTAATAACCGATTTATTTCCTCTTTAACTCGGTCATAAATTTCAGGATTAAAACGCCTAGTTGGTTGTTTATAAGGCCTAAAACCAGACTTAATAAGCAATCGATGCTCAACAAGCTCTCGGCTTAAAGGCATTTCATGATAATTCCAAGCAAAGCAATCGACATACTCCTTTAATAACTTTATTAATTCAAATCTAAAAGCAGGATCTAAATTCTTATTTACAAACATCGGCCTGGGTATAGAACAATCACCAATGTCTACCTCCTCAAGAGGATCGGCCAACGTAAAACCACATCCTAGCTTGCTTATATCATCAAAGTCTTCAATAGCTTCACACATATCGTTCTGATGCGACCGATAGTGTTCAAGTCTCTGCTGCAACCATTCTCGATTATCCATTAAATCATATGAGATGATTCAGCCGGTTGTTCATCGGCTTTATGACAGCAGGGATGAAGCCATTCTTAGTACAGCTGATAAACTCAAATTCAGAAAGATCTAAGCCTGACAAACATCTAAGATAATCATGAATGCCAACCAAAGAGCTATTAGCTAAAGCAACACAAGCAGAAGTATCACCATACACAACTTCTACATCATCATCTACCCATTAAATCAAACATTGATGCAAAGTAGAAGGAATGCATTGGTTTGCATGAATCCAATCACGACCCAAGATTAAACTAAAGTTACCTTGAGTCTCAGCGACAAAGAAGGCAGTAGCTAAGGTCTTGCTCCCAATAGTAAGCTCCATAGAAATCACCGCCTTGGCACCAATAGGCTCTCCTCCTCCAATGCCGCTGACAGCCACGTTGGTCTTGATCAGCTCCGAATCTGAACCACCAAGCTTCTTGTATAAAGAATAGGGCATCAAGTTTACAATAGCCCCTCCATCGACCAACATCCGCGAGATTGGCTTCCCATTGATATGTCCCTTCAGATATAAAGCCTTTAAGTGATTGTCTTCAGCTTTAGGCTTCTGAAATATAGCTTCCCTGGGACCAAAATCAAGATGAGCAACCTCCTCCGAAAGCATGTCCCCTTCATGGACATATGAAGCACATTCACATCAACATTCATGCGCTCCGGAGAAGAACTGTAATCAACAAGCTCTTCATCGTCCTCAGTAGTGGGAACCGATGTTGACTTGCCATCACAAGCTGAAGAACTAGAAGAAGAAACACCGGATGCTTCTGCGTCACCCGGTCTGACCGCCTGTACAGGCGGTATGACCGCCTGGGCCGGCGGTCCTGAGTGACAGGCGGTCTGGACCGCCTGTGCAGCCGGTTTGACCGCCTGTGGGTCTTCCTTCGGCTTCCACTCCTTCTGTGGAATCATGGGCTTGACTTGGTTGAAAAATTCATCTCTCTGCTTCTCCAACTCTTTCTCTTGTCTTTCCCGAAAACAAAGTCTCTGAAGCTTCCTCTTCTGCGTGCGAGTCAACCCTTCAGGACACCATCTTGGAAGAAAGTACTGCTAAGACTTGCTAGTACTAGCCCCCTGATCTTCCACCATCTTCTCACTAGAAGTCGGCTTCATAGCCAGACTTTTCTCAATGGCAACATCCATGGTCCCAACTTGAATAATGTCGAACTCAGTAGTCCTCTCTGAGTCCACATCCATGCTCTGCACCTCCTCCTTCCTCTTAGGTCGATAAACTTGCCTTGGAGGAAGTCTTGGCGGCTGAACTTGACGGGCGGTCTGACCACCTATTACAGGCGGTCTGACCGCCTGTGCCCGCTCTTGACCAGATTGATGGAAAGCCAATCGGTCACTCCTGGGATAAATAATCATGTTCTACATACGTCTTTTTGGACCTTCCCAGCCAGGATGAAACGAAAGCTGCATGTTTGAATAATATGGCACCCACATCACTCCATTGTCATCCCACACCGGATCCAACTTCATACGAGGAGGCGAAAGAACCCTCTCATTCTGAATCGGTGACCTCACTCTTTTTTTTAACGGCCGATCGCTTAGAACGGCCTTTTGTTTGGTGTACTTGTCATAAAGCATATCAAACGTGACTTTGGGCTTGTGAACACCCTGCTTCTTTGCCACGTTCATCTACCAAGTACCAACTTCTGGACGCTTCGGAATCAGCATCTTCGGGCGTCCATGGGGACAAGCGGTCTGACCACCTGGCGTAGCCGGTCTGACCGCCTGTAGCAGACCAGCCCCAGGCGCCCGTGGTCCAGGAATAGTGACCGATCCTTGCCCCCCTTGTCCAGAGGATTTCATAGTGACCTTGAACAACTCTTTGCCATCAGCCGTCTTCTCAAAAGTCACTTCTCTAACCGACTCTTTCGAAGACGGTCTTTCCTCTCCAATCACCACGTTCTTCCCTTTAGTAGATTCGGCTTGATGTGGCCGAACCAAGACCTTGGGCTGCTGTAACTCCATGGTGTTGACCGGAAAAGGAGTCTCATCAACTTGCATCTCATGAAACTTCAAACGGCTCTCATTAATAGCCGATTGAACCTGCCGATGGAAGACATTACAATCATTAGTGGCATGCGAAAAAGAATTATGAAACTTATAATAAGCACGCTTCCTCAATTCTTCCGTAGGTGGTAAAACATGACAAATCTTGATGTAACCAAATTTATGCAATTCATCAAATATACGGTCACATTTGGATACATCAAAAGTAAACTTTATGTCTTCTTGCCGATTCTTATGAATCGGCTTAAGAGATGAGCATGACACAGTTTTCTTATTAGCAGGCCATACAAACTCTGCTAAATAAACATCATTATCATCATCGGTCGAATCATCGGATTCATAATCAACTACATGAACATTAGACCGACATGTCTTAAAACTCTCTTTTCCTTTATTCATTCGGTCTTCAGCTACTTCAGCTCTAATATGCACTTGTGCGACCGAATAATAATCACAACTGTCAATTTTTTCCTCTAATAGAGAATTTTAAACATCTAAAGCATAAGGCAACAAGATCAACCTCAGAAATAGACAAATTAAAGCAACGGTTTTTAATGCCTTTAAACCTTCTCATAAATTGAGAGACAGTTTCATCCCGACCCTGTCTAACCGATGCTAAATCTGCCAATTTCGTCTCATGATTGCCACTATAAAAATGATCATGAAACTTACGCTCTAGTTGATTCCAACTCGTAATAGAACCAGGGGCTAATGAAGAAAACCAAGCAAAAGCAGTACCAGTAAGGTACAATGAGAACAAACGTACTCTAAATGCTTCATAGTTTCCAGCCTCCTCTAGTTGAGCTACATACTGACTAAGAAGTTCCCAAGTGGTGCGCTCATGATCTCCACTAAACTTAACAAAATCAGGCAAGCGCCACCCATTGGGAAAAAGAAACAGTATCAAAGCTAGATAAGGTTTTTGATATACTCTAGTGTTACCAAAATCAACACCTAGCTTATTTCTCATCACATCAGACAATTCATCCCTGAATCTTGTAAATTCGGCCCATTGAGGGTCTTGTTGGGCCGAAGGTTGCATAGCATTCATATAATTCAAGTGAGGTGATTGCCTATTCTGCATATCTCTATGTGCATTAAAAACATCATCGGGAATACCACCTGAATTTGCAGTATGTATAGTCGTGGAATAAGTAGTGCCTGCAGTAGCGACTGGACCAGCACGGCCAGCAGAGACCGAGTTTGGAACAGTAGACAACGGCAAGGTTGCTCCGGCACGAACACCATAGCATTGGTCAAATTTGCCTGACCACCAGAACACGCGGTCTGACCGCCTGCAGCCACGGTCTGACCGCCTGTCGCGGTCTGACTGGCTGTGCTGGTGGTCTGACCGGCTGCAGACCCAACCGCTGCCGACCCAATTGCATTGACCGTGTTAAGTCTGGACATATTGGGTGGTGGCAGGGTCTGTCCAGCAAAGTAATTCGGTGGCATACCATAAAAAATATTACGCTCAGGTAATTCATGAGTATCTATAGATCACCCTCCAACTTTTCCATTCGTTCCAATAATCGTACAACTAATGCATCATGATCCGAAAAAGTTGAAGCCATAGGAGTAGATGTAGGGGGTTGAGGTGCAGAAGTGCTTACATTGTCAATTACCTCAGTTTGCCCCTTACTCATCTTGAAAGAAGGCATTACGAAGTCTCGAACACTCTTCGCCGATCGTTCTTCACGACCTTTCCGAAACGTCTTCAAGAACTCCGCCTCGATGTGCTTCTGGAGCGCCATGAACCTCTCATGATCTTCGGAAGAAAGATCTTCAAGCGAGGCCGTCACGATGTTGTCTTCTCCAACGTCAAAGCCCATAGTGCTAGGGATAGTAGATCGGTCTTCAAAAACCTGATTTCTTTCCCCAGCGGAGTCGCTAAAATATGTTGACGCACTTCTGGTCAACACACAAAAGCCCTAGATCGCGCGGTAGTCAAGAATCTCCTTGCCGGAGCTCCTGAGAGCAGCCGGTCAGACCGCCTGTAGGGGCCGGTCAGACCGCCTGTAGCAGAGGTCCTTTATATTTATAGGGTGGGGAGGTCTTGCCCCGCAAGAAAGTCCTTGTACAGATCTAAAAACGTGAAAAAACCTGATTCTACTCGGACTCGGGGACAGGCGGTCAGACCATGCGGTCTGACCGTCTGGCACATTGCCAGATCGGCTACAGGGCCAGCCGGTGTAACCGCGTATAAATGCGGTCTAGACCGGCTGTCCCAGCCTGATCGGCTTTAAGCTACTTTTGGTCGTCAACAAAAAAAATATATTTTCTAGCGTCACCTCTTCAATAACCAATGGTTAACTAATGTCTTTTTTTTGCAAGTAAAAGATAGCTTTATTAACTAGGCATAAAGATTATTACAATCGTTCTCGACCAAGTCGGCGACACACGCAGACGCCCATCTCAGGCTCTCAGCCATACTGCAGTATGCGAATTATGCCTAGCAAAATGAGCTAATTCATGGGCTACCAAATTGCACTCTCTTTTAACCTGAACAAAACGACAACTCTCCAACAGCTGAGTGTGCTCCCTGGCCTAAGATAAGATGAAGCTAATCTAAGACCTATCTTCCTTGTTCAACATAGCTTTCACTTGTGCCCATTCTGACGTTAGCTGAACTCCTTCAGCACACGCCCAAGCTTCAGCTTTGTCAGCACTAGCACACCGCCATAGCACTCGCCATGCAGAAAAGATTGACTTTTCCTTTCATATCTCGAGCAATCACCCCGACCCCTGTAGCACCTGTTTGTTCAACATAAGATCCATCTACATTTACCTTAGGCTTTCTCCAACACGGATAGGCATTTCTAGAGATGCATTCGTGGGAATGCGTGGTCTACAGTAACTCCTAGTCCAATGCAAAATACTGCATCTCCAACAGACAACACATAAAGTTCAATGCATCTGGCCGGGTAGTTAGTTCACGCGCTTTTCTTTCTTTCCCGCTCTTGCCGTTGGTTCGCTCCTGGTGCGGCCGCGTCGGGCAATGTACGGCCGTTGCTCTACAGTCGATTGCGTCGAGGAGAGAGGGTGTGCAAATATGGTTCGTCTCTCTCCTCAGGGGCAAAATGCATGAGCCAAATGCGTTGCCTGTTGGAGTCTTTTGCCTCGGCTACAGCATCAGTGGAGAGGCAAATTTGGTTTTGCATTACCGGATGCCTA
Organism: Digitaria exilis; assembly: GCA_015342445.1. NCBI lineage: Eukaryota > Viridiplantae > Streptophyta > Magnoliopsida > Poales > Poaceae > Digitaria > Digitaria exilis. The sequence goes on from JACEFO010002165.1 coordinate 1,102,623, forward strand.
TCCGTGTTGGAGAAAGCCTTAGTACGTCCATCTGGTGGGGGTTTCCATGCTAGTTGCTTCTTCTTTACTACCATATCTGCCTTCTCAGCTTTATTGTCGAATCCTCTATAGTGATCCTTGCCCTTCACAGACTTAGCTGAATCAGGCATCCACCCTTGTTCTATAGATTCTCGAAAATTAAGCAGGAAGTAAACCGACTCCGTCACACTAGTAGGCCTTGAACGGTGTGTTATTATTATGAACTGTCCAAGCCCTCCATAGTATCAACTTGGTTAGATCCGGCCCTTTGTTCTGGAGAACATCTATCAGGCAAAAGAAGGAGCCAGTCAGGTCCCGAGAACCTAAACAATGATTTGACAGGCAGCTGCTAGTGATCACGCGTGACTAATCAAAAGTTATAAGCATGCTGAGATTCAATTGTAGCATGAAGCCTGTTTCTCCTCTCAGACCGCACAGGTTGCGGGTGTCCTCCAATTCCATCTTTTTGATGAACTTCCTTCTTTTGGTTGGTAATGCATCTCTGCATAACTTCCATATGAAGATATATTCACCTTAGGTAGGACTGTACCAAACCAGACATGCTTCCATAGCTGTCTTTCTCCACTAGGATTTATACTGTATGCAGGTTCTAAAGATTTAGAGCAAGGTTGCCCGCACTGCGACCAAAAAAATGTTGGATAATTACTTGTTACAGGCCATATTTTAAGTCCAAAGATCATAATAAATTCACAAATATTTGCATGACTATGGTGAGTGAAACAAGCCATGTGCAAGTATTCAGATTTAACACGGATTTAAATAAGAACAAAAATAAAATAAAGGATAGGAGTTCGGACATCGAAATGTACCCTGAGACGGGACCTTTGCCGGAGGCATCGGCTGCGCCGTTACCAGCTAGAGGAATACCAGAGTTTGAACTCATGATATCTCTCGACTGGCCTTGCTGGAAGGAGTCGTACAAATTCGATGCAGGGAGATCCGTTGATGTAGTGCAGTCCGTGTGCCGGAGTCATACAGGAAGGAGACACAGCGGGGTGTAGTCGTTCGACGGCGGCGGAGTGTCCATGACGGTGAACCGTACGCCGGTGGAGACGCTGCGGTTCTGGGCGAGCAGTCGCGTGAAGACGCTCCCCAGAAACCTGATTGCCCCAGTATCCCGAGCAGGATCTCGAAGAGGCAACGATGTCGGAGACACCTTCTCTCACCGGTGGTGTGCGCGTAGCGCCGGCAATGAGGAAGCGGAGTAGCAACAGAGGAGGAGAATGAGTCTTGGATGTGGATCTCGAAGGAGAGGAGGGGTCCAGTTAAGTAGCCCAGCGGAGGGAGACGGGAGGATGAACCTGGACGGGGAAGAATCGAGAAGGCCCAATTACCGCATCATCAATTGTCATAACCATCAAGGGAGAGAATCAGGAAAGCCCAATTTCCGCACCATCAATTGCCCTAGCCAGCAAAAGATATTCCCCTCCCGCACGAAAGTCAGGCTCAGGCTCAAGCTCAGGCTCAGGCTCGTCTCGGCTCGGCTCGGCTCGGCTCGGCACGCACGCCATGGCCTCACCTCGGCCACGGCCACGCTTCTGCGAGGCGAATGAGAGCGCGCGCTCGTGTGACTCGTCAATCTCCCCTTACCGGCTTCACAAGATGTGCACCGAAGGTTGACCCTTTAAGTCGGTTGAGATCCTTTTCCACTACCAATATGGTTTTAACCATAATAACTATAACATTAAAAGTAAGCTTTAATCCTTTTAGAATAAATATAATAATGGGTCGGGCCCAAATATTCGAATAATCCCCACCAAGGATTCTAAGCCGTACTAGAAATATTCTCAGATCCTCTTTGATATACTAGTATTTGATGGAGACTGTTAAGTTGAACTTCCATCTAGAACTAGGGCTACATTCGTTCACAACTGAACAATGGACTATGGCCTGAATTGCCAGTTTTGTGTAAACAAGTTTCACCAGAGCTCTACACTGATACTAGACTGCAGGAGCATCCCCGCTGTTTTGGAGCTTATAGGTCATACTCCATGTCTTTTATGAGTTTCTAGAGAGTACCCAAATCTCATAGATTATGACCAGTAGTCAGACTCATATAGGTGTGTTCCTTAAATATGTTCTGTAGGAAAACATCTCTGTTTCAAGGAAACAACTGGCTTGTTCCATGAAACCACTTGGGACACATTAAGGTATAAATCATCCTACCTTATAGGTTTGAAGAGAAATGCATCTTATTATGGAATAAGCCTTTTATAAAGGTTCTCTTCTCTCAGTTATACTATAGCTTGTTGCACCATCCTGCTTCACGGGATCTCCGATCACGCAGAACATGTTTCAACTATAGAATAACTCACGTGGGTCTCAAGCCCAATTCCAAAGATGCATAATCTATCACATTACGTGAAAGACCCTTTGTAAATTGATCTGCCAGGTTCTTAGCCGTCTGAATGTAATCCAAGGCTATAACTCCAGAGTTTCTTAGTTTCCTGACAGACTTTAACCGCCTCTTCACATGTCTGGATGACTTCATGTTGTCCTTAGAGTTGTTTACCTTGACAATCGCAGTTTGATTATCACAGTTCATTAGAATTGCCGGTATCGGTTTTTCAACTATCGGCAGATCCGTAAGGAGTTCACGAAGCTACTCAGCCTCAACTGTGGTGGTATCCAAAGATGTGAGTTCTGCTTCCATTGTTGACCTCGTTAAGATGGTCTGCTTGCAAGACTTCTACGAAACAGCGCCACCTCCGAGTGCGAACACATATCCACTCGTGGCCTTAAGCTCATTAGCATCAGATATCCAATTTGAATCACTATACCCTTCTAGAACCTTAGGGTCCCCGGTGTAGTGAATTCCATAGTACATTGTCCCTACTAGATAGCACATTACTCTTTCAAGAGCTTTCTAGTGTTCATCACCTGGGTTGAGACAAACCGACTCAATTTGCTCACAGCATATGCGATGTGAGGTCTCGTAGCGCTAGCTAGATACATCAATGAACCAATTATTTGAGAGTATCTCAGTTGATCTCTCGTTATCCTTTTATTCTTCTTCAATATTAGACTAGCATCATAAGGAGTTGAAACAGACCTGTGATGGCTATATCCAAAGCAACTCAACATCTTCTCCATGTAGTGACTCTGTGACAGAGTCACCCACCATTTTCATCCTTTACAAGCTTAATGTTGAGGATAACATCGGCTTCTCCCAGATCTTTCATTTCAAAGTTCTAAGAGAGAAATTCCTTGACTTCCTTAATCACATTAAGGTTCGCCCCAAAGATCAGTATGTCATCCACATACAGACACAGAATCACTTCATCACCTCCACCGAAGCGATAGTACACACATTTGTCGGCTTCGTTTGAAACAAAGCTAAGAGATGTTAGGGTTCTGTCAAACTTCTCATGCCACTGCTTAGGTGCTTGGTTGAGACCATACAGAGACTTCAACAACTTGCACACCTTTCCCTTTTGACCATTTGCCACAAACCCATCAGGCTGATCCATATAGATCTCCTCTTCCAACTCCGCATTTAGGAAAGTTGTCTTCACGTCCATTTGATGAACGAGAAGTCCATAGGAGGTTGCCAATGAGAGTAACACTCGGATAGTGGTCAATCGAGGAACATGTGAGTAAGTGTCAAAATAGTCCTCTTCTTCTTTCTGGGTATAATCCTTGGCCACAAGATTAGCCTTGTACTTGTCAATAGTACCATCAGGCCTAAGCTTTTTCTTGAACACCCACTTGCAACCAACAAGCTTGCCTCCATAGGGGCGATCAACGACCTCCCAGGTACCATTAGTCATGATAGATTCCATTTCATTTTTGACGCTTCCTTCCAATAGTTAGAGTCAGGGGTTGAATATGCCTCTTTAATGGTCCTAGGTGTGTCATCCACGAGGTATACAATGAAATCATCACCAAAAGACTGTGCAGTCTTCTGTCTTTTGCTCTTTCTAGGAGCTTCATTGCTATCCTCCTCAGGATGTTTCACATGAGAATGATCATCGTGTACAATCGGTTCGGCGAAGATATCATCCTCGATAATCTCTTGCCTAGATAAACTTGTTGCATCTCTCATAGGGAAAATGTTCTCAAAGAACATAGCATCTCTGGTCTCAAAAATTGTACTGACCATCATGTCAGGTACTCCAGAGTTCACTACAAAAAACCTATAGCCAACTCTATGAATAGCATAACCAAGAAAAACTCCATCTATAGTTTTAGGTCCAAGTTTACGTTTCTTGTTGATTGGCACAGTCGCTTTGGCCAAACAACCCCAAGTACGCAGATAAGAAAGCGTTGGCCTTTTCTTTTCCCATTCCTCGAATGGTGTCTTCTCTTTATTCTTTGGAGGCACACTATTTAGGACAAGACATGCTATCAATATAGCCTCACCCCACCATTCCTTGGAGAGTCCTGAAGTATCTAACATGGCGTTAACCAAGTCAGTCAAGGTTCGGTTCTTTCTTTCTGCAACCCCATTTGACTGGGGTGAATAGGGAGGCGTCCTCTCATGAATAATGCCATGTTCTTTATAGAATAAATCAAACGACTTTGAAAAGTATTCGCCACCGCGATCCGACCTAATTCTTTTGATTTTTCTCTCAAGTTGGTTTCTACTTCAGCCTTATAGATTTTAAAGTAGTGAAGAGCTTCATCTTTAGTTTCCAACAAGTAAATGTAACAGTATCTAGTGCTATCATCAATAAGTGTCATGAAATATTTCTTCCCACCTTTTTTCAACACCCCATTCATCTTACAAAGATTAGAATGAATTAATTCTAGAGGTGCCAAGTCCCTTGCCTCAGCAGCCATGTGAGGCTTGCAAGTTTGTTTTGAACCAACACATGCAAGGCACTTAGAACTCTTGGCAAAGGTAAACTTTAGAGTTAAACTCAAATTTGCAAGTCGTGACATACAACCAAAATTAACGTGACAAAGCTTCGAATGCCAAACATTATATTCATCAACGTTAACAATATTGTTCACTACTTTATTACACCCATCATTAAGAGAAAAGCGGAACAGACCTCCGCTATCATAGCTTTTACCAACAAAGGTTCCAATCTTTGACACAATACATTTATTTGATTCGAAGACTAATTTAAACCATCTCTACATAGTAGAGAGCCACTGACTAGATTCTTCTTGATGGTAGGGATATGCTGCACATTCTTCAGCTGCACGATCTTTCCCGAAGTAAACTTCAGATTGACCGTACCAACACCAAGTACACGCGCATGAGCTCCGTACCCCATCAACAACGAGGTAGTTCTCCCGACCTGGTAGGAAGAAAACAAAGAAATGTCAGCACATACATGAATATTGTGGCGGACCACTCCGAAATTATTCCAGGTTAAGTACCCTCGGACCACTAATCACGTAGTCAGGCACTTAATCCGGAATAAGCTAGAGCGCCGTCGGATTAAACCCGATTAAACCACGTACTTTACTCGATCGAAACAACAGCAGGCCCACACGAAGGTGAGTTCCAGAGATTACAACATTCCGCAAATTAAATTACACACATAGATAAAGTAGTTATTACAAACCGAGTTCAAATTGAAATCAGAGTACACAAGTCTTGCAGCGGAATTTAAAAGTTCATAACAACTGAATTTAGAAGTTCATTGCAGCGGAAGTAAATAATCTAACGACGAAACAAGTAACTCCGTGATGAAGCCTGCCACGAAGCTACTCCTCCCGATCCTCGGCAGAGGACGGGACCCATTCGATGTGCCAGCCAGGTGGAACCTGGGCAGGCCAAGTCATAGCATCCACATCCAAAGTTATACCTGTAAAAAATATTGCCACAAGCAAGGCTGAGTATACTAATACTCAGCAAGGCTTACCCGTCGGGTGAAATCTACATCACCGACATCTAGACAATGAGAGGCTTTTGGCTGGTGGGTTTGTTTGCCAAAAAGCAACTAAAGTAGATCCTTGCTTTCAAGTTTTAGCTTCATATTCTAGTAAATTTAACCATTCTAGATTAGCATCCTCTCTAAGCATACAAGTGGAGCAATACAATTTAATTCATAGAACAAATTCATAATCTCAAATTCCACTTATTACTCGATGTAGCAAGGCGGTCAAGCAGTCTCATTAACCGCGAGAAGCGGACAGTTCGAACCGAATTTGTGCTACCTGGCCAGGGAAAACCCAACACACACGGATACTCTGCTTGCGATAAAAGGTACAAGCATTTCCCAACCTTTCCCATCTATCCACAATTCGGAACCGGGTCCACTTCCTTAGGATGAAGGTTTACTGCTTCACTCACAGCATCACGCATACATCCACGAGTGTACGGCAAGGGAAAACAAAGTTTCCAAGGAGAGATGGCTATCGGCCCTAGCTGCTTCAATCTGGTACCGGGCTTACCGGCTCCCATATATCGGCATGTATGTGGTACGTTCAAAAACTTGACACACTCTACCACACATTTCGACCTTAATCATTTATCATACACGGACGGGAGATCTACATCTATCATCCCGCCCGTCAATCCTTATGATTCCAACATAAGTAAAGACAAGCAATTCCTATATCACGCGAGTGACAGGAAATCACCCGACTTGTAACGAACCTATAGCAATGCTCTATCGATTCCTTTCATACTAGTATTGCAAGTCATAGGTACTAGGAAGAATATTGCAGCTATGGTATTCAATCAACTCCTTGAACGTAAATGCACAACATAGGGAATTCAAAGTGCATAATTTGGTAAAAGTTAGGTCATGCTCCGGGGCTTGCCTTTTGCTCAACTCAAAGCTTGGGCTAAGGTAAGGTTAGTTTGACTTGCTTCCGCAGCATTCTCCCATCCTTCCTGTGGTCCTTCTTCGAAATCCGCGACGGGTACGCATCCTCCGGGATCTATACGAGATGCATATGCATAAGATTTACATTGATTTCAATTTTGTGATAAAAACACGGGGTATTTGAGGCCATAATCACCTAGACAAAAATATGAATTCTCTACTTTCACCTTACTACACACTTGGAAGGGTGCCATATGGTTCTTTACTTTCGATGGTGATTGTGTACATATATAAAATTATACTTTTTATTTCTTCATTTAGTAACGCAGGTTATGTTTTTGGATAATTTTAGTTTTCTCCTAAATTTTTACTTTCATGTACATGTGCTACAGAATGGTTTTTCTTCTTTTCTTTTTTTTTTATTGATTAAGCAAGATTTAAGCCCCAATTTGTTGTCCTATTTCTATAATTCGGATTCTAGTGAAACTTCATGAATAAACTTAGGTCATTATGCTTATGTTTGCTGCAGCAAGGTTGAGCACATTTTATTAAGTAATTTAAATTTTCAGATTTCCTACATTTTCAACTATTTCAGCCGCTAGGAGATGATATTAAATCCTATAAAAATAAATACACATAAAAATAGAGTGAACTATTTATAGGAGCAAAATAAAGTCATGTGTAGCTCATCTAGCAAGTGGGTACTCAGTTTTAGTAAAAAACATGGGTCAAACAAATGCTACTTCCTTTTCTTACCCCAATTTATTTAAGCATGTTAACTGAGCTAAAAATGGGGTTTAGCATTTTTCTAAGATAGTGGTTAATATGGATACTGTACTGTACCAAGTTGGCTAATTTTTATTGAAGGGAAAAATTTCTAAAATTCAAACAATGTTTCAGCTGAGATAAACTTAAATAATTTATATTCGGAGCTAGAAAATGTATCTCAGTGCGAGATTGATACTGCAAAGCCTTTGTAACTAGAGTAACAACATATCCAAAGATCACTTCCATAGCTGCTGTAGTTTAGGAATTATGCACAAAAGTTCATTTTCAAAGTTTGATTTTTAGAGCCTGAACCAAGCAATAAAAGCATATACATGCTGTGTAGGGAATGAAATATACATCACCAGGAGTACAAAGAATTTTGGTTTGAATTTTTATGATTTTTCTACGATTTTATATTGAATTTACAAGTTCACTGCCGGAACCCTAGATCTGCAGTTCGACTTTTCAATCTAGCCCCCGGAACTTTTCAAAACTTCACAGCTAAGCCCCTGGAATCTTACATTGGGAACCCTGCAGAAGGAAGAAGATGAAGAGAGGCCCTTGGCCGGCCATTGACGGCGAATCCCCACCGTCGGCGAGGTCTTGGCGAGGGGGAAGGGCATGGGGAGCATCACCGCGACGAGGGCTATCCATTCCCCACCTTGGACCGGGGGATTGGAGGCCGGGAAGGGGGCGACGGCGAGCAGGGGCGGCGGCAGCCACTGGTGCTCCGATTCCGGCGAGGACAGTGGCCGGAGTGGTGGGGATGCGGCTGGGAGAGGTAGAGTGGAGGTAGGGGAACCCGTTTTGGCCGTTGCTTTGAGCGGGGGATGACCGCAGGGGGGTCTCAACGGTGAGCTCGAGCTCTGCACATCCATGGCGGCTGGCGGCGGCGCTGCAGGCCGATGGAGGGGCTGCTGGGTGCCTGGGGGCGTTGGAGAGGTGGAGGGGATGGTCAGGGGCGGCGCTGTGGAGGCCGTGGGGCAGCAGGACAGCGGGGACGAGTTCGAGTCGAGCTCCATGGCAGCAATGGAGGGGCTGCAGCTCTGTAGATGGAAAGGGCTGGGGTTTGGCAGTGGAGAGCTGAAATAGGAGGCATCCGAGAGGGTAGAGAAGGGATTTCGCGTGGGGAAGGGAGGAGAGGGCGCCAGGGACCCGTGGCGCCTCCTCCAGCGCTGCCCACTGCATGCTGGCAACGTGCAGGAGAGGGAGGGCGTGAGGAGGAAGAAGGGGCTGACAGGTGGGGCCGGGCTGTAAGAGAGAGGAAAAATTTTCAATTTAAAAGTTTTGCCCTAAAAGAAATAGCTCCCGATGTCCAAAAATTACGAATAAATACATTTTGGAAACCTTAGAACATCAGTGTTACAATGGAGGTTTGAAAAGTTGTAAAGCATTCTTGGTTTAGGTGCAGTTTTAAATTCAAAAAGATTTGAATTTGAATTTGGTATGAATTTTTGGCCTTATCAATTCAACTCCAAAAATATGGGGAAAAAGATGTAAATTCCACATTTGAGACCTAGTCTTTTATAAGCCTTTTACCCATCATAGTTATATTAGAGAATTTGGGCTTTCTTTACATGTCATAATTTTAATCCAAATTCAATTTCCATAATTCTAATTGCTTCCAAAGATATTTCGAACAAGGTAGAAAAGAGGAGGTGTTTTATTTGCATACTAATCCACCTTTGTAAGACCAAAACTCAAGTCTTAAATAACTTCCTCATTTGGTAGTGTTAGTCCAAGTTTTCTCTCTTTTTCAACAGGTGGGTAAAATCATAAATTCCTTCCCAATTCCTTTTATTAATTATTTTATTTCACCGCTTCCGCCTTTATTAAACCCTTCTATAGTGTCACTAAACATCATAGGTATGATACTCAAAGAGAGTTTTCAATTTAAAGTCCTACCCCCTTTTATTTTGGGAGTAAAATCTTATTTTAACTTATAGTTAAAACATGGACACATACATGGAGGTTAAAAGCTTATTTATTTTATATGCTCAACTTTAATTATGTCATTGACAACTTAACATATACTAAAATATTAATTAATTTACATCCTTTGTAATTTTATGAAAGCTCATGTTGGGAACAAAATCTTATTTTATTACTAACACCACAAGATTGCCACATGTAGGCCATGATTAGAACTACAAGCTTTATTAGTCCAAGTGTTTAACTCTAACATTAATTCATCAACAATTAATTTACTAAAGAACATTAGAAGCACTCTAAATATTATTTTATTTATAGCCCAAAGTGTGCTCCCTCAAAAGGGTGTGTGGTCGTGTGTTTTTCATCTCATGATTAAGTTGGTCTTTCAAACTTGATTTTCTACGTTCGGTGGATAAAGCCTCTGAGATATACATAACTCACCAAGGTTGCAAATGACATTTTTAGATACACTACTTCCATTTGAGAAAGTGGTTTGGTTTTATAATTAGAAAGTACCTTCCCTAAGAAAGGTGTTTTGAAACAATAGAAACAACAACCCTTCATATTAATCAGACGTTTGTGATGTCACAACTCTTATTTATAATTTTTAAATTAGAACCTTACCTTCAGAAGGTCATTAATATCTTTAGTTAGAATTATGTGTTTGATTTCATATAAGCCATTAGTCCTTTAAGACCTTTAGGGGCATAGAAGCATTACTTAATTTTGCCGTTCAACTTGTAAGAGAGGATGTTTAGATTTGTACTAGAAAAGTTTTTTGTAGGGTTCAAAATTTCAAGAACCAAGGGACAAGTACAAACTTAAAAAAAATCCTCGTGTATAACCTCACTCCTACAGGTGATTTAGTTTTAGGGTTTTATTGCCTTAGTTTGTTTAATTACTCTTATTTATACGCTTTAAACACCAGGGGTGTTACAGCCTACCCCCCTTAAAAAGAATCTCGTCCCGAGATTCGCACAGGGAGGAAAGGTGGACATTTCATTAGAAGGAAGAGGTGTTAGTCGAAGAAACACAGATACAACGCACCCAAGTTCTTACGGTTTTACTGCTCGGAGATAATACCTGATTCCAGATCTCCGATACAACCTCAACGTCGCTCGTGGGGGAGCGGGCGATGAATGTAGATATGGAAAGCTAAGAGCATCAAGATCTGGCATACAAGACAAAAATAATACACCATTATTGTCCAGTGAACACCAGGGCCAATCGGGGGAAAGAAGGGACAAGCCATGGATGGTGTCAAAAGTCGACTCCTTCCTTGTTCGTCGACTTAATTCTTGCGGAATCCTCCGGTGACTTCTGCGCGAACTCCTCCTTCGATGTAGTTGGTGCCGTGGATCTTGGTTAAACGTCAAGGTGGGTTGCCGAGAGGGGAACTTCCTCGTGGCTTTACGAAGAGGTGGAGGCAGAGTTTGCTTGTCAAAGAATGGAGGACATGGCGGGGGAATGGGTAGCTTGGGTACCGTGGAGGTCGCCGAAGAGAGACGAGGGCGGCGGAGTGGGGTGACTCAAGTGGAGCACCAAGGAGTGGTGGCAGCCATTGGAGAGGCTGCATTTATCGACAGCCGGAGCGGAGCAGCGATAGTGGTGTGTCGATAGCAGGAGGTAGGGGCCGGCAATGGCAATGGACTAATGGTGGCGCGTGGCTTGGTAGTGGCCGGCAGTGAGATTCCCTGGGTGACGGGACGATGGTACGACGGCAACTGAGGGTAGTGTTGGCCAGCCGCGGTAGGGAAAAACGACGAAGGTGATAGTGGACTGGTGAACGGGGCAGAGCACACGACGCACGGATACAGAGGGGGTCAAACTGGCCCTTGAGACCCTGACGTGATGGTGGGAGAATCAGAAGGCAAAGGTGATCTTTGAGACTGTAGATAGTCACGGGCAAGATGCTTAATCAATCGTAGGTCTTAAATAACAACGATTTACCTGCTTTTATATCACAGGAACAAGGAATGAACTCTTTAGCATTCTCCTAAGAGAAAAAGGGATGGTTAATGATCAACAAGGTTATGAGATGACAAGAGTGCCTAAAAGATTTTTAAAACTAGCCCACATCATACATGACCCGACATGACGTTACACGGGGTTGCTGCCCAAATTCTAAGACGAGCTAAAAGGAACAACACGGATGGGGCAATAAAATATTTGCTTATGGCAATGAGAAAATACGCCTAGAAAAAGGTGGTGTGGTATGGAAATTTTTGGAAAAATTCTTGCTCCATTTCGTCTTAATTGTCGAATTGCCAAACTTATGCACTTTACCATGGTATACATGGCATGTTCATGATGAGGTGCACATGATATGATACACATGCACATGAGCGTATGGTGCATATGTTTATGAGAGTATGACGTACATGCCGTGATGCACGTTAGTAGCCTCACACTACATAATTAAGATTCATCATTGCGGAACAATTAGTGAAAGTAAGGAAGTATCGATTTGGGTTGTCAATAAAGGTCCTTGTGGGTCATATTCCCACATACGAAGATACCAGTGTGCTCCAAGTGACTCAAGCGTGTGGCTGCAGCGCACACACGAGGTCCTAGGTTCCATCACGGCACCATGGTTAGGGAACACAATACCACAATAAATTCAGAGGGGACAACCCAATTGACACCAGGAGGGAGAAGCATTCATGGGTTAGATGCACATGTGGTTAGGTACCAAAAGATTTTCATGGTGCGAATGACATGTTAATGGTATGCAATGCCCATGCACATGAATTACTCCGAATGATTCCATTGCATGAAGAAGGTACGGATAACCTTTATGCATACAATTGTGACCTTGACCCACTTACGTCTTGTTCTCATTTATAATTATTTCCTTGAGCAAGAATAAAACGGGGATTCAAGGATCAGGGAATCAAGGTAGTTGAGTATAGGGGACCAAAAGTCGAGAGTGGCGGGTGATCATAATCACGCGGCATGTGAGAGTTAATGATAATAATTCGATCAAGATATGAGACTTGAGGTGTATGGAATCGAGCAATAAGGGAGGTCGATGGTTCGGATCCTAACACATCATGTAATAGGACATTGTTATACCTGACACCCCTACATTTACATTGTTGGCTCAAGTCATTGCATATCCATATACTCCTCCTAAGCTCAAAGTTCTTGATCCACCCTTAACTTAACTTATTAATTCAACGATTACGTCCACGGGGAAACACGTGCTGTTCCTAAGTCATTACATTCTCCTATTTCATAAGCGGATCAAGTGTCTACAAGGGTTAGGACAAGAGAATGGATCGAAGTAGTCCATATTGCCTTGCGTTGGGTCAGGTGTCTTATAGTAGCGTAGATGTGGAGGATATTAGAGATTAAAATTATAGAAGAATTACTCTGGACAGATTGTGTTTCCGTAGGAGAGAATTCATAGCTCCTAGCTCCAGCATCCAAAATTTCTCGTCCTTGGCCAGTTAGTAGGAATTTGGTAATCTACGCATTGGTTTGCCTCTCAGACGCTGACCTAGTGATTAAGTGTGGTCAAAACTTTCAATCTAGGCTTCTCGGTTTAGATGGATTTTCAGCACACCGAACTTTATAATTCTGCCTATAACTCTAGTTTCCTTATTCCCTTGGGGCTGAACTTTTGTGGGTGTCTCCATTATAAATTTCAAATTAACTTTGGCAACCAGCTTACATCCTAGAAGACCATCTTCAGGTGGTAAAAATTTTGACAAAATCATGTTGAAGGATATGCATTAGATATTAGGAATCCAATATTTCCGGCCGCAACCTTAAGGCTTCATAACTCCATCTTGAGTAAACCAAAAATTCTCAAAATTCACCAGAGCGTTTTTGACATGTTTGTGTATAAGGTTACTGTTCATCATTTCGTCAAATTTGAGGTTCATGGTGCAAAAATACATTTTTGCACTGGCTGCCCCCAGAATTTTCAGCAAGACAGGAAGTCGGTATTAGGTTCATATATCGAGTTCTACTTGTCCAAAAGTCTTGTCTTTCTTAACTTAATTGCAGCTTACTTAAGTGTTGAAAATTAGACATGCCACAACAGAGCTAGCTACAAGTGAGGCGGCAGCAATATAGACATCAAAATTAAAGGGAGAACCGACATATATTTATAGAAAGTAGTCAGATTATGGCAGAGTAGGAAAAAAATTCCATATCTCAAAATCTATAAACCCAACCATTACCCAACTTGATCATAATACAGTTCAGATAACTTCCAATAAGTTTTTAGTTCAACACAAAAACAGAACGAGTGACCTAGGTGGCGCAAAACCCCAATCTTTTAATCAATTCTCTGCTGAAAGCCCAGCAGACAGGAAGTTGGTATTTTGAGCATAACTTTTAATTGGCTGAACCAATTTGGTGGGAATTTTGACAGCATAAACTAGACAAAATTTGTGACAACTTTCATTTTTAAACCTCTAGAAGATACTGCTGTTAAGAGGGTGTAAAAATCCATTTTCTAACCTGTTGTTCCCAGAAAATTCCAGCAGACAGGGGGTTACCATTTTAAACATAACTCCAGTTCTACTGAACCAATTTCGATGAAATTTCTACAGCATAAACTTTATAATATTTCTGACATCTTTCATGTTGAACACTTTTTCATTTGACCAAGTTTTCAGTTTCGAATTAAGGGTGCAAACAGATTGTTCTCAGCAGGATTTTGAGTTGTGTTTTCAATTTCTTTGACGGCGGTTCGTTTTGGTTCATGTGTTAGAATTTGATATTAATTCAGTGAGGATGCAATGCATGAGCGGCCTATTCGTTCTCACCAACACACATACCAATAACTTTTGGCTTACGAAGTTAGTGCCGGTGGCTAGGCAATATCCGTCTCTCCCTATATTAACTAACCGAATTTCTCTAACCGTTCGTCTTACGGAATCGTGGTTAGTGTACCTGCAGAAAATTTCATTCCAGAACATATATAATCAACCTTTCGTGCCAGCACTCACGAAAGCGTCTCCATTCATTACCACCCGCTATAGAGGTGGCACCCGAACGTTTAACATTGAACGGGCAATGTTCATATGTCACCAAAGCAACATATTGACAGTTTCATACGCTATTGAAATAGCATATTGACTATGTGCCGCCATCATATTTGCATATGATGCCGTGGTACGCTACAGCAATCGCCGTACCTTGCGCCCACCATCCTACTCTATTTTCATACGCCATCACAGCGTATTGACTATGTGCCGCCACTATATTTTCATATAGTGCCGTGGTACGTTACAGCAATCGCCGTACCTTGCGCCCACCATTGCGTAAAGTAAATGACAGAATGAAATGTGCTGGAAGTCAGTATAATATACTATTTGCCACCTATCATATCGTGATCCCTTAACCCACATAGGCTTCATGTTCTAGGTAACATCCTTAGCGGTCCTATGACAACCTTCCTTGCAAGGCGCATCGGAAGCACGAGTTGGCAAGTTTTATTCAAAAATTGTTTATTAAAGGTCTGTTGCTCTCTCCGGGCTGCTGCTTCGGCTCTGATGCCAGCTGTGGCGGACCACTCCGAAATTATTCCAGGTTAAGTACCCTCGGACCACTAATCACGTAGTCAGGCACTTAATCCGGAATAAGCTAGAGCGCCGTCGGATTAAACCCGATTAAACCACGTACTTTACTCGATCGAAACAACAGCAGGCCCACACGAAGGTGAGTTCCAGAGATTACAACATTCCGCAAATTAAATTACACACATAGATAAAGTAGTTATTACAAACCGAGTTCAAATTGAAATCAGAGTACACAAGTCTTGCAGCGGAATTTAAAAGTTCATAACAACTGAATTTAGAAGTTCATTGCAGCGGAAGTAAATAATCTAACGACGAAACAAGTAACTCCGTGATGAAGCCTGCCACGAAGCTACTCCTCCCGATCCTCGGCAGAGGACGGGACCCATTCGATGTGCCAGCCAGGTGGAACCTGGGCAGGCCAAGTCATAGCATCCACATCCAAAGTTATACCTGTAAAAAATATTGCCACAAGCAAGGCTGAGTATACTAATACTCAGCAAGGCTTACCCGTCGGGTGAAATCTACATCACCGACATCTAGACAATGAGAGGCTTTTGGCTGGTGGGTTTGTTTGCCAAAAAGCAACTAAAGTAGATCCTTGCTTTCAAGTTTTAGCTTCATATTCTAGTAAATTTAACCATTCTAGATTAGCATCCTCTCTAAGCATACAAGTGGAGCAATACAATTTAATTCATAGAACAAATTCATAATCTCAAATTCCACTTATTACTCGATGTAGCAAGGCGGTCAAGCAGTCTCATTAACCGCGAGAAGCGGACAGTTCGAACCGAATTTGTGCTACCTGGCCAGGGAAAACCCAACACACACGGATACTCTGCTTGCGATAAAAGGTACAAGCATTTCCCAACCTTTCCCATCTATCCACAATTCGGAACCGGGTCCACTTCCTTAGGATGAAGGTTTACTGCTTCACTCACAGCATCACGCATACATCCACGAGTGTACGGCAAGGGAAAACAAAGTTTCCAAGGAGAGATGGCTATCGGCCCTAGCTGCTTCAATCTGGTACCGGGCTTACCGGCTCCCATATATCGGCATGTATGTGGTACGTTCAAAAACTTGACACACTCTACCACACATTTCGACCTTAATCATTTATCATACACGGACGGGAGATCTACATCTATCATCCCGCCCGTCAATCCTTATGATTCCAACATAAGTAAAGACAAGCAATTCCTATATCACGCGAGTGACAGGAAATCACCCGACTTGTAACGAACCTATAGCAATGCTCTATCGATTCCTTTCATACTAGTATTGCAAGTCATAGGTACTAGGAAGAATATTGCAGCTATGGTATTCAATCAACTCCTTGAACGTAAATGCACAACATAGGGAATTCAAAGTGCATAATTTGGTAAAAGTTAGGTCATGCTCCGGGGCTTGCCTTTTGCTCAACTCAAAGCTTGGGCTAAGGTAAGGTTAGTTTGACTTGCTTCCGCAGCATTCTCCCATCCTTCCTGTGGTCCTTCTTCGAAATCCGCGACGGGTACGCATCCTCCGGGATCTATACGAGATGCATATGCATAAGATTTACATTGATTTCAATTTTGTGATAAAAACACGGGGTATTTGAGGCCATAATCACCTAGACAAAAATATGAATTCTCTACTTTCACCTTACTACACACTTGGAAGGGTGCCATATGGTTCTTTACTTTCGATGGTGATTGTGTACATATATAAAATTATACTTTTTATTTCTTCATTTAGTAACGCAGGTTATGTTTTTGGATAATTTTAGTTTTCTCCTAAATTTTTACTTTCATGTACATGTGCTACAGAATGGTTTTTCTTCTTTTCTTTTTTTTTTATTGATTAAGCAAGATTTAAGCCCCAATTTGTTGTCCTATTTCTATAATTCGGATTCTAGTGAAACTTCATGAATAAACTTAGGTCATTATGCTTATGTTTGCTGCAGCAAGGTTGAGCACATTTTATTAAGTAATTTAAATTTTCAGATTTCCTACATTTTCAACTATTTCAGCCGCTAGGAGATGATATTAAATCCTATAAAAATAAATACACATAAAAATAGAGTGAACTATTTATAGGAGCAAAATAAAGTCATGTGTAGCTCATCTAGCAAGTGGGTACTCAGTTTTAGTAAAAAACATGGGTCAAACAAATGCTACTTCCTTTTCTTACCCCAATTTATTTAAGCATGTTAACTGAGCTAAAAATGGGGTTTAGCATTTTTCTAAGATAGTGGTTAATATGGATACTGTACTGTACCAAGTTGGCTAATTTTTATTGAAGGGAAAAATTTCTAAAATTCAAACAATGTTTCAGCTGAGATAAACTTAAATAATTTATATTCGGAGCTAGAAAATGTATCTCAGTGCGAGATTGATACTGCAAAGCCTTTGTAACTAGAGTAACAACATATCCAAAGATCACTTCCATAGCTGCTGTAGTTTAGGAATTATGCACAAAAGTTCATTTTCAAAGTTTGATTTTTAGAGCCTGAACCAAGCAATAAAAGCATATACATGCTGTGTAGGGAATGAAATATACATCACCAGGAGTACAAAGAATTTTGGTTTGAATTTTTATGATTTTTCTACGATTTTATATTGAATTTACAAGTTCACTGCCGGAACCCTAGATCTGCAGTTCGACTTTTCAATCTAGCCCCCGGAACTTTTCAAAACTTCACAGCTAAGCCCCTGGAATCTTACATTGGGAACCCTGCAGAAGGAAGAAGATGAAGAGAGGCCCTTGGCCGGCCATTGACGGCGAATCCCCACCGTCGGCGAGGTCTTGGCGAGGGGGAAGGGCATGGGGAGCATCACCGCGACGAGGGCTATCCATTCCCCACCTTGGACCGGGGGATTGGAGGCCGGGAAGGGGGCGACGGCGAGCAGGGGCGGCGGCAGCCACTGGTGCTCCGATTCCGGCGAGGACAGTGGCCGGAGTGGTGGGGATGCGGCTGGGAGAGGTAGAGTGGAGGTAGGGGAACCCGTTTTGGCCGTTGCTTTGAGCGGGGGATGACCGCAGGGGGGGTCTCAACGGTGAGCTCGAGCTCTGCACATCCATGGCGGCTGGCGGCGGCGCTGCAGGCCGATGGAGGGGCTGCTGGGTGCCTGGGGGCGTTGGAGAGGTGGAGGGGATGGTCAGGGGCGGCGCTGTGGAGGCCGTGGGGCAGCAGGACAGCGGGGACGAGTTCGAGTCGAGCTCCATGGCAGCAATGGAGGGGCTGCAGCTCTGTAGATGGAAAGGGCTGGGGTTTGGCAGTGGAGAGCTGAAATAGGAGGCATCCGAGAGGGTAGAGAAGGGATTTCGCGTGGGGAAGGGAGGAGAGGGCGCCAGGGACCCGTGGCGCCTCCTCCAGCGCTGCCCACTGCATGCTGGCAACGTGCAGGAGAGGGAGGGCGTGAGGAGGAAGAAGGGGCTGACAGGTGGGGCCGGGCTGTAAGAGAGAGGAAAAATTTTCAATTTAAAAGTTTTGCCCTAAAAGAAATAGCTCCCGATGTCCAAAAATTACGAATAAATACATTTTGGAAACCTTAGAACATCAGTGTTACAATGGAGGTTTGAAAAGTTGTAAAGCATTCTTGGTTTAGGTGCAGTTTTAAATTCAAAAAGATTTGAATTTGAATTTGGTATGAATTTTTGGCCTTATCAATTCAACTCCAAAAATATGGGGAAAAAGATGTAAATTCCACATTTGAGACCTAGTCTTTTATAAGCCTTTTACCCATCATAGTTATATTAGAGAATTTGGGCTTTCTTTACATGTCATAATTTTAATCCAAATTCAATTTCCATAATTCTAATTGCTTCCAAAGATATTTCGAACAAGGTAGAAAAGAGGAGGTGTTTTATTTGCATACTAATCCACCTTTGTAAGACCAAAACTCAAGTCTTAAATAACTTCCTCATTTGGTAGTGTTAGTCCAAGTTTTCTCTCTTTTTCAACAGGTGGGTAAAATCATAAATTCCTTCCCAATTCCTTTTATTAATTATTTTATTTCACCGCTTCCGCCTTTATTAAACCCTTCTATAGTGTCACTAAACATCATAGGTATGATACTCAAAGAGAGTTTTCAATTTAAAGTCCTACCCCCTTTTATTTTGGGAGTAAAATCTTATTTTAACTTATAGTTAAAACATGGACACATACATGGAGGTTAAAAGCTTATTTATTTTATATGCTCAACTTTAATTATGTCATTGACAACTTAACATATACTAAAATATTAATTAATTTACATCCTTTGTAATTTTATGAAAGCTCATGTTGGGAACAAAATCTTATTTTATTACTAACACCACAAGATTGCCACATGTAGGCCATGATTAGAACTACAAGCTTTATTAGTCCAAGTGTTTAACTCTAACATTAATTCATCAACAATTAATTTACTAAAGAACATTAGAAGCACTCTAAATATTATTTTATTTATAGCCCAAAGTGTGCTCCCTCAAAAGGGTGTGTGGTCGTGTGTTTTTCATCTCATGATTAAGTTGGTCTTTCAAACTTGATTTTCTACGTTCGGTGGATAAAGCCTCTGAGATATACATAACTCACCAAGGTTGCAAATGACATTTTTAGATACACTACTTCCATTTGAGAAAGTGGTTTGGTTTTATAATTAGAAAGTACCTTCCCTAAGAAAGGTGTTTTGAAACAATAGAAACAACAACCCTTCATATTAATCAGACGTTTGTGATGTCACAACTCTTATTTATAATTTTTAAATTAGAACCTTACCTTCAGAAGGTCATTAATATCTTTAGTTAGAATTATGTGTTTGATTTCATATAAGCCATTAGTCCTTTAAGACCTTTAGGGGCATAGAAGCATTACTTAATTTTGCCGTTCAACTTGTAAGAGAGGATGTTTAGATTTGTACTAGAAAAGTTTTTTGTAGGGTTCAAAATTTCAAGAACCAAGGGACAAGTACAAACTTAAAAAAAATCCTCGTGTATAACCTCACTCCTACAGGTGATTTAGTTTTAGGGTTTTATTGCCTTAGTTTGTTTAATTACTCTTATTTATACGCTTTAAACACCAGGGGTGTTACAAATATTAGCACTAGTATCTACCCACCACTCGGGTGAACACATAACTGAAAGAACTGTAGGTAAATATTTACTGCACCCCGATGTTCCTCTAGGGTCGCTAATGACTATGTTGGCAGACTTGCCTCCTTTGCGTTGAGGACACTTTCAAGCAAAGTGCTCCTCACTCCCGCAGAAGTAGTAGGCTCCCTTCTTCTTCTTGAAACCAATGGTTTGCTTAGCCTTCCCGGGATTCTGTGGCTGTGGTGGTTTCTTGCCCTTGCCCTTGTTGTTAGTGCGAGAATTAATGTTCTTCTGAACAAAGTTCGCGCTTGCACCAACAAGTGCCCCCTTGTTGCGTGTGTCCTTTGCTCTCGCCTTTTCCTCCACATCAAGAGTGCTAATGAGTCCATCAATCGTGACCTCCTGCCTCCTGTGCTTCAGAGAAGTAGCAAAATCCCTCCAAGAGTGTGACAGCTTGGAGATGATACCTTCGGCCACAAACTTGTCAGGCAGCACACAAGGGTTCTCTTTGTTGCAGCAGTCGAGATCTTTTGCTAGCACATGCAACTCATTAGCTTGTTCTACCACAGGACGGTCTTCCACCATCCTGTAGTCAAAGAACTGCTCCATGAGATACAGCTCATTGCCAGCATCAGAAACACCGTACTGAGCTTCAAGGGCATCCCACATCTATTTCCCAGTCTTCTTCAGAAAAAGGTTAATGAGGTGTGAGGCAATGATACCAAGAACGCATCCGCTAAAGAGACTGTCGTTAGCCTCGAACGCACTTCCCTGCTCGGAAGTGCATTATTCAGGCTTCCCTTCTGCCGCGTCCATGATGCCCATGGTGGTCAGTATCATCCGTTCATGCCAACTAACGAAGTTTGTACCGTTAAAGATGTTTGGCTCAATGGATGAAGCAAATTAAGCGACCGAAAACCTATCAACATAATTATCATTAAAATCAGGTTTCTAGATTGTTGGATAATTACTTGTTACAGGCCATATTTTAATTCCAAAGATCATAATAAAATTCACAAATATTTGCATGACTATGGTGAGTGAAACAAGCCATGTGCAAGTGTTCAGATTTATCACGGATTTAAATAAGAACAAAAATAAAATAAGGGATAGTAGTTCGGACATCAAATGTACCCCGAGGCGGGACCTTTGCCGGAGGCATCGGCTGCGCCGTTACCAGCTGGAGGAATACCAGAGTTTGAACTCATGATATCTCTCGACTGGCCTTGCTCGAAGGAGTCGTACAAATTTGATGCAGGGAGATCTCTTGATGCAGTGCAGTCTGTGCGCCGGTGTCGTACAGGAAGGAGATGCGGCGTGGTGGAGTCGTTCGACGGCGACGGAGTGTCCAGGACGGTGAACCGTACACTGGTGAAGACGTAGCGGTTCTGGGCGAGCAGTCGGGTGAAGACGCTCCCAAGAAACCTGATTGCCCCGGTATCCCAAGTAGGATCTCGAAGAGGCAACGGTATGGGAGGCACCTGCTCTCATAGGTGGTGTGCGTGCAGCGCCGGCGATTGGGAAGCGGAGTAGCAGCAGAGGAGGAGAAGGAGTCTTAGATCTAGATCTCGGAGGAGAGGAGGGGTCCAGTTAAGTAGCCCAGCGGAGGGAGACGGGAGGATGAACCTGGACGGGGAAGACTCGGGAAGGCCCAACTACAGCATCATCAATTGCCATAACCATCACGGAGAGAATCGGGAAAGCCCAATTGCCGTACCATCAATTGCCATAACCAGCAAAAGATATTCCCCTCCCGCACGTCAGGCTCGGGCACGCACGCCACGACACGGCCATGGCCTGGCGAGGCGAGCGAGCGCCCGTGCGCGCCTGTGGCTCGGCGATCTTCCCTTACCGGCTTCACAAGAGGTGCACCGAAGGTTGACCCTTTAAGTCGGTTGAGATCCTTTTCCACTACGAATATGGTTTTAACTATAATAACTATAACATTAAAAGTAGACTTTAATCCTTTTAGAATAAATAGAATAATGGGTCGGGCCCAAATATTCTATCAAAAAATACCAGTCTTCTCCATCGACCAGGCCATAAAATCCTCCGAAGGTCTTATTGGCAACTTAATCTTGGCAATCGCCTCTGCATCCACCAAATTAAATATGCCAATGAGTTTATCATAATCCAAGTCCCTTCCATCTATATCAGGTAGCTCTGAAACCCACTTTAACATGCACCTGTTCTTTTTTGTTGTGTCTCTGAACGAGTGTGGTCTAGGGATCCAGGGTTCCCCTCAATATACGTACCTGAGAACCACATCCTATTCTCCACATAATTCCTTTCCTAAGCAACTCAGACCCGTGAAGGAATGATTGCCATGTGTATGATGCATTAGAACTAAAAACTCTGTCCACCAGGGAACCACATGGAAAATATTGAGCTTTCAGTAATCCAGCACATAAGCTTTCCAGGAATTTGATTAATCTCCATGCTTTCCGGGCTAACATGGTAATTAATGACAACACTTTGTGGACTAACGATTTCATTGAGCATATGAATTAAAGTTAGTCACATATATGCGCTATGAGATGCCATGAAGATGGTATTGTAAAAAGCAAGAATGCTTCCGCAAAGAAAAGTTGATATGAAGTGGTGAAAGACTCAAGGCAAAGGTATAAGATAGGATTTTCTTTTTGCTAGTTAAGAGGTGATTAGAGAAGTAAATTGACCGGATTTGTAGGCTAGATAGTCGCACTATCAAGAGGGATCAATTTACAGTTGCTTGACGAGTTAATAGTGTCACATTGCTCAAACTCTTGGATTTCCATGCATATAGATGAGAGTTAGTTACTAACTGAAAATATGCTGAAAATGTGCACGGCAGACATTCCGGCCAGGCTTGGCGGACGGTCCGTGTCTTTAAGAAAATTTGCACAGAGCCTACGTGCTCTCTGGTGTATTTAATGGGCAACGACGGACGGTCCGGCCAGAAGAGGCAGACAGTCCGGCGTTGAGCTAATTTTTGGACAGAGGTTCGACACTCTCTGGTGGAGTTTAAAGTCAACTGCGGATGGTCCGGCTCTGGGGCGCGGACGGTCCGCAAGCAAATATTTGGACTGTTCGAACGTTGCCCGTTCTGTGTAACTTTGGAATCAACGATGGACGGTCCGCCACCGGTGGGCACACGGTCCGATTTTTGAACAACGGTCGGTTCTGACACGCTGTGATGTGACACATAGCCGTTGGTTTATAACGGCAGACCGTCTGATTCTGTAGGGGCAGATCGTCCGCGAGTTCACTGAAAACGTGAAATTTGAACATAACGGTTGGATTTGGGGCACCCCTCTATAAATCGAGGGGTGGCCGGCGTGGGGAGGCCCTCTTGGCCATTCCACTCACTTGCAACATACATTTGAGCTCTCACTCCCTCTCTCTCACTCATATAGCTTGAGATTACATTTTTGGTGAGATAGAGAGGCATCTAGTGCTAGCATTCAAGGTTTGAGCTTTGGGGCACTAGGAGTTCTTCAAGCAAGGTTGTTGATTTGTTACTCTTGGAGGTTGCCGCTTCCTAGACGGCTTGGAGATTGGTTTTCATTGAGCTCTTCAAGAAGATTGTGAAGAAGTCATTGATTCATTCTTGTGAAGAGGTTCATGAGCTTTGCCTCACCGGAGTGGTGAAAAGCATCTCTAGGGGAAAGAGGTTTGGAGCGGTTCATTGTTTCCGAGATTGGCTCATACACCAAATGAATTCTTCGTAGAGGAGCAATTGGAAGCTTTGAATCCACCTCAACATGGATTAGGGGTGACCGGCAAGTCATCGACACTACGGGAAAAATTGCTTGTGTCTTCGGTTATTTCTTTCCCTCATTTATTTATGTTGGGGAGACGCCCCTTGGAATCGTATTTTCTATTTTTGCAGGCGAGACTGAAGAAGTTAGAACGAAGAAGACAAATGTGAAGTTATTTCGAAGAGGTTAAAATCGCAGGCGAAGTTAGAGAAGTCAGGACGAAGATGACGAGCGCGAAGCTAATTCGAAGAGGTTAAAGCCCCGAGGAAGACCGAAGAAGTCAAGGCAAAGAAGACAATAGTACGAGGCTGGTCACGAGATAGGGAGATGCCAGAACGAATCTATCTCCTGTAACGAGGTTGAGATGAAGATTGGCGGGAAGCAACGGTCATCTAAAAGCTAGGATAAATATAGGATTTCTGGCGGGAAGTAACGGTCTTGTAAACATGCGAGGTTGACCCCTATAAATAGCAGGTCAACAGTAACTGTAGAGGACAATTTTTTGAAAGGAACGAAAAAGAAGTCAACCGTAACTTTCTCACTGTTTGTAATACTAGAAAAACCGTGTTACAACAGTTGGCGCCGTCCGCGTGTTAGGATCGAAATCAAAACTCACGATGCCACCAAAGAAAAAGCAACGGTCCGATGATCCACGGACCTCCAAAGCTCACGAAAATAAAAGAGAAAACGATGAACAACAAGTTTCACTGGAGCCAGCCGTTACCAATGATAACCAAAATCGAGAAGAAGCTAGCCTCGAACAACTGCTACAAGAAATTGAGAGGCTTAAGCAAGAAAAAGAAGCTCTGTTGAAGGAAGCAGAGAACCAAAGAAAAGAAATCGAGAAAGAGCGAAAAATTGCAGAGGCCAAGAACGAGCTCAAGAGACTCCAAAGCGAGCTCAATGCGAGCAAAGAAACCGTTCAAGAGCTCGAGAGAGAACACCACACCGAAACAACAAATTACAACGCGGGTTTCAGAAGCTATGACTCGAATTCACCGTTATCTCCAGGCCTTCAAAATGCACCATGGCCAACCTCGTACAAACCCATCACTTTGCCCAAATACAATGGCACTTGTGATCCAAGGAAGTTTTTGATGAGCTACGAAGTTGTTGTGGCTTCCGCAGGAGGAAACGAGCTAGTTCTTGCAAAGTCATTCATCATAGCCTGTGAAGGACCGGCTCTCACATGGTTCACGAGACTAAGCCCAGGATCAATATTCAGCTGGGAACAACTCAAGGCAAAAGTACTTCAAAACTTCCAAGGATTTAACAGGCAACTATTAACCTCGGGAGATTTGTTCGCATGTAGACAGGAGGAAAAAGAGCCGTTAGCTCAGTACTTCAAACGCTTCATCCAATTGAAGGCCCAAACAGATGATATCCCAGACTCAATAGCAATCGATGCATGCATCCACGGGTTGGGACCAGGGCCATGTGCGTCAGAATTCGTCAAAAACAAACCAAGGAACCTCCATGAACTCTTCCACGAGATGGAAAAGTTTTGCAGATCAGACGATGATCACAGGAGAAGAATCAACGAAAGAGCCATGCTCAGAAAAGCAAATGGAAACTACAAGCAGCCCACATACGAAAAGCAGAACTATAACAGACCAACTCAAGTTTTTCACATAGAAAACGAGAGTGGCCAACATAATAACGAATCAAATGCAACGAAGCAAAATTTCAACTCCTCATCCACACGAGGAAGAGGCGGACGAGGCAGAGGCCGTGGAAGAGGTCGAGGCCAACAAGAAAGCCAATCTCGATCTTGGTTCTGCCAATTCCATGGCGAAAACCCAGATCACAGTACAGGGAGATGTCCCATAACCATCAGGGTAAAGCAAGAAATGAACCAAAACAACAATCAAGGTCGCACAGTTCAAACAAATTCTTGGCAGTGCACCTCCCATAACACGCCGAATCCGCAGCTACAACTCCCGACGAATTCAGAATCCTATTCAACATACCACCAGCCTCGTTTGGCTTGGCATCAAACCCAGTCCGAACCAAATCAACAAGCGCACAGCTCAATCCAGTCCACCGCAGCAAGAAAAGACGAAACTATGATGCAAGCAGCTCCAACACCGAATTCAACACCCGCCAAGGGTCCCATTCCCTCCCGCGGAATGATTCTGCCTATAGCAGGAGGATCTTCGGTCGACTTCGAAAGCAAAAGACAAAGAAAAGACTACTTCAGAAGAGTGCACGCAATACTACCCGATGGCCCAGTAATAAAAACCCATTAGTCGCATATTCCAATAACCTTTACTGAGCAGGATCTCAAACTCCAATGCTATCCTCACACTGATGCCATGGTCATCGAAACAAATGTGGCAGGCTGGGAGCTAACAAAGATACTGATAGACGATGGCAGTTCAGCTGATATTATCTTCGCTAGTGCTTTCGACCAAATGAACATCAGCAGAAGCTTGTTACAACCATCAGAAACTCCACTCATTGGTTTCGGAGGAAAAAGAATCCGGGCCTTAGGAAAAATCGAACTACCGGTAACTTTGGGGGACCTGAGTAATCCCAGAACGGAACGAATCACTTTTGACGTAGTTGACATGTACTACCCTTACAATGCAATCTTCGGAAGAGGTTTTCTCAACACGTTCAAAGCCATTGTACGACAGGCATATCTCTGTATGAAACTTCCAGCATCAAATGGAGTAATCACAGTATTCGGAAACCAGCAAGTCGCAAGGGACATCAAACAAAGAATTACCCCAGGCGAGAAAAACGTCAACCTCTTGCAGGCAGAAACGAAACAAACAAATAATGAAGTCCAAACAGAATCGATCAAAAAGAGGCCACCGCAATCCAGAGTGGAAAAAGTAAAAGAAGCTATTCAAGCACAAGACACCAAGCGAGTCTCTCTCGATCCAGGAGTCGAAGGTAGAGAGGCCACGATCGGAGCAGACCTTTTCCCTCAAGAAGAGGAGGATTTGATAACATTCTTAAGAAAAAATAAAGATGTCTTTGCATGGACAGCTGCAGACCTAAAGGGTGTCAGCAGAACCATAATCGAGCATAGCCTCAACATAAACCCGAAGACAAAGCCAAGGAAGCAAAAATTGAGAAAAATGTCGGATGAGAAGATAGAAGAAATAAAATCCGAAGTGGAAAGGCTACTGAAAGCAAAAGTCATCAGAGAAGTACAATACCCAGAATGGTTGGCAAACACTGTCCCAGTAAAGAAGAAAAACGGAAAGTGGAGGATGTGCATCGACTTCACAACCCTAAACAAGCATTGCCCAAAAGATGATTTCCCTTCACCAAGAATCGATAGCGTCGTCTACGACGCAGCCAACAGCGAGATTCTATCCTTGCTAGATTGCTTTTCAGGGTATCACCAAGTTTGGATGAAACAAGAGGATGAGGAGAAGACAAGCTTCATAACACCTTTCGGAACCTTTTGTTTCGTCAGAATGCCAGAGGGGCTGAGAAACGCAGGTTCAACTTTCTCAAGAATGACCAAAAAAGTCTTCAACTCACAAATTGATAGAAACATGCTAGCCTATGTGGATGACCTCGTCGTAAAGAGCATAGAGATGATCACATCAAAGATCTCGAAGAAACTTTCAATAATCTAAGAATGTCAAACTTGAGCTTAAATCCAGAGAAATGCGTTTTTGGAGTAACCAAAGGAAAAGTCTTGGGGTGCCTTGTAACTTCAAAGGGAATTGAGGCCAACCCAGACAAGGTACAGGCCTTGGCATCCATGGAGGAGCCAAAGACGGTCAAGGAAGTGCAACAATTGACAGGCAGGATCGCAGCTCTAAACAGATTCGTACCAAGAGCAGCCGAGCGAAGCCTCCCTTTCTTCAAAACTCTCAGACATGCACAGAAATTCAACTGGGGCGAAGAACAATCGAAAGCATTCAAAGAATTAAAGCAGTATCTTGCAGCAATGATCAAATTATCACCACCAGCCCAAGGAAAAGACCTTCTCCTTTACCTCGCAGTATCCGAGTCAGCAGTAAGCGCTGCAATAGTACAAGAAATTGAAATCGAAGGCATTTTGAAGCAGTTGCCAGCCTATTTTGTTTCCGAAGCATTATCTGGAGCCAAGAAGTCATACTCTGAGCTCGAAAAAATTGCATACGCATTACTTATGGCATCAAGAAAACTCAGGCACTATTTCGAAGCTCACAAAGTGACAGTCGTCACCGACAAACCTCTAGCCGAGCTATTCGCAAACAGAGAAGCTTCGAATAGGATCAGCAAATGGTCCGCAGAACTATCCGGATTCAATATCGAATTCATGAGACGAAATGCAATCAAATCCCAAGTATTAGCTGATTTCGTAGCAGATTGGACTTCTCCAAAACACGAAAGTCCAGACGAAGACGAAAAACAATGGACAGTCTATTGTGATGGAGCATACTGTAGCAAAGGAGCAGCAATCTCTGCAATACTAGTTTCATCAGGCGGAATCAAAACAAGATTCGCAGCACGATTGGAATTCAGCAACCAAGAGATTCAAACCACAAATAATATAGCAGAGTACGAAGCACTCCTACTTGGGCTACGAAAAATGAAATCGCTAGGAAAACAAAGGTTCATTGTGAAGACAGACTCGAAAATAGCAAGGGACCATATCGAAAAGGACAGCGAAGCTAGAAAACCAGAACTAATCAATTACCTCGAAGAGGTCAGAGAAATGGAAAAACACTTCAAAGGATTCACTGTAGAGCACATTCACAGAAATGACAACAACGAAGCAGATGATTTAGCCAAAAAAGCAGCAAAGAAGGAAGAGCTACCCGAAGACGTAATTTACAAGGTCATGACCATCCCCTCAATCAGAAAGCAGCATCTTGCACACATTCGCTGGGAAGATTGGAGAGCACCAATCATGGCATACTTACAAGACAACTTCACACCCTGTTCAGCAAGCGAGACCAAAAGAATACCAGCAAGAGCAAAAGGGTATCAGATAATACAAGGAGAGCTGTACAAGAAGGGAATATCAGCACCATGGTTAAAATGCATTGCAAAAGAACAAGGAACGGCAATACTAAGAAGCATACACGAAGGGATATGCGGAACACACATTGGTCCAAGAGCCCTAGCAGCAAAAGCAGTCAGGCAGGGAATGTTTTGGCCAACAATGATAAAAGATGCAGACGAAGTAGCAAAGAAATGCGAAGCATGTCAAAAGAACGCAAGCAACCAAAAGATTCCATGTTCACTGTTGCAGCTCATTACACCTTCATGGCCATTGCAAAGATGGGGAATAGATTTGGTAGGGCCTCTCCCAACAGCTCAAGGAAACTGCAGATTCGCAGTAGTTGCCGTGGAATATTTCACAAAGTGGATCGAAGCAAAAGCCCTAGCATCGATAACTTCGCATACAGTACAAAAGTTCTTCTGGCATAACATCATCTGCAGATTCAGGGTACCAAAAGAAATAACAGTAGACAATGGAAAGCAATTTGACAGCGAATCATTCAGAGATTTTTGCATAACAATGGGAACCAAAGTGAAGTACGCATCCGTATATCATCCGCAATCAAATGGTGCAGTGGAAAGAGCCAACGGCATCATTTTTTCGACTATAAGGAAGATGCTCTTCGACCACAAAAAGGGAAAATGGATTGACGATTTACCAATCGTAGTATGGTCGCATAATACCACAGAATCCAGAGCTACCAAGTTCACCCCTTTCAGACTGCTATACGGAACCGAAGCGATGGTCCCAGAAGAAATCAAGGCCAAAACTCTAAGGGTAACACTTAGTAGTGAGGAAGGTGAAAAAGAAATGGTGGAAAAAGACCTAATCGAAGTCGATCGGCTTGTTGCCTCACATAACCTCGAATCATATCAAAGGCAAACACGAAAGTGGCGCGACCCAAAGGCGAAGATAAGAGAGATCAGAGTTGGGGACCTGGTAATCAAAAGAAAGCATAACGCAGAAAACTTATCCAAATTCGAGGGAAAATGGGAAGGACCATACATTGTCACCAAAAGCTCGAGGCCAGGGTCTTATCATCTGTCCACCGAAAATGGAGAAGAATTACCTCACTCATGGAACGTAGAGCAACTTCGCAAGTACTATAACTAGAATCGGAACAAATAAAGCTGTACAGTCTTTTCCAAGTTTTAGTTCTTTTTGTAAAGGTCTACTTCGTAAATGTGCGGAGCTATAAGCACAAATACGAAGCACCTCTTTTCTCTTTTTCTTTCATCACAAAAGGTCGTACTCTTTTCCTCACAAAAGCGGCTCCAGGAAACTGGAGGTGAGGTTTTTAATGAGGCGAACCTATGTAAATCTCTCCAAAAAATCAACAAAGGAGATTCCCCTAAAAGCACTTGAGCAAAAAACACATCGAGGTTGAAAAATAACCTCGCAAAAAGCAGACCTCGAGCAAAATAGCTCGAGGCCGAGGTTGAAAAATAACCTCGCAAAAAGAAGACCTCGAGCAAGATAGCTCGAGGCCGAGGTTGAAAAATAACCTCGCAAAAAGAAGACCTCGAGCAAGATAGCTCGAGGCCGAGGTTGAAAAAAACCTCGCAAAAAGAAGACCTCGAGCAAGATAGCTCGAGGCCGAGGTTGAAAAATAACCTCGCAAAAAGAAGACCTCGAGCAAGATAGCTCGAGGCCGAGGTTGAAAAATAACCTCGCAAAAAGAAGACCTCGAGCAAAACAGCTCGAGGCCGAGGATATAACCTCGCAAAAAGAAGCCTTGAGCAAAATAGCCCAAGGTCGAGGTCAGAAATATAACCTCAACAAAAAGATCTCGAACAAAATTGTCTAAGGAAGAGGTTAGAAACAAAACCTCGCAGGAAAACCTACAGTCTAGATCAAATAAGGGGAACGAAAAAAGCAACAGAGTTGTCCTATTTCGAAAGTAAAACAAGAGAATGTAATCTTTCAGATTCGTTGCTCGAAATAAGAAGCAACGAATAAACGCAAAGGGGCTATCGAGGGAGGGGACGCCTTTTTCAAAGGCAAAAAAGAGAAGCCCCCATTTGCATTTATTCAAAAACAAGTTTTCACCAAGGAACGAGCACATTAAAATGAATCACCTAACTTGTACTTTTTAAAAGGACACGAGGTTAGGTGAAATCATAATTTCCCCAAGGGTCCAAAGACCACTATAAAAGAGAAGGGGGAGACAAGTCTCGGCAAGAGAAAAAGCAAAGCAAATGAAAAAGAAAATTTTCCCTAGAAATGAGAGGCAGCAGGAATCACAGGAACTCTCGACGGCATGATCTGCCCAGGTTAAAGATCAACAACAGCACAGGGCCCATAGATACTTCGTGCAGCAACGCCCTCTCAAGTAGTGCAATCATGGAGAAGAGCGCATCCGCTTCAAGGCTTTCTCGAGTTAACAAGGGAATTAGAAGCCAATTTATGGAGAAAAGCGCATCCGCTTCAAGGCTTTCTCGAGTTAACAAGGGAATTAGAAGCCAAAGAATATTTAAGTGTTTTCCATAGCGAAAACGAAGCTAAAGGTCATGATCTTATAGAAACGAGAAAATGTACAAACAATTTCAAGAAAAAAGAATTTTTACGAGTCCAACGCATGCACTTCGAAACAAAGATCTAAGATAATTACGAAGCTAATATATACAAAATCTTGAGCAATTTTAGTGTTCAAGTCGTTTTCGAATACACAAATATTGCTTGGAATAAGTTTTTTACATAAATTGATTGCTACTCGCAACATCACGACTAGATTTCCCCCTCCTCCTGGGAAGAATTCGCTCCATCATCTTCAGAAGGCGAATCGGGGGCATCGTTCTCTTCCTCTTCGCTCTTTTCTTCTTTTTCTTCTTCGGCCTCCGCGTCTTCGTCTTCTTCCTAGTAAAGGAACAAAAAGAAAGAGTTAGCTTTTCCGACACTGAAAAAACTAAGTCACACAGAGAAATTTGCTTTTACCTTCGAAGAGGAGTCCTTAGCCATATCTCGTCCATAGACATTCTAGAAGTCTCGCAAGAAGCGACGCTTCATAGTTTCGACTTCTTTAGAGCTAGACGAGGACAAATCTCCGAAGTCAGAAAAGCGGAATCCAGGACCGGCAACTCGAAGAAGTAGTTCCTTATTCTCTCTTTCAAGAAATCTGCCGAGGCCATCGGTGTAGGTAAGTGCGAAGTTGTCGCCAGCAATAGAAAACACATCCCCGAGACCAGCAAATTCTTCTTCAATCCAAGACAAGAAATTATCAATGTTTAAGTCCACTGGAAGAGCGTAAGGAGTGGCTCTGAACTGCTTGAGTGAGCTAGAATACGAATCAAAAATTCGATTTATCCTCTCGGCATCAAGAATCTTGGAAGAGGCTAGAGAGTCTTCAGCTTCCTTTAACTTAAGTTCGAGGGAAGACACTTGGGTTTTAGCCTCTTTCGCTGCATCGGACTCGCGAACCACGGCTTCACGAAGGTTCTCGATCACGGTCAGGTTCTTGTCAAAGTCCTTTTGCAAGGCCTTATATTTTCTATCAGTAGTGTCCCAAGTGTCCCCGAGCTTAGTCAAATCTTTGTGAAGTCTGTCGTTAACTTCCCGAAGCCTCTCATTCTCCCCCTCCAAGAAACGAAGCCGATCAGCAGCAGTCTTAGACTTCGAGGCACAAACTGCGTTGATCAGCTTAACCTAAGGAAGCAAATCGAAAACAAAAACGTAAGACAAATATAAAGAAAGGAAGAGACGAGGATAAAGTAGTAAGAAGCAAGCACGAACCTTGTGCGCTGTGGAGACGCTCAAGCGAGATAGCTCTTCAAAATTAAGGTTTTCCAATGATGCTTTAAAACCTATAAAAACGAAGACAAAATATAAGAATCAAAAACGAAACTAAACATGAAGTGGTGCCAGAATTTTTTCTTTCTTACCTCGCATCTCATCAGTATCTTCATCAAGTTCAACAAAAGAAGAAGTAGCCAAGTCTTGAGGGTGCTTCATAGATGTTTCTTCAGGGACCTTTTTACCTTTGACATCCACAACTTCGACCTAAAAATATCAAGCAAAGTAAGAAAAACAATAAAAGAAATTTAGTAATTAAGTACAGTACAACTAAAGTTACTGACCTCGTGTTCGGCCTCGGCTAGTTTATCTTCTTCAACATTTACGCCTTCGACGGCTGGTTCTGTGGAATACAAGCCGAAGTTATGTTCTAAGAGCTCAAGAAAGTTTGGATCGAATTCTCTTGGACATTTCGAAACAACACTCGATATTGAGCCTGTGAGGCTCATTCTAGCACCGGGGCATTTCATGAAAGGAACAAACAAACCTTCTCCCGAAGCAGCAGAAGTGCCTGCCAACTCCTTCATGAACCCCGATGTGCCGAGGTCATCGCCAACAATGCCAGCAATTCCTAGGAGTCCACAAGCCGCTTCAATAGTTTCTTTCTCCTTTTCAGCTTCAGCTTCGGCTTCAGGACTGTCCAGCAGCGACAAATCCACCTTTCGAGTCAGTCGAGGTTTCTTGTTAGGCGCAGAGGTAGACTGTTGCACACAAGCAGTTTTTCTCTTCTGAGCCTCGAGCAGCTTTGTCTTCGTCTGGGGAACATCTTGACTCGAAGATACTAGCACTTTTGACGAAGTCTTTTTATATCTTCGTGTTACCCCAGCTTGCTCGGATCCAATATTTCCAACAGGCTTCATGCCTTTCTGGGGTTTGGAGGGTTTTACTCTATCCCCATATTTGACGCCCATCTCTAACCATGGCTGATTCAAGCGGCTGGGTTTCTCGAAGAGGTCAATCATTGCCTTCTTCTCCTTTTCAGTAAGAGGGCCAATCAAAGCTTTGGCGGCCCATTCGACCTTAGAGATCAGATCATCTTCGGACATATCCACAGGTTTTGTAAGTCCGAAGATAACAAAAGTAGTAGGCAAATCGAATCCAGGTATTTGCCTCTCCTCAACTCTGAAGGGTTTCCAATCATTCCCTAAAGGCCAGATCTCAGCAGCAAGAAACTCCTCAACTACATCACGGCCTGTCAGTCGCCGAGTGGCATGAATAAAACAACGACTGTTCTTCTTAAAAGCTTCGGATTTCTTGTCGAAGTCAATCACAGTAGACACTTCGACATTTCCAAGGGGGCCAGCAAAAGGATAGCTAATATCGCTGGAATCCGAAGAGGCGAAGCCAACTTTAACATAAAACCATGACTTCGGCCAGTTCACATCCCAACGGTTCCGTTGAGCGTAGGTGAAGTCAACTTTTGTGATCTTCAAGGCAGCACTTCGTCGACGCGAAGTAAAAGTCGCAACTCCAAACTGTCCAATATGCTCTTCTCCGCCTTCTTCCAAAAAGACTGACCTCTTCTGAAGATGAAGCTCGTTGAAACGGCCGAAAGTGTCGAGGTCAATTTCACCACCGAATGTTTTAACACCCCAGAAAAACTTCGATAGCTGAACGAAGGAGTTGGGTGTCAACTGATGAAGCTTGACGTTGAAACGGTCCAGGATCTGGGGCAGCATCGGATCGCAAGGAAAACGGAGTCCCGCAGTAAAGAATTCGGAAAACACAACAGCCTCTCCGAATTGGGGATCAGGAGTAGTCTCGCTTCCAGGAGCACGGCCAACACCTTTAGGAAAGAATCCATTCTGTTCATAAGTTGAAATCATGCCTGCGGTAACAGAGGACAGACCGAAATGAAGGGTTTTTGGAGCTGATTCCCCAACGAGCTCATTGACATTGGCTTCGACTCCCTCCAAATCTTCGCTCCCCGGGTTAGAGGCTACAGGACTATCCTCTCTCTCCGCATCAGGGGTCGGAATCGCAGCAGACTTGACGTGAGCCATTTCCGAAACTAATAACGAAAAGCAATTAAAAACATAACAAAACAAGAAACGAGGACAAAGATTTTTCAAAACTAACCTCTTTTTAATCACGAAGCACTTCAAAAACCTCAACAGGCAGCAACAATCAGAGCAAAGCGAAGGCAGTAGCACGGGGTCAGAAATGAGAGCTAAAGCAAAGCGAAGGCAGTAGCACGAGGTCAGAGATGAAAGCGAAGGTAATTTTTAGGGGGGGTAACCTCTACTATTTATAGGCGCGGTAAGTTCCGAAGTTTGCGCCGTGAAAAGGCGCCAAAGTAACCGCCAAATTAATCCAAGGGGACGCCTTTTGGGTTTCGTCCAAGGAGTTCGAGGGATGAAGAGTAACGAACTCGAATCCAAGGACGAAGGGGCTACTGTTGGGGAGACGCCCCTTGGAATCGTATTTTCTATTTTTGCAGGCGAGACTGAAGAAGTTAGAACGAAGAAGACAAATGTGAAGTTATTTCGAAGAGGTTAAAATCGCAGGCGAAGTTAGAGAAGTCAGGACGAAGATGACGAGCGCGAAGCTAATTCGAAGAGGTTAAAGCCTCGAGCAAGACCGAAGAAGTCAAGGCAAAGAAGACAATAGTACGAGGCTGGTCACGAGACAGGGAGATGCCAGAACGAATCTATCTCCTGTAACGAGGTTGAGATGAAGATTGGCGGGAAGCAACGGTCATCTAAAAGCTAGGATAAATATAGGATTTCTGGCGGGAAGTAACGGTCTTGTAAACATGCGAGGTTGACCCCTATAAATAGCAGGTCAACAGTAACTGTAGAGGACAATTTTTTGAAAGGAACGAAAAAGAAGTCAACCGTAACTTTCTCACTGTTTGTAATACTAGAAAAACCGTGTTACAACAATTTACAAGCAATTTACCTTGTGTTTCTAATTAAATTCTCTAGTATTGTGCTTTTAGTTTAAAACCGCCTATTTTGTAACACCCCTGGTGTTTGAACAACAGTAAAACCTTCGTTAAGTTTGGTTAAGAATAATTAAGAAAGAGGATAAAAAAGTAATGGAAATTATCCATAATTCAAACAAATGAGAAAAAGAAAAAACATGGGTTGAGCTACAAAAGTCAAAACTACCTTGGAACATAGAAATGCATATTAAGGAAACTATCAAGGCAAACAAAACCAAACACTTTTCCTTTTATGACCTTTATCCAAAAATTAAGGCTAAAGACTCAAATCGCCACCCTAGGTTTGAAATTCAAATTCAAAAATCGAACATAAACGGGTTGATTTGAAACCCCGCCCAAATCTCCAAATTTTACTACTGAACTTAAAAATATCCAAAAAAACAAAGTTTTTTTTTTCATCCCAAATCAGGCCTAGTCTCTTTTTCGAACTTTTTCAAATTTTGCAGTTAAGCCACTCAAAAACCCTAAAAACCAAGCAGAACATCTTTTCAAACATAGCTTGTTTGAGCTGGAAAAATTCAAAATTTCGAGTTCGTTCCAACAAGAAAGTCGTGTCCCACCTTTCAAGCTCCAACTTTCATATTTGCAGTTTTTGGAGTTCAGTTCAAAACTTTGGAGTAATTTCGCATGAACCAAAGCCGCACCTCGGCGCTCACGCAGTGATCATCATGGCTTATGCCCACAAACACCACGCATCGCGCCACCTGGTCGCCACGCCCTGCCGCCTTGACTTGCCCAGCCAACCACCGGCAGCCGTGTCCCCTTTCCTCGTGCACACTCCTGACCCCTGTCCGGTCTTTTCCCGCGATGCCCGCGCCTGAGCAGCCTCGCCCCGCGCACTCCGCCATCACGACGAGCAGAGCCGTGCCGTTGGCCGTCGCGCCTCGCCTGCCTGAGCCCCCTTTGAACCAGATGCTCGATCACCATGCGCTACAGCTTGCTCAGGCCATCCCTCATTCCCCATGCTCGAATCCTTGGTGCCCAACCGTCGAGCGATGCCCTGCTCGAGCTATCTTCGCCGCTAATGGCGCCCTGCTGGCGTCCCGTCACGTGTGCTCAAGCCCCGAGCGGCTCCAGCTATCTCTAACATGCTCCCAGGCTCCTCCAACTCGCCACGGTCTCATTGCCTCATTCCCTGCGACCCTGCCCTTTCCTCCCTATGCTCCTGTGCTTCTTCTTCAACCTCTGGACGCGAGAAACCGAGTTCGAGAACCTTGCAGCCTTTGGCCAAACCCACCTTTTCCCCTCCATGGATTTCCAATCCACCGCCCCCAAGGCTCATTCACCTCCTTAGCTTCCTCCTCCACCACTCCTCTTGAGCTCCCATTGCCTGTCAGCCTGGGAATCGAAATTTTTCCCCAAGCTTCCATTGCAGCCACTGAAGTTCACCTCCACGCGGCGCCCCACCTTCTGGCTCTCCAAGTCGCCGACCAAGCACCCCAACGCCTTCGTCATGCTCCACTGATGCTCACGAGCCCCTCCAACCGTAGTTGTCGCCACCGTCCTCGCCGGAGTTGAAGCAGAGGCGGTCGCACCACCCCCTGCTTCCGTCGCCGGTCATCTCCGGTCCACCTCCGACCTCGCCGTGGCATCAAACCGGTCGTGGGTGAGTCCCTCATCGTTCCAGTGGCCTCAGCCCATCCAACCCCCAACCCCGGTCGCTCCTCGTCGGAATTGAGCTCGCCGAGCTTCAGTTCCCGCTAGGGACCCAATTACGATCGTTCAAATAGTTTTAGGGTTCCCAGTGTAAATTCCGAGGACCTATTTGTAATAGTCGAATCTCCAGATCTAGTTCATTGTGCTGAGTTGTTTAAAAATCCATTAAATATCTTAGAAAAATCATAAAAATACAAATAAATACTCCCTGGACTCGTGAGGTTATAAACTCCAATCTCCTGTTTGCATGTGCATGCTTTTGATGAATAGTTTTTGAATTAAAATTCAAACTCAGTTTTAAGTGATTTGTGCACCATTTGAAATCCTGAACTCCTCTGTAGCTACATTTTGGATATGTTGTTTGTATAGTCTGTAGTAGCTCAATGTACAAAGGGGACCTGAAAATATGATATGTAGCCTCCGTTATTAATTATTTAGTGATTTCTGTTCTAGTTCAATTCTAGATTTATTAAAATAATTCTTGTACTAAAAAATCATCAACTTCCACCAGAGGCTTGGAAAATTCATAGCACCTGCTAGAAAAATGCTAAACTTAATGTTTGACTCCGTTTAGCTTATCAAATAAATAGATGTATGTTTTCGGGTTAGTATTTGTATAGGATTATTCAAGTGGTATTTTTACCTACCACTTGGCCAAAGCACTCCTTTTGATCATGCCGAGCTCTGGTAGGAATATCTACTATTTTGGATGTATTTTCGATTTTATATGATTTAATCTTAAATCTAGGGGCGGTGACTTGTACCATTTTTAATAAATTATGTACAACTCGGTTTTAGCTAAATTTTGGGGTGAGCTTAGCTCTTATACTCCTATAGCTGTCATAAGGTTTGTAGATAAAAATGATGAACAGAAACAGAGAAACAAAAATGAAAAGGAACTAGAGTAAAATTGGAATTAATAAAAGGACGTAAATCACTTGTGAGTAATCAAAGCAAATCTGGGTGCATGTTAGTTTTCAATTCCAAAACTGAATACCTGTATAATAAAAATGAGTTTAAATTGTTTTATATATGTATACAATCACCATCAAATAGACTTAAGTCTAGCATCACACACTTCTCTAATTTTGCGAAGAAAGGAATAGTACACTAAGGTGTCTAGGTGAATATGGCCTTCAGTGCCTTAGATTTTAGACCATAGTATGCTCAGCAGCGTTCAACTTGTGCATCTCATATAGAAGGTGCTCTTGCTAACGGTACTTACGACCTCGTCCACGCCAACGAAGAAGGAGCTCCCGAAGGTGGTGCAAATGTCGTTGTGATTGACACGGAAGCCGAAGCCAGCGTAGCTCAAGAAGCCAAGCCCGGGAGCATAACCTAACTTTAAAGTTTATGCAACTATGAATTATTTATGATTGCGCATTTATGTTCAAGGAGTTGTTTGGAACCCTAGTTGCATACTTCTAGTACCTATGCCTTGAAATACTAGTATGATAAGGTCGATAGTTGTTGGGTATAGAAACCCCAGGTTCCCTAATCAAGCTAGACTCCTTCTAGGACACCTTGACCTACTAGGACTCCTCAATTGTAACTGACTAGGAGACTTACCATGTAAACCTCGCCCCCTGGGATATATAAAGCAGGGCAGGGGTCCCCTAGATTAGACCATGGAGCAACGCCGTCAGGCATTGCAACATCTCTCTATACAAGATACACCATACAGGACGTAGGGTATTACGCACGTTGCGGCCCGCACCTGTCTAAAATTGTCTCTTGTCACCTTCGGCTCTAGATTCTCGACGACTTCTCCCTAAATCCTTCTCTCGGGGCATCCCCTCGAGAACCTAGTCAGCATAAATCGCCGACACTTTGGCGCCGTCCGTGGGATCTACTCGTCGAGGATTCATTAAAGAATCGATGGCATCCTTCAGCGCCTCCATCGTCACCAAATTCGAAGAAGGCGCTACGTTCATCTTCGGTTCCTGGCTTTGCATTGTAAACTAGGACGGCATGCTCTGCATAAACTGCGCGACGAGGCGGTTGCGTCAGCTCCGCCACCCGCGCAGATCACCCGTCGATCTGCTCGGCAACTCGGCACAGCTCCGGCTGGCGCCGTCGACCTGTTCGACATCTCGGGCGAACAACCACGGTCTGCCCGTACTCCCTGACGCCGAATTCGCTGCCGCCCCGACGTCCGTACTGAATTCGCTGCCGGCATCCGTGCCACGGTTCATGCCATAGGGTTGAAGCTGTTGATGACATCCATGGACACGCTCAGCGCAGGCTCGCGCACGTGCACGCCAGATCTACACTTGCAAGAAGCGCTGCTCGCTGCGGAAAGAGATGGCGTGGCCGACCTCAACGCCGCGCTCGGCCTCTGCGCTCCGCGTCAGCCTGGTGATGCTCTCCCCGCTGAGACGTCCACGCTCAGCACGCCTGTACAAGATCGACATGCATGATTGCACACACACGTACATGATGGCATGCACGCGTATGTGCACTCGCACGTACTATCAGGGTGCATGCACCTCTCCTACGTGAAGCAACGAAGGCACACTCCATCAAGGCTAATTCAAGTTGTAGTTCCATCAACAACCACGTCATCAATACGTTACGTCAACTCGGCCACAACCCTGCTTGCGTTGCCGGCCTCGCTGACCACCTCGACAACTCCGCGACCGCATCGCCGACCACTACTTCAACTCGGCATGAATCAAGCTAAGTATCATTATCGGATTATACGATTTTCACATATTATCATATACATCGGCTTCCTCTGTCCCTGTGACAACCGCCGACGGCATCATGTCCCCGTGACATTTGCCGACCCACTCCATCTATTTTATATGCTCGTGTCCTGCACGTTTTCTCTTAACGGTTGCTAAAGTACTCGGGTAGCACACGCCTTAATCCGTGAAACCTCGACCCTTGCGTGCCGCCTACATATAAGCCTCCCTGCTGAGCAATGTAGTCTGTGGTAAGCCGTCCTCTCTGTGAGAAGTGGTTAGCAAGACTAGGTGCATAAACGTAACAGGCTAACTACCCGGGGAAAATATGCGGCCTAACAGGATTAAGACGCCCAAGAACTTGCCTTCACGCTGGATAGAGTCCGACTCTTTACGCTACTAAATATTACGCATCATACTACATAATTTCTGCTATGTTCTTTTCAGCTCAATATCCTGCATCGACTCGCCGGGGGCTGGCACCCACGAACTACGTCTTCTTCGACTCGTTGGCTCCCATGCTCGGGGGCTGGTGCCCGCAGACTACTCGGCGTCTTCATCGACTTGCCGGCTCCTAAGCTCGAGGGCTGGCACCCGCGGACTCCTTGGCATACCTCTGTCGACTCGTCAGTTTTCGAGCTCGGGGGCTAACGGCCGCAGGGTTCTTTTTTCAACAAAGAACTCGGACCACTATGCCAGCTGAGTTCTTTTTCAATAAAGAACTCGGACCACCACGCCAGCTGGGTTTTTTTTCGACAAAGAACTCGGACCATGATGCTCGCCGAGTACTTTTTCAGCAAAGTACTCGGACATCTTCGCTCCATCGGAGTTACATCAGATCTTCTACAAATCCTGGAGTCCAGATCCTTAATCCGATTTGTTAAATCGGATCAAGGCTCGGGGGCTGCGGGTACGTCATCAAAGATTCTTTGGAATTTTTCGGTTAATACCGAATCTCGGAGGCAACGCTAGGGTTTAAAAGAACTCGGATTCTTCGGAAATTGAAGCTCTTCGGGAAATATTCATTGAAGACCCTCGAATTCCTTCTTCAAAGCAAAACGAGGCTCGGGGCTGCCCAATTGGGCGCACCTTTACGGTGCGCACCAATGAGATTCTCCAAGAAGTTTTTGAGCACCTCAAAGTCTTCATACAACCAAGCTGAGAGAACTCGGATGACTTCAAAACAACTCGGCAATACTCCAAGACTTACAGCAGGGTTGTACTTCAGGCAATGAAGCGCTCGGGGGCTTGTTGGGTATAGAAACCCCAGGTTCCCTAATCAAGCTAGACTCCTACTAGGACACCTTGACCTACTAGGACTCCTCAATTGTAACTGACTAGGAGACTTACCATGTAAACCTCACCCCCTGGGATATATAAAGGAGGGCAGGGGTCCCCTAGATTAGACCATGGAGCAATGCCGTCAGGCATTGCAACATCTCATCTATACAAGATACACCATATAGGACGTAGGGTATTACGCACGTTGTGGCCCGAACCTATCTAAAATTGTCTCTTGTCACCTTCGGCTCTAGATTCTCGACGACTTCTCCCTAAACCCTTCTCTCGGGGCATCCCCTCGAGAATCTAGTCAGCATAAATCGCCGACAATAGTGCAATGCTTCAGGACCGATACAAGTCGAGTGATTTCCTGTCATTCACGAGATACAGGAGTTACTTGTATTTACTTATGTTGGAATCATAAGGATGGACGGGCGGGATAGTATGTGTAGATCTCCCGTCCGTGTATGATAATTGGATTAAGGTCAAAACGTGTGGTTCTGTGTGTCAAGTTTTTGAACGTACCACGCACATGCCGAAGTCTGGGCTCCGGTAAGCTCGATACCCGATTGATACAGCTAGGACCAATTGCCTTCTTTCCTTGGAAATTATTTCCCTTGTGTACACATGTGGTTACACGCGTGAGATCGGCCGACATGTGTCCGTGAGTATCCGATAACCGTGTATCCTAAGGGAGTTGGACCCAGCGCCGAATTGTGGATTGAGGAGAAAGGTTGGATAGTGTTTGTGCCTTTTATAGTAATCATTATCCGTGTGTGTTGGGTTTCCCTGGCCAGGTAGTGAAATTCGGTTCGCACTATCCGCTTCTCGTGGTTAATGAGACTGCTTGACCGCTCTGCTACATTGAGTAACAAGTGAAACTATGAGAATGATGAACTTGTTGTTTGTACTAAATTGTATTACACCACTTACATGCTTCGAAAGGATGCTAATCTAGAATGGTTAACACTACTAGAACCTGATGCTAAAATAATGAAAGTAAAGATCCTCATTTAGCCGTTTTCTGGCAAAACAAACCCACCAGCCAAAAGCCTCTTATGTCTAGGAGTCGGTGATGTAGTTTCATACGATGGGTAAGCCTTGCTAAGTATTAGTATACTCAGCTGTAACACCCTAAAAATGCCCAATTTAAAATTTAGTAATTAATTGGCTTTTTATATTAAAGTGCTCATAAATAATATAGGGAAATAAAATTTTTGAATAATTAAAAGCAAATATAGGAAATAGAAACATTATTGTTGCGTACATGCTGGTGCATTTATTTTTGATTGTTGAATTCAAATTTGAATTTGAATTTGAATTCAAGTGAGTGTTTGAATAAAAGAAAAACCTTTTCTTTTCTCTCTCTTTTTCCCTCTCTCTTTTCAGCCCAGCAGCCCATCTCCTTCTTCCTTCTCTTTCTTCTTTTCCCGCGGCCCACCCCTTCTCTTTTCCCTTTCTTTCGCGCGGCCCAGCAGCTCAGGCCCAGCACCGCAGCCGGCCCATCCCCGCGCCAGCCCGCTCAGCCTCTCTCTCTCTGAGTCGCTGACATCCCGGTCCCATCTGTCGGCGCCTTCCTTCCTCCGCTCGCTGCCGCTGACCGCCAGGGCCCACGCGTCAGAGCCGTCCCCTACCTCTCGCCGTACGCGGTCGGGACTCTTCCCCGATCCGCGCCGCCGCGCCGCCGTGCCGTGCTTGGACTCCTCGCGGCTTGGAGCGCACGCCGAGGTCGCCTAGCCCCTATATAAGCCGCCGCCAACCCCCTCGGCCTCGAACCCTTAACCCTAGCGCCGCCTCCAAGCTCCGAGCGCCGCGAAACCCTAGCCGCGCCGCCGCTATCAACTAGAGCTCGCTCCAAGGCCGCGTTGTCGCCGAGAGTTTGTCCCGGAGCTTCACGAGCACGTAAGGAACATGCCGAGCTCTTTTACCCCCTCTCTCTCGCCTTTCCGTGTCCGCGCGAGCTCACCGGAGCCATCACCGCGCCGCCGTTCGTCGCGAGCCGTCTCCGCCGCGCGATGATCGCCTCCGATCCCCAAAACCGAACCTCCAACTTCTCCTCTCTCTTTTGAGCCAATCACGGCGAGGTTTGGAGCCTTCTAGCCCCCAGCCGAGCCATCTCCGGCGAGAGCGCCGCCGCGCGCCGCCGCGAGCCGCCGTTTCCGGTGAAGCCGAGAGACCGATCTAATCTGAGCCGTTAGATTCGAAACCGACGGCCAGATCTGAAAACCGATCTAAACCGAGCCGGTTTCCGTGA
Source organism: Digitaria exilis (assembly GCA_015342445.1). Lineage (NCBI taxonomy): Eukaryota > Viridiplantae > Streptophyta > Magnoliopsida > Poales > Poaceae > Digitaria > Digitaria exilis. The sequence continues at coordinate 1,145,996 of JACEFO010002165.1, forward strand.
ACCGCGGTTCAAGCCGGTCCACGGTTCGGTCCACGGTGACGTCAGCCCACGTCAGCAACCAGCCGCCGCCGCGCCTGTTTTGCAAAAGAGCCCCTGCAGTTTTTGAAAATCAACCCGCGGTCCAGCGCAGTTCAAAAGTATTTACAACCAAGTCCTTTTTCTTTCGTTTTAGCCCCTGTTCTTTTGAAAAATCATGCCCGCCGTCCTGAAAGTTGTTTTTACGCCGCAGCCCTTGTGTTTTTATACAAAATTACGTTTTAGGTCCCTGGTTTCTTTCAAAAACACCCCTGGAAGCCTAAAATCTTTACCAGCAAGCCCCTAGAGCCCGTTTTAAGCGTAGTTTCTCCGTTTTAACTCCGATTTGAGTGATTTTCGCGCTCACGTGTTCGTAGTGAAGCGTAGAGTAGCTCTAAAACCTTCTTTTCATCTTTTGTTTATGTTTGGTGTACTGTTCTAATTAAGTAATCTTGTTTGCATGTATGTGTGGATGCTTGTTGGTGATTGATGTGAGTAGTTGCCGAGCCGTTCGAGTTCGCCGACGATCCCGTTCCCGAAGAGCAGGTGCAGCAGCAGTTCTCTGAGGAAGGCAAGTATAACACGGACCATCCTTGTTACCTATACACCGATTAATCACATCAATCATATGCATGTGTCTAAAATTGTTAACCACTAAGGATGTTCCTAGTCTTTACCTTATTCCTTGTTTCCCAGGGTTTTATGCATTATGGTTAGATTATGCTACGCGCTGCAACCAACATTTATTTTTAATGTCAATATTGAATTAATGGTTCACTTCAATGATGGTTAAAAGATGCTTTTTAGCAACATGGTTCGGGGAACTAGAGCATGTGCTGTGTGCTTTGTTCTAGTGTCTCTGTAAGGTTTAATCTTGGGAATTAGAGCATGTGCTTCGTGCTTTGTTCTAATGTCTCTCCATAAGGTCCGGTTCTTAAAGCGGCAACCCAGGAACTTGTTCGCCGCCGTTGGAACTATAATGGCTCTGGTCTTGGATAACTAGCTTGTACGTCTCTAGCTCGCCAGTGGTTACCGAAAGGCGTACGTGGGGTGCATGGGTGAGAGTATAGTTTGATCCATCGAGGACGGTTTTATCCGTTGGCTATGCCCCGTTAGGCAAAGTCCCGTGATGTAAGCGCCCGATGTACGGCAGCTTCACACGTTGCGATGATTGCGCTCTCGCTCTGGACGCCATTGACCCCCTCACGTTGCGCCCTGAGCGTACGTCAATCTCGATGCCTCGGGTTATGCTGCCTATGTTGAACCAAAACGGCTACTGTGCTTGTTAGGGTGTTTTGTGAAAGTCCTCGTAACATAAGTTCTTTTGGATTTATGTGACCGGCGGGTAAAGGGCGAAACCTCTGCAGAGTGTTGATCTATCATGATAGCCGTGCTCACGGATACGAGCGGCCTGGATCCTTTTTGATTAGAAGATGATATTAGTGGTTGATGTTGGTTTGTTTTATAATCACTTATACTTTATTAATGGGTTTATACTTGGGATTCTACTTATTTGTAGTAAGTTGGAAGATAATAAAATGAATCAACTAAAAGTGCTAATGCAGTATAACCGTGTCAAGCCTTTTGTCCTTGCATAACCCGTGTTATACTTGTTAAGTAAGATGGTATACTTACACTTGAAACTATTCAACAAAATCCCGGATGGGTAACAGATGGAGCAATGAATGATCAGTCGCTTGCTGAGTTTCCGGAGGATCTGCCGTACTTCTAAGCTGTGTTCAACCAGTCGGTGTCCCTGTGGATTTGAGGCTCTACCTAGTATGAAGCGTTTAATAGTATTAAGTCTTCCGCTGTGTTATTTGTTTAAGACTATGTCTTGTGTTAAATTCTAATATAAACTATTTTATTCGAGCATTGTGTTCTCTGTGATTCAATATTTGTAATCTATATGTGTTCTGTGGACATCCTGGGCACACATATGGAAGCATTCGGATTTCTTGGAAATCTGGGTGTTACAAAGTTGGTATCAGAGCCGTGCTGACTGTAGGATCACAGCCTAGATAGAACGGTCGATTAGAACTTGCTTAATTCTTGCTCTAAAAATTATTTTACATCCTAGAGTTGAGTTTCTGTTGAAAAATGGTGTTCTATTCTACCTCTGTTCTTTTTGAAAACTTTCTAAGCTTTAAAACTAAGGCCCTCCTCTAGTTTTCACTTCCATAGATAGCTCGATAGAGATAGATAGTCCGTAAGAGCACTGGTGTCTACCTTCCACCCCGCATCAATGAGTACCCGTCGGAGGCACGCAACCTGGACGCCTACAGGGAGCTTCTTAGGCAGGAGGCCGAAGAAGGGAAACCCGAGGAGCTGCAGCACCCTAGCTCACCGCACCACTATCGACCCTAAATGCTAGTGGAGATCAATAGAACGTTTTCGGGTCCAAAACTAGTCGAATAGTGCCGAGTCTTGTGTGAACCTTGACTTTAAATGCTTGAATGAATTGTCATTATGCTTATGTGTGATTTGGATCTTTGTAATGTTTGTGATGAGCGTGGACGAAAGTCTGCAGTCATCTAGTATTGGATTAAGGTATAAGGAATTTAGTGGATAGATAGATGGGTTCCTAATCTCTCCTTTGCATATCATCTATCATCTTTCCTATCACCTGAGAACCCTATCTTGTCAACGGATTGCTTCTGTTCTTGACACTGGGTCAGACATGACAGTGATTATGAATGTTGGGGTTTTGTTTTATGACAGATGGTTGGGACAAGAGGATCGATGGGTGGTGGCAACCAGAACCAGAACCAGAACCCGAATCAGAACCAGAACCAGCCGCCCACCATGGAAGATCTAGTCCGCTTGCAGACACAGACGATGCAACAGTTGACTCAGGCCATAGCTTTGATGCAGCAGAACCTGCAGAATCCACCTGTTCAGCCACCTCCCCAGCCCATCCGGGACAGGAGGGGAGAATTCTTGAAGGGGCGCCCGCCAAAGTTCTCCCGCGCCAAGGACCCGATGGAAGCTGAAGACTGGATCAAGGCAGTGGAGAGACAGCTCGACATTGCTCAGTGTGATGACAGGGAGAAGGTGCTCTACGCCTCTGGACAATTTGAAGGAGCCGCTCTCGACTGGTGGGTAGCATTCCAATATGCGCAACCCGATCGCAACCAGATCACTTGGCAGCAGTTCAGTGAAGCCTTCCGTGCTCACCATGTGCCTGAGGGACTGACGGTCCTAAAGAAGAGGGAGTTCCTAGCCCTGACGCAGGAGGGAATGAGCGTCACTGCCTATCGTGACAAGTTCCTTGAGCTGGCCCGCTATGCACCAGATGAGGTGTCGACAGATGAGAAGAGGCAAACTCGCTTCCGGAATGGACTCCAGGATGTTTTGCAGCTACAGTTGATGTGCATCACCTTCCCAACCTTCGGTGCATTGGTTGATGGTGCCCTGATGGTGGAGCACAAGCGTCGTGAGATTGAGGACAAGAAGAGAAAGTTCATGAACCAGCAATCTGGCAGCAACATCCGCCCCCGCTACAACCCCCAGCAGGTGAATCAGCAGCGCACTCAGGGACAATCAAGCCTTCAGAACCGCAGCCAGAACCAGCAACGTCCCCAGTATGCACCACCCCAGCAGCAACAGCAGCGCTACCAGAACGTGCAGCAGAACACTCAGGCTTCACGCACTACCCAGGCTAACACCACTCCTGTCGGCCCAAGGGTATGCTATCACTGTGGTGAACAGGGACATTATGCTAACTTTTGTCCCCGGAGGGTCCAGAATTCCACCGGTCAGAACAACAACCAGAAGGCAGGGCCACAACAAACTCAGAATGGAAATCAGCAGCAGGCACAGGGAAACCGAGGCCAGCAGAACTACGCCAGGGGCAAGCTCAACCATGTGGGAGCAGAAACTGCAGAAGTAGCCACAGATGTGGTAGTCGGTACGTTCTCGGTCAACTCACAACCTGCTACAGTTTTGTTTGATTCTGGAGCTTCGCATGCTTTTATATCTGCTGATTTCGTGAAAAAGAACTTGATGCTTATGCAACCTATGGGGAACACCATGTTAGTTAACTCACCGGGGGGAGAACTTCGGGCCACATTACGTTGTCCTAATGTAGCAGTTAACATAAGGGGGGTAGACTTTTTAGCACACCCTATAGTTCTAAACTCTATCGGGATGGATCTGATTTTGGGAATGAGCTGGCTAGCAAAGTACGATGCCGTCATCCAGTGTTCCAAGCGTGCTGTTCAGTTAGTGACTCCATCAGGGGAGAAGATTGAGTATCAAGCAACCAAAACCACAGAGCCCGGTCAGGTCAATCATGCTGAAGGCACAGAGTTGAAGGACATTCGAGTGGTGAACGAGTATCCAGATGTGTTCCCAGATGAATTGCCAGGTATGCCTCCGGACCGTGAAGTTGAATTTGTTATTGAACTTATGCCTGGCACAGCACCCATAGCTAAAAGACCATATAGAATGGGGGTAAAAGAATTAAAGAAACTTAAAGAAGAATTAAAGGCCCTACTAGCTAAGGGGTATATTCGTCCTAGTTGTTCGCCTTGGGGAGCTCCAGTGTTGTTTGTTGATAAGAAAGACGCGACACAGAGGATGTGCATAGACTACCGAGCCCTCAATGAGGTCACTATCAAGAATAAGTACCCACTGCCAAGGATCGATGATCTCTTTGACCAATTGAGAGGAGCTTGTGTGTTCTCGAAGATCGATCTCAGATCAGGCTATCATCAGATGAGAATCCGGGTGACAGATATCCCCAAGACAGCTTTCACTACCCGGTATGGTTTGTATGAGTTCACAGTTATGTCCTTTGGATTGACTAATGCACCGGCCTACTTCATGTATTTGATGAACAGTGTGTTCATGGATTATCTTGACAAGTTCGTCGTGGTGTTCATCGATGATATTCTGGTTTTCTCCAAGAATGAGGAAGAGCATGAGGAACACTTGAGGTTAGTGATGCAGAGACTCCGAGAACATCAGTTGTATGCTAAGTTGAGTAAATGTGAATTCTGGCTGAAGGAGGTATCATTCTTGGGCCATGTGTTGTCAAATGGAGGTGTCGCAGTTGATCCGAAGAAGGTCAGGGATGTTCTCGACTGGATTCCACCGCAGAATGTCAGTGAGATCAGGAGTTTTCTTGGAATGGCAGGTTACTATCGGCGTTTTATTGAGGGATTCTCCAAGATTGCCAAGCCTTTGACATCATTGCTAGAAAAGAATGCCAAGTTTGTGTGGACACCGCAGTGTCAAGCTAGCTTTGAGGAGTTGAAGAAAAGGCTGACCACTGCACCAGTATTGGTACTGCCAGATGTTACTAAAAGTTTCTCAGTGTATTGCGATGCGTCTCGTCAAGGATTGGGATGTGTACTCATGCAGGAAGGTAGAGTTGTGGCATATGCGTCCAGACAGTTGAGGAGACATGAGCTGAATTATCCGACACATGACCTGGAATTGGCAGCCGTGGTACACGCATTGAAGATCTGGAGGCATTATTTGATTGGACACAAGTGCGACATCTATACCGACCACAAGAGCCTTAAGTATGTGTTCACGCAATCCGAGTTGAATATGAGGCAACGTCGTTGGCTTGAGAAGATCAATGACTTTGAACTAGAAATTCACTACTATCCAGGGAAGGCTAACTTGGTGGCCGATGCTTTGAGTAGAAAGAGTTTTGCGAATGTGCTACCGGGTCAGAATTTACCGGAAGAGCTTAGTAGGGAGTTTGAACGCTTAAACTTGGGTATGGCAGCTAACGTGGCTGAGCTAGAAGTGGAGACAACTCTTGAACAAGAAATCCGAAAAGGTCAATTGGAGGATGAGGAAATCAAGGAGTTGGTTAAGAAGATCGGGACAGATAAAGCGCCAGGATTCCGATTGGATGATCAAGGAACAGTGTGGTATGGTAACAGAATAGTGGTGCCAGATCAGCAGCATATCAAGGATGTTATCTTACGGGAAGCGCACGAGTCAGCATATTCCATTCACCCGGGAAGTACCAAGATGTACTTGGACCTCAAGGAAAGATTTTGGTGGTACGGTTTGAAGCGCGATGTTGCAGCACATGTAGCTCTTTGTGACGTATGCCAGAGAGTTAAGGCCGAACATCAGAGACCGGCAGGATTGCTTCAGCCTATGAAGATACCAGAGTGGAAATGGGAAGAAGTGGGTATGGATTTTATAACAGGATTGCCCCGCACGCAGAAAGGTTATGACTCTATATGGGTGATAGTGGACCGATTGACGAAGGTGGCTCACTTTATTCCGGTAAAGACTACATATTCCGGTGCCAAACTAGCAGAATTGTATATGGAGCGGATTGTATGTTTGCATGGGGTACCTAAGAAGATAGTATCAGACCGAGGAAGTCAGTTTACGTCGCACTTTTGGCACAAGTTACATGAGTCCATGGATACTAAGCTTCACTTCAGTTCCGCTTACCATCCGCAGACAGACGGTCAGACCGAGAGGACGAATCAGATACTGGAGGACATGTTGCGAGCATGTGCATTGCAGTATGGAAGTAGCTGGGATAAGAGTTTGTGCTATGCAGAATTTTCGTACAACAACAGCTACCAGCAGAGTCTCAGAATGTCACCATTTGAGGCGTTGTACGGAAGAAAGTGCAGGACACCGTTGTTTTGGAATCAGACCGGAGAAGGTAAGGTATTTGGACCTGAGGTCTTGAAGCAGGCAGAAGAACAAGTGCAGGTTATCAGGCAGAATTTGAAAACAGCTCAGTCGCGGCAGAAAAGTTATGCAGATGTAAGGCGACGAGACCTCAGCTTCGGGATTGGTGATTTTGTGTATCTTAAGGTGTCACCAATGAGAGGTGTGAAGAGATTCAACGTCAAAGGCAAGCTAGCACCTCGCTACATTGGACCATTCAAGATATTAGAACGGAGAGGTGAAGTGGCTTATCAGTTAGAGTTACCAGAGAAATTGGCGGGAGTGCATGATGTGTTCCACGTGTCCCAGCTGAAAAAGTGTTTACGGGTGCCAGAGGAACAGATTCCGTTAGAGGAATTGAATGTGCAGGAGGACCTTACTTATGAGGAATATCCGGTCAAGATCTTAGAGGAGTCTGAGAGAGTCACCAGGAACAAAGTGATACGTATGTGCAAGGTTCAGTGGAATCGTCATACAGAGGATGAGGCAACCTGGGAACAGGAGGATGAACTCAAGGCAGAATATCCACATCTCTTCCAATCCACGTCCGAATCTCGGGGACGAGATTCATCTTAAGGGGGGTAGGTTTGTAACACCCTAAAAATGCCCAATTTAAAATTTAGTAATTAATTGGCTTTTTATATTAAAGTGCTCATAAATAATATAGGGAAATAAAATTTTTGAATAATTAAAAGCAAATATAGGAAATAGAAACATTATTGTTGCGTACATGCTGGTGCATTTATTTTTGATTGTTGAATTCAAATTTGAATTTGAATTTGAATTCAAGTGAGTGTTTGAATAAAAGAAAACCTTTTCTTTTCTCTCTCTTTTTCCCTCTCTCTTTTCAGCCCAGCAGCCCATCTCCTTCTTCCTTCTCTTTCTTCTTTTCCCGCGGCCCACCCCTTCTCTTTTCCCTTTCTTTCGCGCGGCCCAGCAGCTCAGGCCCAGCACCGCAGCCGGCCCATCCCCGCGCCAGCCCGCTCAGCCTCTCTCTCTCTGAGTCGCTGACATCCCGGTCCCATCTGTCGGCGCCTTCCTTCCTCCGCTCGCTGCCGCTGACCGCCAGGGCCCACGCGTCAGAGCCGTCCCCTACCTCTCGCCGTACGCGGTCGGGACTCTTCCCCGATCCGCGCCGCCGCGCCGCCGTGCCGTGCTTGGACTCCTCGCGGCTTGGAGCGCACGCCGAGGTCGCCTAGCCCCTATATAAGCCGCCGCCAACCCCCTCGGCCTCGAACCCTTAACCCTAGCGCCGCCTCCAAGCTCCGAGCGCCGCGAAACCCTAGCCGCGCCGCCGCTATCAACTAGAGCTCGCTCCAAGGCCGCGTTGTCGCCGAGAGTTTGTCCCGGAGCTTCACGAGCACGTAAGGAACATGCCGAGCTCTTTTACCCCCTCTCTCTCGCCTTTCCGTGTCCGCGCGAGCTCACCGGAGCCATCACCGCGCCGCCGTTCGTCGCGAGCCGTCTCCGCCGCGCGATGATCGCCTCCGATCCCCAAAACCGAACCTCCAACTTCTCCTCTCTCTTTTGAGCCAATCACGGCGAGGTTTGGAGCCTTCTAGCCCCCAGCCGAGCCATCTCCGGCGAGAGCGCCGCCGCGCGCCGCCGCGAGCCGCCGTTTCCGGTGAAGCCGAGAGACCGATCTAATCTGAGCCGTTAGATTCGAAACCGACGGCCAGATCTGAAAACCGATCTAAACCGAGCCGGTTTCCGTGAACCGCGGTTCAAGCCGGTCCACGGTTCGGTCCACGGTGACGTCAGCCCACGTCAGCAACCAGCCGCCGCCGCGCCTGTTTTGCAAAAGAGCCCCTGCAGTTTTTGAAAATCAACCCGCGGTCCAGCGCAGTTCAAAAGTATTTACAACCAAGTCCTTTTTCTTTCGTTTTAGCCCCTGTTCTTTTGAAAAATCATGCCCGCCGTCCTGAAAGTTGTTTTTACGCCGCAGCCCTTGTGTTTTTATACAAAATTACGTTTTAGGTCCCTGGTTTCTTTCAAAAACACCCCTGGAAGCCTAAAATCTTTACCAGCAAGCCCCTAGAGCCCGTTTTAAGCGTAGTTTCTCCGTTTTAACTCCGATTTGAGTGATTTTCGCGCTCACGTGTTCGTAGTGAAGCGTAGAGTAGCTCTAAAACCTTCTTTTCATCTTTTGTTTATGTTTGGTGTACTGTTCTAATTAAGTAATCTTGTTTGCATGTATGTGTGGATGCTTGTTGGTGATTGATGTGAGTAGTTGCCGAGCCGTTCGAGTTCGCCGACGATCCCGTTCCCGAAGAGCAGGTGCAGCAGCAGTTCTCTGAGGAAGGCAAGTATAACACGGACCATCCTTGTTACCTATACACCGATTAATCACATCAATCATATGCATGTGTCTAAAATTGTTAACCACTAAGGATGTTCCTAGTCTTTACCTTATTCCTTGTTTCCCAGGGTTTTATGCATTATGGTTAGATTATGCTACGCGCTGCAACCAACATTTATTTTTAATGTCAATATTGAATTAATGGTTCACTTCAATGATGGTTAAAAGATGCTTTTTAGCAACATGGTTCGGGGAACTAGAGCATGTGCTGTGTGCTTTGTTCTAGTGTCTCTGTAAGGTTTAATCTTGGGAATTAGAGCATGTGCTTCGTGCTTTGTTCTAATGTCTCTCCATAAGGTCCGGTTCTTAAAGCGGCAACCCAGGAACTTGTTCGCCGCCGTTGGAACTATAATGGCTCTGGTCTTGGATAACTAGCTTGTACGTCCCTAGCTCGCCAGTGGTTACCGAAAGGCGTACGTGGGGTGCATGGGTGAGAGTATAGTTTGATCCATCGAGGACGGTTTTATCCGTTGGCTATGCCCCGTTAGGCAAAGTCCCGTGATGTAAGCGCCCGATGTACGGCAGCTTCACACGTTGCGATGATTGCGCTCTCGCTCTGGACGCCATTGACCCCCTCACGTTGCGCCCTGAGCGTACGTCAATCTCGATGCCTCGGGTTATGCTGCCTATGTTGAACCAAAACGGCTACTGTGCTTGTTAGGGTGTTTTGTGAAAGTCCTCGTAACATAAGTTCTTTTGGATTTATGTGACCGGCGGGTAAAGGGCGAAACCTCTGCAGAGTGTTGATCTATCATGATAGCCGTGCTCACGGATACGAGCGGCCTGGATCCTTTTTGATTAGAAGATGATATTAGTGGTTGATGTTGGTTTGTTTTATAATCACTTATACTTTATTAATGGGTTTATACTTGGGATTCTACTTATTTGTAGTAAGTTGGAAGATAATAAAATGAATCAACTAAAAGTGCTAATGCAGTATAACCGTGTCAAGCCTTTTGTCCTTGCATAACCCGTGTTATACTTGTTAAGTAAGATGGTATACTTACACTTGCAACTATTCAACAAAATCCCGGATGGGTAACAGATGGAGCAATGAATGATCAGTCGCTTGCTGAGTTTCCGGAGGATCTGCCGTACTTCTAAGCTGTGTTCAACCAGTCGGTGTCCCTGTGGATTTGAGGCTCTACCTAGTATGAAGCGTTTAATAGTATTAAGTCTTCCGCTGTGTTATTTGTTTAAGACTATGTCTTGTGTTAAATTCTAATATAAACTATTTTATTCGAGCATTGTGTTCTCTGTGATTCAATATTTGTAATCTATATGTGTTCTGTGGACATCCTGGGCACACATATGGAAGCATTCGGATTTCTTGGAAATCTGGGTGTTACATCAGCCTTGCTTGTGACTATTATTTCAGGTACTGCTTCGGATGAGACGATGAATGCTGTCTCTTGGCCTGCCCAGGTTCCTCCTGGCTGGCACGTCGAGTGGATTTCATCCTCTTCCGAGGATCGTGAGGAGTAGCACCATGGACAACTTCATTGTGGTGTTGCTATGTATTGTCGTTAGTTAAATTCCGCTGCTTGAACTCTCAATCTTTTATTTCGAATTCAGACTTGGTTTGTAATAACCTGATGAGACTATTTGTAAAGTTGAACTTGTAGAATGTTGTAATTTCTGGGACTTACCTTCGTGTGGGCGCGCATGTTGTTTCGATCATGAAAGAACGTGGTTAATCGGGTATAATTCGACGGCGCTCTAGCTTATTCCGGATTAAGTGCCTGACTTCTTGATTAGTGGTCCTTTGGTACTTAACTTGGAATAATTTCGGAGTGGTCCACCACATATTCACCCCCCTCTAGTCGGTAATCCTCGATCCTACACATGGCTTGATTGAACAATTGTAGATCCTTAAAACCCATTCCTCCACAACAATTCTTCAATGTCATATCTTTCCAAGCTACCTAGGCAGTTTCTCTTCCCATTCTCCGCACCCCACCAAAGGCAATTTGAATACACTCATGATATATGTCGGTAGTGCTTGTGCCACAGCCTTTATCAACACCTCCTTGGCCGCTGCAGACATGTTTTTCTCTATATAATCCTTTAAGTGCTTACTCAAGCACTCTTTCAAGGATTGAAAACGCTCTCCCTTTAATCTACCAGATGGCGTAGGTAAACCTGTTTAGCTCCTGTAGTTCTCCGGTCTCAATGTTCCTGCTAATCAACTGAGATAGGCCGGCAGCCACAAATAAAAAGAGGTATGGAGATGTAACACCTCGCCCCATGGCTTAATAGGATTGATAAGAATACTCATACCAACAGGTTGCAACTTCTTGGGAGTTAATCCCGAAAGAACTCCGTGGTTAAGCGTGCTTGGCCCGGATCAATTTCAGGATGGGTGACCATCTGAGAAGTCATTCCTGGGTGCGCATTAGTGAGAACAAAGTGCGCAGAAAAGACGTGTTGGTCTATGAGGGCATTCTTAGGATTCTATAGAGCTATCAGGCGTATGCGAGCCCGGTCCAGAGTGGCGGGATGTTACAGGCAAAAGTGGATCACCTTGACGTAGACAATGGGAAGGGCTAAACAGCGTCGATGTGACACCGTTGAAGCGGACCGAATAGCGAACAGAGTAAACACATACCATGATCCTCTGCACCCATGAGCTTTGAAAGCCTAGCTTCAACAAAACCTTATTCAAAAATCCCCAATGTACCCTATCATACACCTTCGATAAATCCAGCTTGTACGCACAAAAATTACTCCTTTCATCTGAATTCCCACCGATAGCACGTATACCCTCAAAGGCAATGAGCGTGTTATCAGTAATAATCCTTCCCGGGATAAAAGAACTCTGGCTTGTAAAAATAATGTCTTGCAACAATGGGCGTAGTCGGTTGACCATACATTTAGAGACCACCTTATAAATCACATTACAGAGGCTAACAAGTCTGAATTCTTTCAACGTTTCTGGATATGTTGTCTTTGGGATGAGCACAATGCAAGTATCGTTCACCCCCTCTGGCATGTGACATGTGTCAAAAGTTTCCTGCACAACCTTGACTATATCCTCACCCATCATCTGCCAATTTCCCTGAAAGAAACATGACGACAACGCGTCAAGCCCCAGGGCTTTTAAAGGCCCAATTTGGAACATAGCATCTCCAATCTCTTCAACTGTGTATAGCTTGCACAAGGCTGCATTCATTATATCAGTAACCTTTGGACTAAATAAATTAACAATATCATTCGGATCAATAGCTTCGTCCTTGGAGAAGAGATTCTGAAAATAATGATTTGCCATACCTTGCATCTCCTGTCCGAGTCCCAACTCCCATCATCCTTTTTCAATTTACTGATTTTGTTCTTCTTGGCTTGCCATTTGGCTTTGCGATGAAAATATTTAGTGTTTCTATCACCCTCATGTAGCCAAGAGATCCTAGATCTTTGGAGCCACATCATCTCCTCTCTATAAAACATCTCATGTAGTTTTCTTTTCATACCTAATATTTTCTCCCTATTATGAACTGGATCATTGAGCTCAAGACATTTTAATTCTTTCCTTAGCTCTTCAATCCTCTTTGTAACATGATAGGAATTTTCTTTACTCCATACTCTCAGCTCATTCGATACTGTCTCCAGGGACTTGGAAATTGCCCCAAGATCGCTCCATGGATTTTTGCGCAGCCATGCTTTCTCTATAACCGGCTTTAAGCTTTCTTCTCTCCCACATTATCTCATATCTAAACTCTCGCGCCTGCCTGACTAGCCTTGTGGTCTTACTTAGGTTCAACAGGAGGGCCTTATGGTTTGATCTGGATGAAGTTAAGTGCCTCACACTCGCTTCAGGGAAAACTAAAGCCCATTCAGTATTGTCCACTCCTCGATCAAGCCTCACTCTAACATTCTTATGTCCACTCTGATTATTGTTATACGTCCAAGGCAATCCTGAAAACCAAAGATCATCAAGATCACAATGGCTAAAAGCCTCCCTAAAATCCATCATCTGCCGTTCTGGTATGGGGGTTTCTGAAAAATATTTGTATTCCCACATTGCTTCATTAAGATCCCCCCATAACCATCCACGATTCTGACCAAGCACCACATAAATCACGTAGCAAATCCCACATCTCCCTTCGATTCTCCACCCTAGCTCTCCATAGACAAACGTGGCCCTCCAAGGTGCCCCATTCGGTTCTTCCTTTATTAACACATCAATGTAACAATCTCCCTGAGAAAGCAAGGATACAATCAACAACTTATCCCAATATAAAGCTAAGCCTCCACTGAGGCCAACACTACTGACAACTAAACAATTACGAAGACCAAACTGCCATCTAAGATTACTGACACGATTGCCGTTCACTCTTGTTTTGAAAGAAAGATAATCTTGGGGCGATGCGACTGTATGAAGCCGCCCAATTCTCGACCAATGTCTTTAATCCATACAAATGAAGACCTTATAGCATCTTCAACAGGTTTTGTAAAGGGCATGGATAAGTAAAATTAGAGAAAAAACGATAAAATTGCCTTCCAACAATATCGCCAAAAGTATGGATTTGCTTTCTTCGTAGTTATCCCATGAAAAACGGTAGGCAAAATTGCCGATGCATCGTGGTTAGCTATCTCAGATTCGCGTGTGTCTGCTTCCCTTCCCTTGCGCGCATCTCCCTCACTCCCACATTGTCCCGTACATCGAAGAATCGCGCCCTAGCCGTAGTCCACAAAAGGCCACAGTCGAGGATCCCGTTATGCCAGCGCCACCCCTCTCACTGATCCCGCCCCGCCACACCCTCCCACTCGCGCTGGCCGCTGGTGTCGGTGGCAAGATGGTTGTTGTAGCCCTGGAGGCGTCGGGCGGCTGCTGCACCCGCTATGGCGATTCGAGGGACACACGATGACAATGCGCGTAGGAGCTCCGGTGGCCACACCTGCCGATGGCTGCACTCGTCGATGGGCGGAGGGTGAGGTCCATGCCTGGGCGCGGCGTTCCAACGCAATAGACGGGAAGAAGTGGAAAGAGGAAGGGAGAAGATGACGTTATGGGCCCACGCGTCAGTGAGTTGGATAGAGGATAGTTGACTAGGCTGTTAGTTTTCCTGCTCTTATAGAAAGTTAAATGGCTAGCTAAATAACTAGTTAAATTGGACTTTGGCTAATATGATTTTGAGCTCTTAGAGATGCTCTTACTAGCGCCTGGGGCATTTTTTCATAATTAACAAATAGTATAAAAAATGGTAAAAATAGAGAGATTGCTTGCATAGCTTATTTTTTAATTATATTTTCTCGAGCAATTGTTTCAAATGGGAATTTCGAAAAAAAAGCAAATTGTAAGCTGTAACAGACCTCAAAGAAGTACCTTTCGTTCGCCCAACGGAACAGTCAACAGCAAACCTTCCCCAAAATTTCGAATTCCAGTCATCCAGTGAACGGTCGCGCATTCGGCATCGGCAGTGAGGGGCGGCGCGGTCGCAAGGAGATGAAGACCAACACCTCTTCCTCCTCCGAAGGCGGCGGTGGCACCGGCTCCGAGCAGCAGGGTTTAGGACCTGTGGAGGTGCAAGCGGCGGCGGCGGCGCTGGGGCGATCGGAGGTGTTCCACGTCGTGAAGGAGCTCGTCGGCTTCGTCCTCTACATGCACCACCAGATCCCCTCGTAATCCCCAATATCTCCCCTATTTATCCTGTGCAATGCTGCCATTTGGTAGGATGTCTGGCTGATATGGTGGGTTTTCGGTGTAAGTTCTTAAATCCAGTTCTAATCTGGCGATTGCAGCCGTTCAGATTGCGTTTCCGGGGCATATCCTGTAGGGCGGGGCTTTGGATTTCGATTTGGATTGGATTGAACCTATCCTTATGGCTGCCTAGAGCAACCTTCGTGCCAGTGGATGTAGTTAGGGTTAGGATTAGATTGATTGTGAGATTGATCTGTTCACGTGCAATTGTTTATGCTATGGATCAATGTGCCTGTATTATGCGGAATGGAAATTTGGATTGACTGGATGTAATGGACTCGAACATTACTTGGATTTGAGCTACATTAGTAAATCTCTGGCACTTGTATTAGGGCAATGTATTCGGTGTTTATTTAAATGGGATTTAGTTTGCTCATTTAGACAGTAGCTTCTATATATTCTTGTGATAAGCCTTTATTTTAGATGTTACTATTAGTTTGTGCAGCCTCTAATAGCTGAAATGCTGAATGCTTCTAGATATTGTCTTAGGCTGCTGATGTGTTTTATATTTGAACCTGCTTATGGCTCTTTATGTTGTTCCAGACTCAGTTTTTGGTTGGTGTGGATATTTTTCATCTATGATCATTGCCATCATTTGCGCTGTTTATTTTATTTTGGTGCTGATGCTAAACTGTCTCCATTTAATTATGTTTGGATAAATATTGAATTGATGTCCCACTAAGATAGTTTTAGCAAAATTCTTTTTCGGTGGATGTGCTGCTAGTTTTGATTGCAAAGTTGAATAAGAAACCTTTATTTCGAGAGTATGGATAGGAGCACATGGAGACGAGCAATCAACATGCATGAACCGTAGTCTTTGCTTCTTTTGGGTTTCATTTCCAGCCTACCCCAACTTGCTTGGGACAAAAGGCTATGTTGTTGTTGTTGTTGCTGCTGCTCAAAGAGATTCAGGGTGCTCATATGCCGACTGAAATGTCCTGTGATCATCACAAGAAAAGCATGGTCCAAATATTTTCACACTACTCTTATTGTTACTTTTAAGTTCTTGATGAAGTATGACACCATTGAGTACTGTCAACACTCAATTAGTGATCAAAGTCATTATTCAGATTGTCCATTGTCCTATTTGTCTGGGGCTACTGTGTTGATCACAAAGGAAGCCTTTTGTTGCTTTTGTGCATGAGATCTCAGGACGTGTTGATCACTAAGGAAAATTGTTGAGTGTTTTTTAATATATCCATGCAGAATAATTGAAGAACATAGTAGCGTTTATTACTAAAGAAGGGTAGGATGTTTATGTACTGTGCTATCGAATTTTCAAATGAACTTGGACAGTCTTAAATTTCTCATTCTTTTCAGGGTTTTACAGAGTCTTGAAAATGAATTTGCAAGTTTAAAGGAGGAAATGGTAAGTTCCATATTCAGTAAATGCTTTCCTACCACCTTCTGTTTTGGAAAGGAACCATTATTTGAATCATCGCTATTTCTAGACAGAAATGACACTACAACCAGCTGAACTCAAACCATCTGATCAGAGAAAGTACAACACAAGAAAAAGGGAGGTTAGACGTCGAATAAAGAAGCATGAGAAATTGATGAATGGCATCTCTGCCTTGCTGTGTGCTCTTCAGCAAGCACTTGATGAAGTTTCTAACATTGAAGGAGTTGTCCTGATCCTTGGAGGAAGCCTTGTACGACCCCTTTTTGTGTATGATATCACAATTTCTCATGGTGCATTTGATTCCGGAAGTGCCAAAGATCATGCTCTAACCAAGTTAGCTCAATCTGTTTCTCGGAAGGTGAGCTACTATTGCACCCTTTTCCCACAAATCTAGAATGACTATTTCTTTATGATTTGTTCTTGTTGAGCATTAAAGTTCTATTTGTTAAGACCTCAACATTGGTACATTATCCATGCTGAAATTCAAAACATGATGCCTTATCTCTAGTTGAACGGTTGTTGAAATTTTTTGCCATCTTCATATCGGATTATCGGCATATGGCTAAGCAGTTGAATCTTTTCATGTTTGTTGCCATAGTCCGAGGCATGAATATATGCACTGATTTATCACAACTCACGATACCTTATATTATGAACATCTATTTTGAATTTGTCCTCTTCAAATGATAACACAATTGCATATTCCTAGGCTATCCGTGCTCTTGTATCATGTGGAGCAGGGAGTGTGTCCTACACAGGTATTCTGTCGTTTCTTTCACTATATGTACTTGGCTGAGGTCACAATCCACTTTAACTTACTGCATTTAGTTGTATTCTCTTCAAGGGCCTAGCAAGTTGTTTTTGCTGGTAAGATGTTCCAGTACATTGAACTTACCACTGGATTTCCTGCCAAAACGTGGTTTTCGTTACAGCAAGAAGGTATTGTTCTTTCTTAAGGTCAATTTACGTATCTCATTCTGTTTTTCAGTCTTCATTTGGAACATAGCAATTCCCAAGATTAGTTCCCTGAACCTAAACTTTTAACCTCAGGTTGTACCTCTTCAAGTTCATATAAAGTGTAGTAAAGCAGGTGGTCAAGGGAATAACCAGCACAGTGTGTCAATTCCTGATGCCCCGGCTTCCACTTCAGGATCTTCTCTTCCAGATGCTATCTGGTAACATTTTTGTGACATCATCTTGCCATTGATTCAGTTGTGGGATTGATCAACAATTTTCGACCCTTTTAATGTGTTTAATGTAATGTCTTCTCGGAGCACTTTAGGCTATCATGGGCTATGCATTACAGAGTATTCAAAATGCAAATTTGTGTCATGGATGAACAGTATTTTGCTATGGAGTTCTTTGATATTGCATTTATATATGTCTCGGTGCTTGCATAGTACCTTTAATTGTTTTGATGGTTCTGGATGCGGGAAACCACGTTCCTTAACTCCTCTTATGCTGCCACAAAATACTCTGCTCATGAACCAATGTTCTAGCCACAAAAACCATTTTTGTCCTGACTATGGTCATGTCATCTGTTGCAGGTTCCAGTGCAAGCATACAGTAAGAGGTTTACCAGGCAAGGCATCACTAGAAGGGTGATCTGGCTACAAGATGTCAAAATTAACCAGACTTAGCCCTTGTTGTAGTGATGAGCATTAATTTGACTAGTGAACTTATTATACATGCACAGTAGAGGATGCTTATCACTTGACGAAGCAGGCAGCGATTAATTTGACTACTGAACTCCCTCCTGTATGGCATTTAGGCATCTTTTGCACGATTACGAAGAGTATAGCCCGGTTTTCGGTTCGAACACACAGGGAGAACGATCAGATTGTTGTTACTCGGTAGCATTTCAGTCGTTTTGAAGGTGCTGAGCCCAAGGATGACGGACGTATCAATGTTTTAAGCAAATCTTCTGATTTCCTCCATGCCAAATCGAATGTAAGGTTTTCCATGTCTCATGTAAAAAAAATGGCAGGTTTCCATCTTGATTTCATATTAAAGGATCGGAGTACCTAGAAACCTGTAGAAGGTACTCATCCTACGGTCTTTTTTATTTGTGGATAAGGCCTCTCTGGGTCATCTTTTTCCCCTTCCTGAAGTCACAAAAACAATGAGAAAGTCGCTTGCCAAGCCGCTGACCGTGGGTCCAACACCAGACAGCGGCGGGGGTTGGTGCTCTCCTCTCCTATATATCCGGGTGCCGGTGCCGCTTCCACCAAAGCCTCATTCACTCTTTTAATACGAGAAGAAAATCCGATCCCAAAATCCAGTGAGCTCGTGGTTAGGGTTCGAAAGGCCTTGAAGATGTCGGCGCCGTGGTGGGACTCCGACTGGAAGGACCGCTCGGGCCCCGAGTACCGCTGCTTCGTAGGGAACCTCCCCTACGGCACCAGCGAGGCCTCCCTGAAGGACGCTTTCTCCGGCTACGGCCCCCTAAACTCCCAGGTGAGCGGGTTTTCGTTTCGGTCCAACGGCCTCTTGCTGTTCCTCGTAGCGAACTCTGATAATCCGTTCGTGTACTTTGATATGGTCCCCGTGTGCTGGATAGATCTGTATGTTTTGGTCCCGGTTTGTGTCGCTTTCTCGGTGCGATTGTTTACTAGTGTGGATCATCCGTTGTCCCTTTCAGCACTTGTTCTAAATCTTTGTTTCCCTGTTCCCGACACAAATTTTTATTGCAGATTGGGACCCTTTGCCAAGGATTCTAGTAGCTCTTGGTAGTAAATGAATACTCCAGTACTGGCAAGCGTAGATTTATATCCTAATCTCTCTGTGGTTAAACATGTGGATCTGTCTATGATTAAATATCTGGATCTGTAATCTATGAGATGAGATATCACGTGAAGCACGTGTCGTCATGCATTTGTTCTTGCCTAATTAGCTTCGATAGCTTTATAAACTTGTTAAGAAATCTATAGATTTCTTTTTAGAAAAATTCATTTGGGCTAAGTCGGTTTCTAAACCGCGTTGTGGGCTGTAGATCTGGATTCCTTCCCAAGGAAGTGTCTTGTTTTGATTAGGTATTTGGCTCTTCACTTCGTTTGCAGGTGGTGACAGATCGTGAGACGGGGAGGTCCCGCGGCTTCGGATTCGTGCAGTTCGACGACAAGCAGTCGATGGAAAGTGCGATTCAGGGCATGAATGGGCAGTCCATGGGCGGCCGCAACATCACAGTCAGCGAGGCCAACCAGCGCCCGCGCCGCTGGAGGGCGTGAGCGTTGAACGGCCGCCGGTGGCCACGGTCTGCGTGTTGTCATCCTATCCCTGTCGTCCGGCCTAAGTAGCCATCAGTAGTAGCAGTGGTTGTCCTCAGTGACCTCCAAGTTATCCATCGTCGTTCCAAGTAGTTATCTTTCATGATGTTCTTATGGACCTTATGTTTGTCGTAATTGCATTGTTATGGGTCTAAGCTCGTTGAATTATCTGTCGTCGTTGGGCACTTGTCTATGCGTTAGTGATGGTTGGGTGTAATGCAATGGGACTTGTTAAGATGCATGATGCTCCTGGCTTGTGAATCTCTCTCGAGTATATATATCATCATTATGAGCAATTGGCTATTGATCGACTCCCATACAATATTTTCTGAAGGTAAATATCTCTCTGCATCTGCATGCTCGACGAAACGAAGGCCGTCTCCACTGGTGATCCGATTCGTTCGGGAAAAGTGACTGACACGTGACTGTTCACTTGAATCGTTTCGAGGAACTACTTTACTGATGCACCGATTCATTGGTAGGAGTAGTACAAGCAAAACACAGCATTAGTACAAGCAAAATAGTGTATGATAGGTGGGGTATGCTATTTTTTTATTTTTAATGAATCGATTCAAGATGTTGATCCGGTTCATCTCTCTCCTAAATGATCCGATGACCTTTACTGGATGCACTGATTCATTGGTGCTCCACGTCGGACGATGATCCGCTTTGGTAAGACCTGCCCCGATTCATTGGTGCTCCACGTCGGACGATGATCCGCTTTGGTAAGACCAGTACAGATGCTCGAAGTTCTCTTATTAGCATTGCCATTGTGCAAAATTATTTCTCCACACGCTGCTTCATGTTGTGCCAAACAAAAACGCATCCTTCTCTGAATCGTCAGCAACTTCATGTCGTGCCAGACAAAAACACATCCTTCTCTGAATCGACAACAATTGTTGCTAAGGATTTTATGTGCTTGGTTTTGGTTGCAAGATATCCTTTTGATTGGACAAAGAATTCTGTATCAGATTCTCAGTTAGTACAGTCATTGGTCACAAGATGTGTTCCACTGATCATTGGTCGCGCGATGTAAGCACTAGTTGATCCATACCATCCTTGTCCCGTTTGGAAAAAAAAAAACAACTAAAGGATTTGAAGGATAGGCAGAAGGAAACGAGCGGAAGTGGAAGAATTGCCTGCGGCGAGACAAACGAAAGAAATAATTATATCGGCCAGAAAATATAATAATTTTTTAAATGTTCTTTTAACAAATAAGAAAAGCTAAGAACCCGGAAGCTTATCCCCCGCCTAGGGCGATACGGGAGGTGCCCATTCACCCGGCGCCGCAGCCCACTTCCTCTCTCTCCCGGTCACCGTAACGCCGCCGGAAGCCCGCGCGGCCAGCGAGGAAGGCAGCGGCGGCTGGCGGGGCCGTCCTTTTCCCTTTCCTCTACGCTAGGAAAACGCGTCCGGTCTTGCGTTGGAGGGCTTCGCCGAGGCGGGCCATGGTGGCGCCGCGCACCAGATCCGGTGCCGTCGCGGGCAGATCTGGCGGCTAGTGCGGTGGATCTATGATCCGGCGGCTATTGCGCATGTCCTGCACCTTCCGCGCCGCCTGGTGGGTGGCCACTGGGGCTCTTGCCACCAGGACGACTGCCGGCAACACCCTGTGGCATGTGATCGTGTTCGTCGGGCTTCAGCGGCTGGCGGTGCCACGGTGTGGTGCCTTCACATCGCGTCTGGCGTGGGGGACGGGGTTGCCATGGTGTGGTGCCTGTCATTGGAGGTGGGCTGGTGGTGGTGATGTTTGGTGGCCTACGACGCCTTTATGGCTGCTATTGGGGGCTGTTGTGGTGAAGGTTGAGGGCCAATCCAGGATCCCCTTCCTCTTCTCCTCATCGGTGATGCTTTCCTCTTTTCCTCGTCGGCGATGCTAGTATTTACGATGTGGTGTCACCGTGTTGGTAGGTCCGGGCCTCCAGGGTGGTCTCAGCACACTCATGGCACCATGGTGGCTCTGTGAGCTATGCCGGAGCCATCCTCTTGGTGCAGGCTTCCCGGAGGTGACATGTGTGTTGTGCTGCCGGGGGTTGGGCTGAGCATGTGCAACACCGAGGGTGAGTTGCTCTGGGCGAAATCCCATGCCAGCACACTTGTCAGTTCTGATGGCGGTGGCGTTCTCGGACGTCGCTCTCCATGTTTGGAGCGTTATTATGGAGCTATCATCCGTGTTACGCGTTATGTCTCAGGGGTGAAAACCCTATTCATCATGGACAAGCAATGAAAGCATCAACTTGGCGTCGCACCCTCCTTGGAGGCAACGCTTTTTAAGACCCAACGTGGCTTATAGTAGTGTTGGCGTCACCGATAGGGGAGATGACAACCAAAGGTTGTGGTGATGTGGCTAGGTGGTGGTGGTGGCAACAGTGTTGGCTAGCGTTGGTAGTAGTTGTGTGGTAGCTCATGTCGACGTCCCAATCCGACCGAGCAGAGATTGTGGTGACTTGTGGCTCGTGTCGACGCCCCAGTCCGATCGGGCAGAGATTTTGATGAGTTTTGGCTCGTGTCAATGTCCCAATCCGACCTATTGGAGTAGATAGTGAGGAGTTTGCCCATGTCGATGACCCAATCCGATAGGGCAGAGTTGTGAGTTGTGGCTCGTGTCGATGTCTCAATCCGACCGTGTAGAGTTGTGATGAGTGGCTCGTGTCGACGTCCCAATCTGACCAGCTAGAGTTGTTAGTGATGAGTTTGCTCGTGTCGATGACCCAATCCGACCGAGTGGTGTTGTGAGTTGTGATGAGTTGGCCTGTGTTGATGACCCATTTCGACTAGGCATAGTTGTGAGTTGTAATGAGTTGGCAATGTCGATGACCCAATCCAACCAGGAGGAGTTGTGCGGTCTGTGGACCAAAGTTGTATGGTTTTCAGGCTCGAGGTTCCTTATAAACTAGAACAATTCTATTTTCTTCTAATAAAAACTTAGGAAAGCTTAAGCTTTCGCCGTCCGTTCAGAAAGAAAAAGATATTGATTCTTTTTTTTGGTTCCATGACTAGCATCAACCCTAGATCCACCATAGATTGAACAATGGCAAACTTTGCTGCTCGACACTTCAAATGTGGCTTTTGCTCTGAGCCATTAAAAAATAATGTCTTTGTCAAAAGACACTATAAATATGTGACAATTTGCTGCTCGACACTTTCACCAATATTATATTCTAGTCTAATGAAAGGGGTATTGAAATTGACTAAATCACCCTTGCGCCAACGCCACTTTGCCTCAGTCAGGTAGCCTCCACGCGCCGCCCACGCTGTCCCACCTCATGCGGGGCGGAGAACGATAGAGAAACAGGCGTGGTGTCTGAGGGAGAGGGGCGCGACGGCTGAGGGAGAAGGAGAAGGACAGGCCGCGATGACCGAGGAGAAGGAGATGGGGGAGAGAGAAGAACCTGACCCTAGAGTGTGGCTTATATAACAGAAGCGTGATATCGGACAAAGATGGATTTGTGAGCTCATAGTTAGGCTTTTATTTTTTAAAGCAGACTTTATAATGTGTCTATTTCCGAAAATCAATTTTAGGAGGCTGATAGCTTATAACATCCGCCTCCGAAAATGATTTATTTTCGAAGGCGATTGTTTTAAAACGTCCATATTTGAAAATCAATTTTCAGAGGCGAACAAGCAATCGCCTTCAAAAATAAAAATTGTCCGCCTCTAAGGTATTTTTTGGATTGCCCCTAAAATGATCTTTTAGTAGTGTTCCTCTCCTAACCGTTGTAATCTCTACGGTAAACTTGTGCGAGGAAACCAAGAACACCACAAACTAAACGTAGGGTATTCGTCCTGAACCGGCATAAATCCTGTCTCCCCTTGCAAACCATCCAAGCTAGACGCGCAAAGACTATAATTTACTAGCTGGTGATTCCGTACACCGACACTTATGTCACTGGATACACATACTATAAAAATATATTTAATGATAAAATTAATAGTACTTATTCGGTATCATGAATGCTAGTATTTAAATTTGATATGTTTTGACTCAACAATTAAAATGACCTAGAATTTGGAAAGTAAGGAGTGTATCTCTTGAGTCATGTTATAAGAGTATTCTAGAGACAACTAGATTCACGAAGGGGATGGCAGATTCGCGGTCGGCCACTAGGATGGATGGTGGGCAATCGATTTCCGACAAATGACTGTTATGTGGGCCCTCATTACTGTATATCCTCACGACGCACTGCGCTCCCGCCGCCTGCCGCCGCCCGCATGCTAACCTTTCCTGCGCCACGCCCCGCCGCTCCCGCCGCCCACCGGGGGTCCTCCACTGCCCGCTCCGACGGCCTCCCGGGCGCCTCCACCTCCGCCCGGCGCCCATCGCCCCCGCCGAGCCAGCAGTCGCCCCCCGACCTCTTCTACAGCCGCCAAGGATGAAGCTTCCCTTAGGAACCCCGAACCCTAACCAGGTGGGAGGCCGGCGACGGCAGCGGCGCCGACCGCTACGATAGTAGCCTGGCGGTCGAGCGCTGTTTTAGCATTTCGCTCACGAAGTACTACTTCTCTTGCGGCTATTTTATTTGGATAAGGCAATCTTTGGGTCATTTTTTTTATTTCAAAAGTCAAAAAACAATGAGTAAATGGCTAGCCAAGCGCTGACTATGGGTCCAACAACAGAAATTCGTGGTCAATGGTCTTCTATATATCCGGGTGGCGGAGGCGCCTCCTTCCACCAACAAACCTCCTTCACTTGGCATCGGAGGGGAAAATCCGATCCCTAACCCAGCGAGCTCGCGGTTAGGGTTGGAGAAGCTTGGAGATGTCGGCGCCATGGTGGGACTCAGACTGGAAGGATCGCTCCTGGCGTGAGTACCGCTGCTACGTGAGGAACCTGCCCTACAGCACTGACGACGCCTCCCTCAAGGACGCCTTTTCCAGTTACGGCCCCCTCATCGCCGAGGTGAGAGGGTTTTTGTGACCGGCCTCTCGAATCTCGATCTCGCTGATCCTCGAAGCCAACTCCGTTCGCTTACTTTTGTTATGGTCCCCGTGCGCTTTTTCTGTTGTTTACTGGTGCATCTAATCTGTCATTCCTTTCTTCAGCACGTGTTCTAGATCTTTGTTTCTCTGTCCCCGACACCAATTTTTATTGCAGATTAGGACCTTGTTTTAGACACGTTTTGGATCTTTT
This sequence comes from Digitaria exilis, assembly GCA_015342445.1. Classification (NCBI taxonomy): domain Eukaryota; kingdom Viridiplantae; phylum Streptophyta; class Magnoliopsida; order Poales; family Poaceae; genus Digitaria; species Digitaria exilis. The sequence continues at coordinate 1,170,527 of JACEFO010002165.1, forward strand.
CATTTTCAAGAATTTGGAATCTTATTAATAGGGCAGGCTATTTGTCTTGAAACGTGATGTTTTACAACTTTTTCAACTTCAGTCAATTGCTTAATAAACTTATAAGGAAATCTGTACCTTTTTTTAAAAAAAAATCAGTTTGCCTCAATCGATTTCTAAACCCCGCGGTTTCCAAAAGGGACTGTCATGCTTGATTGTACCTGCTGCTCTTCACTGCGTCTGCAGGTGGTGGTGGATCGTGAGACAGGGAGGTCCCGCGGCTTCGGGTTCGTGCAGTTCGGCGACGAGAAGTCGATGGAAAGCGCGATTGAGGGCATGAACGGCCAGCAGGTGGGCGGCCGCAACGTCATCGTCAGCGAGGCCAGACAGCGCCCGCGCCGCTGGTGGGCGTGAAAGGCCTCCGGCGGGCAGGCACCGCCGGTGGCCACGGTCTTCTGCGTGCGCGCGTACAGCGGACTAGTCATTAATTTATCATGAAATCCCTATCGCCAGGCCTAATCAGTAGTAGCAGTGGGTTGTCTTCGGTCACCTCCAAGTTATCCGCCGTCGTTCCAAGTAGTGACTGTCGTCAGGATGTTCTTCGAACACTTTATGTTCGTTGTAGTTGGATTGTTATGGCTCTGTGCTTGATGAGTTATCTGTTATCGTTGGACACTTGTTTATGCGTTAGTGATGCTGTAATGGTCTGGTGAAATGGAGTGGGCTTATTAAGGCCCTCCACAATGTGCTAGTGGTGCCAGAAATAATTGGGCTCCATGATGAGCAAATGAGCATCACAGGAGAAAAGCTGTAGTGTAAGAAAAACCAGGAGCAAAGCTTGTTGTGATCACTGGGACCCACACACCAATATAGTACTACTTTGTTTAGCTCATGCACGTCTCGTTTACCAGCAGCAGGACCAACAAAATGATTCTTTATGAATGGGCACCGGCGCAAGTTTGTTCACCGCTCCAAGTTTTCTGGGCATCGCTTGAAATTGGCACCGCGTGTCACAACGTAGAGAGTGATGCTAAAATCTTCTCTCTCATTTGGGCATCACTCGAAGAACACATTGTGGAGGGCCTAAGATGCATGATGCTCCTGGCTTGTGAATCTTCAAGTATATCCATCATTCTGACTCCCGTAATTTTTTTATGCTGTATAATATCTTATTATTAGCATTGCTGCCGTGAAAAATTGTTTAATTTGTCCATACCCTGCTTCATGTGCCAAACAAAAACACATCCCTCTCCCAATCCAAAGTAACTGTTACAAAGAATTGTATGTGCTTGGTTTAGCTACATTATATCTGTATGTGCCTGTTGACACCGTATTTTGACAGTTTGCTTCGGTGTCAAGATAAGGCGGAGAATTGGAATCGGAAACTGAGATAAGGAGAAGGATCAACTTGAATCGGAATCGGAATCCGATGAGAATAAAAAAACGGCGTAGAAGGTGGGGAAGTCGGAGTTCGAGCCGAGGTCGGAAATGGCATGAAGAGTAGATGATGTGGAGAAACCTGGGTGGAGAAAACCACCGGTCAAGCTAAAAATGGACCGAAATAAAGAGTCAGCTGATTATAAGTTTTACAGTCTGGGTCGTAGAAGATTGTAAAAAGTCCTTTCTTTTGTGTCAAGTTATGTTACCATGATCGGCTAGGAGTCGTAGTTTTCAGAGTTTAAATAGCGGCCCTGCGTGGTCATGAGAGGTCTGTACACACCAACAAAAAAAAAACTTTACGACTTTCGCATCTACTTTTACGCAATTTCATACATTGTCGATGACTTCGTCCTCTTCTTTTTCGCGAGTTCTTCTGGGCACGTCGAGGGTGATCTCGATATCAAGGCTTGCTTGTAAGTCCCGCATTACTGAGTAAGATCTAAGCTTTAACAACCGACGCATCGCTGTTGCTTCATTTGGAATTATTCGACAGTTATTGAATAGACATCTAGGTTTTAGTAACCGGCGCATCGCTGTTACTTCGTTTAGATTTTATTAACCTTTATCCTGCTTAGAATCAGTTTTATTCGGCTTTTATCTACTCTTTACAATCGGATCTGTTATAGCCATTTAGATCTGCTTAGAATCAGTGTTGCTCTGCTTAGCTTGGTAGGTTACATTTTAGTAATCTTGCTCTGCTTTGCATCGGATCAGCTGACCTAGCTGGTTCGTTATCATAGGTCGGAATTTACAGCCAATTCTAACTATATCGCTAAATTGGAATCCCAGCCAATTTCGCCGTGTTATCTAACATCCGATTTCCTTGTCAATCAATAGGTCAGATTGACTAGCACGCCCTACATCCACGGTCACATCCGATTTCGTGTGCTAGTACGTGAAGGTTTTTCCCTATTTTTGCGTCAACAGTGCCAAACAAACGAGGACACCGCTTCCTAATCAAGATACCGAGTCGACTCGTTGACCAATGCGTCAAGACACGATCAAGCCTACGTTGAGCCTGTGTTGAAGAGGAGTCCGCATTTCTTCCCCGTTGCTTTTGTAGGATCTAAACTCATGCCGCCTAGCCATGGCGGGTGCCGGCAAGGACCTTCTTCACCGTCGTGGCTGTTGTATAATATGAGTGCTCTAAACTCCCCTCGAGGCTCCCGTAGCTAGAGCCTCGACCTCGAGGGAGCCTCGACCTCGAGGCCTCCCCCGTAATTGCGCATGACTGTTCGGTCAATGTGGCAGGTGTAAATAGTGACTGACGTAGTGTTGACTATAGCACCGAGTTGCAGCATGGCTGCAGTAGCAGCAGACAAGTAGTGGCAGCATGGTGTTGACATGACTAGGAGTAGATGTAGCCCATATTTTGTACTGTACACTTTTGTCTATAAAAAGAGAGCAGCTGCAGCTCACGAAATCAAGCAGCAAGAAAACCGTGTTCAGTTCCAGGGGTTCTGTTCTTCTTACTCTTCTCATCTTCTTCTTCCTCCGAACTCGAGGGTAGTGTGTGCGTGTGAGTTGTGAGCTCTGGGAGTTGTGGTAGCGGCTAGGCCCGATCTGAGGCCAACCGTGACCACGACGATGAGCTCATCTCGAACCTCTCTCTCTCCAGGCCGTTGCCTCGTAATCTCACATGGCAGGGGCCAAGCTTCTGATCATGGGGTCGTGCTCGTTCGCCTCCACGGCATGTTCGTCTGGCTCTGGCTTCCCGCAGAGGCTGTCGCGGAGCCTTTGACCTGTGGCCTCGCCGCCGAGCACACGCCGTCGCTCGCAGCTCCACCGACCACGCGAAGCTCGTGCTGCTCCTATGCACCACTGCCCCCCACCATGCGAGGTTGCTGTGTGTGGGACTGTGGGCCGTCTGCCTGCCCGTACGACCGCTGCATCCTTGCCCAGGGGGTAGCTCATCTCGGTTGGTACTAGTACGGTGAGAATGAGAGGAGAGTCAGCGGGAGGAAGACGGAGGGGATAGAGATCAATACGGTCCCACCAGAGTTGGAGAGACCATTTTCCATGGAGATGTGGAGGTGACGTGGCAATATAGACACTGTCTATAGAAACTATCGGTTGGACTGTCCTTAGTCCTCCATGCCCAGCTATTGAAGGCTAGTCCATAAATGCAAAAAGTCTTAATTGTCCTTCGATCACAATGTTTATCTTCTCCCACGTCCCACCTTAATATATTTTTTTAAAGATAGTTGGGCTAAATATAAGTACTACATCCAAACAACACAAGGCTAATTTTAACTAACTAGTCTTTAGGGACAGTACATTGCCACATTGCTACAGATCAGCGGTCTCATAGGTCATCTCATACAAGTCCACGCATGATTTTTTGATGAGATGGTGGAGAGAGAGGGAGGAGAGAGACCAGGTGATTGTTTGCAAGCCAACCACCTCATAGGCTAAAATTTAGGACTACGAGACGAATTTCTCACCATTGTATGAGTTGTTATTGCCATCCAACTCACGACATTCTTTTTTCTATGCATAAATTAAGGATTATACACATTTATTATGAGACAACATATAAGACAACCCATTGTTCGAGTTACCTGTTATATCACCTCAAGATGACGTGGCAATGTATGAGACCGTCTATTAGATGGCACCAATGCACTTGCCCTTATAGACATCCAAACTTTAGGCAGATCTAATCTTTAGTTTTAGACTATCCAAACATGCCATAAATAACGCATTCTGCATGAGCTGCAACGTATCCATTGCTCACTGCTTACACGTTCTAAGCCGTCAATTGATTCGTTCCATTTGAAGAATGATAAAAGAGGGCATAGGAATCAGACAATGGAAATGCAGTTGTTGTTCAACTTACATTTTTCATGTATGTGTGACCGCAACCTTATTCGAACCATCCATCTTAAAATCAACGGTGATATGAATTATAGGTAGGTAAGAAAATTATGGCTAGGTGAGAAAATCAAAATCAATATTTAGATGAATACTATGTGAGGGCAATGGATACCTGGGATAAGCCCAGTGCCCACAAGTACGTGTGGGCTGCTTTCCCAATGTTGCCTAGGATTTGTGGTCACGTGACAAACTAGCCACCTAAAACACTAAGGGTGAGTTTAGATTGGGAGAAAAAACACTGTAGATCCAGAAAAACACTGTAGGTTGTGTTGGGAAGCGTGTTCTGTGAGTGGGAGGTATGGGACGAATAGGGAAAAATTGGATGGACAGTGTTTTTTGGGAGAAGTTGGGTGAACTAAACTCACCATAAAAGTAAATCAATCAGTTTAGACTAACCATCAGATATCTCATGTTCTAGCACAACCTTAGGCACGTGAGGAATCGTGAGCCCTCTCCTAGGTGACTTGGGGGCGCCCCGCCTCCCCTCCTGCAACCTTTGTTAACTATCATCATTGCTGATTGGCGGCGGACCAGCCGCGCTTCGTTCTTTCTCTCCTATATTTTCACCTCCCACCCTCCCTGCTTGGCCCCGTGCTTTTGCTCCGGTGTCCTCTATACGCCACCATTCCGAATCCGACCCTCTTCTTGTTGGATCTGCTAGCCTACCGTGGGGACATCACCTTCGTGCTTCCATTGGTCGCCTTGTCGTTGTCTTGGCAGGCTTGGGGTGTTGCCTTTGCGCCGCCGCCCATGGCGGCCAACGTCGAGTCCCAACCAATCGAATTTATCAATACATATCAAAAGATTGGGCCAGTGCTACATCGCTCTTGACTCAAAGCGGCTGCTTTTTATGTCGCCATCATTTTTACTTTAATGCCCCTTGCCAATAGGTGCCAGACTAAGGCTCTGCAAGTTGTGCATGAGAATCAATATGGATTCATCAAAGGAAAGACAATTCAAGACTATTTTGGATGGGTGTAACACCCTAAAAATACCCTATTTAAAATTTAGTAATTAATTGGCTCTTTTATTTGAGTGCTCATAAATAATGTAGGAAAAATAAAAATTTTTGAATAATTAAAAGCAAATATAGGGTATATAAACATTATTGTTGCATTCATGCTGGTGCATTTATTTTTGATTGTTGAATTCAAATTTGAATTTGAATTCAAATGAGTGTTTGAATAAAAGAAAAACCTTTTCTTTTCTCTCTCTTTTTCCTCTCTTTCTTTTCGGCCCAGCAGCCCAGCCCTTTTTTTCTTTTTCCTCCCTGCGCGGCCCATCTCCCTTTTTCCTTCTTTTCCCGCGGCCCACCAGCAGCAGTTCGGCCAGCCCAACAGCGCAGCCCAGCAAGCCGCCGCAGCCCAGCCAGCGCGCGCGCCTCCTCTCTCTCTCTCTGAGCCACTGACCAGCCAGGCCCACCTGTCAGCGCCCTTTTCTTCTCCAACCGCGCGCTCTCTCCCTCCCGCAGCCGCTGACGAGCTGGCCCCACGCGTCAGCGCCGTCTCCTACCTCCGGTCGTGGGCGAACGGGACTCCTCCTCCCGAACCGCGCTGCGTCGCCGTGCCGTGCCCGGACTCCCCGGCTTGGAGCGCACGCCGAGGCCGCCTAGCCCCTTTATAAGCCACCGCCAAGCCCCGAGAACCCTTTGCCCCAAACCCTAGCCACCAATCGAGCCTTGCAGCGCCGCCGCCGCAACCCTAGCCGCCGCCATCGTCTCGAGCTCGCCTCGCCGCCGCTTTGCCGCCAATATCTTGCCCCAGAGCTTCGCCGTGTGGTAAGGAACTCGCCGAGGCCCTAAACCCCCTCCCTCTCGCTCTCCCGCGCTTGCTCGAGCTCGTCGGAGTTCTCCGACCCGCCTCCGCTCGCCGCCGGCCACCACCGCGGCCTAAACCTCTCCCCTGACCCCCAAAACCGAACCCATGTCGTCTCCTCTACCTCTAGGACCAAACGCGGCGAGAAACCGAGCCCCCTAGCCCCCAGCTGAGCCAACTCCGGCGAGGACGCCGCCGCGAGCCGCCGTGCTCCGGTGAGCCGAGAGCCCGATCTGATCTGGGCCGTTAGATTCGAAACCGACGGCCAGATCTGAAAACCCATCTAAACCGAGCCGGTTCACCGTGAACCCGTGAACCGCGGTTCAGGGCCGGTCCACGGTCCGGTCCATCGTGACGTCATGCCGACGTCAGCTTCCAGCTGCCGCCGTGCCCGTTTTGCAAAAGAGCCCCTGCAGTTTTCAGAAATCAACCCGCGGTCCAGCGCAGTTCAAAAGTATTTACAACTAAGTCCTTTTTCTTCCGGTTTAGCCCCTGCTCTTTTGAAAAATAGTGCCCGCCGTCCTGAAAGTCGTTTTACGCCGCAGCCCTCGAGTTTTTATATGAAATTATGTTTTAGGTCCCTGGTTTCTTTCAAAAACACCCCTGGAAGCCTAAAACCTTTACCAGCAAGCCCCTAGAACCCGTTTTAAGCGTAGTTTCTCCGTTTTAACTCCGATTTGAGTGATTTTTGCGCTCATGTGTTCGTAGAGAAGCGTAGAGAAACTCTAAAGCCTTCTTTTCATCTTTTGTTTATGTTTGGTGTACTGTTCTAATTCAATATCTTGTTTGCATGTATGTGTGGATGCTTGTGTGGTGATCGATGTGAGTAGTTGACGAGCCGTTCGAGTTCGCCGACGATCCTGTTCCCGAAGAGCAGTTGCAGCAGCACTTCACTAAGGAAGGCAAGTATAACACGGACCATCCTTGTTACCTATACACCGATTAATCACATAAATCATATGCATGTGTCTAATACTGTTAGCCACTAAGGATGTTCCTAGTTTTTACCTTATTCCTTGTTTACCCAGGGTTTTATGCATTATGGTTAGATTATGCTACGCGCTGCAACCAACATTTATTTTTAATGTCAATATTGAATTAATGGTTCACTTCAATGATGATTAAAAGATGCTTTTTAGCAACATGGTTCGGGGAACTAGAGCATGTGCTGTGTGCTTTGTTCTAGTGTCTCTATAAGGTTTGATCTAGGGAATTAGAGCATGTGCTTTGTGCTTTGTTCTAATGTCTCTCCATAAGGTCCGGTTCTTAAAGCGACAACCCAGGAACCTGTTCGCCGCCGTTGGAACTATAATGGCTCTGGTCTTGGATAACTAGCTTGTACGTCTCTAGCTCGCCAGTGGTTACCGAAAGGCGTATGTGGGGTGCATGGGTGAGAGTATAGTTTGATCCATCGAGGACGGTTTTATCCGTTGGCTATGCCCCGCTAGGCAAAGTCCCGTGATGTAAGCGCCCGATGTACGGCAGCTTCACACGTTGCGATGATTGCGCTCTCGCTCTGGACGCCATTGACCCCCTCACGTTGCGCCCTGAGCGTACGTCAATCTCGATGCCTCAGGTTATGCTGCCTATGTTGAACCAAAACGGCTACTGTGCTTGTTAGGGTGTTTTGTGAAAGTCCTCGTAACATAAGTTCTTTTGAATTTATGTGACCGGCGGGTAAAGGGCGAAACCTCTGCAGAGTGTTGATCTATCATGATAGCCGTGCTCACGGATACGAGCGGCCTGGATCCTTTTTGATTAGAGGATGATATTAGTGGTTGATGTTGGTTTATTCTATAATCACTTATACCTTATTAATGGGTTTATACTTGGGATCTACTCATTGATAGTAATTTGGATGATAATAAAATGAAACAACTAAAAGTGCTACTGCAGTTTAACCGTGTCCAGCCTTTTGTCCTTGCATAACCCGTGTTATACTTGTTAAGTAAGATGGTTTACTTACACTTGCCACTATTCAACAAAATCCCGGATGGGTAACAAATGGAGCATTGAATGATCAGTCGCTTGCTGAGTTTCTGGAGGATCTGCCGTACTTCTAAGCTGTGTTCAACCAGTCGGTGTCCCTGTGGACGTGAGGCTCTACCTAGTTATGTAACGTTTGATAATATTAAGTCTTCCGCTGTGTTATTTGTTTAAGACTATGTCTTGTGTTAAACTCTGATATAAACTATTTTATTCGAGCATTGTGTTCTCTGTGATTCAATATTTGTAATCTATATGTGTTCTGTGGACATCCTGGGCACACATATGGAAGCATTCGGATTTCTTGGAAATCTGGGTGTTACAATGGGCTTTCAAGTACTTGCACCAATGGCATCATTCTAAGCGAGAGATTATTATTTTGAAGCTTGATTTTGAGAAGGCCTTTAATCTGATAGAACATGATGCAAAATTCAATCAAAGAGAAACTTAAAATTATGTATGAATCAAAAGTCCAGCAATGATACCAGGAGACAGTAGAGTATTATCTTTATAAAGGAAACAACACAAGCAGATAGATTGGGACAAATCTAGCTCTACGCCAATTTGAACAACAAGAACAATTTGAACGAATAAGATTTGTTCCCAAAGTTCACTCCCACAAAGGAACCGTCTCCGCTGAGGAGCTCATGAAGAGCCTAGTTGTGCACTAACCCTTTCGTCCCCCAATCAACCACAAAGGAGAATTGGGTCACTTACTATGAAATCCACAAAAGGATTGGGAAATACAAACTTCCTAGGGTGCACACACACACACACAAGAGAGAGAGAGAGAGCACTCCATGGGTGACGTCGAATATCTAGGAGCAAGCACCAAGAGTAACAAATGGAAACCGGTCATGGGAGATGCTTCAATTGCTCAAGAGGCTAAGATGGTTGCCTCCCAACTCAATTTCTCAAACCACACTACTCAATCTTGCTCTCACCTAAGCACTTGCTCAAATCAACTCAAGGATTAGTTCAAAGGAGGGATTAGGAAGTGGAGTGACAGCCTTGCCTGCCACCTGTAGTCCACCACGTTCGGGTGTTTTTATAACAATAGTAACAGGTGGCCGTTGGATTCCCCCCCCCCCTCTCATCCTGTTCTGAGGTCCTTCTCTTCCAGCTGTTGAAGTATATCAAGTTAGCAACTAGCAAATTACCTGAGTAATGAGTTGGCTAACTGAGTAACAGAGTTATTTGTAAAGGCTAAGAAGTGCAAACAGTTGGCACTTGATTTTAGAGACTTTTACCAACAGCATTTGTCCAGGATTTAATAGGAATAAAGTCATAACCATGTTAAAGAATATAATTTTAACAAGTTTCGCAAGTTTGGGGTGATTTGTGAGTGTAGGAAACAAACAGTGCAAAATGGGCTAAAAAGGAGACAAGTACGTGTCGCCCGGCCTATGCCAGACACCACTCTCCCCACCGCGGCCATTGGGCATGTCATCGATTCGAAGTTTTACTAACACACTTTCAAGCATCATGAGTTGAGGGTTCGAGGTCAATTTGATCAAGCATGGATTAAGACGACCACCTACAATCAACACTTGGGCACAATCTGTGGGAGCACTTGTCTGGACAACATCTACCCTATCAAGGGTAAGTCGATGCAATGGAGGGGTGGGATGTGCCAGAGCCGGGCTGGCCAGCCTAGCCCAAGATGTTCGGCCTCCAATTCGTATGTTTAAGACAAGTGCATATCTCACCCACTCAATGAGGCAATCCACAACACACACGAGAAGGTCGATGCCACGTGGCATGAATCCCAGCCTATGTAGTGTAGGAGAGGCCGGGCGGCTCCCATACGTCATCTGTATGCTTCCCCTTCACATGGTAGCTACTCCACTAGCATGGCGTCCAAGTGAAGCAGGCTTCCACCACCACTTCAACACACATAGTTTTGTAAACAAAAAGTTAGCAAAGAGTTGATCCATCATTAAAGTAGAATAGGGAGAGTGTGGGTGAGGTCTTGGGTGACAAGCAAGCTTGGAGGAGAGGGTTCGGGGGTTTGTCAATCCTTCTCCTACATTATAGCCACTCCGGGGGGATTAAGCTTTGGATTATATCTCTCTTTAGTATCTTGTTAGTACTTCGCTTTACTTTCGACAACTTATTTATTTCTTATCTGGATCTGCGGGATCCCTTGTCTGTGTGAGCACTGCACTACTCATTTGCAGTATCCTCATAAGCCTTTTTCATAAGGTGGAGGTCAATAGCTGATAGCTTAGGCATGATGCTTGTGTTTGATATGTACCTTGACTCCTTGAGTTGTGTTCACCCCATGGTACCGTTGTGGTAGGCGGCAAGTGGTGGCAACCTTATCCATCCTTTCTAGTCCACCACGTTCGGGTCTTTTCATAACAGTAGTTGCTGAGCTCAGAGGACCCTTCTCTTATCCTGTTCTGAGATCCTCCATCGCAGCAGATCAGGATAGTCGATATGTAGTTGTCTGGGTTTTGAGTTGTAACTGAAGTTAGACACTCTACCCTTTATCCCTTTTTCCTTATGGGGGTCCGTTTGAAGAATTAAAGGCTTAGTCATGTCTGTCGTTTTCTATATTTGATATCTAGGTTTTACTCCCTTGGTGAAAATATACAACGGTCTCCGTCTACTTGCAGAGTAATTTGTTATAATCTACTTCCTTCGTTCTAAATAACAGTTTGTTTGACTTTTGACCCTCTAAGTTTGATCATTCGTATTATTCAAAACATTTATGCAAAAATGGTCAAATTTAAGTCATTCTTGAAGTATCTTCATTAATAAAGCAAGGCATAACAAAAAAAATTATATATTGCACAAATTTTTAAATAAGATGACTGGTCAAACTTGGAGTAAAAAACGTCAAACAAATATAATTTGCAACAGAGGTAGTATAATGTAACTTATCTAACTTACAATTCAAGAATGACAAAGGGTGCATTTAGATAGAGAAAGTTTGCAAAACTTTACAGTTGCAAAATTGTATTGTAGCAAAAGTTTGTGAGAGAGGTCCTTTTAATTGAATGAAAGTGTGAATGAAGGGATTGTGACACCCTAAGAGGGGGTGAGTTAGGTGTTATGAAAACTAGGCTCCAATTACACATATGGAAACCTGTTTTAATTTCTATCTAAATGTACTCTAGATTTTCTATATGTTGCTATCTCTACCGCTTTAAAGTTTTGCATGCTAGGTCCAATGCTATACTAGCATAGCAAGTCTAGGAAAATATAAGTGCAATATGAAATATGGAAGGTAAATGCGTAGAGAAGAGCAAACTTTTGGCATGACAGCTTTTACCGAGGTATCGAAAAGCTCGGCTGCTTCCCCCTAGTCCTCGTTTTTGGAGCACATCTCAAGGAGCACTAAACACTTTTGCTAATTTCCTTTAATTAGCACTTTGGTTGATTGAACACTTGAAAATATGTAGAACACTTGCCTCTATCTTCCCTGAGCTCAAGCACCCATGAAATGGCCGTGGGATGAGGTATTTATAGCAGAACCAAAGAAACTAGCCGTTACATAGCCGTTGCAAAATTTCTGAGCACCACCGACTATTTTGATGCCCCCTATATCTCACCACCGAAATAGTTGGTGGTCGCACACAAAGAGGCCTTCAAACAGCCTAGAAAAAGTCTACAACAACGACTATTTCGATGGTAGCACGGACTAAGTCGATGGTACCATCGACTATTACCATGACCACCGACTAATTCGATGGTGCACCACCGACTATTATTCTGCCTTATCCGCAACACTATCTTGAACGCTGTTTTGATCGGTTTTACATCGTTTCTTCGTCGATTTTTGACGCTTCTTTTACACTTTTGTAATAGATCAGGAAACATTTTCAATCATTGGCATGGCTTCAAAAACATCTTTGGAACCTACTAAAAAGTTATATTGCAATACATTTTAGTTCCAATGGCTATGCTATTAACCGATCACCAAAATAAAAAACAATGGCATAGGGTCATTTTCCTTTGCAGAATGAATAGTGAAGTTGAACTAATTTAAACGGAGCCAAACAACCACTTTATATTATTATTATTATTATTATTATGAAATAAGCTACTTGATCGTTCATGATGATAACTTCTACCATATTAGTCTCAAACTATAAACTATATATTATATAATGTAAGAGCGAAACGAATATCATGCAATTATAAAAAAGAACATATGTGGTTGGCACAACTGGATCGGCTTGCCACTTCTCTCCAGGCCGCACAATTCTTACTTCCCATGTAGGATACGACCTGTTGCTTGGTTCGAATACGGAATTAGTAATTCTTATGTGAGAGATCGTGCATAGCTTAGAGACCAAGCTTTCAAACCGTGCCTACCTAATATCCTTCAAAAAGGGCCCTGACCGTGAGTATCACAATTAGATTAATAGAATCTTTGTCAATTTTAAGAAAGCTCTCGACTACAGTATGACTATTGTGACTTACCGATTTGGGAGGGTGGGACGCTTGGTCATTGTGCTACCTAGTCCGGCGGCCACGCAAGGGCATGTTTGGACTGTGCCCAGGGTTTTCAAATCGCTCGATTAATCACGATTAATCAATGTGTTGGGTACCAATAGTAGGGGTACCCTAACTTGGACCCTAAACTACTTGGCAACAAGGCCCACAACGACGTCGGCCTGGCTCTGCAACCCAGCAAAGGCCCACCACAACAACTCCTCTTCAGCGTCCGTCCCGCTCGAGGTGGACGACCACCCTCGAAGCGGGAATGTCCGTGACGTTCGAGGCTCGGCAGCCAGGCTCGAGGGACACGTTCACCCTCGAGCCAGCGTTTCCGTCGCGTTCGAGGCTCGGCAGCCAGGCTCGAGGGAGACGTTCACCCTCGAGCCAGCATTTCCGTCACGTTCGAGGCTTGGCAAGCTCGAGCTTGCGGGCCAAGCTCGAGCCTGCCACGTCGGGAGCAACGCCCGAGACTCTGCGACCATCACCACCAATCATAATGACTCTCCTCTGCGGTCAAAAAGAAGGATTCACTGCGCCACGCCACCACCCATACTGCGGAGAAGACATCGGTCAAATCCACCTGGCACGGTGGATTCTGATCTGACACTGCACAGGTCGGTCCTGGCAGTGATACTGTGCCAACCACTCCTTTGACTTTGCTTGCCTCAGATGCGCTATCATCCTCGATGGCAACCCTCGAAGGAGACTACGGAGGCTCGATCCGGACGCCGTGCTCAAGTGGCCACCCTCGAAATCCTGAGCTGTCACGAGAGAGGCATCACATCAACCGCTGCCATGCCGTCAGCCGGAGTTGGGAGGCGCGATTCCCGCTCACATCGTGCGCGGCATGGGTGGCACAGTGCACTCAGCAGCGTCAGCACCACGAACGCATGTACTCTCACGCCCTCCCCCTTATGTCTATAAAAGGGGAAGGGAAGCCCCTGCAGACGGCAGGTTGACACACAACAGAACTCACACAAAAACACTTAGCCAACGACACCTCCAACTCAGGGACTTGGGAGTTCGTCTCCTTCTCCCACCTTGCTTGTAACCCCCTACTACGAGCAACACGAAACCGGTGCTCGGCACCACTGCTGGACGTACGGCCCCGTGGCCGGAACCAGGATAAAAACTCCCGTCTCTTCACCCGCCATCGGGGCAACGAGTGGATTAGCACCGCAATCACTTGTTTGTGCCGGTGTGACCAAATCAGGCACCGACAGTTGGCGGGCCAGGTAGGGGCCAGCGCTGCGCAACTCTTGTTCCCGATGGCGAACTTCGACCAAGGACGGCCCCCGCTGGGCGAGAGCAATTTGCTCCCAGTGGGGCAGGAGATCTGGTTCGGGAGCTTACGGTTCCAGGCATGTGGCGATGGTTACCACATGCGCATCCTCCAGGAGGAACCAAGCAACCAACTGGAGCCTCTTCATCTGCCACTGACAGCACCGCGACGACGGAGTCGTCTTAGACCTCGCGCACGACTAGCGCGAGCTGCGAGGCACGACGCCGACGCCGACGCCAGCATCCCTCCTCCCGCGAGGGAAGGGGAGATCCTACGATCAGGGTCACGGGGGAGGGCTGCTCCTTTCCTCCCGGGACCCATTTCTGCACCGCGTGCTGCGACGGCACGTCCCTATCCCTACGGGCTACGCGGCCCCACGGCCACGTGCGCCTCTTTCGTCCGCACCGCCATGAGTGCGTATGATGGCCAGCCAGGCTGTCGTCCGGTCTCGGAGCACAACTTCACTGCTCTGACGCTCGACGATTCCCGCACGGAATCGGAGGATGGATATGCCTTTGAGCATGAGCGCCCTGGTTGGGACTACTCGGGTCTCTCCGACCCAGAGGCCTTCTGGCCTTCCAAACAACGGCGGATTATTGCTTCGGCTATTCCGATGATGAGTATGATCCGACCAGGGAGTGTTTCGTCATCAGCGACGGGCGGGTCAGCGAAGGATCAACGTCGGACCATGATGGCGAGGATGACGACCAGGGAGGCAACGATGGCGCCGATCCAGTGGGCGCACAGCCACCGGATCCGTCGGACCACTTGCCTTCCGAGGACGAGCGGCATCCACGCCGCCGGCCACGAGTTGTTCGCCCCCACGACTTGGGAAGTGTTGACGTCTCACCACCGGCACGCTCCGACCACGAGCCGCCCAAACAAGGCCACGAACACAGCACGGACGCGCGGCGTGCGGGGCGAGTAGCTCAGGCCCGCATCCTTGCCGAGGGCAGAGATGACGACCTCGCTCCCAGGACGAGCCAAAAGCTCATCGCGGCGGCCGCGCTGCTCCGAGCCATGCCAGAGCCAGCTACCCCCGAGGGGCGGAAGCTGCATCTGGAGGCCCAAAAGCTGGTTGAGAACGCCGTACGACAGCAGGCCGAGAGCTCAGCCTCCCGCCTTCGACGCTCACCGGTCTCGAAGGGCGAACGAGGAGGGGAGTCATCGGTGCGCTCACCCCGGCCTAACGGCAGGGCACGAGCGCAATCCCAGGGCAACTCCCACAAGGACGTTGCGTGACGTCGCACCAACGAACCACGTGCACCCGAAGCAGGAACACTTCCCGCGCGGGTGCCCGCGAGATCGCGCCTCCGGGACACCCGAGGCACGATCAACGATAGCGACGCCCGTAACACGCTGAACCAAATGAGGCAGCGAGAGGAAGCCGGGACCCACCAACGCGGGCGCACCGACGTTGGGTGGAACTGGGATGCGGCCCCGGAGTCAGCGGGAATGCGGGTGTTTAGCCGCAACATCCGCACCGCTCCGATTCCCCCTCGCTTCCGACAGCCTACTACCATCACCAAATACTCTGGCGAAACGGACCCCAGGGTTTGGTTGAATGACTACCGCCTAGCGTGCCAGCTCGGCGGCGCTACAGATGACGACATGATCATCCGCAATCTGCCACTCCACCTAGCAGATTCCGCACGGACATGGCTCGAGCATCTGCCCCCCAACCGGATCCGCGACTGGAACGACCTGGTCGAGACCTTCGTGGGGAATTTCCAGGGCACCTACGTGCGCCCCAGGAACACGTGGGACCTTAGAGGGTGCAAACAAAAACCCAGCGAATCCTTGAGGGACTTCATCCGGCGCTTCTCCAAGCGCTGCACCGAGCTTCCCAACATCACCGACCATCAGATCATCCACTTCTTCCTCGAGAGCACCACTAGCTACAAACTGATATGCAAGTTGGGGAGGAACCCTCCCCCCGACGCGAACCGGCTATTCGAGGTAGCCTCCAAGTACGCTTCGGGGGAGGAGGCGGCCAACGCCATCTTCAACGGCAAGAAGGAAAAACGCCCCGAGGAGACGCCCGCGGAGGGCAGCAAGCCAAGGTACCCCTCGAAGAAGTAAAATCAAGGCAAGAAGGGGAAGAAGTCTTGAGCCCCTAGCGAGAAGGGCAACAACGACAAACGAAGTCCACACAATGGACCCCAACCACAAGGGGCCTCGAGGCCCTCCATGTGGAGGGGTATCTCTGATGCCAACGGATACCCCAAGGTGGAACAAGTGTTCTTCATCGTGGGAGGACCCGCCGCCGACGGAAGTCCTCGCGAACGCCTAGAACATACAACAGCTAAGTCGCTTCTACCCCTAGAGCGGCTTCAGACCCTTGAACCTTTTTTGTACATACTTTCGATTGCACAAACTCTTGATTAAGTATTTGGCTTAGCTCCCGCAAGTTGTGAACGAATCAAGTGGACTCGAGTCCACTAACACTTGAATGGGGTTTGGTCCTACCCTCGCTAGGACCATCCCCCCTCGGGGGCTACAACGGGGACGAACCCCCGAAAAAATCAATGCTTTTTCAAAATTCTTGTGATATCTCGAGCGTATCTCCAAGTGCTCTTTTGCAACCCTCGAAAGGAGGACACTAGGCGTGAAACGGACAAGGGCAGGGTTGCCTGAGCCGAGTGCCCGCCTACGCCTCGAGGATACAGCAGCACCTCACTTCCCTCCGCCTAAGTCATTCACGTACGATCGATCCTAGTGGCGACTTCCTTCCGAGGCGCATGCATTGGACACAACGTGCATCGCAGAGATACCGCTTGAAAATAAACCTCGTTTAACGATACAAATGTTGTTTAACAAGTAGGATGTATGAAAACAAACGAATTGTTCTTACATCAGGAAACGCAAGTCTCTAAACTACTATTTACACTCGGGCTCGATGTCCCGAGGCTTTCAGGTTCCACTCCCACCGCCAAGGTCATCCCAGCCGCCGTCATCTTCGCCCGGGAAGAGGACGCTCTTCCGCCGACCGAGCAGTCGTGCGGTCACTTCGCCCAGGCCACACCACGCCTGAAAAGGCGCGCCCACTCCCCCATGAAGTTGCAGTAACTGCCCTAATGGTCATCATGACCCCGCACGAAGCGGTGGAAGGCACGTGGAGGGAACGCTCAAGGCATCCCCCCTCAAAGGGAGGAAGTCATCGTTCTACCGATCAGGGGTTTGAGACCTGGCCCATCGAGGGTTCCACAGGCACCCCAGATCGATCGAGTCAGGGACGCTCGGCCGTACCCATGAATAAGAGCCTCGAGCTCATATGTTCGAGGAGATCCGTCAAGCGCGTTCGAGGCTGGTCGAAAGTGCCTAGATCGAGGGACCCCACGAGGGGGAGCATCGAGCCCTCGACCTCTATCGAACGAGGTCGAGTCCCGTCTAGCATACTTTTGCGAAAAGCTTTCACGGGCGTGTCCTAAGACCATGAGCCTACCCTCATCGAATATGGCATGGACGTCCGCTCGAACTACCCGCTACCAGCTCACCCAGGCATCCGTGGTACGATCCCAATCGTGGGAAGCACGGATTGCCTCATCCTCGACCCCTCGAAAGAGACCACGAGGTACGAAGAAAGCTCGAGATTTCCTTGAACCACGTCAAACAAGGCTAGGTTCGAGGACCTCAGGCGTTGTGGATGGACCCACCCCTGGGGAAGCAACGAAAACCCCTCACATCGAGCCGAGACCTTGAGAGAGTGTCAACCACTCTCCCAAGGCCTCGAGGGCTAAACCCGCGGGTGCGCTAGCGCGCACCCACGGATTCCCAGAACCCACGAAGGGACGAAGGCCTCGAAAGCCTCGACGAACACCAACCTCCGCAGGATTGAACCTCACTCCTGCGGAGGCTTGGGGGCTACTGTTGGGTACCAATAGTAGGGGTACTCTAACTTGGACCCTAAACTACTTGGCAACAAGGCCCACAACGACGTCGGCCTGGCTCTGCAGCCCAGCAAAGGCCCACCACAACAACTCCTCCTCAGCGTCCGTCCCGCTCGAGGTGGACGACCACCCTCGAAGCGGGAATGTCCGTGACGTTCGAGGCTCGGCAGCCAGGCTCGAGGGACACGTTCACCCTCGAGCCAGCGTTTCCGTCGCGTTCGAGGCTCGGCAGCCAGGCTCGAGGGAGACGTTCACCCTCGAGCCAGCGTTTCCGTCACGTTCGAGGCTTGGCAAGCTCGAGCTTGCGGGCCAAGCTCGAGCCTGCCACGCCGGGAGCAACACCCGAGACTCTGCGACCATCACCACCAATCATAATGACTCTCCTCTGCGGTCAAAAAGAAGGATTCACTGCGCCACGCCACCACCCATACTGCGGAGAAGACATCGGTCAAATCCACCTGGCACGGTGGATTCTGATCTGACACTGCACAGGTCGGTCCTGGCAGTGATACTGTGCCAACCACTCCTTTGACTTTGCTTGCCTCAGATGCGCTATCATCCTCGATGGCAACCCTCGAAGGAGACTACGGAGGCTCGATCCGGACGCCGTGCTCAAGTGGCCACCCTCGAAATCCTGAGCTGTCACGAGAGAGGCATCACATCAACCGCTGCCATGCCGTCAGCCGGAGTTGGGAGGCGCGATTCCCGCTCACATCGTGCGCGGCATGGGTGGCACAGTGCACTCAGCAGCGTCAGCACCACGAACGCATGTACTCTCACGCCCTCCCCCTTATGTCTATAAAAGGGGAAGGGAAGCCCCTGCAGACGACAGGTTGACACACAACAGAACTCACACAAAAACACTTAGCCAACGACACCTCCAACTCAGGGACTTGGGAGTTCGTCTCCTTCTCCCACCTTGCTTGTAACCCCCTACTACGAGCAACGCGAAACCGGTGCTCGGCACCACTGCTGGACGTACGGCCCCGTGGCCGGAACCAGGATAAAAACTCCCGTCTCTTCACCCGCCATCGGGGCAACGAGTGGATTAGCACCGCAATCACTTGTTTGTGCCGGTGTGACCAAATCAGGCACCGACACAATGATTAATCAATAAATCATTTTCTGGTCATCGATCAGGTAAATCAATTCGATTTTATTGGCTAGTCGAGCGATCAGGAAACTAATCGGTAATTAATCACGACTAGTCAAGGTACTCTAGTCGAACGACTAGGTTTGGACCTTTCACTTAGGGTTGGGTTTTAGCAGTTCAGTCCACCTAGGCACTTGGCCCAGCCCACAATAAAGTGTATAAGTAAGTATACTAGAGACACACCTTTTGACCTAGACGAGTGCCCGATTCACAGCCACCTATTGCTCAAGTGGGAGAGTAAAAATTCTCCCGCCCGCTCCCTCTGTCGTACGGTGCCGCTAGCTCTCACGCGCCTTTGTAGGTCATATATATGTTCTCAATTCTAGAGAAAAAGACTTAGAGAGAAAAATTACATGCTGGTCTCAAACCAAGTATGCTCAACTCCTCATCTTTGTGTTATTCTCTTTTATAGGCAACCGACTAGGCTATAAAACTACTCTAGATCGATTGGTCGACTAGGTCGACTAACTCAGACTAATCACGATTAATCATTGCCTAGTCACGATTAATCACCTAGTCAATACCCTAGCAACTAGGAGCGACTTAACGATTTGAAAACATTGATTTGCGCCCCATCTTGACCTACTAAAATTTTGTCATAACTTAATCATGGGCAGCATTAGGGCACGTTTGGTTTGCTGCCCTTAGGCGCCCTACCAAAACTTTGGTCGTTGGCTGGATAAGTCTTGCTTTTTTGGATGGTGGCCAAAATTTTGCATGCCTTTGACAGAGAACTGATCCCAGATTAGTTTCCACGCCAATTGCGGGCAAACTGTGGGCGGCCAAAACCTCCGCCAAAATATTGGCCAGCCATCTGCTGGCACTCTGGCTAAAACCAAATGTGCCTTAAATTATTGGTAAAGTTGTATTTCGATTGTAGCCTTGCCAAATTTTGCCAAAATGTTTCAACTTCATAGTATGACATGTGGGGTCCCCATGTTATTAGTTTATTTTGGGTCTAAAACATAGTCAAACGAGATCTTGTTTTATAGGTTTAACTGCAAGTAGTATTAATATGCAAATAGACTGTAAATTAGTTAAGCCACTAGAGATATATTAGGGTTTGAATACAGCTAACCATTCATTCTCGAACTTCATGTAGCCAAGCCCCTGCTGCCACGTGGTAGATTCTGTTGGTATTGGCAGCCAATTCGTTGGCCCACATTTTGCCCGCCGAATCTTGCCCAGTGTTGGCACTCCTTAGCGTCACTATTAGATGACATTAGGAATGCGTGAAGATATATCTTAGACTCTAGAATTATATTGTGCAAGCGCACGGAATAACCCGTTGTAGCATTTCACCTTGGAGTATTCCAGGGTATCGTAATTTTCCTCAGGGAAGCAATGGTATAAAGTATATTGATTGAAATGAATGGTAAGTCCTTCTAGTAATATCACACACTATCTCTAGTGGGGGTAAATGGGTTAACCGATAAGGGTGACTAAGCAAAGCTTGATCGAAACCGGCGAGTCAGAAAGACAAGCCGTTAGAAGGCCGCGAACGACCAATAACACAGGAGACTCGATAAAATAGGAAAAGGGTAAAGTTTTGGGAGTATAAGACAACTCAGTTTCTAATGACACTTCTACACTCTCAAGCAAACGCACCCTAGCCTTAGCCTAGAATACTACCTAGTTAGCGAGAGACCAGAACTTACTTCGACGGCTGGAAGGGAAGGATCTCAGAAAGGGATGAGAGGGGGATCCAACGACAACCTGCCGCCTACCACAACGTGGAGGACTACGAGGGACGGACAGGGCTGTCACCACCTGCCGCCTACCACAACGGTACCATGGGGTGTAACACACTTTCTAGCTAGAACCAAGTCAGGCACCACGCCTGCACTCGATGCTAGAATTTCTCTCGTGGCCTACGAGAGAAATCCCCCTCAACCTAGGGAACTGACTTGAGCCCCCTAGTCCGGGCGAGAAAACCCGCGAAGAATCCCGATAAACAAGATAAACTCTAAACTAATGTAGAGGGAAGTTATACCTCTACTAAGTCACAAGGACTTGAAGGCGAAAGGAAATCGGTAAATAACGAGAGCTTGACTCAAAAGGTAAAGAAGATAATATTATATTGAATATTCAAAGTATATGAAATGTAAATAGGCAATAGAAAAGGGACAGCATGTAAAAGTCAATATTTTCCTGGCTTATCTTCCCCACCAAACTAGGAGTGTTTAATTTCTTTATGAATTTCAAAAAAGAAATATGTACATATTCTAATTCAAATTACTAACTGATTACTTTTGTAGGAGAGTTTGTGGAGATGCCTGCCTTCATCATCAAGTGCAATGATCAGAAGTGTGTGGTAGCTTGCAGTTTAGATGGAGGAAAATGGATTATGCTATTTCTGTTATGTACTGCATGTTCACCAAATGCAATGACCAGAACTGTTTCTGTTATGGACAAGATTCTTGCTGTTCTTTTCATTCAACTTTAGACTGCCTTGAACTGTACCAACTATGCTAGTAAAAGGCATTTGGCGTGTGTGCAGTTACCCAATGAGATTTTTTTCTTTTTTATGCGGGAATAAGTGCAGTATACATGTGATTTTTTAGGTGTTCAAATTTGCAGCAATATTTGAATCATATTGTGCGTATTTGAATTTTATACTATTAAATATTTGAATTTGTTACATGTTAGACTAGAGAAAGGAAATATTTGGCAAACGGAAATATTTGGTGTGGGCTCTACTCCTATCCAGCCCAAAACGAATAGTTTAAATTCTAGCAGACGAGATTGAATCTGGTCCATGGTTTGTAGCAAATCTGGATAGAGTGACACGTATGGATTCACTCATTCTATGTATGGAACTAGCCTAGGTTGGAAATAGGCCCCGAGCTCCCGAGCAAGGCCTCGCTGCTGCCACGTTCCGAGATGGTCGGCGCTCGATACGATATGCTCTCCGGGCAGACGGGGCATGGCGGGGAGCCGGGCAGAGGCCCCGGCTGCACCGCCGGCTGGCACGGGAGGGCGTTGTGCACGTCATCTCGTCGGAATAGGCGGGCGGGGTGGACGTGCGCCGTGCTCTGGCTAGCTAGCTCCTGTTGCCCGGCCGCCGCGTGCGGTGCGGGGCCCGGCTCGGCGACAAGGAAGCTGCGCAGCCCTTCTCGCGTCAGAACACACAACAGCGTACTGTACCGTGCCGCTCGCTCCGTGTCCGCGTCAGGGTTCACCTAACCGCGGTAAGACCGGTTCCCGACAGTAAAAAAACCGGTCCGGCTAACCGGTGAAACCGGCCGGCTAACTGGTGGGAGCGGTTTTATAGTGTCGGTTTGGGGGCGGTAACCGAGCGGTTTTGCAACCAGGCCGGGACGGTTTGGCCGGGAACCGGTCAAACCGGACCGTTTCCCAACGGTTAGGTGAACCCTGGTCCGCTTACGGCGCGAGACCGGATGAGACATGCATGCCGCCCACGCGCGCTGCTACGACTTCACTGCAGCTGCAATTTGCCCGGACTGCCGGCGCATCGCCACGGCCGTCTCTGGGTCTCGATGTCAACGCCGTGCTGGGCTGTGCCACATGTCTCTGGCCTCTGGGTTGTTTGATTTTTGTGATGGGCTTGCTTGGCTTCCCATGTAAGTTTAGGGTGGAACACGAAAAACATGTTTCGGACGCGGCTGTGGCCGTCTCGTTCCAGCGTTCCTAGCTGACTCCACCTTTTCGTCGACAAAGCCTTAAGCTGTGTTCGTACGGGAGAGAGAAGAAGATTTTTTTACTCAGAAGCGTGTTATGTGAGGGGAATGAATAGCAAAGGTGGAAAAGAAATTTTTTGAGAAACGTGTTATACGAGGAGGATGAATAGGAACTAAAAAATACTTTTTTCTACGTGAACTCCCACAGAACTGACCTTCTCCTTGTCAACCGCGCAGAGCGCATGAGATAAACCAAAAGATACGGCAGACAGCACTGCATAACCAGCAGTAAAAACAGAGATGGGACAGGCACAACTACGGAACACGCTCGGCCTGCAGCAGTCATGGCAGCTAGGGGTGCAAACGGATCGGCTACGGACGGATACCTTCGGAAACGAACGGATATCACTATTCATTCCTCGGAAACGGATATGGAAACGGATATGTCGGATACGATATGGGTTAACATCGACATAGTATATATGTGATTTTGAGTTTCCGAATACGAATACGGTGCGGATATTGAATACCTGGATTCGGATGCGGACGGATATAGACCCCACCTAAACGAATTCGAAATCGGATGCGGACGAATAATATCCGCACCGTTTACACCCCTAATGGTAGCGGCCGGTGACGTAGGTGAGCAAGCAGTTACTAGTGAGAAAGGATGCTTTCACCAGCAATTTGCATCCGAGTGTCCTTATGAGAAAACTTCTCCAGAAATTCATTATCAATAATTAGAAATTTACTATTCTTTCATCTCACATGCTTTCTAGAAAAGTTACTATAGTGTATTTCTCCATTTCTCCTCCAACTAAACTACTCAAAAGGGTTAATTCTCAAAAAGCTAGGACCTAAGAGCCTATGCAGATTGCAAAGTTTATGAATCTTTTTGTGATTTTTCAATTAAAAAAGAACTAAACATCTGCTTGAGAAAGTTTCTGAAATGTAAAAACTCTAGCCGTACATAGAAATTGATATAATAACTTTTTATAAAGTTTGTGGTACATTTTCCAATATAATTTTTTTTGCAAAGTTTGCCAACTAAACTCTTAAACTACCCTAAACTAAAACATTGTCATGCTAAGAATTGTGCATCTAAACAGTTGGTTTCGTATCCAAGTGGTCAGTTGGATGGCAGCATCGGAGTTTATTGAAGCTGTAAAGGCCCGACCCCTGAGTAGCATAGCTCAACGCACCGAGTAGCCTGGCGGTGCCACGACGTCGCCAACAGAGAGTTAGGGGATGGACAGATAGCAGTTCGTGGATTTGTCCGGCTCACTTGTGCTATGTGTTCCGACTTCTGAAGCTGTATAAAACTATTTGTAAGCTATTTTCTTGTTGCTACAGGATAAAATACTTCTTATCTTTTCTGAGAGCAGAACGGCCTGCCGGAGCTATATATGATCTTTTCTTAAAAGAAACTGCTGACATAATTTATTTCCAGTTGCTGATCGAGAAGAATACATGATCTTGAATGCTTGGTTGTAGCCCGGTGCAAGTTTCCAGCATTCCTTTTCTCCATGTAACGATGTGTGTGTGCATGGGCCATGTTTGGATTAGGGTGCAAAAAAAAATAACCCCCCCCCCCCAGCTTTGGCCCCAAAATTAGCCCTAGGTATCCAAACATAGTGGGCCAAAGATGTGCAAAAAAGATTTGGCACACCCCATATGTGTGGACACCAATTAAGGATCCAATTAGGGCTAATTTGGTGTGGGGCCCACCCTGGAGTCAAACTCGCCCCCACGCCCGCTCGTCTCGGCTCGGACCGACGCCACCCACACGTGACTCTGCCTCCCTGCTGCGACCAAGTTTGGTGGTGCGCCGACGTTGTGCCGAGCGGCCACTGAGTCCCAGCCACCTGGTGCCTGTGACATCCCTGATGTTAGTACATTAAAAACACAATTAAAACAGGATAAAAGGGTAACAATGGTGTTAGTACACAAAAATTTGATCAAAAATTCAAATTAAATTCAAAACAAAGGCCTTTTTGACACCCAACTGAAATCTCAAGAATTTTGTACTAAACTTGAAAATCTCCAAAAATAAAAGTTGTTTGTCATCACAAATAAGGCCTAGTTACTGTTGGAAACTTTTTCAAATTTTGCACTGAAGCCCCTCAAAAACTCAAAAAAAGTGTTGAACGCCTGTTTGAAAATGGCCTGTTTGAGCTTGAAAAATTTAAAATTTCAGGTTCACACCAAAAAGAAAGTTGTGTCCCTCATCTCAAACTCCAATTTTTATTTTTGCACATTTGAATGTTCAGTTCAAATTTTGGAGAAAATTCACAGAGAACAAAGGAGCTCCACGGGTGCCTGCCAGCTCGCCCTGGCGCGCCCTGCTCCGGCCGCAGACCGGCCGCCACGTGGCCGGCGAGCGGCGGAGGCCTCGCCAGGCCGGCCAAGCCGTGGCGGCGTCTTGCTTTTGTCCTCGCGCGGGTGTCGGGCTTGCCGTTCCGTCACCTCGCGCGCTACAGCGCGCTGGCAGCCTCGCGCCGCGCGGAGCGCCATAATGGCGAGCGGAGCTCGGCCACTGGCCGCAGCCGCGCGTGCGCCGCGCAGAGCCGTTCTGCGGCCGGGATTCTCGCTCGCAACGCGCCAAAGCCTCTGCAGCGTATCTCCCCTCGCCCACGCCACGATCCGCGACGCCCAACCGCTTCGCGCGCGCTGCCCGAGCTCGCAGGTGTACTCATGGCGGCCTGCGTGCCCGAGCCGTGCCCGCGAGCGACCCCGAGGCAGCTCAGCCCACTCTAGCGTGCTCCAACACTTCACCGAGCAGCCTTGCACCATTCCCTCAGCCCGCGCACTGCCATTTCCCGTCCTCCGCGCTCGCACACTTTGTCTTCAACCTCCAGCCGCGAGAACCGAGCTCGAGCGCTGAAGCAAATTCGCCCTCGTCCCTCCACCATTCCCAAATTCCTCGCACACAAATCTAGACCACTTCTTTAGCTTCCTTTCCCCCCCCCTTCTCTCGAGCTCCCCTCAACTCTCCGGCGAGAAATCGGGATTTCCCCCAAAATCCTCATTTCCGGCCGCCGGAGCACCCCCACGTCGAGCTACCCCTTCAAGCCATCCCCAACGCCAACCTAGCATCTGAATGGCTTCGCCAAGTCCCATTGGTGCTCATGAGCCCCTCCAACCCCGGTGAGAGCCACCGACCTCGCCGGAGTTGAAGCCGCGATGGCCGCACCGCCACTGCTCCGTCGCCGGCGACCTCCGAGCCTCCTCCGGCCTCCCCGCCACCAATCGACTCGTGGTGAGCTGCTCGTTCTTTTCCCCCACCTCTCCGACCTCCTCCCACCGTCGTTTGGCTGGCGCAACGCCGTCGACGAGCCGAGGGCGTATCTTCATCTTCTTCCTTTTCGCAGGGTTCTCAGTGGAAGAAGTCAGGGACCTGTTCGCGAGGTTTTCAAAAGTTCCAAGGGTCGCGGCGTAAAAAGATTCTTAAGGTTTAGTTTATTTTCCCGAAATCTTGTAAAATCCACTAAAAATCGTACAAAAATCAGAAATATGCACAAAAATACTCCCTGGACTCGTGAGGTTGTAAACTCCAATCTCATGTTAGCATATATACACTTTTTGTGAACAGGTTTTGAATTAAAATTCAAACTCAGTTTTTAGAACCTTGTGCACCATTTCAAATCCTAAGCTCTTCTGGAGCTGAACTTTGGAGATGTTGTTTGTAATGGCTTTAGATACCTTGTGTCCAAAGGAGACCCAAAAATATGGACTGTAGCTTCAGTTATGATTTATTTTGTTATTTCTGTTTTAGTTTAGTCCTGCAATTATTAAAAATAATCCATGCAGCCAAAAATCACCATTTTTCACCAGAGGTCTAGGAACTTGTTAGCACATGTGTTAAAAATGCTAAACTTAATTTTTGACCCTGTTTAGGCTAGCAAACAAATAGATGTTGGCTTTCGGATAGAAAATTATTGAGGGCTTTCCAAGTGTTATTTTTAGCCACCACTTGGTCAGAGCATTTCTTTCACTCATGAGAAGCTCTGGTAAAGAAATCTCCTGTTTTGGAAGTAGTTTTGATTTTATATGAATTAATCTTGTTTTCTGGGACAGGAACTTGTTCCATTTTTAATAAATTCTGTGTAGCTCAGTTTGAGCTAAATTTTGGAGTGAGCCTAACTCTTATACTCTAGTAGCTGTCATAAAGTTTGTGGATAAAAATGGTGCACAGAAACAGAGAAACAAAAATGAGAAGAAGCTAGAGTAAAATTGAGTTTTATAAAAAGAAATAGAACACTTGGATAATTAATTAAATATGGAGCATGGGGAATCTAAATTCCAGAACTGCACACTTGCTTAAAAATAATAATTTAAAATGTTGTATATGTGTACACAATCACCATCATAAAGACATAAAAATTTTCATAAACCTCCTCTAATTTTGTGAAGGAGAAAATAGTTCACTAGAATGCCTAGGTGAATATGGCCTTCAAGGCCTTGTTCTTAGGTCACATAGGCAGCCGCATTAAAGTTGTGCATCTCATGTAGAAGGCGCTCTCGCTGACGGCACCTACAACCTCGTTCCCGTCAACGAAGAAGAAGTCCCCGAAGGTGGTGCCGACGTCGTCGTGATCGACCAGGAGCCTGACAGTGTTTTAGCTCAAGAAGGCAAGCCCCGGAGCATGACCTAACTTTTAATTCGTGCAACTATGTATTTATTTATGCTTGTGCATTTACATTGTAGGTGTTGTTTGAATACCTTAGTTGCATGATTCTAGTACCTATGACTTGGAACACTAGTATGATAGATCGGTAGAGCAATGCCTTTAGGACCGTTACAAGTCGAGTGATTTCCTGTCACTCGCGAGATATAGGAGTTGCTTGTCTTTACATATGTTGGAATCATAAGGATGGACGGGCGGGATGGTACGTGTGGATCTCCCGTCCGTGTATGATAATTGGATTAAGGTCGAAACGTGTGGTTCTGTGTGTCAAGTTTTTGAACGTACCACACGCATGCCGACCTATGGGAATCGGTAAGCCCGGTACCTGATTGAAGTAGCTAGGACCGATAGCCATCTCTCCTTGGAAACATTTTGTTTCCCTTGCCGTACACATGTGGATATATGCGTGATGCCGTGAGTGAAGCGGTAAACCTTTATCCTAAGGGAATGGACCCGGCGCCGAATTGTGGATAGATAGGAAAGGTTGGGAAATGCTTGTACCTTTTATAGCAAGCATTATCCGTGTGTTTGGGTTTCCCCTGGCTAGGTAGCAAAATTCGGTTCGAACTGTCCGCTTCTCGCGGTTAACGAGACTGCTTGACCGCTATGCTGCATTGAGTAACAAGTTGAACTATGAGGATGACGAACTTGTTATATGTACTAAATTGTATTGCACCACTTGTATGCTTAGAGAGGATGCTAATCTAGAATGGTTAACTCTATTAGAATTTGATGCTAAAATTATAAAAGTAAGGATCCACTCTTAGTAGCTTTTTGGCAAACAAACCCACTAGCCAAAAGCCTCTCATGTCTAGATGTCGGTGATGTAGTTTCACCCGACGGGTAAGCCTTGCTGAGTATTAGTATACTCAGCCTTGCTTGTGGCTATTATTTCAGGTACTGTTATGGATGTGGCAGTCGATTCCATCACTTAGCCTACCCAGGTTCCTCCTGGCTGGCACGTCGAGTGGGTTCCGTCCTCTTCCGAGGATCGGGAGGAGTAGCACCATGGCCGGCTTCAACGTGGTGTTGCTATGTATCGTCGCTAGTTTTAATATTCCGCTGCAATGAACTCTCGTACTCTGATTTGAAATTCGAACTTGGTTTGTAATAACTTTATGATACTATTTATGTATGTTGAGATTGTGGAATGTTGTAATTTCTGGGACTCACCTTCGTGTGGGCGCGCGTGTTGTTTCGATCGTGAAAGTACGTGGTTAATCGGGTATAATCCGACAGCGCTCCAGCTTATTCCGGATTAAGTGTCTGACTGCTTGATTAGTGGTCCAGGGGTACTTAACTTGGAATAATTTCGGAGTGGTCCGCCACAGTGCCTCCTTCATCCAACGCCGCATCCGGACACCGACGTCGTCGCCCCTCCCATTCGCCCTATTCTGACATTCCCCCGGATCTGGAAGAGCCAAGCCCTATGCCGCTGCAGATGGACGACGACGAGTTCTAGTTGTTGAGTTCTCGCTATTGAAACCAATTGATTGTCTACCTTCACTCTCCTCCATCCCGTGGCCTCATTCTCCTTCCCTCCCTCTCGGTTTTGCATCGATCACTAGCACAACTCTCCATACATTGTGTGTTCCCCTGTGTTGTGTTTTTTTTAAGAAATTCCCTGTGTTGTGTTGTGAGGTCCAGGCGTAGCCATGGTTGAGGTACTAGCCACCATGGTGGTCGAGCCACTGTTGTCCATGGTGAAGCACAAGGCCTCCAACCACTGCTCTACAAATGGATAATATATGTTGTAATGATTAGGTTAGTGCATTAAACATAACTTTAGCCCACCTTTTGCATGCCACGGACCAGACCGAATACATCACCCAGACAACCAATCACTGCAAGTTCGCATCCGCAGAGTCTGGACGGAGGGTGATGTAGCAAACGAATCGCGCTCTAAACTTCCAAACACAGCCATGATATGCGTTGCTTGGTTCAGATAAGACCTGGGAAAGAGAAAGAGGTGAGGGAGCCACAAGAAGACTTGGCGACGAAGCTCTCTCTCTACTCCCATGCCAGCCAGGCAGGCAGCCAGCACTGCTGTCAGTGGCAAACTTTGAAACCATTACTCCACTTGGTCAGTTCACCGCTGTAAATATTTTCATGCCGCCCCCTGCATCAATGGTGGATGGAACATTGGACCTTGCCCCGCCCGGTCTCCCCAACCCAAGCCGCATCTCGAGCTCACCATCAAGCCATCCCTCTTACTATGTTTATAGACTAATGTTTATGTGGGTCAAAAAGAAAAGTATACAGGGCTTCACCC